>CAJGYO010000008.1:31004712-31678719 GCA_904845875.1 Miscanthus lutarioriparius | reverse complement strand
CGCTAGAGGCCCATTTAGAGTCTCTCCCGGAGGACTCCCTCATCCGATGCTTCTCAAGCAATGCACCAAGTTGCCCGGCGTCGGTGACTCTTTGAAGGTGTCTGAGCATTCCTCTCCGGTACCTCCGCCGAGACCCGGTCCGAGAATTCAGTGGAGCGATACCGACCAGCGCCCATGCTCCTCGACCTCGCCCTAGGCAAACTTGCATCGGGCGAAAGAGGCTGTCAGAGGCCATCTTCCCACGACAACCACGCGTAAGGGGAAGCGGAGGGCCCGAGACCCGGGGCCTCGGCCCCTGCCTCCCAAAGAGAAAAAGAAAAGCGGTCGCAGGGAAGCAAAGAGGTCCTCGAGTGATCTGGTCGTGGCCGTGGATCGCCAAGACTCCCCGAGGCCCTGACTAGAGGCCCAGGCTCTTGGCTGACATGCTTAAGAAGCCCGCCCTTACCGCCGAGGGCCGGTGAAGCACACCCTCGCGAGAGTACTGCACCATGCTCCGCGCGTTACATGAAGCTCAGGCTCCCCAACAATGGCGCCAAAAGGGGCTGTGGCGATAGGGACAACGACAAGGATGGCCGGGTTCCCTAAGGTTTTCGCCTTCATGATCTTGACGCAGAGCAGTGCCTCTGGCATCCTTGTCAGTGAAAGAAGGAACACCGAGAGGTCTTCTCGGTTAAAGGTAGCCACTCCCCAGAGTGCCTCATTTGGTCTTGGGAGGCAATCACCTTCGATTGGGATGACCAACTGATTATGTCCTAAACCAGGCGGTATCCACTCATTGTCGATCCGATCGCCGGCAACACACAGCTCACCAAAGGTCTTTGATGGGCAGGCGGCGTGGCCTCAACATCCTCGCCAGCACCACCTGGGCTCCTGGGCTCGGCCGGTCATGGCTCGGCGATCGTGAGTGCCCTTACATAGCATCGTCTTGGAAGCGCCACGTGACCCCTCGGGCGCATTGACTTGCCCCTGCTGTGGCACCCCTTCCAACTACAACGTGAGGTCCTTACCTTGAGGTGGTTGGGTTCAAGGGACCTATCACGCCATCTGGGTGGCCCGTGCTATGCCAAGTTCATGGCGATCCCCAACTACACCTACCTCAAGCTAAAGATGCGGGCCTAATCTGGCGTCATCAACCTGTTGGGTCCATGTCACGAGCATACATCTGGTTGCGGCGTCCGAATGCATCGGAAATCGTCGAGGCTCTCATGGAGGCCGAGACCCTCATCGTCAACCTTTGACCGACTCGATAGTGAGGCGCTCGAGCTCCAAGCGTCGTGCAGGACTTTTGAGCACTGCAGAGGCCGTCAAGTTCGTCGATCGACCCCCTGCGCCTAACGGCGGCGGCGAGGATCGAATGCCACCCTCGGCAACAAATAGGAAGCCATGCTCGTCGACTTTCTCCTTGTGAATGTCAATATATTAGGTGTGGAGTCCCCTCGAACATGCCGAGCATATCGAGGGAAGTCATAAGAAACGCCTTGGACATCCGGGCCGGCTCGGATCCGGTGAAGCGGCGCTGTGCCGATTCGACGAGGAGAAGCGCAGGGCCATCGGCGAGGAGGAGGTGCGAGAAGCTTTGGTGGGCGATTCATCAAGGAGGTGTCCCATCGAGTGGTTAGCTAATCCTGTCTTCGTTAAGAAGAAAATGGAAAGTGGAGGATGTGTAGACTACACGGTTTGAATAAAGCATGTCCAAAAGTTCTATTTCCATTACCTCGAATCGACCAAATCATCGACTCCATTTGCGGGATGTGAGACCGTATCTTTCCTTGATGCGTATTCCGGTTACCATCAAATCAAGATGAAAGAATCCGACTAGCTCGTGACTTCTTTCATCACCCCATCAACATGTACTACTATGTGACTATGCCATTCGGTCTTAGAAACGTGAGGGCCACATACGGTGGTGCATGATCTAGGTCTTTAAGCGAGCACATCGGTGAACCCGTCGAGGCCTCACGTGGATCGACATCGTGGTCAAGTCCAGGAAGGCCGATGATCTCATCGGTGACTTGAAATAGCCTTCAAATGCCTCAAAGAGAAGGGCATCAAGCTCAACCCGAGAAGTGTGTCTTCGGGTCCCCGAGGCATGCTCTTGGGATTCATAGTCTCGGGCGTGGCAACGAGGCCAACCCGGAGATGATCTCGGTCGTGACCAACATGGGACCAATCTGAGACCTCAAGGAGTGCGAGAGGGTTATGGGATGCCTTGCGGACTGAGCCGCTTCATCTCGCCTTGGCGAAAAAGGCTTGCCTCTATACCGACTCTTGAGAAAATCCGAACGCTTTTCTTGGACCCCGAGGCCAAAGAAGCCCTCACTAAGCTCAAGGCACTCATGGACCAATCCTCCATCCTAGTGCCGCCGCCCGGTGAGGCCCTCTTACTCCGTCGCGCAACAACCCGTGTGGTGTTGGTGGCCGTAGTGAGAGAGGCGAGGAAGAGGCATGCTCGCCTCAATCAATGACCTATTTACTTCATCAAAGAAGGTGCTCTCTAACACTAAGACACGCTACCCCCCACATCTAGAAGCTGATCTACGCCATAGTCTTAGCTCGACGCAAGTCGCTGCGTCACTACTTGAGTCCCACCCGGTGGACAGGTGTCGTCTTTCCTTTGGGAGAGATAATCCGAACCAGGAGGCCTCGGGTAGAATAGCCAAGTGGGTAGTGTCGAACTCATGGGGAAGCTCTATCTTTTGCGCCTCGAAATTAAATCCCGTGTCTTGGCCGATTTTGTGGGTGAGTGGACCGACACCCAGTGCCTTGCTCAAGTCCGGTGTAGAATCTTTGGACCATGTACTTTAATAGGTCTTTTGATGAAGACCGCAAAGGCGTGGTCGCTTCTTCATCTCACCACTGGAGTGCACATGCGCTTACATGATTGGCTTCGCCGCCGCCTCCAACAAGCGTGGCCGAGTACGAGGCCCTCATCAATGGCTTGCAGATCGCCATCGAACTTGGAGTGCAAGCGTCTCGACATATGAGGCAATTCACGGCTCATCATCGATCAAGTGATGAAGAGTCGAGCCCGCCATGACCCCAAAATAGAGGCGTCATGCAAGCCGGTACGTCGCCTAGAAGACAATTTCTACGACCTCAAACTCAACCACATCATGCAAAAATTCAATGAGGCCTTGAACAAACTAAGCGAAGATGGCATCGGCGTGGGCCCCGGTCCCCAAACATCTTCGCCAGAGACCTCCACAAGCCTTCCATCGACTCACGTCTCGACGGCGGAGGAGGGCCCACGATCGAATCCCATCAGAGGGCCCGAGGCCCCCTCTGCCACCGAGACCCCTGGCCGAGCCCGAGGCCATGTAAATCAACGCGAGCCTCCCAAGTCCGACCAGGGTATGGACTGGCGAGTCCTGTTCCTCGATTGCCTCATTCGAGGAGAGCTTCCTAGAGACAGGACCGAGGCCCAATGGCTTGCGCGATGAGCCAAAACCTACGTCCTCAGCAACGGTGAGTTGTACAGGTGAAGCCCATTTGGTGTCCTCCAACGGTGCATCACCACCAAAGCAGGCCAAGCCCTACTTTGGGACTTGCCGCGAGACCTCACGGGCACCATGCGGTGCCTCGGGCGCTCATCGGAAATGCCTTCCATAAAGTTCTCTTGCCAACGGCGAGTTCTTGTCTACCATGGCGCTAGTAAGCGCTCCTGCGAGGGATGCCGATTACTATGCTGCGGGGCGTAGCTCCAATCGCCCAAGCCCCTCAAACCATCCCCATCACATGGCCATTACGCCGTGCTGGGGGGGCTAGGACATGGTCGGGCCTCAGAGAAGGCCCCGAGGGCTATACCCATTCTTTGGTGGCCATTGACAAGTTCTCCAAGTGGATCGAGGCTCGTTCGATCACTGAATCAAATCCGAACAAGCGGTGCTATTCTTCACTGATATCATCCACAGGTTCGGGATTCCAAATACCATCATCACGGACAATGGGACGCAATTCACTGGCCACAAGTTCTTGACGTTCTGCGACGACCACCACATCCATGTGGCCTGGTCGGCTGTAGGACACCCTAGGACAAACGGCCAAGTGGAACGCGCCAACGGCATGATCCTACAGGGTCTCGAGCCGAGAATATACAACCGGTTGAAGAAATTCGGCAAGAAATGGCTTATCAAACTCCCGTCGATCATCCGAGCCCGAGGAACACACCAAGTCGAGCCACACGGGTTCACACCGTTCCTCCTAGTCTATGGAGCCGAGGCCATCCTCCCCACCGACTTGGAGTATGGCTCCCGAGGCTATAGGCCTACAATGAGCAGAGCAACCGCACTGCCCGCGATGACGCCCTCGACCAACTGGAGGAAGCCCGAGACGTTGTGCTGCTACACTCGGCCAAGTACCAGCAAGCCCTACGACGCTACCAAGCCCAACGCATTCAAAACCAAGACCTGAAGGTGGGCGACCTGGTGCTGAGACTGAGGCAGAGCAATAAAGGCCGCCACAAGCTGACCCCACCATGGGAAGGGCCGTACATCGTCGCCCAAGTACTAAAGCCCAGGACCTACAAGCTAGGCAACGAGAAGGGCAAAATCCTCACCAACGCTTGGAACATAGAACAACTATGTCGCTTCTACCCTTAAATTTCCAAGCATTGTTTACATTGTTTCTCGAAATACAATAAAGAAGCGTTCTTTAGTTGTTCTAATTTTTTGAGAAACCACCCAAGCCCATCGATAGGGGCTCGGCATCACAATAACGCTATAAGGGAGACTCGGCTCTGCCTCTGCAGAACCGAGCCTCCCTCGAGGGCTAGAAGGGGGAACCCCCCCAAGTCCTAGACACCGTTTTTTAGTCGTTCTTTGAAAAAATTTCTACGCCAAACTCTCTCATGGGACTCGACAAAACGATCGCCAAAAAACCTAAGGACCAAAGCTTGTCTCGGGGCCAAAAGGCCGGCCGAGCCATGAGAACGGCCTACGCCTTTGGGCTACGGTAACTCCCTCACCACCTTTTTCAAGGGCGCTTTGGCTCAAGAAGTTTTTGCATTCATCCAAGAACGGAGACAGGGGCGAGAGGCTCGGAAATATAATAGAAAATGATTAAAAACATATATACACAAGTACTTTAAAAGGCCTCGATGGCCACAAGTGTTATGGTACAATGATGTAAGTCCTAATCTATTTACATGGCCCTTTGGCCTAGGGTCAAAACTTAGGGTCGCCAAAGATCGGTGATCAAGGCAGGAGGAACCACCTCCTCTTGAACAACCTGGCAGAGTGCCATGCCCGGGGCCTCGGCCGCCTCCACCACCTTTCATAACCTCCTCCTCGGCCTTCTGCCATCATCCTCCGCCACGACATAACCATCGCTGATGGCCTCGAGGTCGATCTTTGGCGTAGGTCTTGAGGAGGCGACGAGACTGTGGCACGCCTTGACGCTCAGATGCAAGAGCCCCCGAGCCGCTCGTGGACTCTACCGCTCAACGCGATCGAGCGGCTCCTGAGGGAGCTACTGAGTCGACCCCCGACCTCTAGGGGCCTCTCAGCAGTGATGCAGGCGGTGCTCCCGGATCTCACCTCGAGCACCTTGCAAGACTTCAAGGGAGGCCTCGCATTGCCGGGAGACCTCCTTCTCCAAACCTGCTTGCCTGAGACAAGCGGGATGGGGTTAAGCACAAAAGGAAACAAGCCGAACAAGGGCGAAGGCCAACAGGACTCACCTTCGGCATTTTCCTTCCAGGCTAAGGCCTCGACCCGGGAGGCCTTGGCCACCTTGACAGCCTCCGCCAGGGCACCTTTTGTTAGCAGGTGCGCACCCTGCTCCACCCCCAGCTGCCCGGCGACGGCCTTGGCAGAGGCCACCACTTGTTCGGCCCGGGACCTGAAGGTGTCCCGCTTTGTGGCCACCGGGCCGCCTCCTCCTCCAGCTCCTTGATCCGTGCCGCCAAAGGGGCAACCTGCTCCCGAGCCGTGGCCGCCTCGGCCTTCATGTCAGCACAGCGAAGGCGGAGGTCCTCCACCTCCACGATCCGCGCCGACTGAAGCTCGTTGGCACCAGCAAGCAGATCCTTCTGCTGTCGGAGCTGGTCCCAGACGTCCCCTCTCCCACGGAGAACATCGATTTCTCGAGGGACCGGGCCTCGAGCTCCCTAGATAAGCAAAACACACGTCCCGAGTAACTGCAAGAGAACTCGAAAAAAAGACGACATGGCACAAGAGAGGAAAGCACGCACTGGGTGACGCCGGGCAAGTCCTCGGCCACAACGGACAAATGACTGTCGCAGCGACCGCTCCGCCGGCAACAGGAATCGCTCGAGGGAGCTCCATTGCCCCCCCTTAGCCACGTCCTCAAGGGCAAACAGAGGCTCCCCTCGTGGTCATCCGGCTCGCCCACGTAACATGTGGGCTGTCCCACCCACGGGCTCGGGTCGACCAGGACAAGGGCCGAGCTCCCCTCGGTAGGAGTCGGGACTAGCTGCTCTCCACGATCTTTGGTCGGCTCGGTGTCCGCCACCTCCTTCCCCGTGAAGTATCATCGGAGGAGATTGTCTAAACCTCCACTTCTTAGGCGCTCTCCGCGACGGCAGAAGAGGTCTTGGACCACAAAGTGCACCAAGCTTGCCCGCCTCCGTCTCCGCCACCTCGGCCTTAGTGGTCCTAGGATCTCCAACACACGCCACCTTGGCCTCAAGTGGTCCTAGGAGCCCTGGCGTCCGCCACCTCGACTTGAGAGCCCTGGCCTCGGCCACCTTGGCCTTAGAAGTCCGGGCGCCCTCCCGCCTTTGCTCCATGGCCACCTCGGTAGCCTCTCCTTGGCGATCGGCTCCATAGGGTCGGCCCTGGCCGACGCCGCCCCACGCTACAAGGTGGCCTGCGCGTCCACCACCCATCGGGCGGTGGAACTGGTGCTCACCTTGAGCGCCTTAAGTGGCCCCTGCGGGGCGCTTCACCGACTTCGGCTGAAAACAAACCACTCATGAGGTGACATATGACCAAAGAACGAGTGGGAAATCTTGCAAAACCCACGAAAAAAATGCTTACCTCGAACAGGGAACCAGTACCCTCCGACCGCATCCCTCGTCCTCGGCGGTGGCGGTGGCGATGGCGATGGCAGATGGCACGGCCGCCGTGTGTGCCGGTACCGGTCGGTCCTCGTCGGACTCTAATGCCTCCTCTACCCCTCTGTGGAAGGCGGTTGGGCCGCCCCACCGTCGCCGCTTCCACCTCCGCCCGTCAAGCCCGCCGGATGATGGCGCGCTTCACCGACGCCGTGTCTTGGGAAGTCGGCCTCGCCCCAGGCGGGCAATCGCTAGCCCGGCGCCCTCTCCTCCTCCTCCTCAGAGCGACGGGCCGCTCACCGACGCCGGCGCCGTCTCGATGTTAGGGAGGTGGTCGAGGGACCCCGCCCCGCTTTTGCTCTCATCGTCATAAATCGCCGAAAGGTCCATCGACGCGGCGACGGAGATGGCTCCTCCTCAAGAGACCGTCGTGCCTCGCATTGCGATGGCGATGTTTCACCAGCTCGTCACGCTCGAGGCTCTTCCTCTTGCGCCTTGCCTCCTCGGCGTCCTTCTGCTCCTTGTATGCCTCGGCACGTGCCCTATTCTCGGCTCGCCGCTCGGCGCCCTCAGGAACGGGCGGTGGTGAGGCTCGCACATCCCTCATCCCCTGTAGGAATGACAAACTCAATGAGCGAATGGACCGAAAATGTAAGGAGCGAGAAGGCCTCGAAGTCCGCAGCAACACGCAACTTACCAGAGAGATATACCCCCATGACGGGCACATTGGGAACGGAGTTAGACCACTGCTCCTCAGCCGCCCCTCCACCGTCTCTCTCACCCGATGCAGAATCTCCTCGTCGGAGAGGGCGATGGCAGACAACCGGACGCCGTCAATCGGCTCATCCGGTGTCATCTCGAACAGACGCTGCCACCGAGCCATCAGCGGCAGCACTCTCCGGCGGTGGAAGGCCGCCACGACCACGGCCGCCGTAAGGCCACGGCTGCGTAGCCTCTCTAGGGCCCTCAGGAGCGGCTGCACTTGGGCTGATCAGCCAATGGGACGCTGTACCTCCACCTCTCCGGCTGGCTCTCCATGACCCGCCTGGTATAGGGGGGAAGCCCACCGTCATCGTTGCGGAGGTAGAACCAGCTGTTGTACCAGCGGCGGTTGGACGATGTGAGTTAGGCCGGGATGTAGAGGGGCTGCCGATCATGGCGCACTTGGAGAGTGCAGCCGGCGGCCCTTAATGCCTTCCACGTGCCCGTCGTACCCGCCGGCTTGGTGGTGAGCCCCGCCTGAAAGAGGTGGAGCCACAGCTCCCAGTGGGGGGCAATGCCCAAGTACCCCTCGCAGACGACAACAAAGATGGCCGCCTGCGCAATGGAGTTGGGGTTGAAGTTGTGGAGCTCCACGCCGTAGTAATGCGGGAGCGCCCGTATAAACCGGTCCACCGGCAAGCCGAGGCCGCGCTCGTGGAAGGCCACGAAGCTCATGATGTAGCCATCGTGAGGCCTCGGCTTCGGCTCGCTCCCCGAGCAATCCACTCCCGGCTGTTGCTGGGGTCGGTGACCGGTGGAGGAGGTCGTCGTCGGCGGCCGATAGTAGCGTCTCTGCGGACACGTCGGACGGACCCCAAGGATCCGCACGGAGGACAACGGTGCCACTGCCATGGGTGCGGTGGAGAATGCGACTATGGCGGTAACACGTGCTCTCGCCACTCTCTCTCTCTCTCTCTCTCTCCTCCCCCCTTATCCCTTCTTCTCCCCTTCACATTTCTTGGTAACCGCTCGAGGCGAGAAAACACGAGTGCAGTGTAGGAAAGGTAAGGAGGGGGGACACTGACTCAAATCACGTATTTATGAGGGGAGAAAGAAGGCGAACAGGCGGGCGACGAAACCAGGAAGATTATTTCCTAGATCTGACGTAGTTAATGCGGATCCGGCCAAACCGCCCACGCTGCCTACTTTTTCTCGCTAGCCGCGCACGTATGGTAACGTCCCATCCGTAGACACCACGTCACAGCAGGCGCCGTTCCATCTCCCCGAGAAACCGCCTCAAAAGGCGCACCCACCGTCGTCAGCCGATGGGGAGGGAATATTCCCCACCCAATTCCTTTTAGACTAAGGAACCGCCACCGAGCCCAAGATGATCCGGGGTTCAAGGTTGGGCCCCGAGGGTCTCAACGGCCAACCCCTAGGACAAATAGAGTCCGGGATGACTATGGGTGAGCCCGTACATGGCGAGCCCAAGCAAACAATTGCTTGGGATGCCCTAAGTCGTGTCTCGAGACCGGCAGGATGTCTCACGAATGAAATCCCACCGTAGGGAGGCATCGAGCCCCAGGGCCAATCGAGCGGCCCTGGGACCCACTAGAAGAAGCCCTCTGGTACTTTTGGAGTGCGTCTCGGACCGCTTAGCCGACCCCTATCAATGGGGCACGGGCCTCCACTCGGACTTACCCGATAACAGCTCACCGGAGGTGTCACTACTCGTGCCACCGAGGGTAGCCTAGCACACTCCACCCCTCCTTCCGAATGAAAAGGATGTGCGAGGGCACACAAAAGACAGGAAACTCTGATCACCCTCTTGCTCTAAGCAGGAGGCTCGAGGGCTCTTCCTACAACTAAGCCAAGGCCCAAGTGACCCGAACTCGCACTCGGGGGGCTCGACAAACGCGATAAAACGACTAACAAAGCTGGGCACCGAGCCGTCACTGGTCCAGGGTTTGAAGGCTGGGCCCCCATGGGTCTTGACCGCCCCTAGGACAAAGCAGTCGGGATGACTATGGGCGAGCTTATACATGGCCGAGGCCCAAGCAAGCAATTGCTTGGGATGCCCTAAGTCATGTCGAGACCGGTAGGGAAGTCTTTGAATGGAATCCCACCGTAGGGAGGCATCGAGCCCAGGGGCCAATCGAGCAGCCCTAGGACCCACTAGAGAAGCCCTCTGGTACTTTTGGAGTGCGTCTCTGGACCGCTAGCGGACCCCTATCGAATGGGGCACAGGCCTCCACTCGGACTTACCCGATAACAGCTCACCAGAGGTGTCACTACTCGCGCCCACCGAGGGTAGCCTGGCACACTCCACCACTCCTTCCGAATGAAAAGGATGCGCGAGAGCCGCACAAAAAAGACAGGGAAACTCCTGATCACCCTCTTGCTCTGAGTAGAGGCTTGGGGGGCTCTTCCTGCAACCAAGCCAAGGCCCAGTGACCCGAACTCATACTCAGGGGCTCGGCAAACGTGATAAAACGACTAAGGAACTGGGCACCGAGCCCGTTCGGTCCAGGGGTTCGAAGGCTGGGCCCCCAAGGGTCTCAATAGCCGTCCCAGGACAAACATAATTAGGGATGACTATGGGCGAGCCCGTACATGGCCAAGGCCCAAGCAAACAATTGCTTGGGATGCCCTAAGTCGTGTCCGAGACCGACACGGAAGTCTCTGAATGGAATCCCACCGTAGGGAAGCATCGAGCCCCTGGGGCCAATCGAACGGCCCTGGGACCCACTAGAGAAGCCCTCTGGTACCTTTGGAGTGCGTCTCTAGACCACTAGCCGACCCCTATCGAATGGGGCACGGGCCTCCACTCGGACTTACCCGATAACAGCTCACCGGAGGTGTCACTACTCGCGCCCACCGAGGGTAGCCTGGCACACTCCACCCCCTCCTTCCTAAGAGCGAAAAGGATGCTGTGAGGGCCGCACAAAAAAGGCAGAAACTCCCGATCACCCTCTTGCTCTAAGCAGAGGCTCAGGGGGCTCTTTCCTGCAACTAAGCCGAGGCCCAGCCACACCGAAATCCCACTCGGGGGCTCGGCAAACGCGATAAAATGACTAACGAGCTGGGCACCGAGCACATTCTGATCCCGGGGGTTTGAATTTGGGCCCCAAGGGTCTCGACAGCCGCCCTAGGAAAAAAGCAGTCGAGGGATGACTATGCGGGCGAGCTCGTACATGGCCGAGGCCCAAGCAAGCAATTGCTTGGGATGCCCTAAGTCATGTCCGAGACCGGTAGGGAAGTCTCTGAATGGAATCCCACCATAGGGAGGCATCGAGCCCCCGGGGCCAATCGAATGGCCCTAGGACCCACTAGAGAAGCCCTCTGGTAGTTTTGGAGTGCGTCTCTGGACAGCTAGCCGACCCCTATCGAATGAGGCACGGGCCTCCACTTGGTCTTACCCGATAACAGCTCACCGGAGGTGTCACTACTCGCGCCCACCGAGGGTAGCCTGGCACACTCCACCCCTCCTTCCGAACGAAAAGGATGCGCGAGGGCCGCACAAAAAAGACAGGGAAACTCTTGATCGCCCTCTTGCTCTGAGCAGAGGCTCGGGGGCTCTTCCTGCAACTAAGCCGAGGCCCAGCGACCCGAACTCGCACTCGGGGGCTCTACAAACGCGATAAAACGACTAAGTAACTGGGCACACCGAGCACATTCACGGTCCAGTGTTCAAGGTTTGGGCCCCAAGGGTCTCAACAGTCACCGCCCAGGACAAGCAGAGTTAGGGATGACTATGGGCGAGCCCATTACATGGCGAGGCCCAAGCAAGCAATTGCTTGGGATGCCCTAAGTCATGTCCGAGACCGGCAGGGGAAGTCTCTCCGAATGGAATCCCACGTGAGGATTCATCGAGCCCCGGGGCCAATCGAATGGCCCTGGGACCCACAAGAAGAAGCCCTCTGGTACTTTTGGAGTGTGTCTCTAGACCGCTAGCTGACCCCTATCGAATGGGGCATGGGCCTCCCACTCGGACTTACCCGATAATGACTCACCGGAGGTGTCACTACTCGCGCCCACCGAGGGTAGCCTAGCAAACTCCACCCCTCCTTTCGAACAAAAAGGATGCGCGAGGGCTGCACAAAAGATAGGAAACTCCTGATCGCCCTCTTGCTCTGAAAGAGAGGCTCGGGGGCTGTTCTGCAACCAAGCCAAGGCCCAATGACCCGAACTCGCACTGGGGCTCGACAAACGCGATAAAAGCGACTAAGGAACTCGGCACCGAGCCCGTTCTGGTCCAGGGGTTGAAGGCTAGGCCCCCGAGGGTCTCGGCTACCCCGCCCAGGACAAAAGCGAGTTAGGGATGACTATGGGCGAGCACGCGACACGTGGCCGAGGTCCAAGCAAGAAATTGCTTGGGATGCCCTAAGTCGTGTCGAGACCGGCGGGAAGTCTCTGAATGGAATCCCACCGTAGGGAGGCATTGAGCCCACAGGGCCAATCGAGCGGCCCTAAGACCCACTAGAGAAGCCCTCTGGTACTTTTGGAGTGCGTCTCTGGACCGCTAGCCGACCCCTATCAAATGGGGCATGGGCCTCCACTCAGACTTACCCGATAACAGCTCACCGAAGGTGTCACTGCTTGCGCCCACCGAGGGTAGCCTGGCACACTACACCCCTCCTTGCGAACGAAAAGCATGCGCGAGGGCCACACAAAAAAGACATGGAAACTCCTGACCACCCTCTTGCTCCGAGCAGAGGCTCGGGGGCTCTTTCTGCAACCAAACCGAGGACTAGCGACCCGAACTCGCACCCGGGGGCTCGACAAACGTGATAAAACCCTTCACTCAACAAGAGAAAAGCCCCTGGTGGAGTAAATCCACTCCTCCAGGCCCCATGGTTACACCCCAGGTGGCGCTCACAGCCACCCACCGGAACCTCGAGTCTGAACCACCATCACGACGGAAGCTGCTTGAGCCAAGTCTCGTCAAAACCTCGGGAGAGTGCTCGCACTCTCCCCGAGGCTCGGGGCTACCGTCGGATACCATAATAAAGGGTACCCTAAGCAAGAACCGAAAAAATTGCTTATACCTTGTAAATAATGAAACCAAAAAACAACCGTAGGCAAACCCGCCACATCCGAACAAATATCCGGGCTCGCCCGAAGCGGGCTCGGCCCAGAACCAAACCGCAAGGCCTCGGACGAGGTTTCGATTCTCTGACTCGCCCGAGGCCCACACCGCAAGGCCTCGGACGAGGTACCGATTCTCCGATTCGCCCGAGGCCTCGGACGAGCACTCAGTTACCGACTCGCTCGAGGCCGGCTCGGCATCAACCCCATCACCGCCGCCTTGACCGATTTCCCTGATAGGATGTTACATCCAACCAACGCGTCCAACCACTCCTGCGATGTCAGCCACACGTTGGTATAGTACAGCGGAGTGGCCGACGAGACGGGAGTCACATCGACGCCATGCAGTCTGGGACAGGACGGGGCAGGGGTTACCAGCCGCTATGCTCGGCACTATGCCCACGGCTGACACCCGTGCTGCCTAACCCCTGCTCCAAGGACAGCGTGGCATGGAGAGTAAAGTCCAGGTCCTTGTAGCCTCGGAATTGACGAACAAGACCAACTGCTCCCTCCAAGCCTCGGCTATCCGCTTTCGGGCTCCTGTAGCCTCAGGACTCACACCCGCCAAGCCCCCCACGACGGTCCAGCCTCTGCATCGACTGGGCCTCAGCTCTCCACATTGACAGCACTCTGGGACCAGCACGTCGCCCGCAGAACGCGCCATACCCTGCGTCAGGCTGTAGGAGCTCCCACGTCGCGCACAAGGCCTAGCTCCTATAGCCTCGAAATCAGCGTACCCGCGCCATCGCATCAACCCGGCCTTGGCACTCCGTGCCGGTCAAACATACAGTAACCAGCATGCCTCCAACAGAAGAAGGCGCGTCTGCCGCCACAGGAGCTCCCACAATGCATAGGATCAGGCGTGGCCGGCGCGTCGCTCTAGTGCACGAAGGACAAGACCGCTCCACCGACCACACCACCACAGTGACAAGCTACAGGGCTCGGACGCGCCGCCTCTGCTCACAAAATGCCATGTAGCAAATGCATGTACCGCCCCTGTGCCTCCCTTCGACTATAAAAGGGAGTAACTAGGGCTGCTTCTGGGGAGGAGGGGGAGACCTAGGCAAGCAACGCGCAACGCTCTATAACACACACGCTCCCTCACGGCAAGAGATCAACATCTCAAACAACCCACGCCACTCCACGCAGAGACCTGGGACTAGCTCCCTCTCTCGCTCAGCTTGTAAGCCCCTACTACAAGCACCTCGGTGCAAGGAATACAAGAGTGCTCTCTCAGACTGGACGTAGGGCACCTATTGCCTGAACCAGTATAAACCTTGTGTCTCTTTACATCACCATCCAGGATTAGAAACACGCAGTACACTTTCACTAGTTGGCTGAGGACCCCCGGTCCAAAAACACCGACAAAATGGATGCAACCCATTTTGAATACACTTTGGGTAGTTTTAATTCGTGAAAAAGAAGAAGCGTCTCCTTCCATTCCTACCCACAGGCGCACATTACTTTCCTTGAGCGGATCGAACACAAAAGCGGATCGAACCCCTCGCCCTCTCTCCTCCATCCCAGTGGCCTTCCCCCACGCCGCTCCCTCCCGATCGGCCGTGCGCTGGCCTTCCCCACGCCGCCTCTCCCCGCCTGGCATTGCCCCGCCACCACGCCGCTCCCCTCCCGTCGGGGCGCTTAGCCTTCCCCCACGCCGCCTCCCCGCCGACTTTGCCACCGCCACCACAGCGCTCCCCTCCCGTGCCGTTCTTGGCCTTCCCCATGCTGCCTCCTCCCTTGTTGGCATAGGCCCACCCCATGCCTTCTCCTCCCCTATTGGTGCAGGCTCTTCCCATGCCTCCCCCTCCACTTCAGCGCCCGGCCAACACCGCTCCACTTGGCGTTGGCCAAATGGATGGGAGCGGTGATTCGTGAGGGGCCATCTAGAGGGCTAGGAGTAGAGTCATTCTACCTCTTGTCCACTGCGATAAATGCAAATGCCGCATTGTCAAGGCATTGATGGCAAAGACAGATAAGAACTATGGGCGCATGTTCTACATCTATTCAACTCGAACGGTTCTATGATTTGTTCCATTTTGTTTGTAATTCATGTCGTTGTATTGTTCAGTCAATTGAAATTTCTTTGCATTGGTGACAGATGGATGGTGGTGGATGTGACTTTTGGAAGTGGGAGGAGGACTATGAGCAATGGCTGGTTGATAACAAGCATGTGCCACCCTCTTATCAGCCTGTTTTAGAGCACTAAGATGCCACAACCAGAAGAATAGACCAAGGGAGATGGTGGACAACTAGAGCAATTCAAGTACGATGGGAATAGCTAGAGAGATTGTGTTCTTCTTTGAAATGCTTGATATTAGTTAGTACACTTGTAGTAGTGACCAATTTGTATGCAATTGTTAAGAGTTGGTGATTAGTGTGCTTTCTGTACTTGTAGAACTTGTGTGCTGAAATAAATGAATGGAAGTATTAGTGACTTGTATCATGTGTGATGTGTCATGTGTGTTGTGCAGGGATCTAGGAACTGCATCTAGAATGCTTTCCTATACTTTACAGACCATGAGCTAAGTTTGCTGGTGTAACCAGCTACAAAGTTCAGTCCACTATGCAACCTGGCCATTTGTCATTCTGTAGATGTTTCCATTTGTCTGACATAAATGTATGGCATCTGCTACTACTCAAGAGCTAGTGACTCATCAAATCCCCTGAAATCTGCTAATCTGAATCTGAGAAGATGCATTCATTCTGCTGATTGAGTCCATCATGTACATGTCATTGTGGGTGGTATAGCAGCTGGCATCTAGGCTTACCAAAAGCACAGGCAAAGGACAAATGTTCACATTATGGCTTTGAATAGTATAGGAATGCATAGGAATGCTTTCCATGACTCAATCTGGAATGCATATTGCATATGTGATACAAAGTTCAGTCCACTGTCTAAGAATAGTATAGGAATGCTTTCCATGACTCAATCTGGAATGCTTTCCATGACTCCAACTCCACCAGCATGAGCATCAATAAGTGAGGTTCCAACAGGAGTACCAGGAAGTAGGCCTAATTCCTGGAATTTAAAGTTTACAATAGCAGCCACACTTTTGCATATTTTGGCAAACAGAACAAGCAGCCAACTTTATTTTTCTTTTGGAGGTACAACAAATTCTGGATACATTCCCAACACCTTATGCTCCAGAAATATACATTGTCAAGTACAATACCACATACTTCGGTTCCACAAGACGACAAAAGTTTCAAAGGTGAAACCAAAGTTTACGATGTCCCTAATGAGGTTTAGCGCAAAGCAGATGCAAAAGCGAAGCACAATGGCCCTAACTTTATTTTTCTTACGGAGGTTTAGCTCTGGGTGACATTAGGGCACCATGACTCCACTCGAGGACTTGTTTCTTCCTTGGCATCGGCTTCTTTGCAATTGTCTTCTTCGTTGTTTTTCCTTGGATCTTCTTTGGGAGTACTTGTGTGTTCTCCCATCGATCGCGTGCATTGGTGAGGACTTGTTTCTTCCTCCATCGAAGCTTAAAGTTGTCGACATTTGAAAAAGGAGGACAATTAATGAAATATAATATTGGACATATGAATGAATAACAAAATATTGGACACTTGTACCTTCGTGTCAACCTATTAGGACTATCCGGTAGGAGTGTTTCCCTTGTTCTGGTGGGACTTGTGGCTGGTGGGACTTGGCCACATTCATTGTATTTGGTGGGACTTGGCCACATTCATTGTCGAGGCTCCCCGAAACATGCTTTTTGCCCTCTTTGTAGGGACCTTAGCATTTTGTCATACTTAGTTGTATTCAGCCTAGCCTTCCTTTTTTATGGTTTCTTAGTCCCATTAAGTCTGCACTTTTAACTAGTTTCTCCATGTCCCAATTCTCCATATCTCTTGCATTTCCTTTTCCCTCTAATCAGGTTGCCTCTTACCTTTAGCAACCTCTTGGCCTCCAATTCAGCATCTTTGTCGACTTCATTTGCGACCTCTTTGGCAACCTTCTTGGTTTTGCTAATCTTGCCTCCTTCCAAATGACCTTTAATTCTCGATTTCCTATACCTTCCAACACCTTTTTTATTAAGTGGTGCCTCTCTGGAAAAGGAATATCAACTTTGGCCACTTGTGTCTTATCTAGAAGTGGTTCTATCAGCCTCTTATAAGTATTTTTGAACCTCACACGAGTAATAGTCATGAGCGAAGTCCTCCAACTTTACATCAAGACTTTGTTGGTGCATTAGCAAGACCAAAGCATGTCGACAAGGCTTTCCAGTGTCTTGCCATTCAAGGCAGTACATTCATGCAAGGATGACTTCACAACATGTCTATTATGTGTCTTTGGTAGTGTCATGTACTTCATAAGACAAAACAACTTTGCCTTCACAATGGTCGGGTTTCCTAATCCCCTAGTCCTTGCTTTCAAGGTATAGTTAGGATAGCAAGTAGGATGTTACCCTCAAGCTTCTCTGAAATCAACCTTCTCTTGTTCCATAATACCATTAACATTTCTCTAATTTTATCAGCAAGCTCAACTACAGGAAGATCCTTCCAATCTCTAATCCAGTTATTAAAAGATTGCAAGATTGTTGGTAACATAGTCGCACTTAATTTCTTGATTGAAAGCACTTCTCATCCACAACAATTTGTGGTGGTTATGAAGCCATTCCAATACTTTAGGGCAAGCAGTCATAATTTCATGGAAGAAATATTAGAAAACTTTAGGCCTATATGTCCTTGATGTAGGATACATTTTTGAAAAAATATCACCACCAAATCTTTTTATGAAATTCTACATTAGATGCCTAAAGCATTCTCTATGCTCAACATTAGGGAAGACATCTCTAACAACTTTCTCTAAACCTTTGCAAGCATCAGTGCAAATAGCAAGTAGTGGTATGTTTCCTATTGCTTTGTGTACCTGAGTCATGAACCATGTCTAGTTATCTATTGTCTCCCCATCTATGAAACCAAAAGCAAGAGGGTACATCCAATTATGACCATTGCAACAAATTTGCTGCCAAATGTACATTCCACCTACCATTAAGTGCAGTTGAGTCTACTATTTGAGATAAGGCCTACAACCCTCTAAAACCCTCAATGCAAGGACTTAATACACAAAAAATCTATGGAAGTAAACCTTGCAATCTACCTCCTTTAAGTCAATTTCAATCACACTACCTGGTGATCGCTTCAATACCTCTGCCCTCCAGCTGAACAACATTTGGAAGCTCTCCTCCCAGCTGCCAAATATTTCCCTCAAGGCAATATTCCTTCCCTCGCTCCTTTGTGTCATAGTGAATTTCACACTTGTGTTTCTCTTGTAGCTTCTTACGCAATTCTTTAGGGCCCATGTTGGGAGTCTTCTTAAGGTGGTGAATAGCCTTTGATGCTACCCACCACTTGTTGGAGTGGTGGTCTTCCTCCTTGCACTAGAAGAGCATGTATGCCGAGAAATCAAACATGTGACCTAAAAATACCAATGAATTAGATATTGACCAGCAACAAAAAAAATGTAGAAAAATGTTAGCCACTAGTTAAACACCTTAATGGTTGCCCCATCGGGTTGCCTCCTTCCAACAATATGCCACGGGCAACCTTCGCATTGCAATCCCTAATGTACCATTGTGGCTTAGATTTCACTATGTGCACTCGAACTCCTCATTTATTGTAAACTGCCTCATAGCCAATCTGAATTCTTTCATGTTAGGGTACACAGTGCCAATGTCCATACAAGGATTGTTTGGGTCATAGACTAAGATTCTCTCCCCGGCACATGATCGTCAATAAGAATGGCAGCCCCAATTTGTGTCAATCTCCTCCTCAATAGTGGCATTCCTATTTTTAGGCCCGTTTTCCATTTACTCAGAGAAGCTTGCTCTTGAGATCGATGTTCATCATCCTCGGTTCTCAAACACAATAGACGAAATAATTGATCCTCATTAATTATTTTTTGCATGCCCTCACCCTCTTCATCATTTGTGTTAGCAATCTACAGGTTGTCCCATTCAACACCTCCATAATATTCTATAGCGAATGCATTGCCACTAACATCACCACATCCATGGTCTATAGCCTTTGCATTGTGACCAACATCACAAGTGTCTGCAACAGACTCTAATCTAAGCTCAGGCTCCACGTCGAGCCTGGATAAAGCGAATGCAAGAAATATAGTTAAATTTCTATTCGAACAACTCTATCAGCGTTTCGAACTACGTTCGTGGACTACAAATAGAAGAGAGAGAGAGAGTGGAGAAGAGAGTGCATACCGAGGAATTAGATCACTCGAACTGCAATCCATGGGGGCGGCGCCAGCTTAGGGGACGTGTCGTCTAGGGACGTGCCGGCCTGGCATGGCAACCTAGGCGCAGGCCTGGCCCATGGCCTAGGGTGGAGCTGAGGCTGGCCTGGGGCGGAGGCGGTGCTTGGATGGCCTAGGGATGTGGCAGCGCTTGGATGGCCGGGAGGAGGCGGGAGGCGACACCTGGATGGCCGAGCGGAGGTGGGACGAGGAACCTGGTCCGGCGTGGTGGCAGGGCGGTGCCGGCAGGGGAGGGGGCGGCGTGGGGAAGGCCAGCGCCGGCGCCGGCACGGGGAGGGATTGACGTGGGGAAGGCCAGCGCTGGGGATGGAGGAGAGGGCCAGGGGATCGATCCATTTTGTGTTCGATCCGTTCTGATGAAAGTAACAGCTCCAGGGGTAGGAATGGAAGGAGGTGTCTTCTTTTTTTCATGAATTAAAACTACCCAAAGTGTATTCCAGCGGGTGGCATCCGTTTCATAATGGCAAAATTGCGAAACCACTTTGAGGGATGGTAAAAGTGCGAAACCCGTTTCTAATGATGGGTGAAATGCCAGAGTCTCAACGGAGGAAGATTTGGATAAGGATTTTGACCCGAACAAGGAGGTAGGGATAAAGCCTTAGCTTGTAAATTTTGCTAAAGCTTTGGCTGTGTTACCTTTGCTAACACTTTGACCTATCGTATATACATGTCCCTCCTTAAACTCAAAAAAGATGACGTCGACGTCCGCGACATCTCACTAGACAAGACAGAGTAGAGGAAAGGAGAGCAGAGGCAACAGTCATAGAGATGGACATTGAGGCCTCTACTCCACAACCTCAAGACACAACCATGACTACCAAGCCTAAGAGGAAACGAGGGGATCGAAAAGCAAATCAATATCCAGATAAGGCATGCTATGTGATAATGGAGGTCGGGCCAATAGGGGAGATCCTTGAGCCGAAGGAATTAAGAGGACGATTCCGTAATGCGATTGGGGCCCTAGTAAGAGATAAATTGAACCCAGCAATCCCTAACTGGAAAGAGGTACCAGAGAAGAAAAATGATGAACTATGGGATAGGCAGCTAAAGCTCAATTTTAGATTTCCGAAGGGTAAGCATGAACTGGTAAAAAAATGCTTTTAGGATGATTGGAGAGTCATTTCGACGTTGGAGGTCGGAGCTCAATAAGAAGTATATCCAAAATGGGTTAACTCCCTTCAACGAGTTCGGCAACATAACTCCTAGTCAATGGGAGGAGCTCATGGCTCAAAAGACTTCACCGGAGGCATTGGAGCTTTGTGCCTGTAACACCGAGCTAGCGAAGAGGAACAAACACCACCATCATCTAGGCCCCAATGGCTACTATGCCAAGGAAGAGCAGTTTAGAAAGATGGACAAAGAGGCCGCAGCTGCTGGGAATATCGATGTGATGAATTTGAAGGTACGCTCAAGGAATTGGATATATGCGAGGAGTATAGAATCATCTGGCGGTAATCTTAAGTTTGATAAGCCGGAGACCCAAGAGACAGTATCAAGGATACTGAAATATGCTGAAGACAAGGAGAAGGGCTCATTCAATCCTTCTAGAGGGAGGGACGAGCTTAGCCTTGGCTTGGAAAACAAGGAGCACACAGGCCGCACCAGGGAGCTAGGGAAAAGGATGACCTGGAAGCAAGGATTCGAAGTGGACAGGCGCATGTACAAGAAACATGGCGAGATCGGGAGACTAATCTTGAGCTCCAAGTGAAGGCTCTAGTTTGATGGTATTTGGAGGAGCAAGGACCTGTCTATGGAGCCATGGATATTAATGACACCGTTGGGTGAATTGATATTAGTTGGCAGCCCTCCGAAAGTTCCTATGACCAAGGTTCCACTACAGCCACAACCTCGTCGATCGATCGCATCATGGGAACCAACTAGTTGCACCTTGGTGTTTCTCAACAAATGGCAGAACATTGTGATGGAGGTGGCAACGGGTGTGGCACATCCTCCCAGTGGCTTACACCACAATAATAAGATACCGCCAGACTACACTAGGGTGAAGTGCATACCGTGAAGCATGAGTTCATGCGGTGGAGGATAGACTACACGCAACTCCCGAGAGGCTAGTGTTACTCGGAGACGTAATGGGGCGAGTTCATCCTCCGGCACAAACGGGACATTATATTGATTTGCTTCTTCGCGCATCCCCTCTCCCAAATTTGGAGCGAGTTGTTGAGGTCGGGAGATATTTTCATCGTCTTGTGACCACCACATTCTTGAGATGCCACATTCTTCCCCGTCTCCTAGCGAGCATGTGCCCGATAAGGCACAACCTTCTCGGCTTCGTCTGACGAAAGCAAGTGCATGATGAGATGCCACAGTCTTCTCAACAAGCACAGCTGATACATAAACAACGAGTGCCTCCTAAAGAAGGTGATGCACAAGAAGATGAGGACGTGCCTAAATAGGAACTTTGAAAGAAGCATCCAATCACCATAAGACCAATTTATATTCGATGACAGACGTCCTGGCCGGTGCACAAGTGGTATTCCCATGACCAGTTCAAGCCTAAGAACCAAGTTAAAAAGTCCCATCACGGGCTTTTGAGGAGGTAAATCACTAGCAAACTCCACCAAACAGCAAAGCAGTATCCAAATGTTGATGCCATCAAATGGTCAAAGGATTGCCTGAAAACATATGAAAGAGGCAAGCCCTTCCTACCAAACCAGGATATCCAGCTCCTACCACTTGGAATGAGAAGGTTCCTTGATTGTTACTATGCGTGTTCTCCCAACGAGCATAGACCTCGTACAAGCATGCTTCCCCACTTGGCATATTTGGGCGCTTGAAAGGGAAAATTGTCTTTGACTTCAATGACATGCAGACATGCTTTTACCTCGGAGCAATAGAGATGAATCTAATTCGCATACGTGGTGCATATAAGTCCGTGTCCTCTCAATATGATATTAATGTAATCTTTGAATTTTGTTGTAACTAACCCATGCCATGATTTGTAGAATGCAAGTGCACATTGTAAAATAAATGCCCGGTGTGAAAGCCGGGTATATAGACCCTCAAGCTATAGCACAAACAAATTTTAATTACCCTAAACAAAGGGAAATCGGATGACAAAAAGCTAGTTGTTGGAAAGACCCTTCGGAGAGAAAGAACACATCCGATGGGCAAAACTAAGGGAAGAGTCCCTTAAGGTTTTCGCACATACATTGCCACAGCTTTTAAAATTCTCCAACAAACACTCTACTATATTGCTACCATACAACTTCAAGTAAGTTCAACTCTATACTTAAAGCTTTGTTCGATATATTTTATTCGATGCAAAAGAGCTTATCTAGTTCTATGATTAAATCCATAGAGCAACCACTGAATTTGTATAGACGTCGATGTCGGGAGGAGCATGGCATGTGTCTTTGATTCAATAGATAGGGACCAGGTGACATACAAAGACTTCATATCAATTCTCAAGACATATACATATCGACAATCCTCATTAGTCGATATGTTTGTATACATACTTATAACGTTCACTTTTGGATACTAACAAGTTGTATTTGCTAAAATAATTCGAACAGGGCATTTAGATTCTATGTCACTAAACATCACGGAAGGCATGATCCAGTAAGGAAGGAAAAACTAGCTATAAAAACACTATGTGCGGTAGTGTAACTTACTTCTTCAGTACTCCATTACATGACTGTCAAAAGCATTACTTAACATTTCCATATGCAAAACACATAGTGCGCCAAGCAGAAGCTTGGGAGTATACATTGTGGATACTATGTATGTTCTCACGATGAGTAAACACGGTGCCTCTCAGGAGACACCCCTTAAGGGTAAGTTTGAACCTCTTCACCCGTAGTATAAAAACTTCATACATGGTATGAAATACTAAACCAAAACTTGTTCTCTTATAGTGGAAAGAAGAGAAAGAAATTAAAAGAGACCCATACAAGGATGACCAACTCTTAGAGCTCATCATGACCTTTGCAACTTCATATTGGACTAGATTGTACACGTCAAAGGCATCTACCATGACCGAGAGTCTGACTTAGGTAGAAATTCTCAGTACCAACACCTTCGTAAGACTGAAAGGCTAGCTCTTGGATATTGATAACAATGTGTATGGAATTTGATATTGGTTTTACTTTATGAATTATGTCTATTTAATGATGGATTGTATATATTCTTATGAATTGGACTTGTAATTGTAGTTTATATAATACTCTTGTGCTTATAGTTTATATAATACTCTTGAGCGAACGCGGTTCAGAACGTTGGTCGCGGGGCGTTTGGTAGGACGTTGAGCGAACGCGATTCGGAACGTTGATCGCTCACTCGCAATGCGAACGTGGGAATACGCGGAAACAAAAAAGGCGGTTCTAGTCGAATTTGAATTGTAAATTTGAATTTTTTTTACGAAAAATATAATGTAGGGGCGGTTCTAGACTGAACCGCCCCTACAAATAGGTATTATAGGGGCGACTGGTACTACAGCCGCCCCTACAAATCGATTTATAGGAACGGCTGTAGTATCAGCCGCCCCTACAAATCGATTTATAGGGGCGGCTGATAACACCAACCGCTCCTACAAATTAATTTATAGGGACGGTCTGGGAACCGCCCCTACAAATGCATGATTTGTAGAGATGGTTTGGTAGGGGCGGCTGGCCAAACCGCCCCTACAGATGGTCTTGAGCCGCCCCTACAAATGATATCTGTAGTAGTGCCTATAGCTCACACATGACTTTCAACTAATTAAAAAAGTCATAATTGCTAAACGAAGCATCCAAATTAAATTCTGATTACACCATCAGGTTTCTTGCAATAAATTCTTCAAAACAAGATCATACATGAATATATTTAGATAAAATTTTATTAATAAACATTTATCTTATGAAGATAGAATATTTTCTTTTATTGAGCAGAGACGATGTTTTAAGTTCAGAACATCGCATATATATGACGTGAACATCACCAAATACACCATAGAACATCATCAACTACGTTATAGAACATCGCATGTATATTACGTGAACATCATTAAATACATCATAGAACATCACACGTATACTAAGCAGCGGCGGATCCAGAAAAAATTTTAGGGGGGCTGAACAAAAGTGCGACAGCAACATACCTCCGACTGCTGCTCGATCTTAAGTCTTAGCCCCACCTACACCATAGAACTTTGCCTAAAAATGCATGCGGGCTCCAGGGGGGCTCCACTGCTCCGGTATCGGTACGGGGGGCTCGAGCCCCCCCCTCCCCACCATTGAATCCGCCACTGATACTAAGTGAACATCATAAAAAAACATCACAGAACATCACATGGATATTTTTCATTATAAAATATAATATAGAACATCACATGTATACTAAATGAACATCACTAAATACACCATAAACATCACTAAATACATTATATAACATCGCATATATATTATGTGAACATCACTAAAAATATCATAGAACATCACATGTATACTAAGTGAACATCACAAAAAACATCATAGAACGTTACATGTATTCTACATGAACATCATATGTATACTATGTGAACAAGAGAAAAACATCATATATATACATGACATAACACTAGAACATTAAATGTATACTACATGAACATCACATATATAGAAAGATAAAAAAGTAAAAATAAAATTATTAAAGCAACTAATTAGAGTAAAACAACAAAGAAGAAAAAATACACATACAAACATAATTAACAAATGATAAAAAATAATAAGACAAGGACAGAAAAGAAAAGAAAAGAAAAGAAAAGAAAAGGAAAAAAAGAAAAAAGAAATAAAAAGAAACATAAAAATTAAAAAAATAATAAAAAACACATAAAACAAAAAAAAAGAAATAAAAATAAAAATGAAGCACGAAAAAGGAAAAAGAAAAATAGAAAAGAAAAGAAAAAGAAATAGAAAAGAAAAAGAAAAGAAAAGACTAGAAAAGAAAAAGAAAAGAAAGAAGAAGAATAAGGAAAAAACTAACGTAAAAATCACAAAAAAACATAAAAAAAAGAAATATAAATAAAAAATTAAGCACGAAAAAGAAAAAGAGAAATAGAAAAGAAAAGAAAAGAAAAAGGAAATAAATAAGAAGAATAAGTAAAAAAATAAAACTAACGTAAAAATCACATAAAACAAAAAATGAAATACAAATAAAAAATGAAGCACGAAAAAGGAAAAAGAGAAATAGAAAAGAAAAGGAAAAGAAAACGTACGTATACTTACCTGTACGCTGGGGGAAATCAAAACTGTTGCGCGTGCATGTGGGCCGGGCGGCTCCCGTCCGCAGCCATCGCGCGCGGGAAAAATCGGCGGAAGGACGCTCGGACGGGAAGAATTCCGACTCGTTCCAGCAACCTCCTGCGCTGCTTTCAAAGGTACGAACGCCTATAAACACGTGAGACGCACTGTACCTGTCGCTGGGGGATGAGATCCTCTGCAGTCAGGGCAGCGACTGTTCCCTACAGTCAAGCGTATCCGACCCTCCGTTTCAACCCTCCGTTTCAATCGAATGGCGACCAGCTCCCACCAGACTTTCAAGTGTCCCTCCCTTCGCTGCGCCGGGGCCTCGGCCCTGTGCCCAACATGCTCACGGGTTTGTGCGATCTATAGTCTGTAATCTCTTCCTGTCCAATTTTCAAGCTAAAAATTGCTAACGCTAGTATGCTTCCTGTACAAAGCACAATGCTTACACGTACGGCTGTGGATGTGGTAATTACAAAACACAGCATTTACAATCACAGATTGCTCCGGCTGTGGGTGTTGCCGCTGCGCAACCAGCTCAGGCCTCAGGGCGGGAGCTCGTGCCGTACGTCGTGCGTCGTGGAGGTGCTCCGTCTCATCTGAGGGCAGCGTTGGCATCTCACCACCAAGCTCGGCCCGAGCACAGCACTGCCCAGCAGCAAACGACGACCATCATCAATTGGATGTGGACTCGCGTTCAGAACACCGCGGCCGTGCTTACTGCCTCTATGGGCGGGTACTGCGACTTGGGTAGGCTGTAGGCGTCGCGGATACATGGTGCCAGACTCGCCGTGCGAGGAGCCACGGATGGTGCCGGACTCGCCGTGGCCCGTGCGAGGAGCCGCGGATGGTGTGGGAGTAGCCGTGCCAGGAGACGAGGTGCTGGAGGCCTGGAGCATGCAGGTCGAAGCGCTCCAGAAGTAGGACCCGTGCGCTGCGTCCCGAGGTACGTGCCATGCGGCATGCAGCTGCCGATGATGTGCCGGCGCTCGCCATGAGGAAGCCCAAGTCGTAATGGTAGAAGTCTCTTATTTTTTACCGGTAGCGAGAGCAGCAACAGGGGCAAAAATAGAAGCGAGACAAACAGGTAGAGTATTAAGAAAATGAATAAATGTGTCAAAAAAATGAATAAATACGAGCTAGCTATGTAGTGCGCCCGGTCTGTGCTGTCTGTCGGCAGTTGACATGCATGCAGGACATGTAGATGTAGCATCCATGTGCAAGCTTGCTGTCTTCACGCAAACAATGGCAACTGGCAAGGTTGCTGCCTGATGCAACCACGGTGGTGGTTGCCTGCACATCACACACGAAGACACCAGCAACACACTGACGACACGCACATGAAAGCAATGGTCTCCAGCCTCGCCTTGCCGCCGTTGGGATGAAAACGAACCGAAACAGGTGGAAAAACTCTTCTCCCATTTCCGTTTCTATATTGTTAACGAAAACAGAATCATTTTTGGGGAAAAAACATAATTGCAAAGGGAAGAGGAGATATACTAAAATAGGGGAACAAACAAATACAGACATAGAGATGGAAAATTAAGTTAGAATAACATGATCAAATATTCTCAAGTATACATAAACAAAGTCATAAAATAATATACACATATGAAGGTATTGGTCCAATATTCACTAGCATGCCATACGTTAACATGTTAACACGCATAATTGGTGATTAGTTGGTTTATAAACATATCAATTTTTAGACATATCTCACATAAATCGAAAACGGGATGAAAAACATAATAAATAAGGGTTAATTCCGGATAAAAACAGGAATCCGCAGAAACAGGCGATAAAACCCCTCTCATCCTACAGATACGAAAATCGGCGGAACAAAATAGAAAACAGGATAGGTCGGGACGAGATTTTTTCCGTCCGTTTTCATTCCTAGTTGATGTCCTGTCATCATGTGAGACTAAGAGCATGGCTAATAATTTAGCTTTGTAAACTTCAATTGTTGGATTTAGAATTTTAAATTAGGTATTCCCAAACCAAATCCGTCTATATCGCTGACTACACGACACACCATCGTATCTATATCCGTATACATGTAACTATGGTAGTCAGCCTTAGGTTCAAGTGGAGATTAAAGTTTAAATAATGCATGAGGATTAGGTATAGGTAAGGGCGGATAGATGCATGCATGCAACCATGTGTGGACTGAGGGACGAAGGAAGATTCTAGTTGACCGATTGGCGAATAACAATTTATATGGACTCAAGGAAGTCACAGTGTAGTGTATTGAGATTAGGCCAATAAGCTACACTTTTCTGATATGTGAATAGCAAGAAAATGATGAAACAGGAAATGCAACTAACATATATATATATCTGTATACTTGATATATACATAATAGTTTGGGAAATTTGTTGAGTATTCCCCGGAATACCCGAGCACCTATACAGGATCCACCCCTATAGGCTTTACAGCCTACTTATCAGCCTATTCATATAGTAGTTAACTCACCTATGACTCACTTTTCTCTCACACAAAGTGTTTTATTCATATGCATAAGTTAGTTGTAAACTTACATCCGGCTTGTTTTGTTCGAAAAATTCCGATGAATGTCATCCTAGTCCCAGTACCATTACCATATTTTCTATAAATACAGAAATTGTCGGTTTCATAAACCCGTGGTCCCTAATGGACCTGCTTCCCAGCAAAAGCTCGGCCCATCAGACAACGTTGCGAATGATGCGCAACTCCTGGGCTGGCCCGGATACCTAACGACAGGCCGGAAAGGCGATCCAGTCTCCAATCGGAAGGCCTAGCCAAGAAGGGACAACGCTCGCTTTCGACTCCGACATGCCTCTCCGACCAGAAGGCCTGGCCAAGGAGGGACGACGCTCGCTTCCGACTCCGACCCGCCTCTCCGACCGGAAGGCCTGGCCAAGGAGGGGCGATGCTCGCTTCCGACTCTGACCCGCCTCTCCGACCGGGAACACACCAAACCTCTGCCTGTGGCTCTTCTCCGGCTGGCGTGGTCAGAACCGACTGGGAACAACCGGACGGGGACGCCCGCTCGGTGAGGACCCAAGAAATCAGGCGGAGCAGATAAGGTAAGGCGCACAAGTCAACCGTAATACCGAGGATCATACCCTGCACACCTACAGGACAATACTGTCAGGCCGTATCAGAAGGGTACTTTGTAACCTTCTGACATGGTAGAACACGAACAGTGTTGTGGGCGCCGACATTTGTCCTACAGTATGGTAGGCGCCGACATTTGCCATACCAGAAGAACACGATAGAACCAACCACATGCATCAGGGCGTCAACAGTATTGTAGGCACCGATGAACCGTCTCGTACCCGACGGCGTGGGCAACAAGACTATATAGTACACACTCCCTGTCTCTCACTTGTAAGGCCGTCCCCTTCATCTATAAAAGGGGATGCACCCTCTCCCAAAAGGGAGATAAATTCGACGAACAACAGACAACACATGGATCATTCCGACACACTCTCTGCTGGCTTTAGACACTCTAAAGCTACACAGAGCATACGTTCCAATACTTAGCGCACGTAGAAGCTCCCGTCACTCTCGACCCTTCGGTCCAGAGTCCGACCAGACTTCTGATACCCCCCTTCTCATTCCCGCTCGTTTGTAACCCCACAGCAAACTTCGAGCACCTAGGCTCAGGAATAAAGTCACCGACCGACTCGAACTGGACGTAGGGCACGTTGCCTGAACCAGTATAAACTCTATGTCATTGAGTGTTAGGCCACATCCGATCACAACGTACGGTAAAAAGACAAATATTTACTAGTTGATCACTTTTTGCACCGACAGAAATAGACAGGACAAAAATAGTAAATAAGATGGAAGGTGACAATATGAAATTTATCATGTCTGTTTTGATCCCTAGATGCAGGGGAAGCCATGTTATAGGTCAAGGGGGCTACACACCCCATGCTAAATGTACCCACTGCATGTATATGATTTTTTACCATGTAAAGGGTAAGTACATTTTTCAATCTCTAATTTACACAATAGTGTGATACTGATATCAAAACTGAATAAATTTGGTGCTATGACCGGTTTAAAGGTGGTTTTCTGTGGTAGAACCGCCCGAAATAACACGCTTTCGGAGGCTCTCGTCTTCCATTAGACACTAAGCACCTCGAAAGTGAGCTACATTGGACAGTTTCATCGAGCACACCTCAAGGGAGAACTCAAAACAATCCACATTTTACATCCAGAATCTAATAATGAGTACAAGATTACAATACTTAGTCCATTTCATACAACAAGAGTTTTTGAAAATTATTTATTACAATACCAGAGTTCAGAGTGAGATAATTAAACAGTGGAATGAAAATAAACATCTAGCAGAAACGATACAAGGATCCGGCTGTGCCCACCAGAAGAATCTTCCACACAAGAGCTACTCAAGCTGCACCTACAACAGGGGTAGAATAAACCCTGAGTACATAATATCCTCGCAAGACTTACCCGACTAGTGGGAATATTTTCCTGACTCTCAAGGACATGATAGGCAATATGGGTTTACTGTTTTCTTTTTATTTGTGGAAAGCATTACTAATAGTTCATCCTTACAGTCAAGTTTTATTAGTAGTCATGATTACTTCATTAGCTAACCATTCTAGGTACGCACCAGTTCTAGTTCCAAGCAAGGGTTGAGCAATCAGAACTATTTCACCATCTTTTATCTTCCGGTTCTTACTACGATGCTAGACCATAGCCAAATCATACTGTCTCACAGAAATGGTGATTCGTGAACCAATGTATCCCAGCTAGGTACCCTGAAATACACGCCCTGTTTATACCCCAGGAACAAACTAGACCAACCCATTCCATTCCTGTCATGGGGTCTAGGTTCCTGTCCAAACTTAGACTCCAAGCCCCCACACTAACTCGTTCTCCACCAACTCGTTCTCTACATGCATGCGATGATGATGCAACACTTAGCATTTAAGCAATAACAACTCCTAAACTAAGAATACGCATACTAAGGTACTAAGCTAGCTCTAATGACTAAGATACTATGCTAACTATTATCTTTACCAAGCAAAGTGTTGGGTTCAACTAACAAACACCTAGCTTTACAAATGAAGGATATATCTTTATTTCTACTAATGATTTAATGTATATTTAAAACAAAGAGTATTTAACTATCCTAATGTTTAGTCTATTCTAAAGCTACAAAAATTACAGTGAGCACATAATAATACAATGAAGCTACCATAAAAATTTCGGGACTAAAGCTATCACCAATTTACCACAAAAATTCCTACAATAATTAACTTAAGAATATTGAGCACTTCCAATGATTTAATAGCTCATGGTATCAACATGTACATATATGAACTAAATACACTAACAGATAGAGCATAATTTTAAGAACCTAATAAAATTTGTTTCACAATTTTTGGACACCTACATGATTTTATATGATTTACCAATGATTAGCTCAAAAATTAAATTAGAAAACTATTTCTAATTTCTTAGGAAAATAAAAACGATACCAACCGCACGGCCCACACGCGCGGCCCACGCGACACAGCTTGCACGCGCGGTGGCCCGCAGGCGCGGCCCATGCGAGGCCGGCCCACGCGGAGACGGCCCGCGTCGGGGAATCCCGCGTGCGTCGGTGACTTTGCAAAAGAGACCTCGAACTCCTCCTAATTTATAATTAGTTACTAACACTATTTTCTCCTCTCTCAGAACTTCTCGCTTAAAAACCTGGCCTTTCCCTATTTCACCCGCGCGCACCCCCGGTAACTCAGTGCACGGCGGCGCGGCAAGCGACGGCACTAGGCGCCTACGCCAGCCACCTGGGACCTGCGCTGGCCTACCTAACAGGTCGATCACCATCTCTGACCTAAGCAGCCACACTAAGTGATGGTGCAGGGTGACACGACTGGCTGGGGAAGGCAGCAGCGGCGCGCGGCCATCCGCGACGGCGACGCCATTGTTCCGGTGAGCTGGGGTAGCTATAGGCCTGACTGGTTAGCGCGTGAGCATCAAGAGGCTACCCTAGACCAGGGCAAGGATGACGAAGGAGGGCTGGCCATGTGTGGGCGAGCCGTGTGGCGGTGCACCGAGGCGGCACGGTCGCGTCAGCAACGATAGGGAGACGGTAGCGGTTCGGCTAAGGCACGTAGGGTGAAGAGGGAGTCAAGGCTATGCCAGTGGTGTAGGTGAATTGGCTCGGGAGGAACGGTAGGAGGCCTGCCCATACCCACGGCCAGACGCGGCCTTATCAGCACGGCGGTGGAAGAAACTCCAAATTGGAGCTTGGTCATGCGCGCTTCAAGGCTGGGTGGGGTTAGACAGCGAGAGGACGTGACGGTGAAGATGTGGATGCGTTGAATTGGGTGGAGGTGATCCCTGGGTGGCCAATTGATGGCACGGCTCGACGGCCTCGCCTTAGCAAGATGTACTCGGCGCGATCGAGAAGGCATGCGCGTAGACGCAAAGGACAAGCGCACGCGTCCCCGACCGGCCAAGGCCCGCGCGGCGCAGCGCCATAAATGGCAAGGCGATGACGAGCTCGGCCATGTGCGCACGGCAGAGGCGGCATCGCACTAGGTCGGCAGCGGCGCAGAGATGAAGAGGGAGGCACAAATATGACGGCCGGCATTGTGGTAGCGCGGTGGGGCCGGCAGCAGCACCGCTCGGCTATGCAAGCAGCAGCGGTAGCTCCACGCCGAGAGCCGCTGGCGGCGGCCATAAGAGCCGTGGCGGCCGGCCATGTGGCAGCAGCGCGTCTTGTGCAGGATAATCGGCGATGGTGACGCCCGGCGCCCGGCGTGGTGTGGCGCCACGTGGTCAACCAACCCGAGATCGAGTCGTGCATGAATTTTAAAGCGCCTAATACACCTAAGCGGTTGCTTCAGAGCCAAATCAGCTTCACCAAGCTCAAGATGGCATGTGAGGCTATCAAGCAGAGCTAAAACATAACACCTTTTCTTAACCCGATTTACATAAAATAAATTGCCAAATATAGCAATGTCTTGTTGTCTATGAACTTGAAAATACTCTAAGTCTTTGAGCTGAACTTGATTCCAATTTGCATTTCTAGGCTATTAGAAATGTTGGCTAGCAAAGTTATTTTTCTATAGCAAGTATTTCATTGCCATCTACAAAGTTCATATTCCAAGCTTTATTTAAGCGCTACACATATATTCTATAGTGTTTTAATTCAATAAAAATTAGTTTTCAACCCTACTTGATATACATGAGCTATTGAATCGACTTTCGTTTAACAATTTTATGAGTCATTTTAGGTTACAAGAAATCGATCTACATACTTTATTACATGCACTAACACATAAACATGATACTCATGACATGTTTTAGTAAATGGTTTAGGGTGTAACACCGAGGGTGTTACATTTTCTATTTTCTAAAAATAATAAAAACCTGGTATGATCTCTAAGAGTTCATAATTACTCCACTATCCCAGAAAACTATACGTTTTTTTAGGACGGAGGATGTAATTTATTTTAAATAAGAAGAATTCGTTATTTAGCTCTTTTAATCATGTTTAATTGATTCTACTTATATCATTTAGACGGATCGTTTAATTTACCTTAGGGCCAAACAACATGGACGGCCTTCATTTATCGTTTAAATGTTGTTTAAATGCACTAAATGGTTGTTTTGGAGAGGCGTAATTGGAGGACACCTGTTATCCGGTTTTGTAGTCCAGGGTTATAAATTATACTTACATGTAACTTAGAGGTTGAAAAAATGGACTTCACCCCGTATCAATCACCTAAAAAACAAGTTTAATCATGTATGTCATGGCATGTGGCACCCTTAGTATTTTGTTTGTGGCTTTCGATAGCTCTCTTACTTCGATTATACCTTGCTGAATATTATGACGGGGTGAAACTATGCCTAAAGATGCATGTGTCCATTTGCCCTGCACGTGCATATATGGTTAGACGTTAATGGCTAGCTATCTTTGGTTGGGTATTTGGGTTCAGGATCGAAATATTGTTACGCTAGCCACTGGTTCTAAGCCTGTTTTCCAGGCTGCCAATTTTAGGTGTAAATACACAATTTATCAGAGTTGGGCTAAGTCAAGATTGAAAGAGAATCGGTGCTCATCTCCTCAGACTTTGCCATAGAAAAAGCAGTCCCGTATTGATCCAGAGAAGACCAAGCAACTAGCTCCAAATTAAATTCATGGCCAAGAAAACTAGTTATAGTTAAGCTTTGGCCGAGAAGCAGGTGCAACTAACACGAATCTTGTTGTTGAGGAAAATAAATTAAATAGCAGGTTTGAGTGACGTGCAACTGCACCCAACATAACAAGAATCTTTACTGTTGAAGAAAATAAATTAAAAGTATAGTTTAACACTTTAACACAATGCATGCATGGCGGACCAACATTTTCATGGACCTGCGGCAGGATGCGGCGATGGAGGTCAGCCCGTTTAGGTATCTGTCGGTGCAAAAAGTGATCAACTAGTAAATATTTATCGTTTTGCCAAATGTTTTGATCGGATGTGACCTAGCACTCAATGACATAGGGTTTATACTAGTTCAGGCAACGTGCCCTACGTCCAGTTTGAGTCGGTCGGTGACTTTATTCCCGAGACCAGATGTCGGTGTTTCGAGTAAACACCAACTAGTAAATTTATATTTGTTGCGCGTTAGGTCCGGATGGTGTGCTAATGGACACAAGGTTTATAATGATTCGGGCAGAATGTCCCTACGTCCAGTTTGCTGCTGCTGCTCGTGTTATTAGCACTGAAAAGGTTCATTGTAGTGGGTACAAACGGTCGAGAGAGAGATAGGTCCCAAGTCTCTGATGGAAAAATCGAAAGGATGCTGAAAGCTCGGTTGCTTCTCAGCTATGTCTAATGTGGTGTGTGATGTGTCGAATTGATCCGTCCTCTTAGTGGGGTGCCCTGCCTTTTCTTTTATAGATAAGGGGAGAGGGTATACAGACGGGAGAAAGAAGAAAAATCAGAGGCCAAGAAGGTCCTTCAAAGGTGCCGGGTCTTCCTTTTTCTCTGAGCTAGCCCCACTGATATAGTATGATCTGTAAGAGTTCATAATTACTCCACTGTCCCAGAAAACTATACGTTTTTTCTAGGATGGAGGATGTAATTTATTTTAAATAGGAAGAATTCATTATTTAGCTCATTTAATCTTGTATAATTTATTCTACTTATATCATTTAGACGGATCGTTTAATTTACCTTAGGGCCCGACAACATGGACGGCCTTCATTTATCGTTTAAATGTTGTTTAAATGCACTAAATGGTTGTTTTGGAGAGGCGTAATTGGAGGACACCTATTATCCGGTTTTGTAGTCCAGGGTTACAAATTATACTTACATGTAACTTAGAGGTTGAAAAAATGGACTTCACCCCATATCAATCACCTAGAAAACAAGTTTAATCATGTATGTCATGTCATGTGGCACCCTTAGTATTTTGTTTGTGGCTTACGATAGCTCTCTTACTTTGATTATACCTTGCTGAATATTATGACGGGGTGAAACTATGCCTAAAGATGCATGTGTCCATTTGCCCTGCACGTGCATATATGGTTAGACGTTAATGGCTAGCTATCTTCGGTTGGGTATTTGGGTTCAGGATCGAAATATTGTTATGCTAGCCACTTGTTGTAAGCCTGTTTTCCAGGCTGCCAATTTTAGGTGTAAATACACAATTTATCAGAGTTGGGCTATAAGTCCAGATTGAAAGAGAATCGGTGCTCATCTCCTCAGACTTTGCCATAGAAAAAGCAGTCCCGTATTGATCCAGAGAAGACCAAGCAACTAGCTCCAAATTAAATTCATCGCCAAGAAAACTAGTTATAGTTAAGCTTTGGCCGAGAAGCAGGCGCAACTAACACGAATCTCGTTGTTGAGGAAAATAAATTAAATAGCTGGTTTGAGTGACGTGCAACTGCACCCAACATAACAAGAATCTTTACCGTTGAAGAAAATGAATTAAAAGTATAGTTTAACACTTTAACACAATGCATGCACGGCGGACCAACATTTTCAAGGACCTGCGGCTGCAGAGTTAAGGATGCGGCGGTGGAGGTCTGCCCGTTTTGGTATCTGTCGGTGCGAAAAGTGACAAACTAGTAAATATTTGTCGTTTTGCCATACGTTGTGATCGGATATGGTCTAACACTCAATGACACAGGGTTTATACTGGTTCAGGCAACGTGCCCTACGTCCAGTTTGAGTCGGTCGGTGACTTTATTCCCGAGCCCAGGTGTCGGTGTTTCGAGTAAACACCAACTAGTAAATTTATATTTTTGCGCGTTAGGTCTGGATGGTGTGCTAAAGGACACAAGGTTTATACTGGTTCGGACAGAATGTCCCTACGTCCAGTGTGCTGCTGCTGCTCGTGTTATTAGCACTGAAAAGGTTCATAGTATGGGGTACAAACGGTTGAAAGAGGGACAGGTCCCAAGTCTCTGATGGAAAGATCAAAAGGATGCTGAGAGCTCGGTTGCTTCTAAGCTATGTGTAATGTGATGCGTGGTGTGTCGAATTGATCCATCCCCTTAGTGGGGTGCCCTGCCTTCTCTTTTGTAGATCAAGGGGGCAGGGTTTACAGACGGGAGAAAGAAGAAAACCAGAGGCCAAGAAGGTCCTTCAAAGATGTCGGATCTTCCTTTTCCTCTGAGCCAGCCCCGCTGACATGATATGATCTCTAGGAGTTCATAATTACTACACTATTCCAGAAAACTATACGTTTTTCTAGGACGGAGGATGTAATTTATTTTAAATAAGAAGAATTCGTTATTTAGCTCATTTAATCATGTTTAATTGATTCTACTTATATAATTTAGACGGATCGTTTAATTTACCATAGGGCCAAACAACAAGGACGGCCTTCATTTATTGTTTAAATGTTGTTTAAATGCACTAAATGGTTGTTTTGGAGAGGCGTAATTGGAGGACACCTGTTATCCGGTTTTGTAGTCCAGGGTTACAAATTATACTTACATGTAACTTAGAGGTTGAAAAAATGGACTTCACCCCATATCAATCACCTAAAAACAAGTTTAATCATGTATGTCATGGCATGTGGCACCCTTAGTATTTTGTTTGTGGCTTACGATAGCTCTCTTAGTTTGATTATACCTTGCTGAATATTATGACGGGGTGAAACTATGCCTAAACATGCATGTGTCCATTTGCCCTGCACGTGCATATATGGTTAGACGTTAAAGGCTAGCTATCTTCGGTTGGGTATTTGGGTTCAGGATCGAAATATTGTTATGCTAGCCACTGGTTGTAAGCCTGTTTTCCAGGCTGCCAATTTTAGTTGTAAATACACAATTTATCAGATTTGGGCTAAGTCCAGATTGAAAGAGAATCGGTGCTCATCTCGTCAGACTTTGCCATAGAAAAAGCAGTCCCGTATTGATCCAGAGAAGACCAAGCAACTAGCTCCAAATTAAATTCATCGCCAAGAAAACTAGTTATAGTTAAGCTTTGGCCAAGAAGCAGGTGCAACTAACACGAATCTTGTTGTGGAGGAAAATAAATTAAATAGCAGGTTTGAGTGACGTGCAACTGCACCCAACATAACAAGAATCTTTACTGTTGAAGAAAATAAATTAAAAGTATAGTTTAACACTTTAACACAATGCATGCATGGCGGCCCAACATTTTCATGGACCTGCGGCCGCAGAGTTAAGGATGCGGCGGTGGAGGTCAGCCCATTTCGGTATCTGTCGGTGCGAAAAGCGACCAACTAGTAAATATTTATTGTTTTGCCATACGTTGTGATCGGATGTGGCCTAGCACTCAATGATACAGGGTTTATACTTGTTCAGGCAACGTGCCCTACGTCCAGTTTAAGTGGGTCGGTGACTTTATTCCCGAGCCCAGGTGTCGGTGTTTCGAGTAAACACAATTTATTAAATTTATATTTGTTGCGCGTTAGGTCCGGACGGTGTGCTGAAGGACACAAGATTTATACTGGTTCAGGCAGAATGTCCCTACGTCCAGTCTGCTACTGTTGCTCGCGTTATTAGCACTAGAAAGGTTCCTAGTAGGGGATACAAATGGTCGAGAGAGGGATATGTCCCAAGTCTCTGATGTAAAGATCAAAAGGATGCTGAAAGCTCGGTTGCTTCTCAGCTATGTGTAATGTGGTGCGTGGTGTGTCGAATTGATCCATCTCCTTAGTGGGGTGCCATGCCTCCCCTTTTATAGATCAAGGAGGGGGGCAAGGTTTACAGACGGGAGAAAGAAGAAAAACCAGAAACCAAAAAAATTCTTCAAAGGTGCCGGGTCTTCCTTTTCCTCTGAGCTAGCCCCGCTGACATAGTATGATCTCTAAGATTTCATTATTACTCCACTATCCTAGAAAACTGTACGTTTTTTCTAGGACGGAGGATGTAATTTATTTTAAATAAAAAGAATTCATTATTTAGCTCATTTAATCATGTTCAATTGATTCTACTTATATCATTTAGACGGATCATTTAATATACCTCAGGGCCAGACAACATGGACGGCCTTCATTTATCGATAAATGTTGTTTAAATGCACTAAATGGTTGTTTTGGAGAGGCGTAATTGGAGGACACCTGTTATCCGGTTTTGTAGTCCAGGGTTACAAATTATACTTACATGTAACTTAGAGGTTGAAAAAATGGACTTCACCCCATATCGATCACCTAAAAAACAAGTTTAATCATGTATGTCATGGCATGTGGCACCCTTTGTATTTTGTTTGTGGCTTACGATAGCTCTCTTAGTTTGATTATACCTTGCTGAATATTATGACGGGGTGAAACTATGCCTAAACATGCATGTGTCCATTTGCCCTGCACGTGCATATATGGTTAGACGTTAATGGCTAGCTATCTTCGGTTGGGTATTTGGGTTCAGGATCGAAATATTGTTATGCTAGCCACTGGTTGTAAGCCTGTTTTCCAGGCTGCCAATTTTAGTTGTAAATACACAATTTATGAGAGTTGGGCTAAGTCCAGATTGAAAGAGAATCGGTGCTCATCTCCTCAGACTTTGCTATAGAAAAAGCAGTCCCGTATTGATCCAGAGAAGACCAAGCAACTAGCTCCAAATTAAATTCATCGCCAAGAAAACTAGTTATAGTTAAGCTTTGGCCAAGAAGCAGGTGCAACTAACACGAATCTTGTTGTTGAGGAAAATAAATTAAATAGCAGGTTTGAGTGACGTGCAACTGCACCCAACATAACAAGAATCTTTACTGTTGAAGAAAATAAATTAAAAGTATAGTTTAACACTTTAACACAATGCATGCATGGCGGACCAACATTTTCATGGACCTGCGGCCGCAGAGTTAAGGATGCGGCGGTGGAGGTCAGCCCATTTCGGTATCTGTCGGTACAAAAAGTGACCAACTAGTAAATATTTGTCGTTTTGTCATACATTGTGATCGGATGTGGCCCAACACTCAATGACACAGGGTTTATACTGGTTCAGGCAATGTGCCCTACGTCCAGTTTGAGTCGGTCGGTGACTTTATTCTCGAGCCCAGGTGTCGGTGTTTCGAGTAAACGCCAACTAGTAAATTTATATTTGTTGCGCGTTAGGTTCGGATGGTGTGCTAAAGGACACAAGATTTATACTGGTTCAGGCAGAATGTCCCTACGTCCAGTCTGCTACTGTTGCTCGTGTTATTAGCACTAAAAAGGTTCATAGTAGGGGTACAAACGGTCGAGAGAACGACAGGTCCCAAATCTCTAATGAAAAGATCAAAAGGATGTTGAAAGCTCGGTTGCTTCTCAGCTATGTGTAATATGGTGCGTGGTGTGTCGAATTTATCCATCCCCTTAGTGGGGTGCCATGCCTCTCCTTTTATAGATCAAGGGGGGCAGGGTTTACAGACGGGAGAAAGAAGAAAAACCAGAAGCTAATAAGGTCCTTCAAAGGTGCCGGGTCATCCTTTTCCTCTGAGCCAGTATCGCTGACATAATATGATCTCTAAGATTTCATTATTACTCCACTATCCCATAAAACTATACGTTTTTTCTAGGACCGAGGATGTAATTTATTTTAAATAAGAAGAATTCATTATTTAGCTCATTTAATCATGTTTAATTGATTCTACTTATATCATTTAGACCGATCGTTTAATTTACCTTAGGGCCAGACAACATGGACGGCCTTCATTTATCGATAAATGTTGTTTAAATGCACTAAATGGTTGTTTTGGAGAGGCGTAATTGGAGGACACCTGTTATCCGGTTTTGTAGTCCAGGGTTACAACTTATACTTACATGTAACTTAGAGGTTGAAAAAATGGACTTCACCCCATATCAATCACCTAAAAAACAAGTTTAATCATGTGTGTCATGGCATGTGGCACCCTTAGTATTTTGTTTGTGGCTTACGATAGTCTCTTAGTTTGATTATACCTTGCTGAATATTATGACGGGGTGAAACTATGCCTAAACATGCATGTGTCCATTTGCCCTGCACGTGCATATATGGTTAGACGTTAATGGCTAGCTATCTTCGGTTGGGTATTTGGGTTCAGGATCGAAATATTGTTATGCTAGCCACTGGTTGTAAGCCTGTTTTCCAGGCTGCCAATTTTAGTTGTAAATACACAATTTATCAGAGTTGGGCTAAGTCCAGATTGAAAGATAATCGGTGCTCATCTCCTCAGACTTTGCCATAGAAAAAGCAGTCCCGTATTGATCCAGAGAAGACCAAGCAACTAGCTCCAAATTAAATTCATCGCCAAGAAACCTAGTTATAGTTAAGCTTTGGCCCAGATGCAGGTGCAACTAACACGAATCTTGTTGTTTAGGAAAATAAATTAAATAGCAGGTTTGAGTGACGTGCAACACTGCACCCAACATAACAAGAATCTTTACTGTTGAAGAAAATAAATTAAAAGTATAGTTTAACACTTTAACACAATGCATGCATGGCGGACCAACATTTTCATGGACCTGCGGCCGCAGAGTTAAGGATGCGGCGGTGGAGGTCAGCTCGTTTTGGTATCGTCGGTGCGAAAAGTGACCAATTAATAAATATTTATCGTTTTGTCAAACGTTGTGATCGGATGCGGCCTAGCACTTAATGACATAGGATTTATACTGGTTCAGGCAACGTACCCTACGTCCAGTTTGAGTCGGTCGGTGACTTTATTCCCGAGCCCAGGTATCGGTGTTTCGAGTAAACACCAACTAGTAAATTTATATTTGTTGCGCGTTAGGCCCGGATGGTGTGCTAAAGGAAACAAGGTTTATACTGGTTCGGGCAGAATGTCCCTATGTCCAGTCTGCTGCTGCTGCTCGTGTTATTAGCACTGAAAATATTCATAGTAGAGGGTACAAACGGTCGAGAGAGGAACAGATCCCAAGTCTCTAATGGAAAGATCGAATGAATGTTGAGAGCTCGGTTGCTCCTAAGCTATGTGTAATGTGGTGTGTGGTGTGTCTAATTGATCCATCCCCTTAGTGGGGTGCCTAGGGTTTACAAACGGGAGAAAGAAGAAAAACCAGAGGGTGCCAGGGATAGCACGTTCGCTAATCTTGATAGGGCCATGCTCTGGTTTTGTTCAGCAAGTGGTCACGTCCCTTCCTGCCCCGGCAGGCGGCGCGACGCACCAGGGTGCCGAGCCGCGACCCTACGGGGAGCAGACGGGGAACTGACCATACGTCTGTTACTGTAGATGATGTGAGTTCCCTCCTGGATCGTAGTGGTTGTCGTATGCTTATGTCAGGATCCGCGTCTAATGGCTGATGGCGGTGCCCATAACACTGTAAGACAAAAATCGGCGCCTACAACACTGTTCGGGCTCTGTCATGCCTGAAAGGGCTTAAAGGGCCCGTCCCGTCATATCCTGGTGGTACTTTCCCACAGGCGTGCAGGGTATGGTCCTCAGTACTGCGGTTGACTTGAGTGTCTTGTCTTACCCTGTGTTCGTCATTAAGAAGGAGCAGGGTGCAAACGTCGGGCGGCGGAGCTCGCCTCGAGACGTCAGCGGAGAGCTTGCCATCGGACGTCGGGTGGTGAGCCGAGCCCCTCGAACGTCCGGGGCAGGCGGAACTCGCTGGGGTTGGGCGAGGCGGATTTAGTCCCTGGTCATCGGGCAAGGCGAAGCCAGTCCCCGGTCGTTGGGCGAGGTGGAGTCTGCCTTCGGACGTCGGGCGAGGCGAAGCTAGCCCTTAGCCGTCGGGCGAGGCGAAGTTTGCCCCCAGACGTCGGTCTAGACGGAGTCCAGCCCTTGGGGGTCGGGCGAGGTGGAGCCAACCCTTAGGGGCCGGGCGACGCGGAGCCAACCCTTAGGGGTCGGGTGAGGCGCAGCCAACCTTCGGTTGTATGGGCAAGAAGTGTAGCTACGTTCTTGTCTGTTCGGAAGCATCAACATTTGATAGTTATTAGCTCCACCTCTTTGGGTATCCTGGTACTTGGTCCCCGATAGTAGCCCCCAAGCCCCCGGGTGATTCGGATAGAATCGCCTGAGGGGTGATTTGACTTGCCAGAGGGTGCACGCGAGCACACCCGGCGGGTGTAGCCCCCGAGTGATTCGGATAGAATCGTCCGGGGGTGATTTGACTTGCTAGAGGTTGTGCGCGAGCACACCCGATGGGTGTAGCCCCCGAGCCCCTGGGTGATTTGGATATAATCGCCCGGGGGTATTTTGATTCACCAGAGGGTGCGCGCGAGCGCACCCATCGGGTGTAGCCCCGAGCCCCTGGGTGATTCGGATAGAATGTCCCGGGGGGTAATTTGGACCCTTCGCGGGTATGGTTGTGAGATTTGGCATTTTTTATAACTGGATAGTTTAAAGGGAACCCTGGTATCCCGTTCACGGGGATTCGTCCATGGTCAGCCCGGTCGAGACTCGATCGCGGATCGAGACTTCCTTAAGGCTCATACGCCTGAGTTTTGGCCGCTCACGAGCCCATCCTTCGTTGGGACGGCCATCGAAACTATTGGGCCAGCCCTCGAACTCCTGGGCCTAGGTGGGCCAGAGAAATGTTTTTTGACCCGTATCCCCTCTGCGGGAAAAGAGTCCTGGTCTGCCTAGGAAGGTGAAACGTCCGACGCAACTTCAGTGGGAAAGGATAGAGATTGTGGGCGCATATCCCGTGACGTGACGTGGTGGTGTATCATGGCAGGCACGGAGATCTAGGTGGACGGTTACCCTTCTCGCATCCATCGCCCCTATAAAACCAAGGGGTTCACCCCTAGGGTTCTGTACTTTGTCTCCTCGCCTTTGCATCTATAACCTCCACCGCCAATCGCCTGAGCCTCCCGCACCCGCATCGTAGCCGCCGTCAAGCTCACATCCAACCACCCTAATCGTCTAATGGAGCCATGGTGCAGATCCGATGTCACCCTCCAGTGCTTGGAGGGCCTCGTTCGTTGTGGCCTTCTTTGCGCGCGGACCACCACCGAGGAGTGGCGGCTGCCCGGCAACGAGGACGCATCGTCGCCGCCTGAAGGCTATGTTGTGTCCTTCACTCACTTCCACGAGCGGGGATTCACCACCCCCGCCCATGAGTTCCTTAGGGGGTTGCTGAATTACTACAATGTGGAGCTACAGCACCTCACTCCCAATGGGATCCAGCACATTGCGGCGTTCGTCGCCCTGTGTGAGGCGTTTTTGGGGATTAGTCCCCACTTCGACCTGTGGCGGCACTTCTTTGCCGTCACCCTCCTGAAGAAGCGGGAGAAGAAGCACGAGCTGAGTGTGCCGATGGGATGCGCCGGCATTCAGCTGTGCAACAATCGGGTAAACGAATACCCATCGATGCGTCTATCGACCTCCAATAAGGGGTGGCATTCGCATTGGTTCTACATCAAGAACAACGCAGCCGCCCCCTTACCAGCGTTCACCGGATGCCTCATCGAAGAGGCCCTAGAATTGTGGAGGAAGTGGGGGGTCCTGGATAAAGACAAGAAGAAAATCCTGGGCCATCTTGCCGCCATCCAAATTCTGAAGGGGAGGCACGTGAAGGGGTCGGGGATCATCAGCACCCATCATGCGCGAAGGGTGGCGCCACTGATGAGTCGCGCGCTTCCCCTATACCTGATGGTGCCTGGAGCGTCCATCGATGGGACGGCGCTCACCGATGGAGCGCTCTCCCCCTCCGAAGTGGCGCAGCACATCAAGGAGGCGATGGAGCCTTTGAAGGACAACGCCGGCGTCGTTCTTGATTTCGTGTATCTAGTGTCGGGGCACCCCCCAATGCGGCCGGAACCAGGGTACATCGACTTCGTAAGTTCTCTTTCCTCGTGCCTCCATTTTAATTGAACTCTTGACCCCTTGATGCTGATATTGAGATAGCGGGACCAGCTGAAGAGGCTTGTCTTTATGGACCGTGCGGCTCCACTACCGAACGACCCGCTCATGGCGGCGGCGAATCACACCGTGGCCGAGTGGCAGAAGAAGATGAAGGAGGTCGAGAGAAAAAGGAAGCAGGAGAAACTACAGGCACGGGAGCGAGGAGAGGAGACAGATAGTGACGACAACGATGACGATGAGGAGGATGATGAGGTAGTCACAAACACTGAGTGGGGTGACCTAGGAGGCAAGGACGCGCTGACAGGTACCCACTCATCAATGCAGGGACCCTTCCCGTTCCATGCAAGGGAAGGTGTGGCCGTGAGGCTAGAGGAGGCAGGCCAGACCGTTGGCCCGTCCTTAGAACCATCAGGGGCGGGTGGATCTGCCGCCGCGCTCGAGGTGCTAGCGGAGGGGAGTGGCCCTGCCGCCGTGCCTCAGGAATTAGCGGGGACAGGCGGACCCATCGCCGTGCCCCAAGAGCCGGTGAGGGGGTGCGGATCCACTGCCATGCCCGAGGTGCCGAGAGAGGGGAGTGGCTCTGCCGCCATGCCCCTAGATACGAGGGAGGCGAGCCTCTCGGCCAGAGAGCAGGGGACGGGCTCAAAACGGTCCTGCCCCGACGAGCTAGAGTAGGGACCTAGGGGTTCGTCCCCCAAACGTATCCACCGCCTAACAGCACCAACGTAAGTTGCCGACTCCTTTGTTATCTCTGTTTTTCATATAGACTCACGCCTTTTGTTCCTTCTGCAGCGTCGGGAGATGGGTTAGATGAGGCACTTCTATAGCGCTGGCGCCCAAGAAAACCATCGCCCTTCAAGCAAGGTGGGGGCCGCCGAATGATGTCGCTCCTGTTTTAGGCGAGAGCGAAGCCGGCGCCACAGCCTTGTCGGCTGGTCTGGCGCCGCCTGCAGTGGTTTTCTCGCAACCGGTGATGGAAGTGATTCCGCTGCCAATGTCGAAGCGGGCGAAGCTATCGGCCACACCCGTTGCGTCGACCACGACGAGCATGGCGTAGTCGGACGAGGTCCTACCGACGGAGGTGGAGGTGATGGTGGCTATGATGGCTGGGTCATAGCCAAAAGCCATGGTGGTAGCGCCCGAGGCAGCAGCGCGTGCCGTGCCACCGACAGCCCTAGAGACGACGCTCGCCATGGGCGGGATGGAGGGGGTCATGGCCAAGGGACCCTTTGACACCGGGGCGATTGCCAAGGAGACCGGCATGGTGTTGTCCCTGGTCCTAACATCAGGGGGCCGCAACCCGCCCACGCGAGATGAGCCCCTACTCCGGTGGGTGAGTCTGTGGGACCCATCATCGGAACTCTTCACCCTCGACGATGCCACCGAGGGCATGGAGCAGGAGAAGCTCCGCGAGGGGTTCACAGCCATGCTGGAAGCTCTGAACCAGGCCAGCGGAGCCCTTTGAGATGTCATCATTCCCATCGGCCAGGTATTCACTTGGTCTTGCCTCGTGATCTGTTCTTTCTTCATCTATTTTTGTTTTCTGACCACCGTCTTTTTTCAGTCGCTTATTGCTTGCAGCCAGGAGAAATCCCGGTTCCTTTGTGAACACAAGGAGGATTGGGACCGCCTCATTGACAAGGCACGGCTACATAAGGATGTGACCACCCAGCTCCGCCAGAGGGTGGCCGAGTTGACTCCCCTTGCCGCGGAGGCGGACAATCTTCGACGGCGGGAGGCCAAGGCCCACCGAGATGCGGAGGACGCCGAGAAGTCTTTTGATGAACTAATGGAGAGGGCACGGTGGGATCAGGAGGAGGCCGCCAGAGTGCGGAAGGAGCAGGATGAGCTGCTCCAGCGGGATGCCGAGACACGCTAGCGCATGATCGACCTCCTGGCCGAGGCCAAGAAGGAGCGGGATCTTAGGCTGGTAGCCGAGGAGAGGTCCGTAGCCCTAGAGTAGAGGGCGAAACTAGACACCAAGACAGTCACCCGGCTGCACAAGGAGCGAGATGAGCTATGCCATACTGCAGAGAGGCTCCGCTCGGAGCGTGGCGTGGCCTGCGGGGAGCGCGACCAGGCCGTCCGAGAGCGCGATGAGGCGCAATAGAGGATCAACTCCCTCCAGGTACAGTTGGAGACCGTGAAAGCCCAGAAGCTGCAGGCCAAGGGTGCCGCTGCTGGACTAGCCACGGATCTCGCCGAGGCGAGGAGTCTTCTTCAGGCGGAGAGCGACGAGCTCTATATCCTGAAGGTTGCCCTTGGCGTAGTCTGCGATGACCTGTAGATGGTGCAGGCGGAGGGGACTAGCTCGCTCATGGCCCGTGTCATAGATATCACGGCGCTGGTGTGCCAGCTGGAGAAGGAAGCTCTTTGCTCAGGGATCACCCAAGCCTTTGCCATCGCCCGCTCGCATTACGATGACAACATCGATTTTGAGGCGATGAGCCTCGGTTTTGCGCCTGGCTATGAACCCTCTGAGCTAGATGAAATAGAAGTGGCGGTGACTCCTCTTGCGGAAACCTTGGTGAGCAAAATTGAAAATATGTTTCTCCCCAAGAGGGGGTAGTTAGTCGAATGAGTCTGATGGGCATTTATCTGTAATCTGTGGACAAGTGTTGGCACTTTTGTATTTTGAAAACAGATTCGCAACTTCGTTTCGTTTGATTGAACTTGCTTTCTTCTCTTTTTGCATTCGAGGAAAAAGGTTTATGCAATCCGAACCCTTCCATTTGTTAAGACAGTAGGGCTTGAGGTGTATAAAAGGAAAACTTTGATTATGCTGGTGAGCAAAGTTACCGTAGCCGTCGGGGCGTGGGTTTTTTGCAGTCTAACCAGGCACGCTCGGTTACTTGTTGCCACAAACCTTGCCACTAACCTTAACGTGAGGAAGAGGTCTGATGCGACTGTTTCAAAAAAAGGTGGTATTTATACCTTTATCAGCCCCCGGGTGAGATCTGACCCCTTGCGGTGGCTGGGGTCGAATGTTACTAGAGACCAAAGAGAGGATAGCGAAACTACTCTTGTATTCGCATGTACCCCTTCCTTAGGATTTTAGCTATCATTCCACGATCGTGCGTTCAGTCTCATTGCAAGTCCAACCTTCCCCGAGTCCCCGCGCGTGGCGGGGATTCGGTCAAGGGTCGGCTCATTTTTGTGACTGTCGCCTTGTCCGTGGTTTTCGCAACTAGAGGGGTTGATGCGACGTCACTTGCCTTGATGGCTTGAGTAACACACTTGATGAGCTCGCTAACAGGGATGTTCGAACGGAATCCGGTCCCGTCGCTCGTGACAGGGTCGGCAAAGCCCTCGGTGGCATTTCGTTGCTCCTTAACCCGTCTTCCAACAGATTCCCACTCAAATGGGGATTCTATGGGCTCGGCTAGAGGCTGAATTGAACTAGAAGGTTGAGATGACCCTATCCACCTCAATGCAGGTTGGGCGAACATTGCTGAGGCTCATCTACGTTTTCTCCCCTGACTCTTGTTTGACGCGAGGCGACCTCGGGCCCTTCGTGGGCCGCCCTTCGAACCTCAGTCTCTTGATCTAGGATCGGACGGCTCGAGCCCCTGAGCCCCTTGGGGTCTGATTGGGGTCAACCGTATTTCACGCGTCACCCCGTCCTCGGTTTCCACAACCGGAGCGGCTGAGCTAACGACACTTGCCTCGACAGCTCGAGTGTCGCGCTCAATGAGCTCGCTAACGGGCATGTTTGAGTGGAATCCGGGTCCGTCATCCGCTGATGGGGTCGGCATAGCCCTCATGTGGCATTCGGCTACTTCTTAACCTGCCTCCCGGCAGATGCCCGAGCCGTTCGATAGGCTCGGGTGGCCAACCAGTTTTCGCTCATATCAAATGAGGCAAATACTGCTTCATGACGTGATGCGAAGCGTTGAGATGCAGCAATTGCATATGCAACGCTTGGATATATGGGATGAATGTACGATATAATGGAAATGAAAACGAGGGTAGGTAATGTTACCTTGGTGGCAGATGCTTGAGCCATTCGATAGATTTGGGCATCGGGAAGCTCTTAACGGATATGTCCGTGCGGGGTTTGGGTCCGACGTTTGCGACGGGGCCGGCATAACCTGCACGAGCATCGCAATTTTTTGTTTCTGTCTCTCGGCAGCGATCCAAGCCGTTTGATCGATTTGGGCAACCTGCCGGCTTCTCCTTGAAGGAGATTACGCAGGCAGAGACCCCTTTGAACCCTTCTCGAGAAGGCAAATGCTAAAGCTTGGGGTGCGGGGACAAAGAATTTGATTACGCTGGTGAACAAAAAATGCCATAGCCGCTGGGGCGTAGGGTCTAGCGGTTTGTCCAGTTTTACTCAAAGTTTACACCCGCACACCGTGCCTCTAGTTTTTAAACGTAAGGAGGGATCGGGCGAAGAGAATGTCTAAACGAGTAGGCACTCTCGGCAGCCCCCGAGCAATGTTCGCGCCCCTGCCGTTGCTGGGGTCGGAGGCTCGGTAGTGAAATTGACACGTAAAGTAAGTAAATAAGGGTGCTTATCTTTCGGTGGCTGTTCGTTCGGCGTTCGTGATGAGGACATCACTCCTTTGGATGTACCAGCTGATCCTCCAACCGTCATGTAAGGTCCAATGACCCGGGCTCGAATGCGTCAACTCAATTTACAGGTGAGCTCGTTCTTAAGCGATCCTTTTCATACTTTTGAGAATAGACAACTACCTAATGATGTTATCTTGCTTAGGAACATTGAAGAGGGTCAAGAGGGACTAAGAGGACATGGAGGAGGTGATGATGACCAGCAAGGACGTCCAACACAAGCCGGAGGCCCAGTCCAACACGAATTCGAGTCTGCCTCAGCCTCCAGGACCAGTCTGCCTTAAACTGGTCGCCCAGGACGCATCCGGACTCCGTTTTCGATGATCCACATATGGATGGAAAGCTAATTTGATAAGGAAGCCAATCCAAGTGGTTTCACGTCAAAAGCTGTTCGGAATCAACGGGAATCGTCGAAACAAGTCAGCGTCCAGAATCTGTCAGGGTGCTGCGACATCGTCTTTTGGTCCGTTGGACCATGTATCGAGTTTGGGCCCATTAGGGGCGCGTCCAGGGGTCTTGCACGACCCTAGAGTCTTCATAAACAGCCGCCGCCCCTCCATTAGGGTTTGGGTTTTGCTTATATTATTCTGTCAAGTAACAGTTTCGCCGTTCTTCGGTTTGTGAGACCCCAACTCATGAGATTAATCATACATTTGCAATTTGGTTGCGTTCTTTCTTGTTCTTGCTTGTGTTCTTCGTTACGCAGGCAGGGATTAGCCTTCTTGGTGAGGTCAACCTAGTCCGTGACTCGGTTGATAACCAGAGGAGCTGTGGTGCTAAGATTGCAGGGTTCGATCTTTCGATCTGAAGCCGGATCGGTGTGTCATTCTCCGCCACAACGATAGTTACCATCACCTGACGGAAGATCGGGATCCCCGTCTCCATTAAGTGGTAATCAGAGCTAAGGTATACCATCAGGTTCACTTGTTATTCCCTAGTTTGAGTGTTTCGTATTCGTCCCATAGTCTAGTGCCATACTCGTTTTTCCTATCCTAGAACCTTCCACGCCATAGCCTTTGCATATTTCAGTTTTAGAGTCCGTCGTGTTGAGTTTGTGTCCTGGTCGAGGTCTTGTTGCTGGTTAGGTCGTGTTAGAGTCCAGTTCGTGTGTTTCCCCCCATCGTTTCCATCAAATCTTGGCTGTTGTGACCAATTTTGCACACATTGTTCCCGTTTTGTCCTCTAATTCGGAGCCAATTCTTAAAACTGGTCTAGTTTTCGCATACGAACTCCGTTTTCGACGTTCCATATATGCAAATTGATCAGAAAAAAATTTCGGATCCGTCCATCCCCAGTGTTCCTGGGGTTCGGAATTTTTAGATTGGCCAAAAAGTGGTCACAAGATCCTCGTTTCGTGGTCACAAGGTTTTTGTCAATTTTCATCCAGTTTTCTGAAAATTCCACAGGCCACGTCTTACACTTGTTTGAGCTCATATTTTCTATGGTTACTGCTTTTGTGCTCCTAAGTAAAGGAAAAATATCAAAAAAATAAAATAAAAAAGTCGAAATTTCCCAAAAAAACAACGACATCCCAAAAAATAGAAAAAAAGAGAGGGGCAAAAGAGGAACAATATCTAGAGGAGCACATAGAGAAGCCCAAAGTGAGCTGTGTTTGCGTGTGCTGTCTGGTTCCTTGTTTGTGTTGCTGTTTCCATCCACCATACTTGTTTTTCTCATACCTATCACCTTACTATCCACCATACTTTTGTCACAACCTAGTACTTGCAACACTTTAGACCAGCAACGAGAACAAGTACTTTGGACTATAATTCAGCATTACTTTCTGTTACTGACTTGTTTGCCAAATATACATATTACTCTTTGTTTGCCTTCCAAGCTCCACAAATTCTTCAGATCAGTACAGACAAAGGGCCTTGCAATCTCGGTACCACTACCTCATAGGTATCACGAACCAGCCGCCGGTTGTACCGCCCACTGCTTGCGTTGGTAATAACTTGGTAAGAGCTTGGTAAGACGCTTCCACTTGCTGTGAAAAGTGACACCACTACAACCACGTAGTTATTTGGTAGGGATAACTTTCACCTATTTGTTCCTGTTTTTGTGTTTTCAATGGCGAGGAGGTGAACAGATTGCAGAGATAACAATCCTAAGGGTTTCAAATGTGAGTGTGTCGACCCAAGAGCAACTACAAGCTGTTGTAGAGGATGCCCAAAAAAGGATGAATGAGGCCGTCAGGAAGGCCGTCACTGATGCACTCATTGAACTCAACATTGGCAATAGCATGGAGAGATTGGACAAGCGAATTTCCACGCTAACCGACAAGGTTACTGAGTTGGAAACCTTTGTGGCGAGCAACAACGACATTTCTGGCAGCAACACCGATGGTCAAGACACAGTGCATGATGCCGCTGGAAACATAGGTCGAGCAGCTATCCGACAAGAGAGATTACGGCAATGTCTACGCCGTAACACGACAGGTATGGGTGGTGTCCACCACCACCACCGTCAAGGTAATAATCACCGTGTGCCCGATGATCCTTATGCTAAGATTAAGTTCACAATACCATCTTTTTCGGGTCATTATGATGCTGAGGGATATCTTGATTGGGAGATGACGGTAGAACAAAAGTTTAGTGCCCACCTTGTACCTGAGCAGCATAGAGTTAGACAAGCTACTAGTGAGTTTAAGGATTTTGCCATTATTTGGTGGAATGGGCTAGCTGCACAGGATGCTTTACCTGGTACATGGGAAGAACTTAAGGTAGCTATGCGTGATCGTTTTGTTCCTCCTTCTTATCATAGAGACTTGCGTAAGAAATTGATGCGTTTAGAACAAGGAGATAAATCTGTACAGGATTACTATGGTGAGCTCCAAAAGGGATTGATGCGCTGTAGTGTTGTAGAGGGAAACGAAGATGCCATTTGTCGTTTTTATTCTGGTTTGAGGCGTGACATTCAGGACATTGTTGATTATAAAGAATTTAACACTGTCAACCAGTTGTTTCAGTTTGCTATGCTTGCAGAAAAGGAATTGCAGGGGCGTGAACAGCAGGGCAAGAGCAAGGTCAGCACCAGCACATACACGCCACGCTCGGCACCATCTTTGGGGCTGACCAAGCCAACCACTTTTCGGACGCCTCCACCAGCGAGCAAGCGACCAACAGCCTCTGGAGTTTCCGCTACACCTAAGACACCTCCCGCACGACCTTCAGATTCAGGTAAAAATTCTTTGCAGGTGCCTACCAAGAGTTCCTCATCCGTTGCATCGACGGGACGCACTTCGGGTATTCAGTGCCACCGCTGCCATGGCATTGGCCATGTGCAGAAGGACTGCCCAAGTCAGCGGGCATATATTGCTACAGAAGATGGTTACATCAGCACCTCTGACATTGAGGATGAAGAAGACCAAGATGCAGATGAGGAGGACGGCGAAGTCCTTGGTGACGAGGCCACGGCGTCCTATAGGAGCATTATTGTACAGCGGGTGCTCAGCTCACAAGTCCAGCAGCCTGAGAAGCTACAACGCCATAACTTGTTCCAGATTTTCTTCGTCATCAGCGACCGTCGAGCACGTGTCATTATTGATGGAGGTAGCTGCAACAATTTGGTGAGTTCTGATTTGGTCAAGAAGCTTAGCTTGACCACACGCCCACACCCACGTCCATATCATATTCAGTGGCTAAATGATTCTGGTAAAGCAAAGGTAACACAAACTTGCAGAGTTTCATTTTCCATTGGTTCTTATGCTGATTATGTTGATTGTGATGTGGTACCTATGCAAGCTTGTTCACTTTTATTGGGTCGTCCTTGGGAACATGATAATGATGCTACACACCATGGTAGAAGTAATAAATACACTTTTGTGCATAAAGGAAAGAAAATTATTTTGGTACCTTTGACCCCTGCTCAAATTGTACAAGCTGATAGAGAACGCGCTGCTAGTTTGAATGATGTTCAATCTGAAAATTAGCAAGTTGCTAATTCTATTTTCCCACCTAAAAAGGATAAGTCTACATCTATTTCTAAGGCTGAGGGGATTAAATTGAAGGGTGGTGTTATGCTTGCAACAAAATGTGACTTTGCTGAAATTTCTGTTGATGGTATTTGCTATGCTTTGGTATGCAAACGAGCTATGTTTTCACTTGATGATATTGTTAGCTCGGTACCTCCTGCTATCACTAACCTTTTGTAGGAGTATGAGGACATTTTTCCAGCTGAGATACCCCCGGGGCTGCCACCTATGAGAGGGATAGAGCATCAAATCGATTTGATTCCGGGAGCGACCTTGCCCAACCGAGCTGCATATCGAACCAATCCTGAGGAGACTAAGGAAATTCAGCGGCAAGTCCAAGACCTTTTGGACCCATGGTATGTACGTCAAAGCCTTAGTCCTTGTGCCGTTCTGTACTTTTTGGTTCCTAAGAAAGATGGAAGTTGGCGTATGTGTGTTGATTGTAGAGCCATCAATAATATTACTATTCGGTATCGTCATCCTATTCCTAGGCTAGACGACATGCTTGATGAGTTGTGTGGTTCTATAATTTTCACTAAGATTGACTTCATGAAGTGGCTACCACCAGATTAGAATGAAACTTGGAGATGAATGGAAAGCGCATTTAAAACCAAATTCGGGTTGTATGGTTGGTTAGTTATGCCTTTTGGTTTGACAAATGCACCTAGCACTTTCATGCGCTTAATGAATGAGGTTTTAAGAGTTTTTATTGGTCATTTTGTGGTAGTTTACTTTGATGATATATTGATTTACAGCAAGTCTTTTGATGAACATATGGATCACTTACGTGCTATTTTTAATGCCTTACGTGATGCATGTTTATTTGGTAACCTTGAGAAGTGCATCTTTTGCACGGATCGAGTTTCTTTTCTTGGCTATGTTGTAACTCCATAGGGAATTGAGGTGGACGAGATGAAAATTGAAGCCATAAAGAGCTGGCCGGTTCCCCAAACCGTCACATAGGTGAGGAGTTTTCTTGGTCTTGCAGGATTCTACCGCCGCTTCATCAAAGATTTCAGCACCATTGCTGCCCCATTGCATGAGTTGACGAAGAAAGGAGTAGTGTTTCATTGGGGAGAGGCACATGAGGAGTCCTTTGACACTTTGAAGGACAAGCTTACACACGCACCATTGCTGCAACTTCCAAATTTTGGTAAGACTTTTGAGCTAGAATGTGATGCTAGTGGACTTGGCATTGGAGGTGTTTTGATGCAAGATGGTAAACCTGTTGCTTACTTTAGTGAAAAATTACATGGTCCTAATCTTAATTATTCCACGTATGATAAAGAATTGTATGCACTTGTCCGTTCTTTAGAGACGTGGCATCATTATTTGTGGCCTAAAGAATTTATTATTCATTCTGATCATGAATCGCTTAAGTATCTTCGCTCTCAAAATAATCTGAATCGTAGGCATGCTAAATGGGTTGAATTTATTGAGTCTTTTCCTTATATTATCAAACATAAGAAAGGGAAGGATAATGTGATTGTTGATGCTTTGTCTAGAAGATACACATTGCTGTCTCAACTTGATTGCCAGATTTTTGGTCTTCAATCCATTAAAGAACAATATGCGCTTGATCCTGATTTTAAGGATGTGTTGCTTAATTGTAGAGAGGGACGCACATGGAATAAGTTTATGATCAGCGATGGGTTTTTGTTTAGAGCTAACCACCTATGCATTCCAGTTGGTTCCGTTCGTCTTTTGTTGTTGCAGGAGGCACATGGAGGCGGATTGATGGGACATTTTGGTGCCAAGAAGACGGAGGAGGTGTTGTCCACACACTTCTTTTGGCCTAGGATGAGGCGTGATGTGGAGCGGTACATGGCTCGGTGTGCCACTTGTCAAAAAGCTAAGTCGCGTTTGAACCCACATGGTTTGTATATGCCTCTTCCTGTTCCTTCTACTCCTTGAGCAGATATATCTATGGATTTTGTGTTGGGATTACCAAGGACTAAGAGGGGGAGGGATAGTATTTTTGTGGTGGTTGATCGTTTTTCTAAGATGGCACATTTTATTCCTTGTCATAAGAGCGACGATGCTGTTCATATTGCTGACCTTTTCTTTCGAGAAATTGTTCGCTTGCATGGTATGCCTTCTACTATTGTTTCAGATCGTGATGCAAAATTCTTGAGTCATTTTTGGTGCACATTGTGGAATAAATTGGGGACCAAGCTGCTGTTTTCTACAACATGTCATCCCCAAACTGATGAGCAAACTGAGGTTGTGAATCGAACATTGTCCACCATGTTGAGAGCCATTTTGAAGCGCAATTTGAAGATGTGGGAAGAGTGTTTGCCGCATATGGAGTTTGCATATAACAGGGCGGAACATTCCACCACCAAGGTAAATCCTTTTCAGGTAGTGTATGGTTTTAACCCCCGTGCTCCTATTGATCTTTTGCCTTTACCTACCACTGAGAGAATACATAGTGATGCTAGAGAGCGTGCTGATTTTATTCGTAAGTTGCATGAAACAACTAAAGCAAATATTGAAAGCATGAATGAAAAGTATAGAATTGCTGTAGTAAAGGTAGAAAAGAGATTAAACTTGAACCGGGTGATTTGGTTTGGTTACATTTAAGAAAAGATAGATTTCCTGAGCTACGTAAGTCTAAATTAATGCCAAGAGCAGCTGGTCCTTATAAGATTATTGAGAAAATAAATGATAATGCATACAAACTTGAGTTGCCACCCAAGTTCGGGGTTAGTCCCACATTTAACATTGCAGATTTGAAACCTTATTTGGAAGAAGAAGAAGATGAGCTTGAGTCGAGGACGACTCCAATTCAAGAGGGGGAGGATGATGAGGACATCACTCCTTTGGATGTACCAGCTGATCCTCCAACCGTCATGCAAGGTCCAATGACCCGGGCTCGAATGCGTCAACTCAATTTACAGGTGAGCTCGTTTTTAAGCGATCCTTTTCATACTTTTGAGAATAGACTACTACCTAATGATGTTATCTTGCTTAGGAACATTGGAGAGGGTCAAGAGGGACTAAGAGGATGTGGAGGAGGTGATGATGACCAGCAAGGACGTCCAACACAAGCCGGAGGCCTAGTCCAACACGAATTCGAGTCTACCTCGGCCTCCAGGACCAGTCTGTCTTAAATTGGTTGCCCAGGACGCATCCGGACTCCGTTTTCGATGATCCACATATGGATGGAAAGATAATTTGATAAGGAAGCCAATCCGATTGGTTTCACGTCAAAATCTGTTCGGAATCAATGGGAATCGTCGAAACAAGTCAGCATCCAGAATCTGCCAGGGTGCTGCGACACCGTCTTTTGGTCCGTTGGACCATGTATCGAGTTTGGGCCCATTAGGGGCGCGTCCAGGGGTCTTGCATGACCCTAGAGTCTTCATAAACAGCCGCCGCCCCTCCATTAGGGTTTGGGTTTTGCTTAGATTATTCTGTCAAGAAACAGTTTCGCCGTTCTTCGGTTTGTGAGACCCCAACTCGTGAGATTAATCATACATTTGCAATTTGGTTGCATTCTTTCTTGTTCTTGCTTGTGTTCTTCGTTGCGCAGGCAGGGATTAGCCTTCTTGGCGAGGTCAATCTGGTCTGTGACTCGATTGATAACCAAAGGAGCTGTGGTGCTAAGATTGCAGGGTTCGATCTTTCGATCTGAAGCCGGATCAGTGTGTCATTCTCCGCCAAAACGATAGTTACCATCACCTGACGGAAGATCGGGATCCCCATCTCCATTAGTTCACCTGGGCCATCCAATCGACCCAGGAGGCCTGTTGGTTTCCCCTTGATGGAGGTTCCGTCGTTGGGCCCTTCCAGGTCCTGCTTGGGGAAGCAGAGAGCCGCCTGCATGTGGGTGCACCTTGTTTCTTGTGCCCAGCATGCGGTAGTGGTGGGCCATGCCCAGGCCATGTCCCGTTTGACTAGGCGCTGTCTCGTCGAGTAGGGCGCATCCTGTCGGTCAAGACACGTCCCCTCGAATTCCCATCAGCATCGAATTCCCATCTACATTGAACAGGGGAAGGGAGAGGGTTTTTCGCCCCAACCCTTCGCCTTTCTCCAACTGCTGCGTCACCTCCTTAAATAGGGGAAGGGAGAGGGTTCTTGTCCCATTCCTTTGCCTATTCTTGAGCTGCCGCCTCTCCTCCTTCTTCCTTCTGGCCGAGTGCATTCGCATGTCACGGCAGTTCCTAAGTGAGAGAGGGTAATGCGAGGGAGAGGAGAACTCACAGATCCGTTCATGAATCCAGAGCGTGATGTCGAGCTAGAAGTCATCCAACGTAGATGAGATGGTGTTGGCCACTTTTGCTGAGAAGGGGCCGCTTCCACCGAAGGAGGTGGCGCACCTAAGGGTGCTGCATGTTGCCGGCTTTGTCCCTGCCTACGAGGCCTTCGTCGGGATGGAGCCGTACGAAGACCTCTTCCGGCGAATCTTCTCCGGGCGAGCCTTATCGGTGGGGAAGCCACCTAGGACTATGTCAATGGGAGACTTCACCCTTACATCCGCTCAGATCGGCTAGTTCATGAGTTTGGTGAGATGTCGGAGACATCCACCAGTCATGGCGGCCATACTTCGGTGGGTAGCATCCCCGTCGAGGTGCCGTTGTCAGGGTTATGGCTGATCATGATGGCGTAGTCCCTAGACGCCCTGGCGAAGGCACCACGGTCACTGACATGGTGCTCAACGTTGCAGATGATGGCACCCTTAGGGATCCCGTAGAGCGGTAGGACGTTGCCGATGGAGAGCGTGGCGCGGCGGTCGTAGTAGTATTTAGAGTAGAACTGGTCAGCAAATGTAATCGTTTAAGCTGTGGGGAGCCCCCGTGTGAGCAGTTTTTGTATTCATTAATGCATCAGTCCCTTTTTGTGATCAAATCACTTTGTAAGCGACGAATTTGTGCAAAAATGAACAAGTTCTCAAATTTCATTACAGCAAACAGCTTTTCAGTTTTTTCTCCCTCTTTTTGCAAAAGAGGTTTTAGTGCCTTCTGACCCTTCCCATAGTTAAGGTCGCAAAAGCTCGGAGTGCGGGCGAGCCAATTCTGATCACGCTGGTGAGCAAAGAGACCGTAGCCATTGGGGAGTGGGTTTCCCGCAGTCCTACCAGTTATACTCAGGAATTGTTCCTGAAGTCCTAGCTCTTAGGTCTTACCATGAAAAAGAGGGAAAGCACAGAGAATGTTTGTAAGATAAATGTACTCATACGAGCCCCCGAGTGAGGTCCGACCCCTTGCATTTGCAGAGGTCGGATGTCACAAAAGATCGGGGATTTTGATGGCAAAAACTTATAAGAGAAAGTATGCATTTATTTAGGGGTAAAAACGATGTAGCTGCTCAATGTTCCAGGCATTGGTGAAGACCTCATTGTCGATGGTTTTCACGTTGTAGGCGCCTGGCCGGAGAACTTCCGCGACGACGTACGGCCCATCCTAGGACGGGGAGAGCTTTTGGCGATCCTTGTTGCTCTAGATGAGGCGAAGGACTAGGTCCCCGATGTTGAGGGCTCGGCCCCGCACCCATCGGCTATGGTACCATCATAATGCCTATTGGTACTTGGCCGAGCAGAGGAGGGCGACGTCACGTGCTTCGTCCAACTGATCCATGGCGTCCTCATGGGATGCCTCGGCTCCCTGTTCGTCGTATGCCCTGATCCTTGGCGCTCCATAGGCGAGGTCTATTGGGAGGACGACCTTAGAACCATAGACCATGAAGAAGGGAGTGTAGCCGGTGGCTCGACTAGGGGTTGTTCTCAGGCTCTAGAGTACTAAAGGAAGCTCGGAGACCCAGCGTGAGCCAAATTTGTTCAATCGGTTGAAGATCCTAGGTTTGAGGCCCTATAGGAGGATGCCGTTTGTGTGCTCAATCTGCCCGTTCGTTCGGGGGTGCGTGATGGTGGCCCAATCGACCCGGATGTGGTATTCATCGCAGAATCGAAGGAACTTCTTGCCGGTGAACTGCATGTCATTGTCCATGATGATGGAGTTCGGTACTCCAAAGCGATGGATGATGTCGAGGAAGAACAGCATGGCTTGATTGGACCTGATCGCAGAGATCGACCGAGCTTCTATCCATTTTGTGAACTTGTCTATGGTGATAAGCAAGTGGGTGTATCCTCCGGGTGCCTTCTTGACAGGTCCCATCAGATCGAGCCCCCAGATCATGAAGGGCCATGTGATGGGGATCATCTAGAGTGCCTAGGCTGGGAGGTGAGTTTGTCGAGCGTAGTACTGACACCCTTCGTAGGTGCGCATAATTTGCTCGGCGTCGGCTACTGCAGTGAGCCAGTAGAAGCCCTGTCGAAATACGTTTCCAACCAAGGTTCTGGGTGCGGCGTGGTGACCGCAGACCCCACCGTGGATATCGCTCAGCAAGTGCTTCCCCTGCTCGATGGGGATGTAGCGCTATAGCATCGTGGTGTGGCTTCATTTGTAGAGTTCGCCCTCCACAAGAACAAAGGTTTTGGCGCGGTGTGTGAGCTATCGAGCCTCCACCTTGTCCATCGGCAGTGTGTCATGGAGTAGGTAGTTGAGGTAGAGCGTTCTCTAGTCGACCAAAGGGTCGGGCTCTGTCACTGGACCTTCTTCAAGCTCTATGACCTCAGGGCCGGACGGAGCCGTCAGTTGGTTAGCCCCCGAGGCTGGATCGGGCGAACCGTTGTTGGCCTGTTCCGACCCTTTATAGCGCACCGAGGGCTTGTGTTGGTCGCCAGCGAAGACACCTGTTGGCACCGGCTCTCGGCCGGATGCCGCCTTCACAAGCGCATCGGCCGCCTCATTGAGGCGCCTTGGGATGTGATTGAGTTCGAGGCCATCGAATTTGTCCTCTAGCCATCGGACTTCTTGGCAGTATGTAGCCATCTTGGTGTCTTGACAGCTTGACTCCTTCATGACTTGGTTGACGATCAGCTAGGAATCGCCTCGAATGTTGAGGCATTGGATGCCCAACTCGATGGTAATACGTAGGACGTTGATGAGTGCTTCATACTCAGCCACATTATTGGATGAGGGGAAATGGAGATGAACCATGTACCTTATGTGTACCCCGAGGGGCAATACGAAGACCAGCCCCGCACCGGCGCCTTTCTTCATTAGCGACCCATCGAAATACACGGTCCATAACTCTTGATCGATGGCCACTGGTGGCATTTGGACCATGGTCCATTCCGCGATGAAGTCAACCAACACCTTAGACTTGATCGTTGTTCGGGAGGCATACGTAATGCTCTGATCCATCAACTCGAGTGCCCACTTTGCGGTTCTTCCCGTGGTGTCCTGGCTTTGGACAACCTCGCTGAGGGGGAACGACGTCACGATCGTCACCGGGTGTGACTCGAAGTAGTGGCATAGCTTTGTCTTGGTGATGACGACGGCATACAGGAGCTTTTGGATTTGGGAGTAGCGGGTCTTAGAGTCAAATAGTACCTTACTGATGAAGTACACAGGGTGCTGTACCTTGAGGGTGTGCCCCTCTTCTTCACGCTCCACTACCAGAGCGGCGCTGACCACTTGCGTGGCCACTATGTATAGCAAAAGCGATTCTCCATCGGCTCAAGGAACCAAGATCGATGCCTTTATCAGAAGCAGTTTGACCATGTCAAGTGCCTCCTAGGCCTCAGATGTCCATTCAAAGCGGTCGGCTTTCTTCAAGAGTCAATAGAGGGGGAGACTTCGTTCGCCGAGGCACGAGATGAATCGGACGAGTGCGGCAAGACACCCTGTGACTCGCTGAACCCCCTGTATGTTCTGAATCGGGCCTATCTTTGTGATGGCTGAGATTTTCTCTAGGTTGGCTTTGATGCCACGCTCGGAGATGATGAAGCCAAGCAGCATACCCCTCCGGACCCCGAAAACACACTTCTCGGGATTGAGTTTGATGCCGTTGGCTCGGAGTTTTGCAAAAGTCTACTCCAAATCGACTACGAGATGGTCAGCCCATTTGGACTTAACCACAATGTCATCAACATAGGCCTCAATGGTCCGCCCGATGAGGTCCCCGAAGCATTTGAGCATACAACGCTGGTATGTAGCCCCAGTGTTCTTTAGACCGAACGGCATTGAGACAATGCTGAATGATCCGAAGGGGGTGATGAAAGATGTCACGAGCTGCTCGGACTCTTTCATCATGATTTGATGGTAACCAGAGTACACATCAAGGAAGCAGAGGGTTTCGCACCCGAGGTAGAGTCAACTATTTAGTCTATGCGCGGCAAAGGAAATGGATCCTTTGGGCACGCTTTGTTGAGGTCCGTATAGTCGACATACATCCTCCATTTCCCACACTTATTTCGTACAAGAATGGGATTGGCTAACCACTCTGGGTGGTATACTTCCTTGATGAATCCAACCACCGAAAGTTTTGCTATCTCCTCGCCGATGGCCTTGCGTTTCTCCTTATCAAAGCGACGTAGGCGTTGCTTCATCGGCTTGGAGCCCGGGTGGATCTTCAAGGTGTGCTCAGTGACTTCCCTTGGGATGCCTGGCATGTCTGAGGGTTTCCACGCAAAGATGTCTCTATTAGCGTGGAGGAAGCTGACGAGTGCGCCTTCCTATTTGGAGGAAAGCATGGTACCAACGCGCACCATTTTACCCTCGGTGCTCCCAGGGTCTACGAGGACTTCTTTAGAGCCCTCTGCAGGCTCGAACGACCCGATCGACTTCTTGGCATCGGGCGCTTCTTTAGTGACCTCCTCCTTAAGGGCGGCGAGCTCCCGGGAGGCGACGATTGCTGCAGCATGACCGCAGCACTCGACCTCGCACTCATAGGCGCACTGGAAGGACGTGCCGACGGTGATGACCCCATGGGGGCTCGGTATTTTTAGCTTGAGGTATGTATAGTTGGGGATGGCCATGAACTTCGTGTAGCATGGACGTCCCAGGATGGCGTGGAAGGTTCTGGGGAACCCAACCACCTCGAAGGTGAGGGTTTCGGTCCTGTAATTGAACTGATCTCCAAAGGTAACGGGCAGATCAATCTGCCCAAGTGGCATGGCTTGATTTTCGAGCATGATGCCATGGAAAGGTGCTCGGGTTGGGCGGAGGCGTGTCCGATCGATGCCCATCTCATCGAGCATCTTGGCGTATATGATGTTGAGGCCGCTGCCTCCATCTATCAGTACTTTAGTGAGCCGCTTTGGGCCAATGATCGGGTCGACCACGAGCGGATATCTCCCCGGATGTGGGATGCTCTCTAGGAGGTCGGTTCAATCGAATGTTATGGTGGACTCGAACCACCGGAGGAAGGCAGGTGTGACCGGTTTGGCTGTATAGACCTCGTGGCGCGTGATCTTCTGACGTCGTTTGGAGTTGTAGGCCGCTCATCCTCCGAAGATCATGAGGCACCTATCCGGTGTCGGAAAGGCATCGTACTTCTCCTTGGCTTCGTCCACGATTGGGGCAGGGTCCTTTCCATGCTCCCCTTTGTTGGAGCCTCCGAAAAAGAACTACCGCATGAGGTTGCAGTCCTTGAGCAGATGTTTAACCGGGAAGGCATGGTTCGGGCATGGCCCCTCGAGTAATTTTTTGAAGTGGTTCGGAGTGCCCTCCGTGGGCTTCTAACCACCCTTGCGGTCAGCAGCGGCCACGAGTGAGGCCTCGCGCCGTTGCTTCTTGTTCTTCCTTTTGGCGGAACGATTGGAAGCGCCTTCGCTAGCAGCCTCATCCCGCCTCGCCTTGCCCTCGAGATGATCGAAGATCGCTCCAACTACCTCCTCTCCTAAGGCATGGCTGGTGGCGATGTTCAGGAGTTCCTTAGTGGTTCATGGGCCCTTATGTTCTAGCTTATGAACCAAAGACTCGTAGGTAGTCTCGGATAGGAAGGCTCCTATAACGTCAGCATCAACGACATTAGGGAGCTCGTTGCACTGTCAAGAGAAGCACCGAATGTACCCATGGAGGGTCTCACCGGTCTTCTGTCGGTAGTTCATGAGGTCCCATGGGTTCCCAAGGCGCTTGTACGTGCCCTGGAAGTTCCCCACAAAGATCTCCTTCAGATCCGCCCAACTCTAGATTGCATTGGACGGTAGGTGTTCCAACCATGCTCATGCCGAATCGGACAAGAACAGTGGAAGGTTTCGGATAATGAAGTCTTCATTATCGGCACCACCGGTTTGGCAGGCAAGCCGGTAGTTTTCGAGCCATAATCCAGGGTTTCTCCCTATAGTACTTTGGGATATTGGTCGGTGGTCGGTACCTTGGCGGGAAAGCATCGTAGAGGATGTGATGGCCAAAGGCCTAAGGGCTCAGCAGGTCGGGGCTCGGGCTTCAGTCCTCATTGCTGTTGTAGCATCCGCCATGACGAGGATCATAGCCGCGGCGGGTGCCTTCTCTCGGGTCACCGTGGGTACGCCAACAAGCGTCGAGAGTGCTACGTGCGTCGTGGTTACGGCCGAGACACTGATGCACTAGGACAGCGGCACGCTGCCTGCCGCCTTATGGTGCCCGGTGGACCAACACATCCCTGCTGGGATGCTCGGAGGACATGCGCTGGCTGGCGTTGAACTCGCGTTGCCAAGACAACGAGCTTTCTGCCTACTGCACCGCCGCACGCTTGAGCAGCGTGCGAATCTCATGGTGGGCCTGACAATCCTCGGGCATCGCGGCCTCTAGAAGGCCATGGAGCATGGCTGTCGCAGCAGCGATGTTCTGGCTCACCTAGGCGAAGCAAGGAAGGGCTTCATCATTGGCAATGATCCTTCGGTTTACATCACGAGCCATGGCACGTGCGCGCCCACCATCTCCGCGGCGCTTGATCTCCTGATAGAGCTCCGCGCATTCCTGCACAAGCTGGAGTCACGCTTCCTCGACCTCCCACTGTCGGGCTTTCAGCTGCTCCACTCCCATGCGAGGTGGGGCCACTGTTGCCCCTTCGGTTTCATCGCTGAGGTTGCCCACCGGGGTAGCCTCCTCCACGGGGATGCTTTCGACGTGTTCCTTGGGGGTACCCATCATGAAGCATTCCCGGGAGGGGTGATGGTTCCCCCTGCTAGAATCAGAGCCAGAGGACGACCCCAGATCCTCTGTGAAGAGGTTGTAGAGAGATTCCATGACGTGCTCGATCACCCCCACGGACTCGTTGTTCATGGGCGGCAGGACCATGCGTCATGCCACAAGGTGGCTAACGGTCGCCGCAGCGTTGTGGAGACCAAACGGAAGCGCTGTTGGGGCGCTCCGTATGTGGTGTTTCGGAGAGAGGAATCCTCCTCCAGAAAACCATGCCATGTCATTGGCATCGGAAAGGGTGAGGCAGCGCTGGTCCTCCCTAGACTGCTGGGGTCCAAGGGAGACACTGAGCTGGTGCTCAAGCCTCTTGTGGTTGAGGCTGATGGAGGGGAGAGATTGGATGGCGGCGTGAGCCAATGCCAACTCTCCTCCCACCGTGATGATGAAGTCTAGGTTCCCAAAGCGCACGTGTGCACCTAGGACCCAGCTGATACCGTGGCTAGCCATCCATGGACTAATGTTTAATGTCAGAACACGCAAAGGTCCCCTACCTAGCGCGCCAACTGTCAGTGTTTCGAGTAAACACCAACTAGTAAATTTATATTTGTTGCCCGTTAGGCCTAGATGGTGTGCTAAAGGAAACAAGGTTTATACTGGTTTGGGCAGAATGTCCCTACGTCCAGTCTACTGCTACTGTTTGTGTTATTAGCACTGAAAAGGTTCATAGTAGGGGGTACAAACGGTCGAGAGAGGGACAGGTCCCAAGTCTCTGATGGAAAGATCGAAAGGATGCTGAGAGCTCGGTTGCTTCTTAGCTGTGTGTAATGTGGTGCGTGGTGTGTCGAATTGATCCATCCCCTTAGTGGGGTGCCCTGCCTTCCCTTTTATAGATCGAGGGAGGGTAGGGTTTACAGACAGGAGAAAGAAGAAAAACTAGAGGCCAAGAAGGTCCTTCGAAGGTGTCAGGTCTTCCTTTTCCTCTGAGACAGCCCCGCTGACATGGCAGACGGTGCTAGGGATAGCACGTTCACTGATCTTAATAGGGCTGTGCTCTGGCTTCGTTTAGCAAGTGGTCACGTCCCATTCTACCACGGCGGGCGGCGCGACGCACCAGGGTGCCAAGCCGCAACCCTACGGGGAGCAGACAGGGAAGTGACCATACGTCCGTTACTGTAGATGATGTGAGTTCCCTCCTAGATCATAGTGGTTGTCATATGCTTATGTCAGGATCCACGTCCGAGGGCTGATGGCGGCGCCCACAACACTGTAATACAAAAGTCGGCGCCTACAACACAGTTCGGGCTCTGTCATGCCTAGAAGGGCTTAAAGCGCCCATCCCATCATATCCTAATGGTACTTTCCCACAGGCGTGCATGGTATGGTCCTCGATACTATGGTTGACTTGAGTGTCTTGTCTTGCCCTGTGTTCATCATTATGAAGGAGTAGGGTGCAGACGTCAGGCGAGGCGGAGCCTACCTTGAGTCATCGGGCGAGGCGGAGCCTGCCTTGAGACGTCAGGTGAGGCGAAGCCTACCCTCGGACGTCGGGCAAGGCGCAGCCAGCCCTCAGACGTTGGGCGAGGCGGAGCCTGCCCTCGGATGTCGGGCGAGGCGGAGCCAACCCTTGGACATCGGGCGAGGAGGAGCCAGCCCTTGGACATCGGGCGAGGCGGAGCCCAACCCTCGGGGGTAGGGCGAGGGGGAGCAAGTCCCTAGTCGTCGGGCAAGGTGAAGCCAGTCCCTAGTCGTCGGGTGAGGCAGAGTCTGCCCTCGGACGTCGGGCGAAGCGGAGCCTACCCTCGGACGTCGGGCGAGGCGGAGCCAGCCCTCAGCCGTCGGGCAAGGCGGAGTTTACCCCCAGACATTGGGCGAGACAGAGTCCAGCCCTCAGGGGTTAGGCGAGGCAGAGCAAACCCTTAGGGGCCAGGCGAGGCGAAGCCAACCCTTAGGGGCCGAGCGAGGTGGAGCCAACCCTTTCTCCTATTTCTATTAAGGGTCGTTTAATCATTTCATTTGGAGGAATTTAAATCCACTTAATAAATTAGGCCATTTGGCTTGGGATTTGACATTCCACCACTTTCCAAAGTTCAAATATAAGACTATCTCAAATTCATTGGGTGGAAGATGGAAATTGATTACATAGATCATCAATCTATGTTTCTACTTTGCAACTTATAACACATTCTTCAACTCGCTCCCCTACGGTAGAAATGCAACACATAAGTATCTCCCTCGTATAGCCAATAATAATATACAAATATAATAATCTATATACAACTATATTAGCTTAATTAATACTCTCTCCGTTCTATTTTACAGATACCAAGAACTATTTAATCCAGCTCCCCTTTCCTAGCTGGCGGTGCCATGACCCTTCATTTGTTGAAGTCGTCATCAATTTTTTGCATGCATGCAACCAAGGAAGGAGGAATGATCGAATGGCTCAAATCAAATAGCGAATCAATTTTCCATGCATGTAGTGAGAAGAGTGCCTTGCAAGACGCTCGGCAAGGGCACGTACAACCCATGGACGGGGTTCGTCTCTAAACATCTCAAATATATCATACAGATGAAGACACGTCATACAACCCAGAGACAGGGGTCTGTCTCTAAGTTGTTTAATGCTTTGCATGTAGCTAGGATCAAGTATAAATAAATGTTTGTATACCATTGTGTGACTATTTGATAGAAAATGTATCAAGGATAAATAAGAGTAACATAATTACAATATTTTTTAAAACCATCAATATAATAATTATACTATATATAGTTGTGTCGGTGTTTCGAGTTACCACCGACGAGTAAATTTCTAGTATTGCGCGTCTGGCTCGGATGCTGTGCTTAGAGGACACGAGGTTTATACTGGTTCGGGCAGAAAGTTCCTACGTCTAGTTCATCGCTGCTGCTCGTGTTACTAGCACTGAAAGTTTGTAGTAGGGGTTACAAACGCTCTTTGGAGGCGACGATTGCCACGGCGTGTTCGCAGTACTTGACCTCGCACTCGTAGCCACGCTGGAAGGAGATGTCGATGGTGGTGACCCTACATGGACCCGGCATCTTCGACTTTAGATATGTGTAGTTGGGGACGGCCATGAACTTCATGTAACATGGATGTCCTTAGATGGCGTGGTAGGTTCCGTGGAACCCAACCACCTCGAAGGTATGGGTCTCCCTCCTATAATTGGTCGGATCCCTGAAGGTAACGGGCAGATCGATCTGCCCAAGTGGCATGACTTGTTTTCCTGGCACGATGACGTGGAAAGGTGCCCCGGTCAGCCAGATGCGCGCTCGGTCGATGCCTATGGCGTCGAGCATTTTAGTGTACATGATGTTGAGGATGCTGCCTCCATCCATCAGCACCTTGGTGAGCCGCTCCATGCCGATGATCAGGTCGACCATGAGCGGATATCTTCCTGGCTGTGGGATGCTTTCCGGGTGGTCGGTCCAATCAAAGGTTATGGCGGACTTCGACCATCGGAGGGAGGTAGGCGCGGCCAGCTTGGCCATGTAGACCTCATGGTGCGCAAGCTTCTGGCGGCGCTTGGAGTCATAGGCCGCCGACCCTCCGAAGATCATGAGGCAACTGTCAAGCGTTGGAAAGCTGCCGTCCTTCCCCTCGGTGTCGTCTACGGCTGGCTTGGGGCCCCCCTATGCTCCCCCTTGTTGGAGCCTCTAGACAAGAACCGCCTCATGAGGCCACAGTCCTTGTATAGATGCTTGACGGGGAAGGCATGGTTCAGGCATGGCCCTTCGAGCAGCTTTTCGAAGTGGTCTAGGGTGCCCTCGATAGGCTTCTGACCCCCTTGCGGTCAGCGGCGACCACGAGCGAGCCCTCACACCGCTACTTGTTCTTCTTCTTGCTCGGACAGTTGGAGGCGCCTTCGTCGGCGTCCTCATCACGCTTCGCCTTGCCTTTGAGGCGGTCAAAAATCGCCCCGACCGCCTCCTCGCCCGAGGCATGGCTAGTGGTGATGTCAAGGAGCTCCTTGGTGGTTCATGGGTCCTTACGTCCTAGCTTGTGAACCAGAGACTCGCAGGTGGTCCCGGACAGGAAGGCTCCTATGACGTAGGTGTCGGCGACATTGGGTAGCTCATTGCACTGCCATGAGAAGCACCAGATGTACCCACGAAGGGTTTCCCTGGACTTCTATCGATAGTTTTTGAGATCCCATGGGTTCTCAGGGCGCGTGTATGTGCCCTAGAAGTTTCCCATGAAGATCTCTTTTAGGTCCGTCCAACTTTCCCAGAAGGCGGAAGGTGTTCCAACCACGTTCGCGTCGAATCGGCCAGGAACAATGGAAGGTTGCGGACAATGAAATCATCATTATCTGCCCCACCAGCTTGGCAAGCAAGTTGATAATCCTCGAGCCACAGTCCGGGGTTCATTTCCCCGGAGTATTTCCAGATGTTGGTCGACGGTCGGTACCGTGGTGGGAAGGCGGCGTTGAGGATGTGTTGGCCAAAGGCCTAAGGTCCTAGCAAGTTAGGGCTCGGGCTTCGGTCCTCGCCACTGTCATAGCATCTGCCACGATGAGGGTGGTAGCCACGGCTGGCCCCCTCCCTCGCATCGCCACGGGCACACCTGTGGGCATCGAGGGTGTCGCGCGTGTCACGGTTGCGACTGAGACACTCATGCACCGGGGCCACAACGCGCAGCTCACCACCTTGCCTCGCCTGGTGGACTAACACGTCCTTGTCGGGTCTCTCTGAGGGCGCATGCTGGCTGACGTTGAGCTCATGTCATCGGGACAGCGAGCTCTCGGCCTACTACGTCGCTGCATGCTCGAGTAGCGTGCGAATCCCACGATGGGCCTGACGATCCTCAGGCGTCGCGGGCCCTAGAAGCCCCCAGAACAAGGCCACCGCAGCAACGATGTTCTGGCTCGCCCGGGTGAAGTGTGGGAGGGCTTCATCATCCTCAATGATCCTCCGGTTCACATCGCGGGCCACGGTGCGCGCATGCCCGCCATCTCCATGGCGCTCGATCTCTCACTCGAGCTTCGCGCATTCCTGCTCGAGCTGGAGTCATGCTTCCTCGAGCTCTTGGTGCTAGGACTTCAGCTGCTCCACCCGCAGGCGAGGTGGGGCCCCTGCATCCCCCTCGACCTTATCGTCGAGGTCGTTTGTTGGGGTAGCCTCTCCCTCATGGAAGCTTTTGATGTGTCCCTCGGGGGTACCCGCCATGAAACATTCACGCGAGGGGTGATGGCTCCCCCTGCTGGAGTCAGAGTTGGAGGGTGACTCCATTTCTCCCGTGAGGAGGTCATGGAAAGACTTCGCGACATATTCGGTCATCCCCAAGAACTCATCATTCGCAGGGGATGGAGGCGTGCGTTGCGCCACAAGGTGGCCAATGGTCTCTGCGGTGTTGCGGAGACTGGACGGGAGCCCTGTCGGAGCGCTCTAGATGAGGTATTCTAGGTAGAGCGGCTCTCCTCCCGCAAGCTACGTCATGATGTTGGTGAACGAGAAGGTGAGGTGGTTCAGGTCCTCCTGAGACGGTCGGGGTCCTAGGAAGGCACTGAGCTGGCGCTCTAACCTCCCATAGTCAAAGCCGAGGAGCTGGTCGCTCCCGGGTGCGAGAGCCTCCGGTGCGTGCAGCTGCAGCTCCTCAAGAACCTCGGCAATTGTGTCGAGGCCGACAGAGTGGAGAGGTTGGATAGCGGCAGGAGCCTGCGCCAACCCTCCCTCCGTTGTGATGATGAAGTCCAGGTTCCCAAAGCGCACGTGCGCGCCCAGGACCCAACTGACGCCGTGACTAGCCATTTGAGGCCTAGTGTGGACGTTGAGACGCACAAAAGGTCCCTACCTGGCGCGCCAACTGTCGGTGTTTCGAGTTACGACCGATGAGTAAATTTCTAGTATTACGCATCTAGCTCAGATGGTGTGCTTAGAGGATACGAGGTTTATACTGGTTCGGGCAGAAAGTCCCTATGTCCAGTTCATCACTGCTGCTCTTGTTACTAGCACTGAAAGTTTGTAGTAGGGGTTACAAACGGGCGAGAGAGAGAAAGGATCCCAAGTCTCTAGTGAAAGGAGTGAACAGGTGTTGAGAGCTCGAGCGCTGCTGAGCCGTGTGTTCATGTCGTGATTTTATGCGGATCTGGATCGATCTGGTTTCCAAGGGTTGGTCGGTCGATCCCCTTCATGGGATGCCCTGCTTTCTCTTTTATAGGCCAAGGGAAAGCACAGGTTACAGTGGAGGAAAGGAGAAGAACGAGAGAGAGAAGAAGGCCTTCAGGATCATCGGGTCCTTCTTCTCCTTCATGAGGGTCCCGTCGATCTTGTAGATGTCAACAGGGATAGCTCCACGTCGCTGCCCTATCCATCACTATTGCCATGCGCAGGCGTCATCTGTCAGTCATGGTGTTCCATCCCGCCCCGGCGGACGTCGTGGTGAACTGACGCACCTGTCATCGTTCGTACGATGGTTAGGTAGAACAGCACCGGCATGCCCAACACTGTTCTTGATGTGAACTCTCAGGTATGGCCCGTCATGGCCACGGGTTACATCGAGGCATGCCAGTCCCTTCCCTGGTGTCAGAGTTTTGACTCAGGCCCATACGCTTGGACCTAGAGTGGTCGGCGGCGGTATGGGTCTCCGTAGGATGAGACAGAGCCCGCACCCGAGGGATCGGGCGAGACGAAGCCCGCACCCAAGGGGTCAGGCAAGGTGGAGCCCGTGGCCTCGGGGTCGGGCGAGACGGAGCCCGCCCCTAGAGATCGGGTGAGGCGGAGCCCATGGCCTCGAGGTCGAGCGAGGCGGAGCCCGCCCCCAGAGGTCGGGCGAGACGGAGCCCACGGCTTCGGGGTCGGGCGAGGCGGAGCCCGCGGCCTTGGAGTCGGGCGAGGCGGAGCCCGCCCCCAGAGGTCGGGTGAGACGGAGCCCGCGGCCTCGGGGTCGGGCAAGGCGGAGCCCGCCCCCACAGGTCGGGCGCGATGGAGCCCGCGGCCTCGGGGTCGGGCGAGACGAAGCCCGCCCCCAGAGGTCGGACGAGGCGGAGCCTGCGGCCTCGGGGTCGAGCGAGGCGGAGCCCGTGCACCTGGGGTCGGTTGGAGCTGTAGTCACACTCTTGACTGCTCGGATGAATCAATGTTGATGACCATTAGCTCCTCCTCTTCGGGTACCCTAGTATTGGTCCCCGACAAGTTGCAACGCCTTTTGTCTAATTTCCTTTGTTTCCATAGCGTTGCCATATGTGCTCGATTAGATCCTTCTTGAGTTTCCTTTGTGTTGGCCGAGCTTTGATATATTTTATCGGCAAGATAGTAACCCATGTCATATTGTGTTCCGTTACGTTACAGTGTACCGAAGGAGCTTCCCCTTTTATTGCTTGAATGAACAGCAGTGACTTGTTTTCAGACTAATATGAAACAGTAATATTCATTACGTAGCAAAATTTAGTCCCAAACTTCAGTTTTCAGATAGGATATTTGGCTTCAGTTTTCAGACAACATTCAAGCTTCTAGGATGATAACTTCTGCTGCAGTTCTAGTACTTAATTGATGCGGTTTGCATTAGCTTCTTCCTGAATTTTGCTAAACTTGTCAAAGGTGAAGGATAGTATAGGAAGTATATTGTTTCTGTGCTAGCATGTGACAATAGCATGTTGATACAAAAACAGAACAGCTGGTAGGTGCTCAAAATTTAGAGTTACTGAATATGTAGAAACCTGAGCAGAGACACAGAACAAAGAAAAGAGCTCTTTTCAGAAGCAACAACAGTTTGAAGTCGAAGGAGCAACTGCATGGGCAAAACCCAGCAGCCCATGGCCATTCAGAGTTCTCTATACAAGACATTGAATTCATAGTTGGCATAATTCAGGAAAGCAGTCCACAACGATTTTGCATAATTCAGGAAAGCAGTCCATAATTACAAGTGCTGTGATTACCATGATGGTCCCAGGCGCTGAACGCCCAAATGCAAGCGAAATCGGATCACCGCTAGTTGCATCCTATCAAGCTAGAGATGGTGAAGTGAGGAATGAAAACCCACCTCCGGCAGATGCATCTATGGAGTAGGCCGTCGTTGCCACGCCCTTGTCGTTCCTAGCTGAGGCCATGTCATTGCCCTTCCTTGCCAACGACAACGCAGACATCTCGGGCGACACCGGCGACGAGGATGCTGGTGGCCGGTGCTGAAGGACCGATGGGGATGGGGGACGAGATCGAGGACACCGGGGACATATGCTGGAGATGGATTTTGCCGCGGAGTACATCCCGCGCGTGCCCAATGCAGAGACCACGAACGCCCGCGTGGGATCCGAGCACGCTGTCGACTCGAGGGGGCGAGGTCGTACAGCACAGCTGACCCCGTCGATTGGGCCTCGGAGCACGGGCCTTCATCGTCGCTTTGCGAGACGACGGGGAGACCGTCTCTAAGCAGAACGGAGGCTATTTTTGTAAACTTGCCTGGATAGAGACGGGGAAAGGACGACCATTGTATGTGCCCTAAGTGTTGCATGTTGTTTAATTGCAACTCATGCTACGGTGTTGCGCCACATAAAATGGCCATTCTAAAAAGCCAGGGCACGCCATATACATCGGAACAGAGGGAGCATGTGTCTAAATAATGATTATTAAAATGAATTCAATTCCAAAGCTGCCTCGCCGGAACACCAACAACCAACAGGAGCAAAAATAAGTGCGAGATAAACAAGTATTAAAAAACCAATAAATACGAGCTATACAGTGCGCCCGTTCTGTGCTGTCTGTCGGCAGTTGACTTGCATGGAGCACATGTATTGTACATGTGCAAGCTTGCTGCCTTCACGCAAACAGTGGCATCTGGCAGGCAAGGCTGCTGCCTGATGGTGCCATGGCGGTGCTATGTTGCCTGCACATCACAGAAGAGGCACCCAGCAACACATATGGCTAGCATCGATTAATTAGCTACCTTACATACGCTGATCCATTTAGATGACAAGCACGCAAATTAATTAGCTACCTCATTACCAGAGCCGCTGGCTTGTCCCATCAAATCGATTATTGTACACGTATTTTCAGCCTATAATCAAGTGCAACCATGAACCGTCTCTACATGACGTACTGTCAAAGTTGTATACAAAGAAAAGTCCCTGCTGTGCGTGTTGTGGAAAATCCGCTTGTCCTAACTAACCCCGCCCCCGCCCCCGCGATAGGCCATCGTACATATATTCAACTTTTCGATGAAAGGAATGTACTCTCTCGGTGTTCACAAATAAACAGATTCTTAGAGTTGTCTAAGTCAAATTATTTTAAATTTTGATATAAGTTTTAGAAAAACGCATCAAAATTTATGACATCGAACTAGTACCATTAGATAAACCATAGAATATATTTTTATAATTTACTCATTTTATATCATAGATGTTGTTAATTTTTTCTATAAAATTAGTTAAATTTAAGATAGTTTGACTTCACACGAATTTTAGAAATTAATTTATTCAGAGACGGAGGTAGTAGCAGTAGCCCTACACTGTTCTCAGTTCCCACCTTGCTGGCTTGCTCAACCATGCGCTGCCACGGGTGTCGCAGCCATGCTGAAGGAGATGCGGGACGACAGAGACTGCCATATCATATATCTTTCCGTGGTCCTAAAATAAGTGCTGCTAGATCTGTAAACAATAGAGTTAAATATATTGGCGGCTTTTAAACTTATGGCTCTATGTTATTTAGGTGCACGAACTCTTAAAATCGAAATCTAAGTCTCTAAACTTGTTAAATCGTGCACCGCAGGTCTATACCCTTCATGTAGCTGCTGCCTATGATAAAATTTTATAAAAAAAACACCCTAATGTCATCTCCTACCTTCAGCAGCACCTCGTGCTCGCCCACCAGCGCCAGCTTCTTCCCGGCACGCGCCCGGAGGCTCAGGTCGCAGAACACCTGGATGTCCGGCCGCGACACGTACGAGAAGTCCACGTGCTTCAGCTCCACCTCGCCCCTGGGACGCTCTGGCACTGCGTCCACGTCGTCGTCGGGCTCCACCACTCGAGGAAAAGCAACAGCTGCTCCGGTGGTTGGCTCCCCGCCTCCACGCGCAAGCAGAAGCACTAGCAGCTCAACTCGCGCGAGGTGCTCAGGCCGCCAGAGAAGCGCCGGAGCCGCTCGGCCGAGGTGCTCCACGAGTGAGGTCGCGAGCGCGTGCAACCGAGGGACCAGCACAGACGGCGGCGGCGCCAGCGAAGGGCGCCACGAGCACCTGGTGCTGCACGTGCGCCGCCACGGCCTTACCTACAGCAAGTGGAGTCCGTGGCCGACAAGATAGAGCTGCGCCGCCGCAAGCTTCCTCAAGGGCCGCGCCTAGCCGCCTACTATCTCCTCCACGGGACATGGAGGCGCGCGCCTGGCTAGGGTGCATGGTGAGCTTCATGGACGGCGTCGCGTCGTGTTGCCCGCGCTCGATGAAGTCCGGCGCCAGCATCAGCGTCTCGCGCGTAGTAGACGCTGAGCACGGCGCTGAGGATGTAGGAGAAGATGGCGTTGAAGGAGCCGCAGATCATGGAGCCGAGGGAGCCGACGAGCGCGTAGGCCCACTTGGGCGAGTTCATCCTGGCGAGGCCCAGGAAGGAGCTAACGCTGGTGTGGAAGGCGAGCTGCTTGTCGGCCATAGTCCGGTGGTGGTGGACTGGTGGTGCGGGTCGTGGATGGAGAGGGTGAATTCAGAGGTGGAGAAGTTGGATAGTCCTTGGCCATGAGCTCGTGGTGCACGGCGCAACTGCGTATCCTGTATCCATCTCGAAGAGGGCACCACCCTGCAGCACGGCCACGACGGGACAGAGGCTCGTCCCTGCACTCGGCTAGTTGCTAATGCTACTGATGCCGTTCACGAGCGAGTCGGACAGCGACGGCAGCTTCGAGTCCGGCTGAGATTGCCGCGATAGGCAGCTTTGAGCGGTCGAGATGGCCGTGGTGGCGCACGGTGTGGCCGTGCTGCACCTGCTGAAGGTAGGAGATGACTTTAGGGAATTTTTTATAAAATTTTATCCAAGTCAGCGGCTTTATGGACCTGCGGTGCACGACTTAACAAGTTCAGGGAGCTAGATTTCAGTTTTACAAGTTTGTGGACCTAAGTGGCACAGAGCTACAAGTTTAAGGGGCGCTAGTGTATTTAACTCTAAGAAATATTACCAACATTTACATCTCTAAATAAATTTATTATGAAAATATATTCAACGACATATCTAATGATATTAATTGTACTATAAATATTACTCACTCCGTTCCAAAGTATAAGTCATTCCAACTTTGTGGAGAGTCAAAGCATCTCAAGTTTGACAAATTTATATAATAAAATAATAACATTTATACGATACTAAATAAGTATCATTAGATTATTTATTAATTATATTTTTATAGTATATAATTTTGATGTCATAAATCTTTGTAGTTCTCTATCATATTGGTCAAACTTGATATGCTTTGACCTTCAAGAAAGTTGAAATGACTTATAATTTAGAATGGAGGGAGTAATATCTTTTTGTATATATTTGATTAAAGTTTAAAGCATTTGACTTCTCAGGAAGCGAGAACGACACTTATTTTTGGACGGACGAAGGACATAGTAGGTAGTTCTCACACTACTTTGTTAAAAACAACGTGTCTTGACGTTGTTTTCGTTCTAGTTTTTTTTTTCTACAGCATTCTGCTTCCACGTTTTTGGTTAGTAGATTTGTTGAGGCTTGATCTAATAGTGTGGCGAAGGACGGAAATTATTTAAGGTACGGTGAAATAAATAACATAGGTAGCAAAGATATCTCACTAAATTAGTTTATACACATATACCAATATCATGATCATCACCTACTATATAAGTAAAAACGACATGGGCTGGCGCGACGAGCGGGCGTCAGGAGAGAGAGAGAGAGAGAGAGAGAGAGAGAGAGAGAGAGAGAGGAGGGAGATACGCCAGCGGCGACGACATGGGCGACCTCTATCTAGTAGGGACGACTCCTGTGGTCCAGGCTGGCTCTTTCGCGATGAACGCCTTAACCATTCCGCCAGAACGCCTATGCATTGTCGACACCCAACTTCATTGGGTCTCATGTTTTAGAAACAATCTAAGCAAATTTTATCCCCGTAAAACTCATTTCATCTCATGAAACTTTATCATATTTCTCTTCATTAATACTATATTACATTAGCTTATTTAGTGCCCATAAAATTTTTATAAAACATTCCTTTAGACGGCCTAAATAATTCTAAACAATTCTAAAATTCTAGAGCCGAGAGGAATAAAGTTGTGAGTCCCACACCACCGAGTGCATGCTGTAGAGAATCTGAGAATCCATGTATGCATGCAGCTGAAGCAGAAACGAGGCGTTGCATAACTCTCGGCTTCATGATCGATTGATCGGACGGCCCCAACAGCACACGAGGCATGTGAGGAGTAGCAATGTTTTTAAGAAAAAAAAAGAGAAGAAGTAAGTTTTATCTAGGTGAAACTTTCATAGCATGATTATCAACTTCTATGAGCCATGAAGTTAAATGTTTATAAAATTATTTTTCATTGAGAGTGGATGCTTCATCCTTATTTCATTTCATTCAATACGACATGGCAATCTTAAAAACAACGTCACAAGACTTCTCAGAGCATCTCCAAAAGCTTTTTCAAATCTCGCTCTCTAAATCATTATTTAGAGAGTCATTTGCATAAAAGTCACTTTATATATCTTTTCACTCTCCAACAGTTTTTCTATATGTCGTGCGCAACCTAGAGAGTATTCTCGTCTTCTATTTTTTGTTAGCGAGAAATCTGAAATAGAAGATGGCCATATTTAGATACACATTTAGACAAGATGTTGGAGGCTAGTTTTTTTTACCAAAATCTCTATTCCTAGTATTTAGAAAGAATTTAGAGAGTCTCTTGAAGTTGCTCTCATTCAGACTATCTTAGCAACTATCACATTGTAAATATAGAAACATTTTCTTGGAACTAGGATGGAGGGAGTATTAACAGACGGAGGCAATCGATTTCATAGAGACAAGCCAACCAACCACCTTAGTAAATGACCATTCACATAAACTATTTTTTTCTTCACAATCGGGGAATATAGCCCGTTTTCATTAAGAAGAGTGAATTACACGACACAGCTACGAGAGAGCCCTCATAGCAAAGATCACAAACCACCAAGCTAGTGGTTAGTAACCTGGAATACAACAAAGGAAAGCATAAAAGAAGGAAAGAAAGAGCGACGGTCTTCAACACCCAAAATCTACCAACTGTGCCTGCAAGATAGGATACAACAGCACGATGGTTGCCTACAAACTAGACAATGCCCTGGTGGCAAAGTATCCAACCAGCGAAGAGAGACGATCATCCAACAGCAACGGTGGCAAAGCATCCACCAACGAAGAAGAAGCCCACTGTGGTAAAAGCATCCATAGGGAATGGCCATGATACACTCGGTAGCAAAGCATCTGCTAGAGGGAGGCCAACGACCAATAGCGGCAAAGCATCCGCTATGAGAGCCAAACGACGACGGCAAGGTCAATTGCTGCAGGACAAACCATCGCGAGTAGAGCATAGGTGCAGACAGGCACAGCGAGGAACTTCACCAGAAACCGATGAAAGGGGCCACGGAAGTCGGCAACCATGGGGCCAAGCGACAGATTCTTCAGCAACGCCTTCAGGAAGGGGGTGACGCCCATGGGTAGAACCGTGGACGCCATCGCCACTGGCCATACAACATGTAAGGCGGGGCTTTCGCCCATAATCTGATGTCGCCAGCGGGGAGCATGGGTTCATCAATGATGCCTCCAAGAAGGTACGTGGCGCCCGAGGCATCACCGTCGTCGGCCCGGCCAAAGCCGAGCTGAGCTTTCGCCCAGAACTCCATTTGGATCCCACCAGTGCCCAAGACTAGCAGCATGGGCACCGACTCCGTGGTTAGGACCCGGCACCGCGTGAATCCAGGAGGGGCGCTCCAACAACAGAAGTAGCCAGACGGACACCATCACAGGGGCGCCACACGTAACTGGCACAACCAACCCAGGGACAAGCATGAGCTGGGCCTAGACCCATTGTTGCCTGTGCCATGGCCGCAGATTCACCCATCGGGCGTCGGCGCGTCTGGTGAAGCAAAAGCCACCGCCATCGCCCGTGGGCACTGCCGCCATGGCCACCCATTAGCCTAGTCGCCAGGCCAGCCACAGCCCCAGAGGCGCGGATCCAAGGGATGCACATGCGCCAACCCGACAGACCGCCGCCACCGCAGAGTGCGGGATGTGTCCGCCCGGCCACCCGCCCGCCGGATCCGGTCACCAACCCGCCATGGCCAGGCCCTAGCCAGATCTGACCACCGCAGAGCCGCTTGATGCCGCAGTCCTTTGCCGGACCCGCTGTCGTCCGCTCCTACAGGTCGACCAGACCGCCGCTTCACTGATCGGCCGGATCCGGAGCCAGGGAAGACAGATCTGGCGCCTGCCACCGGAAAGGACGCTGCTGGCCGGGGCGAAGCTTAGGGAGGGCTAGGGGAGGGGAGGAGAGAAAGCGGGAAGGGGAAGAGATGCTGCGGCGTCCTGTCATTTTTAGCAGAACCACCGTGGCCGCCGCCGCCGTAGGCTAGAAGGGGCAGCGACGGCGGCTAGAAGGGCAGCCCCGAGGGAGAGGCGGCGACGCTGGCTGGAGAGCCCCCTGAGCCACCACAAGGACGATGCGGGGGTTAGTGTTACTCTCGAATGACTCCAGATACTATTTGACTAAGGTAGTTGGGATGACCACCTCTTTTAATAAAAAACTAGCCATTGCTGCCCGCGCTTCGCTGCGGGTGATGTGCTTGATATAGGAAAATTTTTGAGAAATATGGCTTATATGTCTAATATGTTTTCTCATCGTGTTGGTACGGAAGATTGGTCTCAATATTTTAAATGAACATAGAGGTTGGTTGTCATTACATGGTGCCTATTCTAGGCCAGCAAATCAATGACATGTTAGTGGAAAGAAGTATTTGATGGAGTTGGGCTCAAGCAACTAACACACCTAGATTTAAAGCACAACATTGGGTAGGATTACATAATAAAATAATAACATTTATACGATACTAAATAAGTATCATTAGATTATTTATTAATTATATTTTTATAGTATATAATTTTGATGTCATAAATCTTTGTAGTTCTCTATCATATTGGTCAAACTTGATATGCTTTGACCTTCAAGAAAGTTGAAATGACTTATAATTTAGAATGGAGGGAGTAATATCTTTTTGTATATATTTGATTAAAGTTTAAAGCATTTGACTTCTCAGGAAGCGAGAACGACACTTATTTTTGGACGGACGAAGGACATAGTAGGTAGTTCTCACACTACTTTGTTAAAAACAACGTGTCTTGACGTTGTTTTCGTTCTAGTTTTTTTTTTCTACAGCATTCTGCTTCCACGTTTTTGGTTAGTAGATTTGTTGAGGCTTGATCTAATAGTGTGGCGAAGGACGGAAATTATTTAAGGTACGGTGAAATAAATAACATAGGTAGCAAAGATATCTCACTAAATTAGTTTATACACATATACCAATATCATGATCATCACCTACTATATAAGTAAAAACGACATGGGCTGGCGCGACGAGCGGGCGTCAGGAGAGAGAGAGAGAGAGAGAGAGAGAGAGAGAGAGAGGAGATACGCCAGCGGCGACGACATGGGCGACCTCTATCTAGTAGGGACGACTCCTGTGGTCCAGGCTGGCTCTTTCGCGATGAACGCCTTAACCATTCCGCCAGAACGCCTATGCATTGTCGACACCCAACTTCATTGGGTCTCATGTTTTAGAAACAATCTAAGCAAATTTTATCCCCGTAAAACTCATTTCATCTCATGAAACTTTATCATATTTCTCTTCATTAATACTATATTACATTAGCTTATTTAGTGCCCATAAAATTTTTATAAAACATTCCTTTAGACGGCCTAAATAATTCTAAACAATTCTAAAATTCTAGAGCCGAGAGGAATAAAGTTGTGAGTCCCACACCACCGAGTGCATGCTGTAGAGAATCTGAGAATCCATGTATGCATGCAGCTGAAGCAGAAACGAGGCGTTGCATAACTCTCGGCTTCATGATCGATTGATCGGACGGCCCCAACAGCACACGAGGCATGTGAGGAGTAGCAATGTTTTTAAGAAAAAAAAAGAGAAGAAGTAAGTTTTATCTAGGTGAAACTTTCATAGCATGATTATCAACTTCTATGAGCCATGAAGTTAAATGTTTATAAAATTATTTTTCATTGAGAGTGGATGCTTCATCCTTATTTCATTTCATTCAATACGACATGGCAATCTTAAAAACAACGTCACAAGACTTCTCAGAGCATCTCCAAAAGCTTTTTCAAATCTCGCTCTCTAAATCATTATTTAGAGAGTCATTTGCATAAAAGTCACTTTATATATCTTTTCACTCTCCAACAGTTTTTCTATATGTAAATGCAACCTAGAGAGTATTCTCGTCTTCTATTTTTTGTTAGCTAGAAATCTGAAATAGAAGATGGCCATATTTAGATACACATTTAGACAAGATGTTGGAGGCTAGTTTTTTTACCAAAATCTCTATTCCTAGTATTTAGAAAGAATTTAGAGAGTCTCTTGAAGTTGCTCTCATTCAGACTATCTTAGCAACTATCACATTGTAAATATAGAAACATTTTCTTGGAACTAGGATGGAGGGAGTATTAATGAGGCGGAGGCAATCGATTTCATAGAGACAAGCCAACCAACCACCTTAGTAAATGACCATTCACATAAACTATTTTTTCTTCACAATCGGGAATATAGCCCGTTTTCATTAAGAAGAGTGAATTACGACATACGCCTACGAGAGAGCCCTCATAGCAAAGATCACAAACCACCAAGCTAGTGGTTAGTAACCTGGAATACAACAAAGGAAAGCATAAAAGAAGGAAAGAAAGAGCGACGGTCTTCAACACCCAAAATCTACCAACTGTGCCTGCAAGATAGGATACAACAGCACGATGGTTGCCTACAAACTAGACAATGCCCTGGTGGCAAAGTATCCAACCAGCGAAGAGAGACGATCATCCAACAGCAACGGTGGCAAAGCATCCACCAACGAAGAAGAAGCCCACTGTGGTAAAAGCATCCATAGGGAATGGCCATGATACACTCGGTAGCAAAGCATCTGCTAGAGGGAGGCCAACGACCAATAGCGGCAAAGCATCCGCTATGAGAGCCAAACGACGACGGCAAGGTCAATTGCTGCAGGACAAACCATCGCGAGTAGAGCATAGGTGCAGACAGGCACAGCGAGGAACTTCACCAGAAACCGATGAAAGGGGCCACGGAAGTCGGCAACCATGGGGCCAAGCGACAGATTCTTCAGCAACGCCTTCAGGAAGGGGGTGACGCCCATGGGTAGAACCGTGGACGCCATCGCCACTGGCCATACAACATGTAAGGCGGGGCTTTCGCCCATAATCTGATGTCGCCAGCGGGGAGCATGGGTTCATCAATGATGCCTCCAAGAAGGTACGTGGCGCCCGAGGCATCACCGTCGTCGGCCCGGCCAAAGCCGAGCTGAGCTTTCGCCCAGAACTCCATTTGGATCCCACCAGTGCCCAAGACTAGCAGCATGGGCACCGACTCCGTGGTTAGGACCCGGCACCGCGTGAATCCAGGAGGGGCGCTCCAACAACAGAAGTAGCCAGACGGACACCATCACAGGGGCGCCACACGTAACTGGCACAACCAACCCAGGGACAAGCATGAGCTGGGCCTAGACCGCAGCTGCCCAGGCCATGGCCGCAGATTCAGCCACTGGGCGTCGTGCGCGCGAGGTAGCCAGCCCCCACTGGCCACCGTGGGCACACTGGCCATGGCCACCCATTAGCCTAGTCGCCAGGCCAGCCACAGCCCCAGAGGCGCGGATCCAAGGGATGCACATGCGCCAACCCGACAGACCGCCGCCACCGCAGAGTGCGGGATGTGTCCGCCCGGCCACCCGCCCGCCGGATCCGGTCACCACCAACCTGGTGGCGCGGTCACCAACCCGCCATGGCCAGGCCCTAGCCAGATCTGACCACCGCAGAGCCGCTTGATGCCGCGCAGATCCTTTGCGGACCATTGCCGTCTCGCTCCCTGGTCGACAGACCGCCGCTTCACTGATCGGCCGGATCCGGAGCCAGGGAAGACAGATCCGGCGCCTGCCACTGGAAAGGACGCTGCTGGCCGGGGCGAAGCTTAGGGAGGGCTAGGGGAGGGGAGGAGAGAAAGCGGGAAGGGGAAGAGATGCTGCGGCGTCCTGCCATTTTTAGCAGAACCACCGTGGCCACCGCCGCCGTAGGCTAGAAGGGGCAGCGACGGCGGCTAGAAGGGCAGCCCCGAGGGAGAGGCGGCGACGCTGGCTGGAGAGCCCCCTGAGCCACCACAAGGACGATGCGGGGGTTAGTGTTACTCTCGAATGACTCCAGATACTATTTGACTAAGGTAGTTGGGATGACCACCTCTTTTAATAAAAAACTAGCCATTGCTGCCCGCGCTTCGCTGCGGGTGATGTGCTTGATATAGGAAAATTTTTGAGAAATATGGCTTATATGTCTAATATGTTTTCTCATCGTGTTGGTACGGAAGATTGGTCTCAATATTTTAAATGAACATAGAGGTTGGTTGTCATTACATGGTGCCTATTCTAGGCCAGCAAATCAATGACATGTTAGTGGAAAGAAGTATTTGATGGAGTTGGGCTCAAGCAACTAACACACCTAGATTTAAAGCACAACATTGGGTAGGATTACATTATAGGTGGAAATAGCAAAAACCACAACACAAGTACTTCTCGTAACGCGAGGGTTTACAAAAAAGTGAATTAAGATCCACTCCCCTTAGGCGAAACTACAGCATGCATCCAACAACTACGGACGACAACAACGGCAAGAGTACAATACAGGAGGACAACGACAAAAAGCACTACTACTATGGGTACAGCATCCCAAGGCAACTAATCTCCCTTGGAACCACGCATCTTTATGCCTGTGCTCGGTGGATTCTTCTACTGCCCTGGCTATGGATCTGCATCTTCTCGTGGCAATGGCTGAGTGAGAGGAACCAAGGGTTCTGCTTCTAACACTTTCGAAGGTGGAGGTGCTGGCGGTTCTTCATCACTGGTTCTCCTTCCTTCAGGTGGGTGGATAGGGATCCCCTCCAAGATCGGGGCCTCCTGCCTTTCATCAATCAGCGTCCTCCGCTTGGCCCTAGTGACCAGATAGGCCTCACCCAGCTAATGAACATGCCGATATTCGGCCTCCTTCAGAGCTTCTAACATGGCAGTCTCCCGGCTCTCAGCAGCTGCAGCACTGGCATGCGCTTTGGCGAGCTGCACCTGGAGCATCCGAGTGAAGATCTCGGCTTCTTCGGCGCGCCGGAGGCACGCCCTCAGCTCCAAGGCTTGCCGGTCATACTGCTCATCCAGAGCAAGTAGGTACGTGGTCAAGTGCACCACGGTAGAACTATCTTCTTGTGCATCCCGGCCTTGCAAAGCCTCCATGCGAGCCGTCCATGCCCGTCGATTCCTATCCAAGGGTGGAAAGAACCTCATAGGGGTACGGGCAATGGGCTCTTCATAGAGCTGGCAAAGGTATCACAAGGCTTTGCGGGCCACAACCTGGTAGGTGTCGGTGAAGCTAAACCCGGTTGCGGTCACACTCTAGGATCCGGTGATGTCGGGGAACTCTTCACTCTTCCCAATGTAGACGGTAACCTCACACCGATCGGTTCCATGCTTCTCATACTCACGGCCCTCATACTCGGGACGATCTTTGACTTCGAGCTTTTGCAGGGTGGCATGCAGGATTCTAGGAAAACCCTCAACGTTCAGGCAGTAACTACTAACCCAGGCTTCTACCATTTCTGGCGGTGGCTACAAAGGACTAAGCAAAAAGCTTGCTCAAAGGAAAAACCTAAGCGAGCTAAAGTGCGCCGAGTGGTGGTACCAATGGCTAAGCCAAGCTCTGCTTATAAAGGCAGAGCAGTCTGTGGTCCTGTCGCGGTTCACTTAGAACTGATGAAGATCACTACTTTTCGTCTTTGTCCTACAAGCATGTGTACTGCTTTTGTTTTCCCTTCCCATTTTAGCTTTAGTCAGTGCTTCCGTGGAGGCTTCCAGTTGTTCAGTGTCCATAGCTAACAGACCTAGAGATTGTTGAATTCTATATACATTCAATTTTCATGGGCGTGTGCATCTTATGTCTTATCATAGTCGTATCCATCCTGGCTACTAAACATCTCTGCTTATTAAACATGTCAATAGTACTTTGGTTCTTTACTTAGCAAATTGTGTTCTTGGTATGGGTAAAGGACATTCAAGTGTTAGTATTTTTGTGGGGATGGGTGCTAGTTGGCTTGAAGCCACTGCTGGTTTAAAGGCGTGCATGCATGCACTGCTGCTGCCGTTGGCCCACTTTTGACGTATTCTCATAGAGAAAGGACAGGCCATAAAATTTTACCTTCTCACAAGGAGATAAGAACGGATACAGCTGGGGCACCGGCCATGCATGCAAAGCAAGCAAGGCCCCATCAGTATGCACGTACGCATACTCGCATGCGTGCCGACCACCATGCTAATCAGGCATCGGCCATGCAGGCACATCATCTGTCTATTAAATGCATGGATGCATGTGTAAGTACAAATGTTCCTGCATGGCCGGTGGATTGTTTTTATCTGATGGTAAGGAGGAGAGGCATTAAATGTGTCCACCTGCCCGACTTGTTTTTATGTGATGGTAGCATGGAGGGAAGACATTAAATGCGTCTACCTGCTTTCGACCCACCATGCGTAGGTGAAGATGTCCAGTGCTTTCAAATTTACTGAGTGAATTTCTAGATACCTTAGGGAATGGCCTCAGACACTGCTCACCTCGTGCGTGCAAAGATCTTGACGCTTTCCTTTTAGTGGTCTCCGCGCCAGACTCAATGGTGGACTGCGCCAAGACCAATGACCACTCTACCATTACAAAAGGCCTATCCTAGTCACTTGGTACCACCACTCGGTGAGTCTCAGCTCACCGTGGGATCGAACGGGACAACAGATCAGAGCAAATCCCATACCGTTCGGTGTGGACAGTTCGCACCAGTCACCGTCAAGTTGGTAGCCTATGATGCGATCCCGATCCCAGCGCAAACTCCAGCTACCGTGAGACCATCAATTTTAAAAATCGATTAAAATTTATTTAAAATAACTCAATATCACAACCAGCTACTGTGTATATTAGTGCATCAAAGCCAACATGTCAACCCCGCGTTAGTTAGGAATCTAAGCTAGTCAGCTAGACATTAGTTAGAAATGCATGGTAGACATTATAAACTACTCTCTCAAGTCCAAAAATATCTAATGGACATTGGATTTTTTAACTTGCTCTCCAATGAAATTCGAACACCACTGAATCATACATGGGGATGATACCCAAATCCAAATGGACCTTATCCAAGCATAGCCAAAACAACAAATAATATCCAATTACCGATCCAGCACGGATAGCCGCCCGCGGCTGTGCACGACGCGTGCTCCGGAGTCCCACGCGTGTCGCCCCGAGGTGCATGGTCTGGTCCGCCTCTGCACCGACCAGTTGCAGGTGCATGCATGGCGTGCTGTGGTGTGGTAGACCAGACCAGGGTCACCCGCTGCCATCAATCACCTCACCCGCTGCATGAACCTATGCATGCATAACTATTTGTAGCGAATTACATCTACTTGGATCATACTTTACTATTTTTGTTTGGGGTGTAAATTTGGTATTCAATTGGTTTAAATTAATTATTCATAAATGATAGTGGTAAGAATTATTTGAACAGTTATCTAATCCTTTTTTTTTGCTTTTTTATTTTTTTGTATGTTCGAATTGGTTTCCCTTTAAAATTTTCCAATTTGGCTTCCATACAAATAATCTGCCCGCGCTTCGCTGCGGGTGATGTGCTTGGTATAGGAAAAATCTTGAGAAATATGACTCACATGTCTAATATGTTTTCTCATCGCGTTGCTAGGAAAGGTTGGTCTATTTGGTACATTAAATGAGAAAATATGGGAAGAAAAGCTAACGTGGTTCTTTTTATTACAATGTTGTAAACGAACATAGAGGTTGGTTGTCATTACATGGTGCCTATTCTAGGACAACAAATCAATGACATGTTAGTGGAAAGAAGTATTTGATGGAGTTGGGCTTAAACTACTAACACACTTAGATTCAAAGCACGACATTGGTTAGGATTACATTATAGGTGAAAAGAGCAAAAACTATAACACAAGTATGGACGCCTCTGCATGCACGGGAAATAACTTGATATTGATAGCTAATATCATCGAATCTGGTACTGTTGCTAAGACAAGGATGGAAGTAGAACAATATGGAGGACAAGTGTCCAGAAAAGAAGATCTCTGGACTCCATCTGCAATCATCGACAGCATATCAATTTTATTCAGGTTTCGCTTGCAAATTTTGATCGAATTGTTGTCAATTCAGCTGTGTTTGCCATTACCAAGTACAGAAAATAAGAATAGAATCATTTTACATCAGGAGGAGAGCGTGAGCCAGATGGGTTCCTGCTTGGACTCTGCTTCTTGGGGCTTGCTGCTTCACAATTCGCGGGCTATATAGACATTTTAGCAGATATAAAATTAAGCAACAAAAATAACAAAAAAATATTATCAAAATGATGAAGGGAACTTACAGAAGCATTAGGAGATTTGGATCTTGCTGGTGATCTGCAAAACGTTCCAGAAACAACTAATTCAATATCCAAAATGCAGCTTTAACAACTTGGTTCCAAAAGCCATGACGCCGCATGGAACGAAAGCAATAAAAGCTCACGAAAATTGAAGCGTTCAGTTCCATGCAAGTGTAACATTGTTGTATAATAATGTCAAAAGCGCATATATGAACTACAGCAACCACCTGAAGTGTGCCCGAGGTAGAAAGAAAACTCATTCCCCAAGCATTGAACTCCAAGTACATTCCTAGTCACTGTACCACCATAATCCAGATCACCAATCCTTAACGCTCCTATGTCCAGTATTCCAAACAATGCGCTTATGCCCAAGCTCTGATGTCAATCAGTTACAGGACACTAGGTAAAATAATGGGACGATTTTAGCTTGCCATACAAGCTCTCAATTAATAAGCACACCTTATAAAACCAACTGAACTGTAGCAAATCGTGGAAATCCTAGGTAAAATAATTGGACGATTTTAGCTTGCCATACAAGCTCTCAATTAATAAGCACACCTTATAAAACCAACTGAACTGTAGCAAATCGTGGAAATCCCATCCTCAATATCCTAATGCGCAATCCCCAGATGACCGCACAATCCCAAATAAAAGGGCGAGATAATTGAGCCTTCAAAAACAAAACAGAACAGACTAAGCAGTTCATATCGTTCATTGAGACTCTGAGCACTTGAGAAGGAACCCCAAAGCAATCGGACTGTACAGCAAGCCATCATCATTGATACATGCTTGGGAGTGTAAGCGTGTTAAACTGAACTTAACCGATGTGCTTATTAGAGAATGATTAGGTACCAAATATTCAGACCAATGAAGGTTCTGTAACAAAGATGATACTTTAATAAAGATTGTTAGCCACTGTTTTAGGCTAAAAACAAGCAGCAACCTTTGGGGGAAGGGCCCAGAGTAGGCAGCAGGTAATTACGATATGTAGTAGGCATATTTGTAATTTGGCCGGATATTCTACTAATGCATATATATTGTGTTTTGGACAAAACAATGCAGAAAAGAACTTGACACATAAGGATTCAAAGCGCTAAAAGTTTGGAATAAAGTGTATGTTACCTAGACGGAGAACGTCCTTTTGATGCGAGACCTTGAACGGGAACAAACAGACCTCGACCGGGATCTAGATCTTTGAACGGCGAGTCTGGGTGGTTTCTTCGCAGTATATATTCCGTGTTAGTATTAGTTATCAACAAGGTTACCCATGACATCTCAAGATCAAGAACATACCTCGGGCTCCCTCGCTTTTCTTTGTAGCTACGACTTGGGCTTCGCCACGTGAGTAGGAGCGACCACGTTTGGCATCATATTCCTTCACCAAAGAATAAGGTGCATGCTTAACAACGAACTACATAAATGATCCCCGAGGACTAAACCAAGAATGAGGATGTGATGCTTACCCTTATATAGGCTCGCCCAAAAGCGTTCTGAATTCAGTATCATCCAACTTCTTTATCTACAACGGGTTGTCAATGACAAGAGCATAGTTCAAAGCATTAAGAGCACATTTTAGGGCTATTGTAGAAGAGATCGAACTAACAATGACAGATAGGGAAGCAATCAAAGATCGAGGGATTGTAGAAGGTCAAAAGTAGATACATGAAAAAATAATAGAATGAAATGATTCACCCTAAGACAGAAGGAATGTACTATGGACTTGACATATTTCATAGCATCATAATTTGTGTAGTCCACAATTCCTATGGTGCCTGTAACAAAATAGAAATATATGATAAGAACTTGAAAAAGAAAAGAAGTGTTAAGAACATAGATAGCTTTACATCATATTCCTTGAAGAAAATAAGGTTGAAAACCAAGCAACTGAATGAAATAAACCTTCACAATAAATAATAAGAGATGCTAGTAATCATGTTATGTGGCATTTATATGCGCCCAAATCCTAGAATAAACAGCAATGATGAGTACTTTTTTTTGGACACATCAGATATGGGAAGGCTAAGTAGGTGCTCTTTCTAAAACTTGATAAGAAGTCATCAAAATGGCCGTGTCCGTATTCCAGATCAAGGGGAGAGAGATTATTGATGAAACGATGGTCTTTTATGGGGATTGAGAATATAGGATGTGTGATGAATGTCCCTATAAATTGTGGGCAGCTTACAGCTTCACCAAATAGCCATGTAAAGAATTGCTACTACTCCGAGATAAGCAGTTCCACGTGTTCAGTGTCAAGACAAATTGCAGGCAAAGAACCTAAAAGAACTTTAGCCAAAAAAAAGGAAAAGATAAGCAGCTGTTCAGCGTCGAAAGAAATTGCAAGAAAAAAAACTCTCAACATTTATGCATAAGATATGTTGTAGGATGATGCAACTATTTGGCCGTGGCATACCTATATACCTTTTTTTAATCGAAAATGTTAACATGGACATGAGGATCTCTGCTGTGCCGTGACGGCCAGCTTCTTTGGATTCAGGCATCCAGAGTTCGGATGCTAGTTCATACAGTGATGTCGAAACACTATTTATAAATGCAAGATTGTTCATTACACAGCACAATAAGTTGTGAACCAAAAAATTATTTCTGAAACCTGATACTGTTGAAAGGAGAGTGTCCTGTAAACATGCACATAGAGAGAGTGAGTGAGAGAGTAGGCTATGAAATTAGACATCGTAACATGAACCACAACTTTTTTTGCTACATCTTATTAATAATTTCATTTACCAAAAGGTAGCATGGGTCATTAAGTTTTAGATTGATACAATTAGAAGAGATCTGATACTTTGGGTTCGACAAAACACGTTAAGCTATCAGATTAATAAGGAACGCAATGGTATTAGCCTTGACCTTTCCCTATATATCATCTAGTTGATGATGTTTGGCAAGTAAGCTAAGACCATGTAGGATCTGTATTGGCATATAGCTAATTCCTCTAAATTGGTATATATGTATATATATATATATATATATATATATATATATATATATATATATATACACACACACACACACAGAGAGACTGACAAGCACGAAGTCAAGTATGTTTCAATGAAGCCGGAAAGCAACTAACTATGGTAGGATAGAAACATTACCTGCCTTACCAAATATTGAAGGGCAATTCGCTCTTAGGCTGACCAATGCATCGTTTGTTCTGCGGAAAGCAACTAACTATCGTAGGATAGGAACAATACATGTCTTGTCAAATATTCAAGGGGAATTCGCTCTTAGGCTGACCAATGCATTCTATGTTATGGCAAGTAAATATTGGGAAAATTACTGAAAATTTTGAAACAATGTATGTTGCCTATTCTATCACCAATTTTGTGAAATTACTGCGAAAATATTGTATCATCCAGCTAAGGTGTGCAAACCTTTGGCATGCGCTCGCGCCGCAGCCTTCTTTTCTGCAATAAGAACGGCAATAAGCTATAAATGTTAGATATTTAGGAACAATCGTTGTACAGATAAATGTTGTATCACAGCGAAGCAAAAAAATCCAAAGACAGTTCATGTTCTCTGCTTCGCAAGCATTCAGCATTGTGATTTAGCATAAGAAAATGCAAGTTCATTTCCTTGTGTTGGATCAATTAGTAAGGCCATTTCTTTTTGTACTATCCTTGAAGATTATGTGTTCACATCACTGAATCTGAATTGCCAGAAGTAAGCCTATTTTTGTGACGTAAATTATGAATTGACATTGCACTTCGGCCTCTCAGTTTGAATATACTAACAGCCCATCAGAAGAGTAAACAGGAGGCAAAAAGTTGGTACAAATTACCAGTTTCGAAGCTATTCTAGTATGTTACTTTAACCCATCTTTTTTTTTTGCCTCATTCCAACTGCATAAAAAAATTTGATAGGTGGCTAGATGCTTAGCATATTCAAAGTACGTGAGGCATATACAGTAAACAGGGAAAACCCAGTTCATTGTTATGACATGTTTATAATGCTCGGTACATACAGATGGGACGCGGCATCAATAACATATTGTTAAGTGCAAATTCTAAAAAAAATAGTTCTTTATTTCCTACCTTCTTTGAGGTATAATCTTGCATATTATCACATAGGACATCCAGGAGTTGTAGAACCTGAAGCTCACTGAGCCTACACCGTATATAGAACCAAGCATATAAATACAAAAGTAAGCAATGAAATATGTGTATATGGTAGATAAGTATGTGAGGGCACACGATGCTTGTGAAGAACTAAAGATGGACTGGTCTCCTTGTGGAATGTTAATTAAGGGATAATTCCAATAAATATTTGTCCAATAAATATGTATGTGGCATGCAAAAAAATTACCTGTAATCACTGTCATTCGCCTCCCTCCGACCTTTACAATTTAAGCGATTGTGCAAGGCCAAGTGATTTGTCAGCGTCTCCTGCATTAGAGGATTCAGGAACACCCAAAAATTGATGGAATGGTGCCAACACCAAGAAACTAATATAATAATATGCTGCTAAGACTATGGAATGTTTGCTCTGTGAATTGGGAAAAGAATTTGTATCTGCCAAAGATAGTAAAAATACTATTTAATCGAAATGAAACCGTAATCAGCATTGCGAAGAATGGCTGGAAACTCGGAATCACTAAATTAAAGGCAACTGAGAGAGAAGTTATTGATTCACTTACACTCGAAATTCCAATCTCTAGGTCCGTCTGGAAAGAAGATGAAGAGACACATCAGAATGTATAAAGTGTGCATCACAAATTGGTGGAACAAAATGCAGCATCTGAAAGACAAATCCCATTTTGCCGACAATAGATAGGCGAAGAAGAGGTAGTGGCCTATGTCACTTTGGAACTCAAAATTGAGTCTTCCAAACAAACCGGTGTATTTCCCACTACCTGAGTATAGCATCTCGTTAATCCATTCAGGGTGAGGATAAACCGGCCTCAAGCAGTGGAAGTGGTAGGCAGGGGAGGCAAGATATCGCATCCCAAAGCAGCAGAGGGCACCAAACTAGGGAGGACCACGTTGAAGGACGCGTTGGTGAGAACGGCGACGGACGGGATACGTGGGCGCAGATCGAGGTCGTGGCGAAGCCTACAAACATGGGTAGGCGGTGATTAGCATAGCAACCAAAGATTAGCAAGCATACTCCTTTTGGACATTTCATCGAGCAATGCAATGGCCGAGTAAGCAGCAAGGGCTGAGGAGACAGCAGTTTGGGGAGCATGGAGTGATGGAGAGGAAGGAGAATGCGAGGAAAAGAGACGATGGCGTAAGGCGCACAAAGCGAAGACGCGAAGATGAACCCACAAAATCGACGGCCACTGAAGTGGTGGTAGCGACCAGCGTCTGATGCTGCGAAAGTCGGGATGAAATTTGGGTCGGGTGGCGGCGGCGGATAGCCGTGGGGTAGGAAGCTGGAGGAGTTGGACGGAGGCGTGGAAGGCGAGCGGGAGGAGGAGCGGACCTCCAACGTGGGACCCTTGGGCAGGAGCATCGCTAGGTTTCACCGAGGAACCAGACCGGCCACGATGCACCGCCGGCACCGCGCCGTGCCGAGGGGCACCAACCACTCGGGCGTGCTCGCGCCGGTGCGCCGCGCAAGGGGTCGGGTCTAGCCGTTGTACGTCGACGCCAACGGGAGGAGTAAAGTAAAAAGTAAGAGGGCGGTCGAGACAGCGAGGCGCAGGCGGGGTGGATGTGGATGGAGGAGGCCTCCTCGTCCTCGTCCTCGACCTCGGACGGCGAGAAAAAGGGGTCGGTCGCCGCCTCCCCACCGCAAGAGGGGCGGAGCAAAGGCTGGAGAGGCGCACCGCCGGTGCAAAGCGATGGGGAGGCGACAACTGTGAGAGGCGAGCAGCATGGCGCGAGGGAAGGAAGAGGGCAGGCGGCAATGACGCGCGAGAGAGCGGAGGAGACGACGGGATGCCGATTGGAGGGGACGAGATATTTTTTTGCGGGCAACCAGTTATCCCGTGAAGCGAACAAGTGAAGTAAGCAATGTCAGCAGCTTTTGCAAGCATGCAAGCAAGGCCCCAGCGGCAAGACCACCATGCGAGGATGCGTGCCGACCACCATACGGCACCGAACATGCATACATGTCGAGAATCCACCGTCCTCTGCTACGCGCCACCGCCACCGTCCATTTGCATGCCACGTACAACCAGCAGGAAGCCGTACTTCATTTAATGCGTGCAGTTGCTTCACCGATCTCATCTGAGCCGTGGAATTTCGATCCAACCCACCAAATAAAAAGAACTTACGTGGACATCCTAGAAGGCCGCCGATTCGGCGTGCCTTCATATCTTTAATGTCATTCTTTGAAAATAGTTCCTATGAAAATAAATTTGTATCTATTATTCCTAGCATGTTGTTTATATTTTTTTAAGAAATTGAAAAGTTTGAACTTTTGGTGAGCTATGGGGTTATTTTTGCAGAAATGCTACGTGCCGGCCATCCGATGGACCGCACAAACATTGGACGGCTTTTTCACCCCCACCGTTTGCTCTCGCACGCATGTATATTAAAAAAAACTTTCCCTTCGCTTCCTCCTCCCCATCCTTACCCCTTCCCGCCTTCCACGCTCTTCATCCCCTACCGCAGCGCACCAACGCCCCGCGTCCTCCCCCACCCTGGCGAGATCCATGGTGCACGAGCGAGATCCACTCGCCTCTGACATGATCCATGGAGCTGGCATGGCGGTGTTGCAACGGGGTGGACGGCTCTCCCTCACCCTGGCACGGCGCCCTCCCCACCCCGGCGGTGCCCTCTCTCACTCCGACGACTAAGCTCCCTCCACCCCGGCGGTCATGGCACTTCCCGCCCCCATCCACTATCGGTGAGATAAGCCCGGTGCCGGTGGCACTGGTGGTGGTGGTGGTGCTCGCGTGCACCGCTGGTGCTAGTGCTGGGTGGTGCTCGCGCAGAGCCGCTCGCCACCAGCTCCCACCTCGTCGGCCGAAATCGACAGGCCCAGGCTTCTCTCCCCTATGTTCCAAATGTATGTTTCAATTGTTTTAGATGTTTTAGAGGCATGTTCAAATTGTTTCATATGGATGTGCAAAAGTAGATTGGGGGATGTTGCAGTTGTTGCAAGTGTGTCAAAGGCATGTTGTAAGCGCTTGTTCAAATTGTTTTATCTGTTTCCAGACGTATGTTGCATGTTTTGATCTAGATGTTGCATATGTTTTCACACATATGTTGCAACAATATGTTCCAAAAAATTTAATTTGTTTCAATCTTCTATTGCAGCAAGTGTTTTCATGTTGCAAGTTGCAAGTGTTCTATCTGGATGTTGTATATGATTTCACACATATGTTGCATGTGTATATTCCAGATGTTTCATCTGTTTCAGACGTATGTTGCATTCAAGTGTTTCATGTTGCACGTGTTTCCTGCTGTTCGAAGAATTAGAGGGCGCCGGGGAATATGGCGCAGTGAGCCGGTGGCCGGCAGATGTAGCGTGTGGCGCGCTGGGGGTCGGCGGTTGGGGTTGCGCCTGTGGGGGCGGGGGGTGAACAAATGGGGATGGGGGCGGGGTGCGCTTGCGGGGGTGGGGCGGACGGATGGGGATGGGGGCGGGTCAGGCGTTGGGGCGGGCTTGTCAGGCGTACGGGTGGGCATCCGATGGAATTCATCCCCATCGAACGTCCATGCGCTAGCATTTCCCTTATTTTTGTTTGATTTGTCACCCACGAGCCATACCAATACTTTTTTCGACCAGCCGATCAAGGGCTCGACAATCCATATGAAATGTATCGGTCCGAATCTAAAGATTTAGTATCCATACCATAACCTTATCTCAACACTAAAATTTAGATATACATGATGTCGATGTCCAGTCATATCATATCCTATCCTATCTGAAATATCTATAACTGAATCTGAGATTTACTGTAGCCATAGGTATCTGACTGTATTTGATCTGTTACACCCGTTCTCGTTTCTTTCTGTGTTGCCGAGGAACAAGTTCAGGCTCGTATGAATGAGAAAATTCCCTATTTAGCATCACAATATGACATGGTTCCTTATTTAGTATCGAAAGATAAAATCTTCTTAATATAGCATTGGTTTTATTTTTGATTCCTATAAAGCTCTGCCATTAGATGTGACCTCTAACACCCTCAAGTATGAGGGGAAAAGACAATTTTACCCCTGTTTTATTTGTAGCACCATCAATATGTTAACAATGATATTTTATTGCACAATTTTTTTTCAAATACAACTTTTTTGGACCATGAATATTTTTTATAGTACATTTTTTGTGCATATTATTTATGGCTATACAATTTTGTGGATAATAAATAATTTTTACCATACCAAGCGTACATTAAGAATTGTCATAAATAATCTGTGCAAAAAGAAAATTGTACTACCAAAAAAATTTCATGGTCCAAAAAAATTGTATTGTCAAAAAATGTTTAATTTTGTAATAAAATGATATTGTCAAAAAAAATCCGTACAATAAAATTTAGCTATTAACATAGTGTTGTGGCTGCACATGAAAACATTGGTAATATGGTCTTTTCCCCTCATAGTTGACGGTGTTAGAGGCCACATCTAACGGCAGTGTATATAGGGAACAAATATAAATCCAATGCTATATTGAGAAAAATTTATCTTTAGGTGCTAAATAAAAACCATGTCATATTTCGATGCTCAATAGGGAATTTTCTCCATATGAATTGGGCGAGTGAGACCCGACGACACGACTCCAGCCAATCTCATTTCAGTCTGGACCTCTTGGAAGTTGGAACCTATGATCGGATAAATTTGCTCCATGGAAATTTCAATGCTGATATTTGTTGATGGATACTATTGAATTTTGTCTTCTTGAGATATTCTTTAGTTATTCGCAAAAAAAGGAGATAGTCCTTAGTTGTGGCAATTGACTGCTAGGTACCAATTCATTAGTCTCTATTACTCCTTCCATCCCAAATTATAAGAGATCCAAGTGATTTTCAGGCAAAATAAATAGCTTGACAAATGACCACCTCTTCCCTCATTGATTATTAGGATAGAAGGAGTAGTTAAGTTGTTATTTTGCTCGGTTACCAGCTAGCTTATTAGATGACACCAAGTTTAAAAAATCTTAGTATTTCCTAAAAAGACAGAGGAGAGCCCTCTGTCCCAAAATAAATGTCGCTATGGTGTGTCAGTCTTCTTAAGTTTGACTAGATTTGTAGAAAATATCAACAACATTTATGTTTCCAAGTAAGTTTATTATGTATTATATGACGAGGACATCACCCATCAAGTACAATCCAAGGAGAGGAGGAGGACCAGTGTGGGCGTCCAATTCGTCTACACCATGGCACAATCCGGAACTAATCCACACAAAACAGTGCAGCCGTACTGGAAATCGTAGAGCGCGAACTAGGGGAACCCAGAGGGATCACTTCACAAGTCTAAGAAGAACAAAGGTTTGAGTAAGGCACTCAGCAGCTCGACTGCAATATCATGTAGTTTACCAAATCATCAAAAAGTTCATAATAGCTTAGAGTAGGGGATATTTATACTAGGAGGGATGTTTATCAAATCCTAGATGGGTGTGAAAATAAAATGGAGTTTCTGAAGATAGTCTATGTGAAATGTCACCACGAGAAGACTCCCGAAGTGGTCTCGCGTGACTGTTGGCCTCCTGAGCCGTCTCCATTAATTTGGTCATAACTCTTTATTGGGAAGTTCAAATGATGAACCGTTTGTTGAGTGTAAAAGTAGACTCGAAGAGCTTTCCAGTCATGTGCAGCATGCCCCACAAAACTTTATAGATTGTTACAATTTTGCACGGAAATTTGAACCACCGTTCTGTCCCGAGAAGACTATTGACTTTCTGAGCAGTCTTCACTAATCTGCTCATATCTCAACATTGGGAAGTCCAAAATACTTGGAACTTATACCATTGGAAACTAGACTTGATAAGATTTTCAAAATGTCCTCATAGGCCTCCAAAGCTTCAAGGAATCCAGAGTTATGAATGTAGTAGCATTCAACAAAGGAGATCATTCACTCATGCGTGGACCTAGGCTGATCGCTGCATTCTGATTCTTCACTTCACTTGTCACTTCACTTGATATGCTTGCAGGCACCGAAACTGTTTTCGGTACTGTGCTTCTGCCTGAGTGACTTCATGAGCCCTGACAACAGAGACCGCACGCGAGACCTCATAGCAGCCGCCGGAGGGCGGGTGCTGGAGAAGCGCGACCTGCGCCTGCTACTGGAAAATCCTGACCGCTCTTCGTCTTCGGTGAAGCCGAGGCCCTGCTACTTCGTGTACGACGTCGACCCGCCCGGAGAGTTCCGCTCGGGCTCGCTGCAGGAGGAGATGGAGGAGGTCAGAGAGCAGGCGGCGGCTGGTGCGCAGGTGATCTGCCGCCTCACGGTGTTGGATGCCGTCGCGGCGTATGACGCGGAGATCCTCCTGACCGTGAAGAAGGACCGCTTCGTCACGTCGTAAATGTGCGCATGGGCCGGGGAACGGGACTTCGGCGATGATAGAGGATTTTTCCTTTTGCTCTGCCAAGGACGACGAAGGCTAGTCGATGACGATGTTGATCTTGATCACCCGCTGTTGCTTTGGCACTTGCTCTAGTCAAATCAGTATGCAGTTGGATCTCTGTACTCTCTGTGCCCGCAACAACTATGAATGTGGATCTAGGTTATAGGGTGCAGGAGTGATTATTTGGTGATATCTAACATGTTAATGCTCTGTACTTACGAGACATGGTAATGCCTGAAAGCCACCCGTCGGCTGTCGCACTGCACTGTCCGACACTCCGACTTCTTTGAGCAGCAAATGGGACCAGAATTTCACCCCTCACCCTGAGGCACTCCAATTCAGGAAAAAAAGAAACTCCCACAGTCAAACGATCGTAGCGCACATCTCAAATCCAAAGTCATGAATTATATATTTTTATGAAACTCAAAACGATCAAAACATTTACTGATTTTTACATCACAGTCATCGCAGGATGACTGCATGTCGCAACAGTAAAATGAAGAAAATATTCAATTTTTACCTCGGAACTATCCTCGAAGTCTAGTTTTCCTCCCTGAACTCTAAAACGAGGTAAGCCACATCTCTCAACTTTTAAAATCGTTCATTTTACCTCTCTGACCTGGTTATAGGTGGTTTTCAAAGGTGGTTTTGTATTTTTTTTTTCTTTTTAATTTATTGCGGCTGAATTTTTGAAAAGTCGTAGTAAATCATAGAAAAATCATAAAATGGAAAATTCAATTTTATTAGACTCTACATGAGTAAATTTACACAGTGAATATATAATATGGTATGCTTTAGTACAAAGTTTTTGTTTTAACTTTAGATTTATGATTTTCTGCAATTAATTCAAAGCTTGAGTTTCTATGGTCCAATTGTGGTTAAATTTTTATGGTGGGCTAATTATTAAATTTTTACTACAGTTAAAGCATACAATAGTTAGACCACCATAAAATTTTCACCACAATTGGATCATAGAAACTACATCCATGAATTAATTACAGAAAAACATAGATTTAAAGCTATAGCAAAAACTTTGTACTAAAGCATACCATATTATATATTTATCATGTAGATCTACTCATATGGAGTCCAATTAAATTGGATTTTCCATTTTATAAATTTTCTATGATTTATTATGATTTTTTAAATATTCAGCCAAAATAAATGAAAATGAAAAAAACAAAACTGTCTTTGAAAACCACCTATAACTGGATCAGAGAGATAAAATGAATGGTTTTAAAAGTTGAGAGAGGTGGTTTACCCAGTTTTCGAGTTCAAAGAGGAAAACTAAACTTCGAGAATAGTTTAGGGAGGTAAAATGGACTTTTTCTAATGATGGAAATCCAAAAGTCGAAGCATTTTCGGTGGAGACAGAGGACCTCCATTATCGATGGAGACAGGCCCACATACTTTGTGCAGAATACATATGATCCAATTCGGTGGAGACAGGCCCACATGTGCGCTAGAGCCTCGTGGGTTCGCTCGGGCGCGCCAAGTCAACGCAGTGTTCTGCTTCCGTAGCCTCTTCGACCAGAGTTTTGGACTGTCATGGACCGAGTGCCAACAGCTGGGCCGCGCACGCTTTGGGCTTCCCCACGGATTTCCCTCAACGTCGGAGGAGGCTTTTGGATGGATATCTGAACCCAAAACATTCCCCTCAGAATTTCCTTTTTTTCAACCAAAATTTAGTAACCCACAAATTTCTTGCCTCACAAGAATCACTGGGTTCTTTTGCTCAATTAACGATGCCACTGGATAACCAGTGTCCATACCCAAACCCGTACCCATGCTGTTTGGGGAGGGTATGGATTATCCATTTGATTGTGGGTATGGGTAGGATAATAGAGGTATTATCCATTTAATCTATATGCTCCGGCTGCAGAGCTGAGCGGAGCTCATCGCCTCTGCCTAGAAGCTAGCGGAAGGTGAGAGAGGGACGTGTGACTGTAGAGGTCGTCCATGGCCACTTCACAACCGCACATGGAGGAGGCGCGTACACCAAGCACGGCCTGCTGTCCACATGCTCGGCCATGGGCGGCGGCAGCATCGTCATGCAGAAGCTCCCTCGTCATACTCATGGCGGTCATGGCCACTTCACCCCGGCGCCCGTGCCCCAGCAGCCGTGTAGCTCGACCCGCCGATGCCCTCCAAACAATCTGCGGTGACTGCGCACGGGAGCGAACGAGCGCCTACAGGCTGCAGCCGTGCCGGCGGAGGGCGATGCACCTGCTGGCAAACGAGAGTTACCTGTCGACGGGAGAAGGAAGAAACGATCTCAGCAAAAGTCTCTTACCCATTGGATAATCCACACCCAATGGACATTACCCTTATGGGTAATTGAGGATGGATAATTAACGGATATGGGTACGGGTGACCCCGAAGCTTCCCCACCGGCATCGTTGCATCGCTCAATACAATATTCTCATCCATCTCCAGAATCACAAAATCAATAGGAACTATATGTTCATCAACTATGACCGCTACATTCTCTGCTATTTCATTCATCTGGGTAGCGAACTAAGCGGCCTGCGATGAGAAGGGGAGGCAAGAAATTTTATAGAAGTATGTGACGCTTTCGTCAGATTTATTCATGAGAAGGGAGGCGAATGAAGTCGCCTGCCTGAAGCAACGACGATGGCCCATCTGCCCGTACTTTATATATAAAATAGAACTATATATAGGGCGTGTTTGGTACCCTTTCCGGCCCAGCCAGGCCAGCTCCAGGCAGCCAGGCTGCATTTGCCCAGGCCAGATGCATGCAACAAGGATTGTTTGGTTGCATGCATCTGTGGAACCAGGCTGGGCTGAGACAGTGTTTGGTTGCATGCATGTGTTTGTAGATTTAAAAAGCACATGCATGAATCATTGTTTGGTTGGCTGCATACAAGTTCTAGTCACCTCTTGCATGTAGTGGTAACATTACCGTCCACTAGTTGACATCAGATATTACATCAATTTTCAAATGAAAAAACCGACTAGCACGGCAATAACTACTGCTATTACAAGTATAAATGAACTGTGGCACAAGCGAAAGTTGCCATTTCCATCATTTTTTAGTAGAGGTGCACTGACAGGTTGGAGGAGAGGTGGATTTTCAGGTTGATCACCATAGAAAGCTAGCAAAGCTTCATTTCTTGTTTTGTATTTTTTTAACAGTTTCCCTTGAAACCATCTACTTGAGCATGTGCTTCGGCCCAGCTGGAGTAGACCCCAGGCTCCTTCCCAACATGAACAACATACCAAGTCATAGCTGAACATGTTCTCAGATCAATCAAAAAAAACATCACAGACAATGGACATGTGCTCTGATTAATCAAAATAACATCACAGGCAATGGGCATGTGCTCAGATCAATCAAAAAATATCACAGGCAATGAACATGTGCTCAGATCAATCCAAAAACATCACAGGCAATGGACAAGTACTCAGTTCAGTCATAAAGCATCACAGACAATGGACATGTGCTCAGATCTAAGAAAACAAACATCACAGGCAATAAGGCAAGTGCTCATAATGAAATTGTGCAAATCACAGGCACAGACTGGTGCCCATATCAAGTTTAGAACCACAAGGTTCACATCATTGACAATGGACTCATGGTCAGATTGCCACCACTAGGTTGATCTAGATTGTAGGTGCAGGGTTATCTAAGACACTAACTATATGTTAGTGTTAGTAAGTAAGCTATGCAGGATCAAATCATCTCCTCAGCAGGGAACACAAGCTCATCAGCAGGCATCATCTCCTCAGCCATAGCCTAATTCATCATTGCACACGCCCAGAGCCTCAGCATAGGTGTATTATGTCAAGAAAAAAACATCATTGCACATGGCCAAAGCCTCAGCATAAGTGTAGTATCACAGAAAATTTATCATCATTGCACAGCATAAGTGTAGTATCACAGAAAAGTTATCATCATTGCACATGCCCAAAGCCTCAGCATAATTGTAGTATCACAGAAAATATATCATCATTGCACATGCCCAAAGTCTCAGATCAAGTGTAGTATCACAGAAAAAACATCATTACTATTGCCCAAAGTCTCAGATCAAATGAAGAATCACAGGAAAAAAACAGCATTTGTCCATGAATAAAATAAATTACAGACAACTTAATGATAGATAATAGAACTAGAGTGCCTCAAATTATACAGTTACTTCTAGTATATGATGAATGGAATTTAAGGACAAATGCTCAGAATGACAATGTCATCACCATGGACTTAGACAAAAGCTCAGAAAAAGGATTCATCATATACTAGAACATGTTAAAAATAAGACTTTCATCATCACAGACTAGGGCAATAGCTCAAAAAAAGGCATCATCATAGACTAAGGCAATAGCTCAGGACAAAAGGAATCATCACAGACTTAGACAATAGCTCAGACAAAATGGTAACTTCATATACTTGCTCATAATCTCACAAAGTAGGACATGCATCCGAATCCAAGAATACAGGACTCACTATCGCACGGTATAGATTAGGGGGGAGGCGAGAGGGGGAGTAGATATACAAAATACCCACGTCAACAAGCAGCAGCACCAGCAAAAGCCCAACCCAGCAGGTGAGGGAGCTCAGATGTGCAAGCACACAAGCAAAGAAAAGAGGATTAGCATACACAAAATAGGATTTTTACTTGAAAAAAACAAGAAAAAATGAGACCTAAGAACAAGGATCCATACCGCAATAACAGCCAAGAAATCAGATCTGGTGTGCCTGCAGCGAGATCAACAAACAATGGTGACCTAGGGTTTCAAATCGCACAGAAAAATGGAGAAAGAGAAGGGGAAAACTCACTTGCTTCGAGAGGACGCAAATCCACGGCACCTGCAACAAATCGAGAGAGAGGGTAGGCATTAGGAGGCCACGAATCCATCAAGAACACCGGGGGAGGAGGAAGAGGAGGTGGAGCTTACCGGCGGCGTAGACGGGGAGCGACAAGAAGAAGAAGAGAGGGAGGCGGCGGGAGAGAAGATATAGAGGCGGTGAATGGCGGGGAACGGGGAAGGTAACCCTAGGATCTTCGCGTCATCTCCCCGCGCACGGAATCGCCAGGCGCGCGAGCTCGCGGGAGCACGGAGCGAGCCAGGATGAAGAAAAACGGCCGATTTGGGCGTTCCTCGCGAGCCAGGCCAGGAGGGGGCTTTTGCACGAGCGGAGCCTGGCTCGGGAGGGTGGCCAGGGAACCAAACATGAGCAGGCTGCATCCCGGGAGCTTGGTTTACCCTTATGCGGGCAACCAAACACACCCATAAGCACCTAGAACCAAGTTAACTAACATGTGGTGTTAATGTGTGATTGATTATGTACGATGAAAAGAATTGAACCCTATTTCTAGGTGGGGGACCTATATATATTTTGTTGGACGAGAAATTCAGAATCGGGGATACAGATCGAAACCTGGAACCAAGAAGAAACGGAAAAGCAGCAGCGAAAGGAGGAGCCAAGGGACTACGTGCCACGCTGCAATGATGGCCACTTGGGCTGGTAAGCATCATTACAGGTGCTACGCTAATGGTACCCTACCCTCCCATTTTTAACTAATATAAGCCAGCCAGCCATAGCCCATTGAGATCTTGTATAGTTTCTCCCCCTAAAATTCAGTCCCTATCACATTGAATGGTTGGACACATGCATGGAGTATTAAATATAGACTAAAAAAATAATTAATTATACAGATTGCGACTACTTTAGAAGATGAATTTTTTAAACCTAATTAGCCCATGATTTGACAATGTAGTGCTACAGTAAACATGTGCTAGTGACGAATTAATTTGTGTAATTTATTTTATTATTACTATCAAACACTCCTATATGACACCCGATATGACACATCTAAACTTTGGCCTTGTTTAGATTGCAAGTTTTTTCACTCTCTCTCCATCACATCAAATCTTTAGACACATGCATGGAGTATTAAATGTAGATAAAAAAATAACTAATTATACAGTTTGATTGTAAATTACGAGATGGATCTTTTGAGCCTAGTTAGGCCATGATTGAACAATAATTGTCAAATACAAACGAAAGTGTTACAGTGCCAAATACTGATTTCTAACTTCAATCTAAACCAGGCCTTTAGTCCTTAAACTTTAAACTTTAGTCATGGATTTAAACACCACCTCTGTTCAACCGGTACAATACGACTATAGTTTAAATGCAATGGGAGGCTTCAGGTAGGTAGTTTATAAAGCCACTGAAGTACGGAGTACTATACTGTCTGCCAGCAGCAGTTGCATTTTCCATTCTCAACATATCCTCTAGAAGTTGCAAAGCCTGTTCACCGCATTGCAGACAAGGTGAACCGCAGCACGCCATGGCAGTGGCGCTCGTCTCGTTCACCGATGAGTTGGTCCGGCGAAACATGTTGTCATGCATAGTCTGAGCCCTTGAACGGCCAGGTCAAACCCTAGGGGCTAGGATGACTGGCAGTGGCAGCAGATCACAGGTCCGGGTCAGCTCCGATCCTCGCCACGTCGGACATGGGAGTGAGAGCTCTGATTTTTTTTTCCTGAAATGGCCGGATCTTCTGGCCACACCCCTGTTAAAAAGAGGCAAGTACCAAGTGGCCGCGGGCTCTTGATCCGATACATAGCTAGAGACAAGGGTGCCTGATGCATGAGAAGTTAACAATGCAGAATCATGATTGTATGCATACGCTTTTATGGTCAGTTGGTCACCTATCTTATTCAGCCTGTTCGCTTGTTGATTTCAGCTAGCCCAAACCAGCCAGTCAACAGTGTTTTCCTCTCACAAAAAACCAGCACCAGTCAGTCCAAACCAACACCAGCCCCAACCAGCGAACAGGCCCATTAGCAGCTCAAGTTTTTGCGCTGAAAGCTCAGAGGAATATTTTCTGTAGGAAAAAGCTGAGAGGAATATTTATGCTAAATTCTCATCAGTCCTAAACTTTTGGGCGCATAAGATGAACATACATGACGGTCCTGTTCTACAGCAGTACTTTACCCAACGAACAATATTTTTTTTTCACAATAAATCAGAATAAGCATCGGCATAAGCTAAATTTCAGCGAAACGAACAGGGCCGACAGCCCAAGTCCAAGGTTCAGTTATTTCTTTTTTCCTAGTTTTCCTTCCTCTGAGTCCGGACCACACACACAGTCTGCGTCTTTTAATTTAAAGCTGGGAGGAAAAGTTGTTCAAAGGCGATCCACCCGACCACCCCATTTAACAAAGCAGGTACGCTCAAGCATTAGCCCGCCCGCCTAGTACTTTACCCGCTAACAAATTGAAAAGACGCCGAAAACACTAAAGAGATCGATTAGGCTACTACCACTAAGGGTAATCGACATAAAGAATCCCCGATTAGCCTAACGTGGAGCTGAAATTCCTACTCCTTCCTGCAACTTTTGATCAGTAAACTCTAGGGTGAAGGTAGACAATAAGGAGGGTGAAAGATATAAATAAATCAGCTCATCATTGTACAACGAACGATAAAGAACATGCAAGAACTAGTTGCCTGGTACGGTACGGTGTGCCAGTGCCAGCCCGGCCCTGCAACACGGAGCCCATCCTGCTCATCCGATCCCCAGCACAAACCCTGCAAGATCCTACCATTTCTGACGCCTCGTTTAGTTGGACAAATTTTAGAAATTAGGTACTGTAGCATTTTGTTTTTATTTGGCAATTAGTGTTTAATTATGGACTAATTAGGCTTAAAATGTTCGTCTCGCAATTTCTCAACCAAATTGTGTAATTAGTTTTTTTTCGTCTATATTTAATGCTCCATGCACGTATCGTAAGATTTGATGTAATGGCTACTGTAGCACTTTTTAAAAAAAGTTTTTGAAACTAAACAAGGCTGATCGGGCGCATCCATCTTGACTTTTGCACGGCCACTCGGGTCCCTCTTTCACATGTCCAATTCCAATCCCAATTCAAGGCCGATGGATGATGCATCGGCATAGCCTTCTTTCATTTCAACCACACAAAAGCTGCTTTCATTTTCGTAGAGAACTCGAGAGCACTGCCAGACCATTGCAGTTGCGGCGCATATTCCCAAGCAAACTCCTGATCAAAACCTGGTGACACACCTCAGATTAGGATATTTAACTGAGTTATTAGCAGCATCTTAAAATATCGCAACTGCTGCATTCCTTGTTTGGCCTCTACTCCTGGCCGCTCTCCTTCTCTCTCCTCCGTCCAAGGCCCCAACCACCTCGCCATGATATAAGTAGAGCGAGCCACCACACCAAAGGGCCATTTCCACACGAAGTTAGGCGGCCAAAGTGTTTGTAACCAACCCAACCCCTCTTCTTCTTGTCCACTGAACCTTTCAGACTCCCGTTTTAGCATAGTCACCGAGACAAAGGGGAAGCTTTGGCTTGGCCTGGCCAGGATGAAGTTTATGAAACTCGGCACCCGGCCGGACACCTTCTTCACCGCCGACTCCGTGAGGTGCCGTGTGATTGCGATCTCGCTTCGCTTCGATCAGGTTCAGTGTGCTTTCATGGTGGTCTGATTGTGTGGTGTCCTTGTGCATGCGTCGTCGTCCAGGTCTGTCTGCACGGAGGTGGCCACGGACCTGCAGATCCTCGTGGATAACTGCCTCTACCATCTCCACAAGGTAATTAATTAACTCAAGGATCAGAGATTATTTCCACCCTTTATTCAGTTTTCATCACAAGCATGATTCAGAAACTGAATCTTTAGGATCGTCCCATAATGGGATTCCGTCTAGAAAATGGAATGAGCGCCTTTGTTTTTTTTTTTTTTTTTGTTTCTGATGAGTTCCCCGATCTTGAATTCAATGTCTGAGATTCTTGGTTTCTTGGCATTGTCCTGTGCGTGAACGCCGCAGTTCCCTCTGCTCTCGAAATGCATGCTCCTGCAAGCGCTCTGCGCCGACGCCGGCGACGTCGTCGAGCTCCCGGGATTCCCGGGCGGCGCGGAGGCGTTCGAGGCCTGCGCCAAGTTCTGCTACGGCATCACCATCACGGTGAGCGCGCGCAATCTCGTCCCGCTGCGGTGCGCGGCGGCGCACCTCGGGATGTCCGAGGCCGCCGACAGGGGCAACCTCGCCGCCAAGCTCGACGCGTTCCTCGCCTCGTGCCTCCTCCGGCGCTGGAAGGACGCGCTGGGCGTGCTCCACTCCACGCGCCACTACGCCCCGCTCTGCGAGGACCTGGGCCTCACGTCTCGCTGCGTCGACACCGTGGCCGCGCTCATCGTCAGCCCGGACACCGCGTTGCCGGCCAAGTCGTCGACGTCGGCGTCGCCGTGGTGGGCGCACGACATCGCCGAGCTGGGCGTCGACCTCTTCTGGCGGATCATGGTCGCTGTCAAGGCCACCGGCGCCGTCCACGAGAAGACCGTCGGCGACGCGCTCAAGGCGTACGCGCGGCGGTGGCTGCCCAACGTCGCCAAGGACGGGCTCTCGCTCTCGGCGGACCAGCCGTTCGACGACCACGACGCCGGCAGTGACGCGGACGTGAAGCAGGTCACCACGAGGCACCGCCTCCTGCTCGAGAAGATCGTCAGCCTGCTCCCGGCGGAGAGGGACGCCGTCTCCTGCGGCTTCCTGCTCAAGCTCCTCAAGGCCGCCAACATCCTGAGCGCGTCCGCGGCGTCCAAGGCAGAGCTGGTCAGGAGGGTGGCGTGGCAGCTGGAGGAGACCAGCGTCGCCGACCTACTGGTCCCGTCGCTGTCCTGCGTCAGCGAGACGCTGTACGACGTGGACGCCGTGTCGGCCATCCTCGACGAGTTCGCGCTGCGGTGCGCGGCGGTGCCGCCGGCGCCGGCGCTGGCTCTGTCCGGGAGCCCTGACGACGACAGCCCGGCGCACTCGGGCGGGCACCGGCGGTCACGTTCCGCGGAGAGCGTGAGCTTCGACGGCACGCGACGCTCCTTGTCAGCCGCACCCGTGTCGCGTGGCGCTCTGGTGCAGGTGGGCAAGTTGGTGGACGGGTTCTTGATTCAGGTGGCTAAGGACCCCAACATGCCGCTGGACAAGCTGCTCGCCATTGCCGAGGCCGTGCCAGACAGCGCCCGGCCGGAGCACGATGGCATGTACAAAGTCGTCGACACATACCTCAAGGTATCCCGTTTTCTTTTCTGTTATTACTCCTCTGCATTTCCATCCATGGTTATATTAAAAAAAAATCTGAACTTTGGATTATGTGACAAGATGATATTCTGTGATTAAACATTGCATATTTGCATTGATCTTACTGTATTAATCTTTGTGTTTTGGTTAACTTAATTTATTAGGCGCATCCGGAGATGAGCAAAAGCGCGAGAAAGCGGCTGTGCCGGGTGCTCAACTGCCGGAAGCTGTCGGAGAAGGCGTGCACGCACGCGGCGATGAACGAGCTCCTCCCGCTGCGCGTGGTGGTGCAGGTGCTCTTCTTCGAGCACGCGCGCGCCGCGGTGCTGGCGTCGGGCGGGGGGCACGCCGTGGCCGCGGCGGACCTGCCGAGCAACATCCGGGCGCTGCTGTCCAATAAGTCCGGGTCGTCAGAGGACGAGGAGGCGGACCGCGTGGACGAGCAGCGGCTCCAGGCGCTGGCCGCCGGCGCGTCGGGCGACGACTGGAGCGTGGAGGGCCTCCGTCGCGCGGCGTCCAAGATCGCCACGCTGCGGATGAAGCTGGCAGAGGACGAGGACTACGAGGACCGTGACGCTGCCGACGAGTTCGCGCGCAAGGCCGGGCTGGCGCGCAGCGCGTCGCTGCGGTTCAGGGAGTTCTGCGCCATCCCCGCTGGGAAGCCGAAGCGGATGCTCAGCAAGCTGTGGCCGCTGGGCAGAAGCGGCGTTAGCCACTAGTAGCAGCCATTGTTAGGTCCTGTGATCTCCTGTTTTTCTTTTTCTTTTTCTGAGGGTGATTTGTTTGTCTCTTCTACTAGCAATTCTTCTTCTTCCTCGTCTTCTTTTGAGTTACACTTCCAAGGCAAATTGTACCTTGCATGTAGTTGTAATTTCGACGGCCACAATAAAAGATAGAAATTGCACAGGCAACTTACTCACTGCTCTTATCTGTAAGCTGATTGAGCTTGGCAGCCCAGTGATGAACAAATCATGTAATCACTGTCTGCTAATGTGCCCATTCTCATTAGGAAAAAAAAGGAACAAACTCTTTTTTTTCTCGGTCACGATGACGAGATGATGATGATGGATTTCAGTGCCTCACATTTCATAGTACAGACTACAGAGAGGCCATCTCTGTTTCTAAATTCAAGCAGCTTGTGATTGACATCCACTTGGCAAATAGTTTGCATCCCAAGGAGTAAACAAAATGGAGACGGAGACACAGACAGACCGGCATGAAAAATCCACAAATCCACGACGGAATCCGGATCGAATCGAGCACACGGCAGGCGGCAGATATTACGAGCCTGAAAGATTCCCTTTGTTTTGTTAGGTCGTGCGTGGCGTGGGAGGTGAGGATGGATATATACGGCATGATGATGGGATGATAGGACCTCAGCTCCAGATGCAACCACTAAGAGCCCGTTTGGCATGGCTCCAGCCAGCTCCGGCTCCGGCTGACAGATCACTGTAGAAACACTGTAGCTCAAGCATGTTTTCTTCCTCTACTTTCTTCTCTCACTGTAGCTAGGGTACTGTATACGGAGCCGGCGGAGCCAAAAATTTGAACTTCACCGGTGAAGCCGCTGGCTGTGAGAGGGAGAGGGAAGGAGTGCCCGGAGCCGTGCCAAACGGGCTCTAAACAAGAACAGGTCAGCATGGAGGATTTATTTATTTATTTTTAACATTTTTTTAAATTAATTTTAAAATTGGCACTGTTTTTTTAACTAACACTTTTGGACGCACCAACTGACATGGCGCGGCCAAATCACTCTACCGCGTCATGCATGGCGGCGCGACCAGGCTGCCACCGTGGCAGCGACCGGTGAAGTGGCTCAGCTCTGCCACGCCACAGATCACGGCGCGACGAGCCTGTTGCGCCACAGATCACGGCGTGGCACCGACGCGCCATCGTGCACGGCGCGGCAAGCCCCAGTAAAGGCCCGCGACGCGGCTCTCTCTCCATTCCTTTCTTTCCCTTTCACGCGCCTGCCGCCGCCAGACGCCCGCGCCCTTCGCCTACGCCCGCCGCCGGCAACCGCTGGTCGCACCCTCCCTTGCCGCCCCCCTCCCTCCCTTCCCCGAAGCTCCTCCTTAGCCTTGTCAAGGTAATGACGCGTTCTTCACTCAGGCCGCAGAGGCCACAGATGGAGCGGAGGCCGCTTACTACAGGCAACAGACAGATCAAGGCAATGTAGGTGAGCCTAGCCACATGAGCCAGACGGAGGAGGACGCGTTCTTGACTCAGGCCATAGAGGCCGCAGGTGAAGCGGAGGTAGCTTACTACAGGCGACAGGCAGATCAGGACAATGTAGGTGAGCCTAGCCACAGCAATGAGGTTGTGGTAGAGGATTGGTACTCGGATAACGAGTTGCTTACTTAGTATGTTTCAGACTATGGATTGGTATAGACGTGCTAGTTCAATGTTTTAGATTTGATATTTGTATTGTAGTAGAACTTTCTTGGTGCTGCATTGTATTTTATTTGAACTATTTATGTATTGTACCCATGTAACAAACACTGTTTAATTTTTGTAACGGATATTGTGTTATCTCATAAAACTTTACCCACGAGACATGGCGCGCATATTCCTTTTAGTTTGATGCCCCCAAACATGGCACGGCGGTCAAAGCGGTAGCAAATGAAATAAGGCACTTATGTTATGTTATCACATGAGCCAAGTTATTTCGTCGTGTCGGTTTAACAAATAGGTCAGCAGGAAGGTTAAGTGCACAAGACAATCAATACACAAGTTCAGCAATACTAACTTATACACGTCTCAAATTCAACACAAGTTCGACAGTACCTCTGTTCGGCATAAGTTTATCAATACATAAGTTCGACATTACTCGACATGTCATCCTAAAGAACTCCTACGACCCAGGAGTATATGTGTACCGCCGATGTCGCTGCCTCTTCGGACGTGAAGGCAGCACGTTAGGGGTGAACCCAACGCCGGTACGGTTTCACTGGCGGTACACCCGGCGGTACTGCTGAGTGTAACTAGGACCCTGCAATTATAATATAGGCATCGTTACTTACAATGTTTAAGTAATTGTGACGTATATGGCGAATGGTTGTTTCAAGTACCTGTTCATCGAACTGTGTAGGAAATGGTGCATCACTAAGCTGAGACATCCCAATCTCATCGTAGTCCTCCTCCTCATCCTCCTCAATGTTATGCTCCGCAGGACCCTTGCCTGCATTGCCGGGAGTACGAACATAAGAGGTCCCACCACCCGTCGTGTCGGAGGAACCTACTCGTGTCGACATAGTGCTCGAGCGTAAGGAACTAGACAGGTCCGGGTCATAGGGCATCTCCCACGGAGTATCCACGCAGCTGAGTTTCTGTGCCGGCTTCTTGTAGCTCCTCCTCACTTTCTACAAAAAAAAGAAAACATGGATAAATGAGTCATGGGAACCATTTAACCACTGTCATGGCTTTGAGAATAGAATGTACATCGACGAAGACGTGTAGAATACTGTGTGGCTCCCCTCTGGTCTCGTGAAGTCGCACGACTGCTTTGTTAGACAGACTTGTCAACTGTGATGCCTGCATACACAAGCGAGCTAAGTTCGTATCACTACAATTCATAGGAACGCCGACGTGCAGTTGCATTAAAATTCAAATTTTTTATCACATATCTCTGTAGCGGGGCTCTCTGAAGCTGTGTCTCCATCCTTGTCGCCTTGTCGTACGCATCAGCGATGTCATCCTCGTCTTCGTCCTCATCAATTGGCTTGTTAGTGTAGGGGGCATGCATATGTGTGTGGGTACTCCTATGCAACCATTGGAGGTAGCCGTCGAAGTTGCGTTGGTCGTGCGGCGGTATGTCAGCGATCAGGACCCTTTGTCGACTGTCCCAGTCGTGGATGAACGTGGCGTGCGTCACAGCCCAATTCTTCTCATTGTACCTGTTCCTTCGATCGTACCTACAAGTTTAACGTAAGAAAGAGCTTCATCTCTGACATTGTATTGAATATCATCCCCTTACTAAGGATTTCTTTCCTATGGTCATACAATGATTTTCTACACATCTGGAGACCGGTGTCACAAACTGCCATATCCGTCATGCTGACATCCCTATAGTTCGGAACGCCCCTGAAAGGTACGTTCATCGACCTTAGTTGCTTAAGCTCAGTCGTTGTGTAAGGTGGTGGTGGAACACACTGCTGCGCTTCGCTAATTCTGCCCCATGAATCATAGGGGTATCATCTGTTGATAAATCTGTGACTAGTCTACCATGAGCCTAGATAGCATACAAAACCTTAGTTGGTACTGGTAATGGCATACCATGAACAGGTACTGGCATGGCATCAACCGGTGTGGGCATAGCATGTCTACCTCCCTGGTCATCATCTGAATCGTCCGAATCACTGCTAACTACATCACCAATCCTGTCCTCCTCCTGCTGCTCCTCCTCTTCTAATTCGAACTCGTTTACATCGAAGTCATTGCTTATACAGCCTACTTGACTTGAATGAAACTGCTCCTACGTCAACTGACTGTCCAAATCCATGTTACCCTGAGTTGCTTCCCCTTCGACCCTCAATTCTTGCTCATTGCCTCCAACACCGTCAATGGACGGCCCGTCCAGGACACTCTGCATCCTGTACCCATTCTCCACCACCACCTTAGCCATGGGCAAATTAGAACCTTGGAGCACCCTATTGTAGCGGGACCAATGAGCAGGGTCGCGCAAGGGCATCAGGACATAGTGTGCCCTAGTCTTCCCAGTATCAAACCATTAGTGTGAAATCACTGTCAAACTTTACATTCAAACGGACACAAAGGTCGTTGAAACTAGGAGGTTCATCAAACCATTCCAATTCTTCTTCCATATCCTCAAACATACAATCTTTTCTACTAACACTTCCTCCGTAAAAAACTCTAACACAACAATTCATCTACAAAAGCATTTCTAAAAAACTTCATCAAGTCATCGAAATCGTCATACGTACTGTCCATAGTAATATTAATACATATTCTAACTATAACTATACTAACTAATCTAATATTAACACCTATACAAGACTAACTACTACAACTAATTATATCAAATACAATAACTAACTAGACTCACTAACTGACTAAACTAACTTTACTAACTATACTAACTTACTATACTGTCTATACTAACTAAACTAACTAATTTTACTAACTATACTAACTATGCTAACTTTACTTATTGTACTAATTTACTATACTAACTATATTAACTAATTATTCAAACTAATTTAATCAACAAATATACAAGGGGAGTACCTCGCGGCAGCAGCGTGCTCTCGTCCTTGCGGCGGCAGCGTACACTCGTCCTCGCGGCGGCGATGCTCGTCCTACCGGGAGCAGCATGCTCTCGTCCTCGCGGCGGCGGCGCTCGTACTCGCGGCAACAGCGTGCGCTCGTCCTCGCAGGGGCGGCGCGCTAGATAGGGCCGGAAAGCGGGTGCGGCGGGGGAGGCGCGAGTGCTGGCCTCGACGGCGGCTGCGGCGGGTGGACACGAGATAGATGGAGGGGCGCGCAACAGTGGGGAGCGGTGTACAGCGGCGGTGCGGCGATGAGGGCGGCGGGTGTGCGTGGCTCGGCGGCGTGCGTGCCGTGGTAGTGAGGGCGGCGACGGGCGCGGCGGCCGTGCGTGGTGCGGCGGGCGGCGGCAGTCGCGGGCGCGGCGACGTGCGTGACGTGGCGGCGAGGGCGGTGGCGGGCGCGCCGGCGAGCCGCTAGCGTCTGGCGGCGGTGGGCGCGTGAAAGGGAAAGAAAGGAATGGAGAGAGAGGGCCGCACCGCGGGCCTTTACTGGGGCCTGCTGCGCCGTGCGCGATGACGCGTCGGTGTCGCGCCGTGATCTGTGACGCGGCAGGCTCGCCGCGCCGTGATCTGTGGCGCGGCAGAGCTGGCCCACGTCACCGGTCGCTGCCACGGTGATGTCCTGGCCGTGCCGCCATACATAGTGCGGTAGAGTGGTTTGGCCACGTCATGTCAGTTGACGCGTCAAAAAATGTTAGTTTTGAAGAAAAAAACAGTGTCAGTTTTAAAAATAGTTAAAAAAATGTTAAAAATAAAAAAAAATCGCACGGGGCACCTTTCCTCCCCAACCCATCGATGTCATGTTTAGCTTCTAGCTATCACTAGCATGGGTCGGCTCATCCAGATCAGCCCCCAGGCCCCAGCGTTGTTCCAAAACATGCGTCACGTCTCGAGAGAATTTTTTTCTCCAGGTCAGGGCACAGCAGTACAGCAATCAGTTAAGGTGGCGCTGTTTCCCGTTTGACAACTTTCAATAAAAAAAGTCGACATTGTTATTGGACTTCTAACTTGCCACTCTTTTTTAAATAATTTTTTTAATAAATAACTGTAAATCTAACATTTGTTTAAAAAAATTACAATCTAGTAGTAGGTTGTCGACCTCTAGTGGGCCCTATCGGTCCGATAGGCTTGTATATGTGTGTTTATATAAGGTTACTTGTGACTTTTTAAGATTGAAATGGGCTTTTAATTATTTTTAGAAAATGAAAAACCACCTTTAAAATTAGCTAGAGGACTAGTTTTGTTCTTTCAGCGGCTAGCGGTCGTCTAGTGTCTGGTTTCGTAATTTGGGGTTGAAATTTTGACTTCAATAGTTAGAGGGCATATATAGCACTGGTTTCGTAGTTCAAAGTTGAAAATCAGATTATTTGGAGTTCGAAAAATGGAACTTACCCTATCAAGAGAAGTGAGAAGGGAGTCTCAAAAAGAGGGAGAGAAGTGAGAAGGGGAAAAACTAGAAGCCTCTACGGAACGCTTGTAACTATATGTAAGCTCGTATAAACAAGGATCGGTTGCCCAGGCTTGAAGAGTGAAGACCATCCGGCGCTAGTACAAAAATAGCTGTCCTACGCAAGCTCGCATGCATGCATCCATCATCAACACCAAACCGGAACGAACCCCGGAACCACCACCTGCCCGCCCACGGCGCGACGTTCGCACGTACGCACAGCCTCGCCCCTCGCCCGCCCGGCCGCCCGCCCGCCGCGGGGACAGGACAGCGATGGCGCACACGGGCGCTGGGCGGAAGACGACGCCCGAATGGACAAGGACACGCACGCAAGGCGAGGACAGGCATGCAGTGACCTACTACTGCTGGTCTTTAAGCCTTTGGAGCCAGCCAGCCAGATAGGCAGCAGACAGGCATCGTTGATCACACCATGCTAAATTGCTAATTGCCGATCAGCCGATCGAGGAGCACGAAGCATTAAGCGGCCGCCCGGGACGATGATTCGATCTCCTCCAGCTCCAGGTGACACGCACGACGACGATGCACAGCACAGTGTGCCATCGCTGGTGAGTGAACGAGGGATGGCAGGAGGAGGAGGAGGACCACAGGCATGAGGCATCTGGTGGCTGGTGCTGTCGACGGTGCGGTGCACATATGGCGCGCGGCCTAGGCTGGCTCCGGCTCCATGCCTGTCAGGATGGGATGACTTGTTCGTAAAAAAGTACGGCTTATAAGCCAAGCGAACAGTACAATCATCTCGGTCTGCCACTGTTAGGCGCTGTTGCCACCTTGGAGTTGGATCTGATCCGACGGCGGTTCGTTGTCGTTGGTGATCCGATCAGTGTGGCAGCCATCCCATAATTTTTGCTGTGTCATTATAGTACGTATTTGCTTTCCTACCTATATACACTGTATCTGATCATGGGCATTAATCAGCGACTAAGCCGGCAAATAACGCGCATACCGATGAGAACTGCAAATTAGCCACCCCAACCCAAACACCACCATCATGGCAACTGGAAATAATCAAATGACTGCCAGGATTTGTCTCTTGCCTAGCAGGTAGCAGCTCCTCAGGGAACACACAGCGTGCACCACCACCGTCACCACCCCAGAACCCAGCCGATGGACAAGGGTGCAGAGTTGTACAGACAATAGACCAACCAAAAAGTCATCACTTCCGTTAGAAGCTAGCGTCAGCTTTTCATCTCACAGCCAGCCGTGATGCAACTTGAGAGCTGATGAATTCTTCAGAATTTGCATTGGTTCAGGACCACATGTAGTATAATTTAGCAGCATCACCGGCAGTCTTCATGGAGTTTTTTTTTTGTTAATTATCCTGGGGCTGTAAGCACGATGCTAGGCAAAACCCCAGCAGGAAACCCTGGTCACAGGTTGTTTTCCTGGCCTGTAGCTGTGCCTCTGCTGTCTGCTCGTTATGTATCTGTAAAAGAATGCAAGTGCAGTTCCAGTGCGCGTGCACACGAAACAAAGAAAAAAGGTAGCAGATAGCAGTACACGCGCAACTAGGTATAACCAACTTTGTAGGGTTTGTATAACAATATAAGAGTGTGGCTACCATGGTTACAAAGCCATGCATGAAAGCTAGCCTAGACATTCCAAGCTAGCTTCCAGCATGGCATGTCAAAAGTGGCAGCAGGCGTGTCCTGGTGTTTTTATTGGTTGATCTTTCGCCACTTTGAAGTTAACTATTCTGGATTTGTAGGGAAGATCCTTGGCAAAACTCAGCGCCTCTAGCAGGGCTTTCTGTTGCCAACAGCATAACAGAGCTAGTGCGTGTGCACCAGTAACAGAAAACAATCAGGCTGTTCGCTCCGTCGTATTTAGCTTATAAGACATGATTTATCAGCCAACGAACAGTATTTTTCTCTCACACCAAACCAGCCAACGGTATTTTCAGCTATGGCTTATAAACCAAACCAGCCCAAACGAACATGGCGAATATGTAATACGTGCAACTAGATATGAGCTTGCTCGCTTTGTCGTATTTGGCTTATAAGCCATGACTTATCAGGCAACGAACAGTATTTTTCTCTCACACCAAATCAGTCAACAGTAGTTTCAGCCATGGTTTATAAGCCAAACCAGTCCAAACAAACAGGGCGTGACCAACATCAAAAGTACAAAAGATGAGCGCGTTTAGTGTTGCTGAACTGAACTATGCGGGATTATGCTTGTTCAGTTTATCCACCGACTAACGTTTTCTTTCATACTTTATCCGTTCTAATTTATAAGTCATTCTAACTTTCTTGAAAAGTGAAAGTGTCTTAAGTTTGACCAAAATTATAGAGAAAATTATTATAAACATTTATAAGATCAAATAGATATATTATGAAAATATAATAAATAAAAAATATAATAATACTTATTTGATATCCTAAATATTATTATTTTATTATATAAATTTGATTAAACTTGAGGTGTTTTGACTCTAAAAAAATTAGAATAACTTAGAACTTAACACAGAGGGAGTAGTATATAGGACCACTCGAATAGTTTTATGATTGAGTGTTATATGCATTGCTTTGTGCAGGCCTTTCTGTGATGAGCAAGTTCTTTTTTTTTGTGGAGCTGTAAGCTGGATCCTAGGCAAAACCTGAGCACAAAACTGTTGTAACAGGTTGTTTGTACGGCTTGTAGTTGTAGTACTGGTGGTTTATGAATTTCTTATGAATCATGGTCTGTCAAAATTCAAAAAGGTTGTACGGTGCACTGTGCATGGGCATGTGCGAGAGAAATACATTATTTAGCATGTTCGTTCGTGGTTTTGGGCTGATAAACTCGATTGGTGTTAGTTTGTTGTGAAAGAAAAATACTATTAACTAACTGATAAACTTTGATTAAAACCAATAAACAAACTGGTTGGAGTGTACGTGCACCTGGCTCGGACCATCAATTTCTCATAAAAGTTCGATGATAGATAGGACCAGCAATATCCGGCCTTTAAACCTCGACATGAACTTTTCATATGAATTAATGAATTATTATCTTTCGAAGTGCTGCATGCTAATAATTTATTCATAATTTATATATAAATTAACCGGTCCCGATTGGTGCTAGTTTGTTGTGAGAGAAAAATACTATTAACTGGCTGATAAACTCTGACTAAAACCAATAAACGAACTGGTTGGAGTGTGCACCTGGCTCGGACCATCAATTTCTCATAAAAGTTCGATGATAGATAGGACCAGCAATATCCGGCCTTTAAACCTCGACATGAACTTTTCATATGAATTAATGAATTATTATCTTTCGAAGTGCTGCATGCTAATAATTTATTCATAATTTATATATAAATTAACCGGTTCATGCCACTCTGAATTCAAAAGCGCTCAATCATATGGCAAGAGGGCACACAGCCTTATATGCATAGGTCCTTCAAAAATGTTTTGGGAAATATACTAATTGCGACGAGATAAAGCGTCATTCACAAAGAGGGTTGTTTTTTTCGCTACAACGAAGGGCTCGGCTGGTATTAAAGCCGGCTGAAGCTGTTTCGTTGTGAGAGAAAAATATTGTAGATTCTAGCTGATAAGCCGACTGATAAGTTCAAGCGAACAGGCCCGGTTCCCCTCTTCACATGCTTTCATAAAAGCAGAGGACCCTATCTTGTTTTATAAAAACAAAATAAAATAAATCTAAAACATCAAGGATTGAGACTCGGGTAAAGATGAGCATGTAGCCCGCGGCACGGCCCGAAGCCCTTTTTTTGCTCGGCCCGGCTCGTTTTCTAACAACAGGCACGGCCAGGCCCGGTTCCCAGGGGACGCAATATAAGCCCCCCCCCCCCCGCCACGGCCCAAACCCTAATCCTCATTCCTCACCCGCCGGGCCAAGTCGCTCTCGCCTCCCTCGCTGACTCGCTCTCGCCTCTCTCGCCCTCGCCGCCGGCCGCCTGCAACTGGCGTCATCCTGCCCATCTTCGATGACGTCTCCACCGTCGAATCTTGCATATCTCCTCTCGTCTTCCTCCTCTCATACTCTCTTCTTCGTCCTGGCCTCTCTCTAATCGGTTGTTGTCCTCCACCGGTTGATCTCGTCGCTCGCCGTCCGTCGGGGTGGTGCTCCTGACGCCGCGTCTTCATCTCCGTTTCTCCGGCGCTGGGCTCTGGCTGTGTAGTTTCATCACGAACCCAAGATCTATCTGTCTTCACATGAACCCTAACCCTAATCTCTCTATCTTCACATGAACCCTAACCCTAGATCTCTCCGTTCTTTGTTCGTAGGTCGTCGGCCGATGCCTGGTGTGTCGTGCTGGTGCCGCACGAGTCGTTGAGGTACGGTGCCGAGAGGGGAAGAAGACGAGGTTGGGGTGGCCATGGACGGCGAAGATGGCCACTACCCTAGAACCATCAACGAAGAGCTCATTGAGTTAGGGCAGCTCCCCGATGACGTCGACGACATGGGAGATGTTGTTGGGCTCTTGTTCGGTAGCAGTGTTGCTCCGATCAACCTAGAGGAGGCAGTGCCGGCTAGTGGTGCTGCGGCCTCTAGTGACAACGACTCTCTAGCATCGTCCAGCACTGGTAAGCGTCGATCTGCTGTCTAGGGAGACTTCGATGAAGTCATAGAAAACGTTGATGGTAAGAAGCGTGTTATTGGAGTTTGCAAGTTCTGTAAGGCTAGGTTGTCTGCTAATTCAAATGCTGGCACTGACCATTTGCTTAGGCATCAGAAATCATGCAGGAAGAAGGCAGATCATGCTGCTATGGTTCAAACTGGGCTTGCTTTAAACTCTAATGGATCTTATAGAAACTAGGAATATAAACTAGATGTTGCTAGGGTTGAGTTATGTCGTTTGATTGCTAGACTAGATCTTCCTTTAGCAATAGCTGACACTGATGCCTGGGATGATTACATTCAGCATGCTCACAACCCTAGGTATAATAGAGTCTCTAGATTTACCACAGCTAGAGACCAGTCTATGCTTTACAATGAAAAACTGCATCACCTTAAAAATGTTGTTATGCCTGGTGTGTCTTCTATTTGTTTGACTTCTGATATATGGTCAGGTAATGCTAAGGAAGATTACATAACTGTTGTTGCTCACTATATTACTGCTGATTGGGAACTTAAGAAATCTGTGATAGGTTTTAAACTGATTGAAGTGTCTCATAATGGTATTAACATTGCTGAATCTATTGCTAGTGTGCTTCGAGATTTTGGTCTGCTTGACAAAGTTTTTGTTGTTAGCCTTGATAATGCATCTTCTAATACAACTGCTATGCTTACTTTGACACCTATGCTTGCTGGTTACTTGGGTTTTGATGTTGATCTAGTAAATGCTAATAAAAAGATTTATCATATTGTACATCGTCATTTGTGCTTGCCATATAATTAATTTGATTGTCAAATCTGGTTTGAAAAGGCTTAAACCTTATACAGAGGTTTTTAGAACTGCAATTAACTTTCTAAATTCATCTAACCAGCACATTGTACAATTCAAAAACTACTGCAATGCTAAGGGTGTGCGGCCTCGTAAATTTGCTTTGGATATGGATGTTAGATGGAACTCAACATATCTTATTGTCGGTGTTTCGGACCGGAGGTCCTCAACCAACTAGTGAATTTGAACTGCGTGTCCCTAATCCTGGATGGTGATGCAAAGAGACACAAGGTTTATACTAGTTCAGGCAATCGGTGCCCTACGTCCAGTCTGAGAGATCGATCTTGTATTCCTTGCACCGAGGTGCTTGTGGTAGGGGGTTATAAGCTGGGTGAGAGAGGGAGCTAGTCCTAGGTCTCGGCGTGGAATGGTGCGGGCTGCTTGAGACGTTGCTCTCAGGTAGCTTGAAAGAGCGTGTGTTACAGAGTGTCGCTTGTGCGTGTGTGAGAGCGTGGTTCTTTTGTATGCTTTCTCGCCTCTTTTTAGAGCTATCCCTGGCTGCTTCCTTTTATAGCCACAAGGAGGGAGCCAGGAGTACATGAGTGAGCTACACGTGGAGCCTACTATAGTTCAGTCCTGTAGCAGCATGGTGTTGGGAATGGCGATCGGTGCTTGACTGGTGCATCGTGCTGGCCAGGCTCGAGGTTGTTTGAGGTCGTGGGAGTCCTTGTTGACGTCTAGTCAGTATGGCCTCCACTGTAGGAGATGTACCGTGCCTTGTGGATTCTTGACTTGGCGGAGTGCCGAGGCCTGGCGGGTGCTGTAGCTGATCGTGCCGAGGCCTGCTTTGCCGAGGCCTCGGAGGTGACCCATGTATGATGCGGGGGTCTTGGTGGTCAGCGTCGTACCCAGTTTAGGTGGAAAAGTGCGGAGCGTGTGTCCACAGGGCACGGTAACCCCTGCACCGTCAGTAGGGGATGGTAAAAAGGAGATTTGACCGTTGTCCCATCGCCCCTGTTGCTGTACTCTGCCAGTCGTGGCTAACGTAGTAGGTGTGACCAGGCGCACTTAAACGGATGGGACGGCTCGACAGAGGGACGGTTGAGGCGGAGGCGACGAGGATGCGGGACGAGCCCGGCCTCGGCCGAGGTGGAGAAGGAATAGTACGTCCGAGGCCCTGCCGGGGGTCTCGGACGAGGCGGAGGCGAGCAGTTGGTCTTTCATGCTGATTCCGAGACTACAGGGACCCGGACTTGACCCTCCACGCCGCTTTGTCCTTGGTGCAGGAGTTAGGTAACACAGGGCAGTACGAGTGTTAGTAGGGGGCACAATGATGAGCACAATGGCAGGTAACCCTGCTGCATGCCGGTCCCTCGTGTCCGTCGGTCCTCTGCATCAGATCTTGCGCCAACGTCGTGCCGACATTCGGGAGTAGTTAGGCGATTAATCGGACGTGACGTTTTGTCAGGGGAGTCGGTCGGGACGGAGGTGACGAGGTTGTTGCCGAGCCCAGCCTTGGGCGAATCGGAGAATTAGTATCCTGTCCGAGGCCTTGCGGGGCGGGGCCTCGGCGAGAGGGCCTCGGCGGGGCGGAGAGTTTTGGCCTTTCGTCTGAGGCCTCGGCGCAAGCCTCGGGCGAATCGGAGAATCTACCGAGACCTCATGGTTGTCCTTTGGCTTTGATTTTTTCAAGGCTTAAGCAATATTTTCGGTTCTTGCTTAGGGTACCCCTTCCTGTAGTATCCGACAGTAGCCCTCGAGCCTCGGGGGGAGTGCGGGCACTCTCCCTGAGGTTTTGACGAGACTTGGCTTGCAGCAGCTCCCGTCGGGATTGTGTTTTGTACTTGGTGGTTCCGGTGGGTGCGCGCGAGTGCACCCGCCGGGTGTAGCCCCCGAGGCCCTAGAGGAGTGGGTTTACTCCTCTAGGGGCTTTTTTCTCCGTTGAACAAGGAGTTTTATCATGTTTGCCGGGCCCATGAATGCGAGTTCGGGTCGCGGGACTTGGCCTAGTTACAGGAAGAGCGCCCGAGCCTCTGCACGGAGCGAGAGGGCGATCAGTGGTTTCCCTGTCTCTTTCGGCGGCCCTCGCGCATCCTTTTCGCTCGGAAGGAGGGGTTCGTTTGCTGAGCCCCCTCGAGTGCGAGCCTGGGTCGCTGGGTCTCAGCAAGGTTGCAAGAAGAGCCCCCGAGCCTCTTGCACAGAGCGAGAGGGCGATCAGGAGTTCCCCTGGCTTTTTATGCGACCCTCGCACATCCTTTTTGTTCAGAAGGAGGGGTTTGTTTGCCGAGCCCCCTCGAGTGCGAGCCTGGGTCGCTGGGTCTTGGCAAGGTTGTAGGAAGAGCCCCCGAGCCTCTTGCACGAAGCGAGAGGGCGATCAGGAGTTCCCCTGGCTTTTTATGCGACCCTCGCGCATCCTTTTCGTTCGGAAGGAGGGTGAAATATGTCAGGCTACCCTCGGTGGGCGTGAGCGGTGACACCTCCGGTGAGCTGTTATCGGGTAAGTCCGAGTGGAGGCCCATGCCCCATTCGATAGGGGTCGGCTCGTGGTCTAGAGACGCACTCCAAAAGTACCAGAGGGCTTCTCTAGTGGGTCTCAGGTCCGTTCTATTGGCCCCGGGGGCTCGGCGCCTCCCTATGGTGGGATCCCATTCGGAGATTTCCCTGCCGGTCTCGGATACGACTTAGGCATCCCAAGCGATCGTTTACTCTAGCCTCGGCCATGTACGGGCTCGCCCATAGTTGTCCCTGACTCTGTTGTCCTGGGGCGGCTGTCGAAACCTTTGGGGGGGCCATCTACTGGAAAGAGAGGGCCGAGGCCTCTTAGGTCGAGGTCCAGCACTAGAAAGAGAGGGCCGAGGGTGAGTCCCGTTGGGCTTTGCCCCTGTCTGGCTTATTTTTCTTTTGCACTTGACCCCATCATGCTTGTTTGGGCGCAGGGTTGGAGAAAGAGGCTTCTCGGGTGGATGAGGCTTCAGCCGCGGTGCAGGCGGCGCTCGAGGCCAAGGCCGGGGAGCATGACGCGCTATAGAGCGCAGCTCGTACCATCTGCGAGGCCCTGGAGGTTGAGGGGGTCCAGTCGGGTAGCTCTCTCAGGAGCCGCCTGACTGCGTTGAGTGGCCAAGTGCGGGAGCGACTTCGGGGGGCGTTGCATACGGGCGTCAAGCGTGCCCTGGCCGTCGTCTCCTCGCACTACGACGTCAACCTCGAGGCCATCAGCGACGGTTACATCTTGCCTGATGATGACGAGGAGGCCGATGAGGAGGTCACGAAGCTGATGGAGGCGGCTGAGGCCCCCGGTATGACGCTGGCTAGCCTGTTTGAAGAAGAGGTGGTTCATTCCGCACCGGCCGCCGTTGTACGAGGCCCTGAGCCTTGACCTAGGCCAAAGGGGGCCATGTAAATGAATTGAGTTATTGTCGTGTCATGACATTTGTGGCCGTTGAGGCCTTTGAAGTACTCGTGTGTACGCTTTTTTAATCGGTTTATATTGTTTTTCCAAGCCTCTGCCCTCTGCCCTGTTTCTAGACAAGTCCTTTGCAAAAAACTTCCTCGGAACCTGAGCTGCCCTTCTAGCGAAGGGTGGTGAGGGAGTTGCCATAGCCTAGAGACGTAGGCAGTCTCGCGGCTCGGCCGGCCTTTTGCACTTGAGGCACGCTCTCGATCCTTAGATTTTTTACAATCGACCTGTCAGAGTACGCGAGAGAGTTTGGCGTGGAAATTTATTCGAAAAACAAAAAAATAGTGCCTGGGACTTATGGGTTTCCCCCCGCTTCTAGCCCCCGAGGGAGGCTCGGTTCTGTAGAGGCAGAGCTGAGTCTTGCTTATAGCATTATCGCAACGTCGATCCCTCGTCGATGGGGGGAGTTTTCTCGAAAAATTAGAACAACTAAAGAACGCCTCTTTAATATATTTCGAGAAACAATGTATACAATGCTTGGAAGTTTAAGGGTAGAAACGACGTAGCTGTTCTATGTTGCAAGCGTTGGTGAAGATTTCGCCCTTCTCGTTGGCCAGCTTGTAGGTCCCGGGTTTTAGCACTTGGGCGATGATGTATGGCCCTTCGCATGGCAGGGTCAACTTGTGGCGGCCCTTGTTGCTCTGCCTTAGTCTCAGCACCAGGTCGCCCACCTTTAGCTCTCGGCTTCGGATGCGCCGGGCTTGATAGCGTCGTAGGGCTTGCTGGTACTTGGCCGAATGTAGCAGCGCAACGTCTTGGGCTTCCTCTAGTTGGTCGAGGGCGTCCTCGCGGGTAGTGCGGTTGCTTTGCTCGTTGTAAGCCTGCAGCCTTGGGGAGCCGTACTCCAAGTCAGTGGGGAGGATGGCCTTGGCTCCATAGACCAGGAAGAACGACGTGAACCCCATGGCTCGGCTCGGTGTATTCCTCAGGCTCCAAATGACCGACGGGAGTTCGACCAGCCATTTCTTGCCGAATTTCTTCAACCGGTTGTATATCCTTGGCTTGAGGCCCTGTAGAATCATGCCGTTGGCATGTTCTACTTCGCCATTCGTTCTAGGGTGTCCTACAGCCGACCAGACCACACGGATGTGGTGGTCGTCGCAGAACGTCAGGAATCTATGACCGGTGAACTGTGTGCCATTATCGGTGATGATGGTGTTTGGAACCCCGAACCTATGGATGATATTAGTGAAAAACAATCCCGCTTGCTTGGATTTGATTTGGGTGATCGGTCGAGCCTCGATCCACTTGGAGAACTTGTCAATAGCTACCAACAAGTGGGTGTAGCCCCCGGGGACTTTCTGCAGAGGCCCAACCATGTCCAGTCCCCACACGACGAACGGCCACGTGATGGGGATGGTTTGGAGGGCTTGAGCCGGGAGGTGCGTTTGCCGCGTATAGTACTGACATCCCTCGCAGGAGCGTACCAGCTTGGTGGCATCGGCAACCACCGTTGGCCAGTAGAACCCTTGGCGGAAGGCGTTTCCGATGAGCGTCTGAGGCGCAGCATGGTGCCCGCAGGCTCCCGTGTGCAAGTCCCAAAGTAGGGCTTGGCCTTCCTCGGTGGTGATGCATCATTGGAGGACGCCAGATGGGCTTCGTCTGTACAACTCACCATTGCTGAGGACGTAGGTTTTGGCTCATCGCGCAAGCCGTTGGGCCTCGGTCCTGTCCGCAGGAAGCACTCCTCGAGTGAGGCGATCAAGGAGGGGGACCCGCCAGTCCACCCCCTGGTAGGACTCAGGAGGCCCTGCATCAATTTCCATGGCCTCGGGCTCGGCCGCCGGGGTCTCGGTTATAGAGGGGGCCTCGGGCCCTATGGTGGGCTCGACCGGTGGGCCCTCTTGTGTCGCCGAGGCGTAGTCCACCGAGGGCTTGTGTAGGTCTCTGGCGAATATGTTCGGGGGGACCGGGGCCCGTGCCGATGCCATCTTCGATAGTTCATCCGTGGCCTCGTTGAACTTTCGCGCAATGTGGTTGAGTTTGAGACCGTCGAACTTATCTTCAAGGCGACGTACTAGTTTGCAGTACGCCTCCATTTTGGGGTAGAGACAATTCGAGTCCTTCATGACTTGGTCGATGATGAGCTGTGAATCGCCCGCACGTCGAGACGCCGTACTCCAAGCTCGATGGCGATCTGCAAGCCATTTACGAGAGCTTCGTACTCGGCTGTGTTGTTGGAGGTGGCGAAGTGGAGCCAAATCATGTAACGCACATGCACTCCGAGGGGAGAGATGAAGAGCAGGCCCGTGCCTGCCCCGGTCTTCATCAGAGATCCGTCAAAGTACATGGTCCAGCATTCCGCTTGGATTTGAGCAGGTGGCAGCTGGGTGTCGGTCCACTCAGCCACAAAATTGACTAAGACCTGGGATTTAATTGCTTTCCGAGGCACAAAAGATAGGGCCTCCCCCATGAGTTCAACAACCCACTTGGCTATTCTACCCGAGGCCTCTCGGTTCTGGATTATCTCCCCCAGAGGGAAAGATGACACCACGGTCACCGGGTGGGATTCGAAGTAGTGACGCAGCTTGCGCTGAGCCAAGACTATGGTGTAGATCAGCTTCTGGATGTGGGGGTAGCGTGTCTTAGTTTCGGAAAGTACCTCGCTGATGAAGTAAATAGGTCGTTGGACGGGTAGAGCGTGCCCCTCTTCCTGCCTCTCGACTACTACGACCGCGCTGACTACTTGGGTTGTTGCGGCGACGTAGAGTAAGAGGGCCTCGCCCTTGGTTGGCGGTACCAGAATGGGAGGGTTGGTGAGCAGGGCTTTGAGCTTGGTGAGGGCTTCTTCGGCCTCGGGGGTCCAAGAAAAGCGTTCGGATTTTCTCAAGAGACGGTACAGGGTAAACCTTTTTCGCCAAGGTGCGAGATGAAGCGGCTCAGGGCCGCAAGGCATCCCATAACTCTATGTACTCCCTTGAGGTCTCGGATTGGCCCCATGTTCGTCACAGCCGAGACCTTCTCCGGGTTGGCCTCGATGCCGCGCTCTGAAACTATGAACCCCAAGAGCATGCCTCGGGGGACCCCGAAGACACACTTCTCGGGATTAAGCTTGATGCCCTTTTCTCTGAGGCATTTGAAAGCGATCTCTAGGTCACCGACGAGATCACTGGCCTTTCTGGACTTGACCACGATGTCGTCCACGTAAGCCTCGACAGTTTGCCCGATGTGCTCGCCGAAGACCTAGGTCATGCACCGCTGGTATGTGGCCCCTGCGTTTCTAAGACCGAATGGCATGGTCACATAGAAGTACATGCCGAACGGGGTGATGAAAGAAGTCACGAGCTGGTCGGACTCTTTCATCTTGATTTGATGGTAACCACAATACGCATCAAGGAAAGATAGGGTCTCTCATCCTGCAGTGGAGTCAACGATTTGATCGATTCGAGGTAATGGAAACGGAACCTTTGGACATGCTTTATTTAAACCAGTGTAGTCTACACACATCCTCCATTTTCCATTCTTCTTCTTAACTAATACAGGATTAGCTAACCACTCTGGATGGGACACTTCCTTGATGAATCCGGCCGCCAACAGCTTTTGCACCTCCTTGCCGATGGCCCTGCGCTTCTCCTCGTCGAATCGGCACAGGCGCTGCTTCACCGGTCTGGAGCCAGCCCAGACGTCCAAGGCATGCTCGGCGACCTCCCTCGGTATGCCCGGCTTGTCCGAGGGACTCCATGCGAACATATTGGCATTCACACGGAGAAAGTCGACGAGCACGGCTTCCTATTTGCTGTCGAGGGTGGCGCTGACCCTCAAGGTTCGGCCGTTGGAGCAGTTGGGGTCGACCGGGACGAGCTTGACGGTCTCTACGGGCTCAAAAGTCCCGGCACGGTGCTTGGAGTCGGGTACTTCGCTACCGAGTTGGTCGAGGTTGACAATGAGGGCCTCGGCCTCCATGATAGCCTCGGCGTACTCGATGCATTCGACGTCGCAGTCGTATGCATGCACGTACGTGGACTCGACGGTGATGACGCCGTTGGGGCCCGGCATTTTGAGCTTGAGGTAGGTGTAGTTTGGGACCGCCATGAACTTGGCATAGCACGGGCGCCCCAGGATGGCGTGGTAGGTCCCCTTGAACCCAACCACTTCAAAGGTGAAGATCTCCTTGCGGTAGTTGGAGGGAGTGTCGAAGCAGACCGGCAAGTCAATGCATCCGAGGGGTCACGTGCGCTTCCCTAGCATGACGCCGTGGAAGGGCGCAGCACCACCTCGGAGCCGTGGCTGGTCGAGCTCTAGGAGCTCCATGGTGTTGGCGTAGAGGATGTTGAGGCCGCTGCCTCCGTCCATCAGCACTTTGGTGAGCCGGGTGTTGCCGATGATCGGGTCGACGACGAGCGGGTATTGCCCAGGGTTTGGGACACAGTTGGGGTGGTCTTCCCGATCGAAGGTGATTGCCTCCCGAGACTAGTTGAGGTACTGAGGAGTGGCTACCTCGACCGAGAAGACCTCCCGGCGTTCTCTCTTTCGCTGACGCGCCGTGAGGCACGCTGAAGGCCCGCCAAAGATCATGAAGGCATTGTGCACTTTGGGGAACCCGTCGTCCTTGTCGTTGTCACCATCGCCGGCGCCCTTCTTCCTGGCATCGTCGTTGAGGAGCCCGAGCTTGGCGTAGTAACGTCGGAGCATGGTGAATTCTTCGAGGGTATGCTTCACCGGGCCCTGGTGGTAAGGACAGGGCTTCTTAAGCATATCGTCGAATACTCCGGGGCCCCTGCCGGGGCCTCGGGGATTCTTGCGATCCGCGGCTGCGACGAAATCGGCCTCGAGGGCCTCTTGCTTCCCTGGGCGTCCCTTTTTCTTTTTCTTGGGGAAACGGGAGGCCGAGGCCCCGGGGGCCTCGTCCCTCCGCTTCCCCTTTGTGTTGCCTTCGGGAAAGATGGCCCCAACGGCCTCTTCACCCGAGGCGAAGTTCGTGTTGAGGAGCGCGGCCGCTGAGGTTGGTACGTTCCGGCCTAACTCTCGGACCAGGTCTCGGCAGGAGGTGCCGGAGAGGAAAGCCTGGACAACTTCCGAGTCGCCGACGCTGGGCAACTCAGTACACTGCTTGGAGAATCGCCGGATGAAGTCTCGGAGAGACTCGTTCGGCTTTTGGCGACAACTCTTGAGGTCCCAGGAGTTCCCGGGGCACACGTATGTGCCCTAGAAATTCCCGACGAAGATCTTTACCAAGTCGCGCCAGTTGTGGATCTGCAAGGGAGGGAGGTGTTCGAGCCAGGCTCGCGCCAAGTCTGTCTAGAACAAAGGGAGGTTGCGGATGATGAGCAGGTCATCGTTCGCGCCGCCTAGCTGACAAGCCAGGCGGTAATCTGCCAGCCATAACTCGAGGTTGGTCTCGCCGCTGTATTTCGCGAGGCTGGCCGATTGTCGAAACCGGGCGGGGAATGGGGCACCGCGGATGGCCTTGCTGAAGACTCAAGGGCCAGGTGGCCCAGGAGAAGGACTGCGGTCCTCGCCACTGTCGTAGCGGCCGCCTCGGTGCGGGTGGTAGCCTCGGGCGGGCCCATCATCGTCGTGGCGTCATCGCCTGCTGACCGCATCGTGGTCGTCTGATGCCTCACGTCGATCATTGAGGCGGTCGTGAACTGAGGGGGCCTTGAGGCGATCGTGCACCGAGGGCCGTTTCGAGGTGTCCTCACGCCGTCGAGACGCGGAGCTTTTGGCCTGTTGTACCACGGCGGTCTCGAGAAGGTCTCAGAGCTCGCCGCGGACCCGTCGCCCCTCCGTGGTAGAGGGCTCGGGCATCGCTTGGACTAGCATCGTTGCTGCCACGACGTTCTGGCTAGCGCGATTGAAGATTGGGGGTTGCTCACTCCCTTCGTCGTTGTTGATGCGGCGGTGCACGTCGTGGGCCCTCCGCTGGGCCCTTCCGCCATCACCGCGACCTCGCTGCTCCTACTCGAGAGTGTCTCGGAGCTGCTGCAGCAGGAGTCGGTCTTGGTCGACCTTTGCCTGGAGCTCACGGAGCTGCTCCAGGTCAAGGCGTTGAAGTTCCTCGGGGGCGGCGTTTACGTTCCGTGCCGCCCGAAGCTCGACGAGCGGGGGTGTGGCATCGCCCGCCCCTTGGCAGAGCGGGGAGCGGTTGCCTGCCCGTTCATTCTCATTACTTGCCCCTGGCATTCCGAGCCCTATGTGAAAGCACTCTCGAGTGGGATCGTAAGTGCCTTCGTCATCAGAGTCGGAGTAGCCGAAGCAGTAGTCGCTTGCGGCCAAAAAGCGGAGCATAGCCTCAGGGTCACGAAGCCCAGAGAAGTCTGCTCCGGCCCAGGCCTCGTCCTCCTCTGAGGAGTCGGTGTGGGTGTGAGCCGAGGTTGTGGCCGAAAAGTCAAGGGCGAAACGTTGGTGGCGCCCTGAGGGCTCCGTGTGAGCGAAAGCGTAGGCAGAAACATAGGCGGCGGCGGCATTTCTCAACCCGAAGGGGTATGGAGACGATGCCATCGTGGGGCCCTGCTCTGCCGTAGTTGGCTCCTCAGGTGGTGGCGGTGCGGAACTTGACAACGGGACGTCACTGCACGTCACTGATGTCTTTCCCCTGCCCAAGCTTAGGCTAGACAGGTCCCCAACCAGGGACCTCGTACTAACAGCCGGGCATGGGATACCGGCGTAGCGCGGCGCGTCGCCCTGAGGTCGTGCGGTGTCGGGGTGGTCCTGTTCGTGCCGTGCCTGGCGAGCGTGACGAGAGCGGCGGCCCGGGAGCCGTCTACACCGGGGCTGCCGATGCGTGACGTCGTCGTCGGCTGGTGGGGCTCTGGGTGCGAGGAGTACCATATCGTACCCACATCCTAGAGACATGAACTCTAGGCTCCCAAACCAGACCACCGTGCCGAGACGTAGTGGGCGTATGGGGTCAGCCATCAGGAACTTGTTGGGACGATCAAGCTAACACGCAGACGCCCCTACCTGGCACGCCAACTATCGGTGTTTCGGACCGGGTGGTCCTCAACCAACCAGTGAATTTGAACAGCGTGCCCCTAATCCCGGATGGTGATGCAAAGAGACACAAGGTTTATACTGGTTCAGGCAATCGGTGCCCTACGTCCAGTCTGAGAGATCGATCTTGTATTCCTTGCACCGAGGTGCTTGTGGTAGGGGGTTACAAGCTGGATGAGAGAGGGAGCTAGTCCCAGGTCTCGGTGTGGAACGGTGCGGGCTGCTTGAGACGTTGCTCTCAGGCAGCTTGGGAGAGCGTGTGTTACAGAGTGTCGCTTGCACGTGTGTGAGAGCGTGGTTCTTTCGTATGCTTTCTCGCCTCTTTTTAGAGCTATCCCTGGCTGCTTCCTTTTATAGCCGCAAGGAGGGAGCTAGGAGTACATGAGTGAGCTACACGTGGAGCCTACTGTAGTTCAATCCTGTAGCAGCGCATGGTGTTGGGAATGGCGATCGGTGCTTGACTGGCGTGTTGTGCTGGCCAGGCCCGAGGTTGTTTGAGGTCGTGGGAGTCCTTGTTGACGTCTAGTCAGTATGGCCTCCACTGTAGGAGATGTACCGTGCCTTGTGGATTCTTGACTTGGCGGAGTGCCGAGGCCTGGCGGGTGCTGTAGCTGATCGTGCCGAGGCCTCGGAGGTGACCCGTGTATGATGTGGGGGTCTTGGTGGTCAGCGTCGTACCCGGTTTAGGCGGAAAAGTGCGGAGCGTGTGTCCACAGGGCACGGTAACCCCTGCACCGTCAGTAGGGGATGGTAAAAAGGAGATTTGACCGCTGTCCCATCGCCCCTGTTGCTGTACCCTGCCAGTCGTGGCTGACGTAGTAGGTGTGACCAGGCGCACTTAAACGGATGGGACGGCTCGACAGAGGGACGGTTGAGGCGGAGGCGATGAGGATGCGGGACGAGCCCGGCCTCGGCCGAGGCGGACAAGGAATAGTACGTCCAAGGCCCTACCGGGGGGTCTCGGACAAGGCGGAGGCGAGCAGTTGGTCTTTCATGCTGATTCCGAGACTATAGGGACCCGGACTTGACCCTCCACGCCGCTTTGTCCTTGGTGCAGGAGTTAGGTAACACAGGGCAGTACGGGTGTCAGCAGGGGGCACAGTGATGAGCACAGTGGCAGGTAACCCCTGCTGCGCCCGGTCCCCTGTCCCGTCGGTCACTTTGCATGTACTGCGCCAACGTGCGGCTGACGTTGCGGGAGTAGTTGGGCGCATTAACTGGACGTGGCATTTTTCAGGGGAGTCGGTCGGGATGGAGGTGATGAGGTTGTAGCCGAGCCCAGCCTCGGGCGAATCGGAGAATTGGTATCCCGTCCGAGGCCTTGCGGGGCGGGGCCTCGGCGAGAGGGCCTCGGCGGGGCGGAGAGTTTTGGCCTTTCGTTTGAGGCCTCGGTGCAAGCCTCGGGTGAATCAAGAATCTACCGAGACCTCATGGTTGTCCTTTGGCTTTGATTTTTGCAAGGCTTAAGCAATATTTTCGGTTCTTGCTTAGGGTACCCCTTCTTGTGGTATCCGACACTTATGCTAAAGCATCTAATGCCATATAGATCTGTGTTTTCTGTGTTCATAAATACTCACAGTGGCTATCCACTATTGAATGAATAGCATTGGTTTGTTGCTGAAAAGGTATTGGAGTTCCTTGAATTATTCTATGATTCAACTGTTGTTCTTTCTGGTGTTTATTACCCCACTAGTCCTTTGGTACTGCATCACATACTTGAGATTGCTAGCCATCTGCATGACTATGAACATGACAGTAATCTTAGTGATGTTGTTATGCCAATGAAGGGTAAATTTCTCAAGTACTGGAAGTCTATACCACTGTTATATGCATTTGCATTTGTTCTGGATCCTAGGTCTAAGATGAGAGGTTTGCATAATGTTCTTAAATTGCTTGCTCAGTGTAACAATATGAGTTACAATGCATATTTTGTTGAGGTTAAAACTGAGCTGCATAATCTATATGACAATTATGAATCCAAGTTTGGTGCAGCTAGGACCACACATCCATCTAGACTGACAGGTAAGAGAAAGCAGTCATGGGGCAAAAATTTTGGAGGATCAGGTGCTTTTGGTCCTTCAACTGCCACTGGTTCATCATCTACTACTGTGACTCCTGGTCTTTCTAAGCTCACTGTTTACCTTGACAGTGACAATGTCGTGGCCTATGATGATGACTTTGATATCCTTAATTGGTGGCATGAGCATAAACTAACCTGTCCAGTTCTCTCTACCATGGCTAAAGATATTATGTTAGTTCCTGTCTCAACTACTTCTTCGGAATCTTGCTTTAGTCTTACTGGTAGGATCATTGAGGAGCGGCGACGGCGATTGGGCTCAGAGAAAGTGGAGATGTTGGTCTGCATCAAGGACTGGGAGTTAGACCAGCAAAGAGCACAACATACTGTGGAGGACCAGGAGTTAGAAGACTACTTCAAGAACCTATGGCTTGATGAGGATTAGAATGCTTCTACTGGTTGAGTGCTTGTGCTGCTGCTGGAGAGTGGAGATCAAGATGATGCTGCTGGTTGAGTCTTGAGTGTCTTTGTGAGTCTGAGACTCTTAGAGTGTCTGTGACTGTGAGTCTGATTGTTTGTGAGAGTGTAAGTGAACATTTGAACTCTGGTTTGTAATAACTCTGAACATTTGAACTTTAAAATGAGCTAGCCGTACTTTTTTTTCTTTCTAGGGTTTCTTTCGAGGTGTGAGTTTTACCTAGAAAGATTTTTAATGAGGCGGCATTGCACAAATAGCTCAAAATTTGATCATCTTGTCTTTCATATTTGATCTGTGAATTGTGAATGTGAGACTGCTATAGTTGTATTGAATTGAGGCTTCTATAATTTTGTATATTGAAATGTGTATTCAAATAAGTATTGAATCTGGTGTTTTTTTGTGATGCGGGCTCCGGGCTGACATGGTGGGTTTTTGGGCCAGTGCCTTTTGGGCTGGCACGGCCCGAAAAACAGCCCGGGGGCCGTGCCTGGGCCGCCGGCCAGGCACGGTGGACTACTGTGGCACAGCCCGGTGGCACGGTGAGCCCTGCCGTGCTGGGCCGTGCGGGGTCGGGCGGCCCGATTGCTCATCTTTAGACTCGGGAGAAGTTATTGAATCAGGACAATCTTATTGAAAGCGGCAAGGGTGCCTACTCCAGGTTGATAACTGATGAACCTCATATTGCAGGTGGGGCAAGTTCTTCCACGAGCCCGCATAGCTGCCCCGCGAGAATGCTGTTTGTGGCCTATGTGGCTCACCCGCTAAGGCTTCAGTGGGATGCATGTGTATTCACTTCAATCCACGTATGTTGGAGTGAATTGAAATGGAATTTAGTTTAATTTTACTTCAATACGCTTTAACACATGTAAATTGAGATAAATACATGCGCATCCAATATATGCATGCGCATCCGAACAAGGCCTAAGCCTCTGTGGCTCAATGGGGCCGTTCGGTTGGTGTGAATTTCAGCCAGAATTCACTGTTCACAGCTGAAATTCATTGTTCTCTCTCACAAATTCCTCCAGTTTTCTTCAAATTCCTCACAGCGAACAGGGCCGTCCACTCCGCAAAGACCACTTGACAAGAGGACAAACCCGCGAGCACCCGCAAGAACCCGCATTCTTCGCAGCGACCTACTGCTAGCGCGGTAGCGCCGCCGCCGTCGTCCCCTTCATCTGCCCACCTCTTCTTCGCCCACCTCCGACGCAGCGATCGCGGCGTGGTGGACCCACACCCTGCGGCCATCCCCACGGCGCTCCGCGCCTGCGCGTGCCTCGGAAACGCCTCCTCCGGCCGCCTAATCCACGCGCTCGTCCTCACCTGGTTCTCTCGAACAGCTCGTACACTGCATGCACGCGTAGCATAGATCCATGGCCCATGGGCATGCGAAGCAAATCCCGGCAAAACATTGCCGCCGGTCGGCCGGAGAAACGAGAGAGCGCTAGCTGACTCTGAATCTCTCTGATGACGAAAATGTACAGTAAGTACCGACAGGAAGGTGCAGGCGGTCCAGCCACCGAGGTCGACGGAGCCGTCCTTGGTGTACTCCCCTCCCCCTCCCTCGTCGTTCTCCATGGCTGAACGCAGCAGCTGGCTCAAGGCCAGGGGCGACTGCGCAAGAGCCTAGAGCGAGCTCGGTCGATGCAATGGCGATGGTGATCGAGCTAGTCCTGCTACTGCACTCGCTGCTGCGTGCCCTCCGACTGCTCTGCTCCCCCTATATGCTTGCAGTCAAGACATTCACTGTGCTCTGCGATTTGCACCCGCCTAATCCTATGCTTTGCCGTACGTCAAGCCGTATCGCGGACAGTAGCGGGCTTTGTCTTTGCCCACCAGTTCCACTAAGGCCGCGTTTAGTTCCGGCCGGATTCGGCGCCGCCTGAATTTGGTAGCATTGTAGCGCACCGTAGCGTTTTGTTTTTATTTAGTAATAATTGTCCAATCGTTGACTAATTATGCTCAAAACGTTCGTCTTGCAAAGTACAACTAAACTGTGCAATTAGTTTTTGATTTCGTCAACATTTAGTACTCCATGCATGTACCGCAAGTTTAATGTGACGGAGAATCTTCTTTTTGCATAGTGCCAAAGTTTGGATTTTGGATGAACTAAACATGGCCTAACTATTTGCGACAATAGGTCTGTTCGGCAGGACTGAAAAATACTATTCTGGCTAATTGTTGTGAAAGAAAAATACTATTCTGTCTGAACGTAAATAGTATTTCTATGAGTGAGCTGGCCAAGCTGGGCTGTGGCCGGCGGACTGCCGCAAAGCCCACGTAATCGTTTGGCAGGACTGGCTGCTGCTGCATCCATCCAGGTACACACACATCCGACGCGATATCGCGATGTGATGCACTTCGCCTGGGTCTTGTTTAGTTCGTGGTTATGAATTAGTATTTGATACTGTAGCATTTTTGTTTGTATTTAATAATTATTGTCCAATCATGATCTAACTAGGCCCAAAAGATTCGTCTCGTAATTTATAATTAAACTGTGTAATTAGTTATTTTTTTTATCTACATTTAATACTCTATACATGTGTGTAAAGATTTGATGTGATAAAGAGAGAGTGAAAAACTTAGAATCTAAAACAAGGCCCTGCTCGCGACGTACCGGATGCATTTTGCGTCTCGCACTCGCTAGCCGATCGATGTCACTTTGCCGTGCTACTGCTACCTCTGCCTGCAGTGGACGAAGGGATGCGTTGGCGACACGGTCCTTGTCGATTTGAGACCCGATGTTGTCGACATTATATTTGTCGTGTGTGTCGATCGGCCCAGACGCTAACGGCGGTGGTCAGTCTGACGCGCCGATGGTAACAAGCTCAATGATTACCCGGCGGCCGGCGCAGCATAAAGCATTCTTCTCAATTCTCATACCTTGATAAGTTGATAGCCTAGTATGCTAGTGTTACTTTCATTTTCAGAGCAGCGAGTTCATTCTGGCACGCATTTCTTACACGACATGCATGTCCATATCAGTGTTCTTCACCTGTTTAGAATTTTTCAGATGCACCTTTCGCTTAGGCCTTGTTTAGATTGTAAATTTTTGCAATCTGGATACTGCAGCACGTTTCGTTTGTATTTGACAAACTTTATTCGATCATGGACTAACTAGGCTCAAAAGATTTGTCTCGTGATTTACAACAAAACTATGTAATTAGTTATTTTTTTACCTACATTTAATGCTCTATGCATGCGTCCAAAAATTGATGTGATGAAGAGAAAGTGAAAAAACTTAGAATTTTGAGGCAATCTAAACAAGGCTAGTTAGAAAAGTAGTACTAGTACCAGGCAGGCCCAAGTACAAAAGTTTTTTTTCCTCTCTGATTGTGCAAAAAAGAAAAAGAAAAAAGAGACAGCACTCCCCACACCCACTATCTGACCTGACGTGACGTGCGCAGCGCTCGCCGTCTCTGGACGTCGCCCACCTCCTGTCCGTGCGCCGGCCAACCAGCTCGCTGCCGCCAGCCCGCCATGTCACCACTCACCAGCTGATGCCTGCCTGGTGGTCAAGATCCCATCTGGCATTCTGGCCTACGGGGCAATCCGACGGACCATGTTCAGAACAGCAGGGTCGTCCAGCGAGCCTCCGGTCCCTGATGCGCTGAGCACTAGGCCGCCCGCAGATGATAGCGCCATCATTAAACAACAATTAGCAAGTCATCACAGGATTCCTTTCCCATGTCTGTGGTCACCCCTAGCTAGGTTAGATGGATCAAAAGTGACACCAACAAAGTCATCACACTCCATTAGCAAGCGGCTCACTTTTTGCCAGATTAACATGTCCTAGCAGGCTAGTGTATTCTAATCCGCACCGTATCAACCTTGGCGAACACACACCGCACATAATCGCATTGTTTATCCGCCATAACCCGCTGCAGCCATCTCCCTGCCCAGAAAAGCTTGGGCACAGCCGCAAATGATTAAAAGGCGGCAGGACATGACGCTGACACTGCCTATGTGATGTTGACAGTGCAATGCTTGTATACCAACAAATCCTTCGATATATATGCCTTCTCTGTGTTTTTTAGTCTAGATAGAATCATTTGAGAATACACGCATGCAGATCATTCGGTCCTCCTGGAGATCACAGCCGGTAGTCTCCGGCAACAACTTGCGAGATTTCCCCTCCAAAACCAAGGCAGGACTCGTTTGGATCTGTTCTGTGCTTGTTTATTGTTGAAGCATGTGGATTAGATAGATTCCAGATCTCTTATTAGGAATTAGGATCTCTCCAACTTGCCACGTTATGGCATTTCCCAACCTCTGGCCCTGTTTGCTTTGCTGAAAAGCCATAACTGAAAGTACTGTTCACTAATTTATTGTGAGAGAAAAATATTATTTATTCGCTGAAATAGTATGGCTTATAAGACAAAGGAACATGATCTCTCTGTTCCAGAAGCAGCAGCCTCCGTCATGTTGGTTTGGAGCAGGACCAGGGCGGCAGGGCCTTTGCACATGTTGTTGCCACCTCAGGACAAAACTTCAGAGAAATGTATTCTTGTTGCTGTCTATTTGTTCCATAATATATATACAAACGTATACTTCAATTTGACAATAGTATATTAAGAAAAAAAGAGTGTGCTACGTCTTGGATCCATTTCGGTCCCAGTTACAAAAGGAGAGAGATCGGCCAACAAAAAAGTGGGGAAGCATGGATGCATGCCTTGTAATAATAGGCTTAGTACTTAGTTTGTTAATTGCATGAGTTTGTGCATTTTTTCCGAGAACTTGTGTTGCTTTTTGCTAGTAGTATTTGCTTATTTATTAGTTGGATGCTGAACAATGTAATTTTGGAGTGCACAACTCATGGAGAATCCTGAATAGAATTCCCTTTTCTAACAAATATTGAGGAATTAAGGAAAACAACCAAAGTTGCGAAAGTATTAACAACATCATTGTCCCATAGATTGGACTGTGCAAATTAATAAGGCTAACTAGTACCGGCATTTTAATGGAAATTATAAGTTTGGTCATATATTATAGAAACCGTGGCTCCAATAAAAAAAAACTATATAAACTCTGGAGTCTTAATATTTGACTCAAGACCCCTTTTTTAGTTTTGTGCTGAGGCTGAATAATGTGGCAGAACCGTCTAATCTAATGCCCCCCAAGAGTACTTGTCTTTCATTAGACACTAAGTACTCAAGAGAGTGCACTAAATCGTGTTGTTCCGCCGAGCACACCCCAAGGGAAAACTCGAAAATCCACATTTTTCCATTAGAATCATAAATGAGAGAATAAAGTTTACAACATTCTTAACCATTTCTTACATCACTTTATTACAACATTAGAGTACTTAAACAAGTTGAATGCAATAGCGGAATTAAGACAATTTTACATGTAAAAGAGTTTATACATTTTAGGTTTACATTTTTATTTTGCAGCGGAGAACAACATATGATCAGAATTACAGCGGAAAAAAGATTAATGGTGAATCATAAAACTTTTCTTCTAAAAACTTTTAGCGAGGGTTATAAATAAACACTACGGTCGTAGCGTGAAAGGAATCCTCTCGAAGCCCACCAGGAGGTTTTCACACATAAAAGTCATCTACCATCCATCGGTCACCTGCAACAGGAGGAATAAAACCCTGTGTACTCGATTGTACTCAACAAGACTTATCCGACAGGAGGAAAATAAAAGACTCTAAGGATATGCAAAGCTTATTTGGCTTGTAGGTTATTGCATCTGCGGAAGCATTACTAAATGTGCGTCCTTATATTAAATTTTATTAGCAGTCATCATTAGTCCATTAACTATTCATTCTATGTAAGCACCTATGCTACTTTCAAGCAGGTGGTAAGCAATCAGAACCATTTTACCATCTTTTATATTCCAGTTTTTACTACGGTGCTAGACCATAGCCAAGTCGGTACCGTCTCATAGAAACGGCGATTCGCGAATCAATGTATCCCAGCTGGGTACCCCGAAACACACGCCCTGTTTGTACCCCAGGCACAAACGAAACCAACCCATTTCACTCCTATTGAGGGGTCCAGGTCCCCGTCTAAACTTGGACTCCAAGCCCCCACACTTGAGACCCGGTCTCAGCATGACGCTTAGACCTCCACCTTTTCCCACCTCCAACCAGTCGGTTCGAAAAGAGCCAGAACCCATGATAAGAGCTCAACGAGCCTTCCCGCTCCCATAAGCAAGTATGTGCTCAGGATAATAAGTCTGTGACCTGACTACCATCCACAACAACGGACGGTCCTCAATCGACACAGACGAACAAGTGCAATCCAAGCCCACTCGAATGCCTAACCAAGTCTAGATCCAAAGTACCATTCCGCCCGGTCTCCAATTATACTCCATATATATTTCATGTGATAGTAATATAATAACAACAATAATATCTTTCCTATCTCTCGCGAGTGACAGGTAATCACTCAACTTCTATCAGATCCTGTAGCATAGCAATCTACACGATCCTGACATACTAGTAGGACTCATAGGATAAGGATATATATACATATATATATACATACATATATATATATACATACATATATATATATATGCAAGTACTTTTCATTCAACTCCTTAAAACTTAATGCACAAGCATAAAATAAAGTGCAGAATAATAGGGGTTATGCACCGGTGAAAGGTCCTTGTGTGGTTTTGATAATTGAGTGACAACTCTAGATGGACTAATTGTGTTTATGTGAGATACACAGGTGATTAGTCCACAAGTACATGTGTGTGAGCAACATATGCCGTGAAGGTGAAAATGGTTTGGAGATGTTGCAAAGCTCACACATGTGATGATGAAGGAGCTTATTGCACATGAGACATGACATTGAGTCATATGATCAAGGTGGAGAAGATCAAGACAAGACTTGGCTTGATAGACCGGTTGCAAGCGTGAAGGGCAAGTCGGAGGCTTTGGAGCGATGGACCGCGTGGCGGTGAAGCTTGAGCAAGACTTGGCGCCGATGGACGAAGGCAACGGTGAAAAGCAAGTGAAGTCAAGATCGATGAACCAATATGATCACATGATAATATGAAGTGGATCATATCATTGTTGATCATGTTGGTGCATGTGTTGCATCGACATTGGAGGAGATGGAATAGAATGCGCAAGGCAAAGGTATAACCTAGGGCATTTCATTTCACCGGTCATAGGTGTGTAGATAAGTTGATGACCGAGTTTATGATAGATGTCTGTACTATCAAGAGGGGCAAACTTGTTTGCATATCGGTCATCTAGTGCCACTCGAGTGATCTAACTTTGCATCATCGCTAGGATCGAGTGGCGTGGAAAGTTGAGTGGCTAATCCTTTGGAAAATGTTTGTGAAAATCTAACACACATACACATGGTGGTGCACACTTGGTGGTGTTGGCACATTTGCAAATGAGAAGAAGTTAGAGTTGTTGTGAATCAACTTAGAGAAGAGAAAAAGGTTTTTCGGTGTATTTCAAACTATAGGATGGTCCTTGGATTGAAATACTATTTTGATCCATTGTGATTTGGATCAAGTATGCATGTGGGATGTGTAGCCCTCTGAGTAAGCTTTCCAAAATGTCCAAGATCATCGAAATTGGAGTTCAGAGCTAAGAGTTATAGCCGTTTTAGCGCTGAAAGGTCTGTGACCGGACGCTAGCGCGAAAACGACCGGACGCTCAGGGTCTGCGTCCGGTCAGCACCTGCGAGTCCTGTCACAGCATCCGATCAGTGTTTTTAGCGTGTCCAGAAGTGACCGAACACTGGGAGAGTCCGATCGCTGAAAAACCTCGCTGGAACCTCTCTGTAAGTGACCGGACGCTGGGTTCCAGCGTCCGGTCGTTATGACCCGCGCGTCCGGTCAGTACGCGCTTTGCCCAGTGACGGGGTAACGGCTATTTTAGCCCTTGGGGCTATAAAAGGAGTGCGTGGCCGGCCTTGGGCTGGTTGCTGAGCACCCTCACGCCTATGTGGCTTGTGTAGGAGTGCTTGGATGCCATCTAACTCACTTGTGCTTGCAAGAGTGCGAATCGATTGCGAGTGAGTGTGATTCTAGTGCGTTGCATTGTGAGATTGCATCGAGTGGCTCTAGGTGATCGAGTTGTAAGCCGGTGGTGCTTGTTACTCTTGGAGGTTGCCACCTCCTAGACGGCTTGGTGGTGGTCTCTGTCGAAGCCCGCAAGAAGCTTGTGCGGTGCTCCGGAGAAGAGCTTTGTGAGGGGCATTGTGCTCGCCCCGTGGGAGCCGCGAAGAGCAACTCTAGTTGAGCGTGTCATTGAGCTACCCTCACTTTCGGGGTAGGTTCTTGCGGTGCCCGACGTGCGGGCTTGGCGGGTGATGCCAAATTAGCCGCCGAACCACCAAGTGGGCGGTCGACACAACGGGGACGTAGCATGTTGGCAAGCACGTGAACCTCGGGAGAAAATCACTGTGTCAACCTTGTTCTTCCCGTTGGTTTGCAATCCCCTTACACAAGCTTGTGATTACTTTTATATACCTTGTGCTTGTGTAGTTGCTCTTGTAATTAGTTAGCTTATGTAGCTCACTAGTTACCTTCTTGCTTGTGTAGCATAGAAGCGGCTCCCTTACGTGGCTAATTTGGTTTGTGTAACATTGTTAGTCACTTTGCTTAGTTTGTGTAGCTAAGTTTTTGCGCTCTCTAATTTGGTATTGGTTGCCTTGTTATTGAGTATTGCTAGTGAGCTTAGTTGGCTTTGTGTTTTTGCTTACTAGCATGTGTAGGAGCTTCCTCATTGTTTGAAATACTAGTGGCATAGGTTTGTGTGACCTTACTCCTAGAATTGGTTAGGTGAGCTCTAGTTAGCCCGACACCTTTGTTGCTTAATTAGGATCTTTGCAAGGTGCTAGAGAACATAGATAGAGGGGTGTAGTCTTGGCTAGATCGATAGTTTTAATTCCGCACTTGTTTCGGTTAGCCGACGTGATTAAGTTTTAGAAACAACTATTCACCCCCTCTAGTCACCATCTCAACCCTACAAGTGATATCAGAGCTAGGTCTCTCATTTGTGGTCTTTACTGACCCGAGAGGATGGCAAACTTTGGGCTAGAAGTTGTTTGTGACTCACACATTTTTTATGGCACACACTATGCACGGTGGAAACGTCATATGCTTGATCATTTCCGTGAATTGGGTCCCAAGGCATGGTGGATCATTGTTGTTGGTTTTTCTCACGATGCTTTGGATAAGGACAACCTAACCCAAGCGCAAGAGGATTGCTTACAACTTGATCATCGTGCTCTTTATTATCTAATGTGTGCTTTACATGACGATGTTTTTAGACGTGTGTGGGACTTGGAAAGTGCTCATGATATGTGGATGGCACTCCAAGCCTTCTACGGTGACTCCTCCACAAGTGATGATGGGAAATTCAAGAAGGAGGATGATCACAAGGTGGAGGCACATGAGTGTGTTGAGCATAACCACAATTTGGTGATTGTGAAAGATTGCTCCACCTCATGGTCAAGTGATGATGATAATCGATCCACTACAAGTTCACTTGACAAGGTTGATGATGATGCCTCAAGTGATGCACATGATGATACTACTCCATGCACACTTGATGGTGATAATGATGTCTCATGCTTTGATGATGATTGTGATGCCACTACAAGCTCATCACCACATTGCTTCATGTCACAAGGTGACACTAAGGTACAAAATGCTAATGTGATTGATCATGTTGATTCATATGATGAGCTTGTTAGTAATCTTACTAGCATAACCATGTCTTTAGAAAATGAGAAAGCTAAAACATTGAAATTAGAAAATGAAATCTCATTTCTAAAGAACTCTTGTGAAGAACATAAGAAATTACTTGATGCTTTTAAATCTTCACATGATGAGCTAAAATTGAATCAAGAGACACTTCTTGCATCTCATGATGAATTATTAGAACAACATGCTTCTCTCATTAAAATATTTACAAATAAACTTAAAAATAATGAGAGCTCATCACATGGATCAAATGATAAATCACAAATTGTTGCTAACCCTTCTGATGTAGGTAAGAAGCATGTATCCACTTCTTGTGATGATTTATTAGATATGCCATGTTCTTCACAAATAGATGCTTGTTCTACTTTTATGTCGTGTGAGACTAACCTTTTGAAGGAGAACAATGAGCTCAAAAATGAAGTGAAGAATTTAAGCAACAAGTTAGAGAGGTGATACAACTCAAAAGTCACCTTTGAGCACATGTTGAAGATTCAAAGAAACTATGGTGACAAGTGTGGCCTTGGCTTCAAGAAGAAGATGACAAAGGGTGAAAGAAAGAGAGAACGAAAGATGAAGAAGCTACAACAAAGAAAGCTCTCTCATACCATGTGCTACAGGTGTCATGAAGTGGGACACCTTGCAAATGGTTGCCCTAACATTAAGAAGATCAAGAAGATAAAAGAAGAGAGGCTCAAGCATTTGAAGTGCTTCAAGTGCCGCACTTGGGGTCATCTTACCTCAATGTGCCCAACCAAACAATTGGTGAAGCAACTAGAAGAGCCTCAACCAAAGCCACAAGTTGAGCAAGAAAAGACACCTCAAGTTAAAATCAAGATCAACCATGAAGATGGTGATGACTTGATGATGAAGAAGAAGAAAACAAGAAGGGGTGGAAAAGCAAGGCATCCAATGCAAACTAAAGATGCCAAGATGATGAGCAAGAATAAAGATGAGAAGAAAGATTATGAACATATCAAGTGCTTCATGTGTGGAAGTACGGGACAGTTTGCCTCTAAGTGTCCTACCAAGCTTGAGAAGAAGGCCCAAACAATCCATGAGAGGCAAGGCAATGAGAAGCACCACATGAGCAAGGAAGAGAAGGCTCAATCAAAGAGAAAGTGCTACTCATGCTGGGAAAGAGGACACATGGCACATTCATGTCCCCTAGATAACACTCCTAAGCCTATTTCAATTGATGATGATTCTATGCTTAGAAAGGATGATAATGGTACCTCTATGGTTGCTATTGCAAAACATCTCGCTACTCATACTAAGGCTTTGCCTAAGTATGTCGCTCCTAACTTGAGAGGACCCAAAATTGTTTGGGTACCATCAAAAAGTGGATGATTGATTGGAGGTACCATTGGCATTGGAGACTTGATTCAATTGACTTTATATTGATCATCATATGTTGAGTCAAGTTATGAAGCCTAGTGCACATCCAAACCCAATGCCATGATAATTGAGTGAAGTCCAAATGTGCTACAACATACAAGTGTCATATTCAAGTTGTTGGTGATTCATTGGATTATTTGATGGCTTGCAAATATTTGAGTTGAAGCTTGCTAGTTAAATGATCATGAGCTAACTAAGGTATATCTCTTGTTGATCATTTCATATGGGTGCATATAAGTTGATTGAATTGGATAAATATGCAATATTGCTTGCTATAAGATGTTTGAATGGATAATTTGATTAGTAATTAAGTTTGGATTGATTTGTGTTGGATAAATTTATGAGATGACTTTTAGTAAGTGGTTTGAATGGATATACATCTTATGGAAGTATTTAAACAAGTTGGTTTCAAGTTTGATTCATATTTGATGAAGTATAGCTCAATAGTTGAAATCTGTCCTATATTGTAAAATCCGAGCTAGCTATAATCTTAGACATGTTTGAGTGATCAAAACTTATTTGATTGGCATAAAAACTAGTGTACTTGCTCTAGACTTATGGTATAAGGTGCTGTACAAATTTCATGAGAATTGGATAAGAGATGCCTCAGTTTTGGAGTGAAACTTGTCAGCTATAGTGCAGCAGTTTTCAACATATAGCAATGGTGGAATAATGGAAATCTGGTAGCAATCTAGAAGTCAAATGAAGCTCAAATTTTTACAGCTGCTAGATAACTAAGTGAATCACATCTCCACCAAATTTTGTGGTATTTAGATTTGTACTTTGGGAGATATGCTTATTTCTTTGAAGGGTATAGAATCTGCCAGAAAAGTGACAAATGTTGGATTGATCTAGAGTCACTTTGATTGAAAGGTCCTCAAGTTGAAAACATGTTTATAAGTAATTGAGGTGCCTAAGTTTGATTTTGAGATGATCTAGAAGCATGACAAGCAAAGAGTACAAGGCCATTTGATTGTGGAGTGTACTTTGCACACTTTTGGTACTCAAGATGAAGATCAAGATCAAACTCAAGTTGAAGATGAAGTTTAAGTTCTAGATATGATTGGAGATCATTTGGTAGAAAGAAAAGAACCTAAGAAAGTAGAAAGGAAATGACTTAAAGAAGGAATCAAGGTTACTCATCAAGTTAAGTCCATCACTTGGATCAATCAATCAAGTTATTTCAAGTGAGTATCAAGAATGGTTCTTGGAGAGAGGTCACTTATCCCTATTGTAGGGGCTTGCCGCCTATGAGTAGGTAAACCAAGTGTGGTACTTAGAAGGCTAACATGGAAGTGATGATCCGAGAAATATTTGAGATGCTTAGTTGAAACAATCAAAAGGGTTGACCAAGAAAAGCAAGCAACACCCAAAAGAGAGCTAATCATAATATTTCAAGTGGTATTCTCACGTTGATGCTCTCATGTAAGCATTGATCAAAAGATAAAGCAAGCCAACCACAACAAGAAAGTGCACTTGATCATAAGTGGTATTCATTTCATATGGGTGAAGAATGGAATTCAAAATGGTATCTATTGGTCTTCACCAAGCTTATAATTGGACTTCGCATTGCTATTGGAGTAATGAATTGGAATCTATGTGACTATCCTCTACTCCAACATAGCAAAGGTATCATTGTAATGTGCATGATCATTTCATCCCATACTAGTATGCGGTTAGTGCATATAGTTCATACTTCATAGAATTATGCATAACAAATAAAATATTTAAATTCATAACCTACCACTATTGCTTGAATGATTAGTTTATCTAGTAGTTAGTATATGAATTTGTTCATGAGCTAGTGAACCCAAGTACTTGATTTAATTTAGATTGCCAACAAGTGACAAGTACAACATTGACAAGATAACCCTTGTAAGAGGTATGAAGAAGCTTGTTATTGGTTCAAACCAGAATTAGAAGCTTAGGCAAATTAATTTAGCTTAAGTCAATTTAGAAGCTCATGATAAGTAATAAGAGTACAAGCACAAGACAACAATATAAATGAATATCTAGATTGTTTGTTTCAAGTGGTATCTAGACTTAAGTATTTCATCAAGAATTCATAAGTGATGTCTAGATCAACTCACAAGTGATATCCTATAAGTGGTACTCATAAAGATAACAAAGGTTTAAGAAATGGTTTTTATTGATAAATCCAACAAGTGATTCCATACTAGAAGATTATTTCAAGTGATATCACATCTACACATGGCATCAATAATGCAAGACGATGGTTCCACAAGTGATCCTCAACTTTAAGTGATCATCAAATAAAGAATGCATCCCTCACCCACAAGAGCTCAAGTGTATCAAATAGATGACCCATGCTATCACATAGGGGGAGGTGTCACACAAATTGATATCAAGATCAAAAATCCTATGTGTGGTATCTTAAGAAGCCCTACACAAGATACAAGTGGTACAAGTTACAAGTGGTATCTATAAGTGGTGTTATTCCAACAATCAAGTGATGTCCATAAAAAAATGCAAGATTCAAGTCTCAACCATCTACCCCAAATGCATTATGGAAATTGATGACAAAGGGGGAGAGATTGTACAAAGATATGAAAGCTTTAAGATTGAGATTGTACAAGGGGGAGAGATAAGATATGAAAGCTTTGGGAGAGATTGAAATAAAGAAGTAGAGGTTGGACATGGACATGGACAAAGAGGGAGCAACATTGAAGAAAAGAGATGGATCAAAATTCTTGGACAAGAGAAGCACACAAGTAGGGAGAGCAAGCTCATGAACTTTGATTGATTGCATTTGATATGTGCATATTCATGTGCTTGCTTGTATTGCATAAGCTTTCAAATTCAATATGTATGTTTGTGTGGTGTATGCTAGTTGTAGAACTTGAATGCTGATTTGATAACTAGCATGCATAAGATGATAGCTAGGCACTTGGTATGCTTTACAAGTAATGCTAGTACCTTGCTTTTAATGTTGATCTCACGAGGTATCTAGTGATTTTATTTCCAAGTGATATCTAGCTAACCATGGTGCTAAGGATGAACTTAAAGGTGTAACTCCGATTGGTATCTTGCTTCAAAGGTTTACTCTATACACCTTAGCATCATTTAGTAGTAATTACTCTCCCATAATTTCAATCTATGCATATGTGCGAGCTTCAAAACAAACACTCTAGCACATATGTAGGGGGAGCTAATACTACCATTTCGGGTTTGTGGTACTTGTCCAAAATCATCTACACATGGTAAAATTGCATGGGCAAGCAACATGAATCCAAAAGAGCTTAATTTCCATATCTTTGTAGAGTTGTCATCAATTACCAAAAATGGGGAGATTGAAAGGTCCTTATGTGGTTTTGATAATTGAGTGACAACCTTAGGTGGACGAATTGTGTTTATGTGAGATACACAGGTGATTAGTCCACAAGTACATGTGTGTGAGCAACATATGCCGTTAAGGTGAAAATGGTTTGGAGATGTTGCAAAGCTCACACATGTGATGATGAAGGAGCTTATTGCACATGAGACATAACATTGAGTCATGTGATCAAGGTGGAGAAGATCAAGACAAGACTTGGCTTGATGGACCGGTTGCAAGCGTGAAGGGCAAGTTGGAGGCTTTGGAGCGATGGACCACGTGGCGGTGAAGCTTGAGCAAGACTTGGCGCCGATGGATGAAGGCAACGGTGAAAAGCAAGTGAAGTCAAGATCGATGAACCAATATGATCACGTGATGATATGAAGTGGATCATATCATTGTTGATCATGTTGGTGCATGTGTTGCATCGACATTGGAGGAGATGGAATACAATGCGCAAGGCAAAGATATAACCTAGGACATTTCATTTCACCAGTCATAGGTGTGTAGAGAAGTTGATGACCAGGTTTAGGATAGATAGTCGTACTATCAAGAGGGGCAAACTTGTTTGCATATCGGTCATCTAGTGCCACTCGAGTGATCTAACTTTGCATCATCGCTAGGATCGAGTGGCGTGGCAAGTTAAGTGGCTAATCCTTTGGAAAATGTTTGTGAAAAGCTAACACACATACACATGGTGGTGCACACTTGGTGGTGTTGGTACATTTGCAAAGGAGAAAAAGTTAGAGTTGTTGTGAATCAACTTAGAGAAGAGAGAAAGGTTTTTTGGTGTATTCTGAACTATAGGATGGTCCTTGGATTGGAATACTGTTTTGATCCATTGTGATTTGGATCAAGTATGCATATGGGATGTGTAGCCCTCTGAGTAAGCTTTCCAAAATGTCCAAGATCATCGAAATCGGAGTTCGGAGCTAAGAGTTATAGCCGTTTTAGCGCTGAAAGGTCTGTGACCGAACGCTGCCGCGAAAAACGACCGGACGCTCAGGGTCTGGGTCCGGTCAGCACCTACGAGTCCAGTCACAGCATCTGGTCAGTGTTTTTAGCATATCCAGAAGCGACCGGACGCTGGGAGAGTCCGGTAGCTGAAAAACGTCGCTAGTGAGCTTAGTTGGTTTTGTGCTTTTGCTTACTAGCATGTGTAGGAGCTCCCTCATTGCTTGAAATACTAGTGGCATAAGTTTGTGTGACCTTGCTCTTAAAATTGGTTAGGTGAGCTCTTGTTAGCTCGACACCTTTGTTGCTTAATTAGGATCTTTGCAAGGTGCTAGAGAATATAGATAGAGGGGTGTAGTCTTGGCTAGACTGATAGTTTTAATTCCGCACTTGTTTCGGTTAGCCGACGCGATTAAGTTTTAGAAATGACTATTCACCCCCCTCTAGTCACCATCTCGACCCTACAACCGAGGCTTGCCTAGACAAGAGGTAACCAAGGATTAGCATTCCATCGTGGTAACACGATCACCATAGCACTATCTTTTCTGCTACTCCGGTCGACTTCATGATCCATCATTGTTCCTGTTATAATATACGAAGATGCAACGCAGAAAACGTAATTAACCCACGGCAACCACAACTCTAAGAACACGATTATGGCTCGCAAGCTAATGAGCTAGCTCTAACAACTAGTGTACTAGGCTACGTATCCACGTCATTGGGTAAGGCTTTGTTTCCGGAAAAATGTTTTAGTCCTACAATCCTAAGGTGTTTTGGCTTCTTATTGATTAAATTTATATATTTAAACTAGGGCTCATTTAGCTACCTTAGCAATTTAATTATTATGGAGCTACAAAAATTACAGTGAGCATCTAATAATGTTAGGAATTTTCTGTAAAAATTCCAGAGCCAACACTACTACCAATTCCTCATAATAATTCCTACAAGTTCATGTTTTAACAATATTAAGTGCTTCCAATTAATTAGATTACTCTTGAAATTTCCATGAAACTATGTGAACAAAATACACTAACAGGTAGAACATGATTTTAGAAACTGAACAAAATTGGTCTCACAATTTTTGGTCAACTACACAAATTTCTATTGAATTTACAAGTTTGGTTTTAGAAACTACCTTAGGAAATGCTTTAGAAAAGAAAAGGGCCGGTGGCGACTTAATCGGCCCAGCAGCCCAGCGCGGGTGCGGCCATGCGCGCGTCACGACGGCCCAGCATGGCTAAGATCGGAAGGCCTGCGCGCGCTCATGTTTTGCAAAAGAACCCCCGGACTAACCAGTTATTACGCGGCGCCTCTGATCACTATTGCACGAGAGGCATGTTTTACATTAAGGACCTTGGAACATGTTACCTTCGCAACGAGGCGGTCCCCGGCGTCCCCGCGCGCGATGGCGCCGCACGTCGGCGGCAACGGCGGTTACGCCGGTCGAGCTAGACCCGCTGCGATAGGAATAAAGGGCCGACCACCATCTACGGCTAAACCTGCAAGCATGGATGGCGGTTGGGAACTTAGCGATGCACTGCCCGGAGCGACAGCGGCGAGCTGCTAGCCGCGGTGGCGGCGTGCCTGTTCCGACGAACCTACGCACTCTCGGAAGGGTAGAGGTGGCGGAGAAGCATCAGTAGCTCACCGTGGTGCACGCTCCAATGACAGTTGAAACATGGGAGCGCTAGGACGGTCTGGCCATGTGCGACCGAGCGAGTGGCTGTGGCGGCGCCCATGGATTGAGACTTACCCCCGATCCGCACCCACGACAAGAAACCAAACCAACCTGTCACGAGCACCAGCTAGAGTGGATCAACACGAGTCCAGAAACACCATCAATTGGGTTCTTTCCCATGGATTGAGACTTACCCCCGATCCACTGGCTACGGCGGTGCCCATGGCCGGCGGTGAGCAAAACACTAAATTGGCGGTCGGTAGCGCTTGACCGAGCATGGGGAAGATGGGACGCCTAGTTGCCTTCTTATGCCACCTACTGGTATGAGGAATTGAACTATGAAGCCCTGAGCTAGGTGAATTGGAGGGTGGAAAGGCGGAGCTCTAGCCATGGTCATGCCATGGAGAGTGCACCCGAGCGTGGGCGAGCGGATTAAGACGGGGCAGCTCCATTTGATGGCAGTAGCTCTAACACATGCGCACAGGTGACGGTTCATGGGCTTGGCGCGACGCGCTTGAATGGAGTGGCAAGACCCAAGCGGGGGCTCACCAGCGTCGGCTAGCGAGCGAGGCAGGGAAACATCTCGTCACCACAGTGATCGGGGTCGTCGACCTAGGCGCGGATGCAATGGCACACGTCTAGAGACTCGATGCGGTAGGTAGGATGAAAGGTGGGGCGAGCGCCACGACGGCAAGGCGGTGACAGCTGCAGCTCCGCCATGACCCCACACATGGCTTGGTGGCTGGCGTTGGCGCGCGCACACCGTGGCCGGGTGACCAGACCACTGCTAGCTGGGTCAGGCCATGAAAGACCTAGGCGCAACGCGTCACAGGCCTGGCGCACGCGCGGGCCGGCGACCGCGGCTTGGTCGCGACGTGACCCCGGCGCCACCACGCTATGCCCGTGGTGACCACGACCCCAGTCCGAACGGCTGCCCTATGTGACGTGCACACATTTCAAAGCGTAGCAAAAGTCACTAACGATCACAGTTGAGGTTCAACTAACTCCCCTATCGTAAAGTCCATATTGCCAACGACCTAGCAACGCCATCGCCATGACCAGAGGACCACCAGGGAAGGAGGTAGATGGATGCCGATGTGAGCTCGTCGCTCTGAACATTAGTTCACGAACAGAGCGCCAACGACACGACTTTGACACGTTTTAACGAGGTTCGGACAATTTTTGCGAGGGTATCATGACACCCAACACCACTGCCACCTAAGCCATGCTCAAGTACTCACTTAGAGGCAACCAACAGTACGAGAACATGAAGTTAGTGTTTAAATAATTTGGTTAGAATTTGATTGTCAAAACGGCATTGTCTACTATCATTTCCAGACTTAGAAGAGGGCAAGGTTTAGATAGAACTAACAACCATTAGCATTTTTTGTTGCAATCTTTAATATGTCTAAACCTTATTAATTTCAACCAATGATTATTTCACTCAATAGCCCATACTACATACTAACCCATAGGAGCAAAACATTTAAGCACCTTTTAACTATTTTGCTCAATATAATTCACCAAAAATGACGTTCGTAACCTAAGCTCAATTTCTTATCGATTCAACGGAAAGTTCTAATTTAAATTTCGGATTCGATTTTTGAGCTCCCAAAACCCTAGTTAACAATATTCACTTCCCAAAATTAAAGTTGTATTCTTATCTACACTATCTGCTCACCATTTTTACATAAGCACTATCATACGTTATATTTTGTTTTTGTTTACAGAAATTGTTTTTTGTTGTCTGTGTGTTTTAACTTGTTAAAATTCAAAAACTCGTTCGGCTAGATTATCCGAGGCCTTAACCTAGGTGCTAAGCAGGTTCGTAACACCAAAGGTGTTACAAATAATGTCAAAAACCGGGATAACATTATTTTTATTTTATGGGTTTTACTTCATTTTTTAACTAATAAACATGCGCGCGCATTGCAAAAGGTGACATACAATTTATTGTGCGGTGCTTGTACCAATGACAATAAACTATCTATATTTTATTGGATTTAATTAGGCTTGACCCAACCTTAAATCAAATAAATTCCAAGCCCATGATAACTGTTAGTGCAATAGATGATTAATCTGCTACGAAAATTGACAGGAGATTTACTAAACTTAAAAGGGGGCTATTGTGCAAATGATATGAGTTTAACAAAGTTATAAGACGAGTCACACACACCACGGTGCGAACAGGCTAGGGGGGGGGGGCGCAAGCCATGACATGAATAATATAGCGTCAATGATTGTTTTGTAGCTTCAAACTCAAAGGTGGAAGGGTGAGTGAGTGTCGTTCGAGTGAGGGACGAACGGATAGGAGGGAGGGAGGGGGGGAGTGTGTGAGAGAGAGACGATTTTTTCTCTTTAATCTTTAAAATAAATATAGATAAATATATAGTTTTATTGGTTGCGTCAGTAGAACCATTTTTTGATAATATATATTTTCTGGTAGCTTTGGCATCTGAGTATCACCTTTATTTTCAACAAGGTACACATGATTGATTAATATATGTCTAAATTATAGGGAACAAACGCATTAAGCTGATGGTGCCATTTCACTCCGTGGTATATCACCACAGGGGTTCCCAATCTCAAGTGGTCCAAATCTTAGAAATAATGCATACCCATACTGACACACACAGAGACACAAATTAGTAAATTATTTTATTTTTCTTGAGGGGAGGCAATCCATTTAGAGGAGATGATTTTCACGGAAAGAAAAAAGGGAAAAATGACATTTGGAGGAGATGGTTTCTAGAGAGACGAAATTTGGTTCTTTTTTCTTAAAAATGAGCTGAGCACTCTACTCCATTATTGTTACGAGTATATTCCCCAAAGTCCAAGAAGTCTGCTCCCTCAACGAAAAAGAGGTCTACTAAACCTGGCCCACTGGGCCGTGCAGTTTTCTGACTTTGGACCTGACCAAAACCTGCATGGCCTACTAACGCCCATATTGTCTGCACCGGCCCGTTCGCTTGTCTGAAAAAAGAAGTCAAAACACTATAGCGACTAATTAGATGGGAGAGAAATACTATAGTGACTAGTTGATGAATAGTACCCTATAAAGAGAAACCAGCTCGGCTGGTGTGAAAACCAGACCAGCGAACTGGCCCGTAGTACTGTACTAGCGTGCACTGCATCGGCGGCACGGCGGGGGACACCGCGCCGATACCCGCTAAGCGTCGCCGGCCGGACGCGACCATGACGGCCAGGCCATTTGGGGTAAAAATCCGTACGGCCCTCGCCTGCACTGCATCTGCATGCTATCATCGTCGTCATCATCGATCATGTTCCCTCCGTCCGTCCATCAGCCAGCAAAAGGGGCGAAGCCAGGAAAATTAGTCGCTGGGGTCAATACTCACAGTACTAAGTGTCATAGGTTACAAGGTTTTTAATTTCGGTATTACAAAAATTTCTGCCGCCCTCGAATTTACCGAATTTTATGAAATTCGGTCAAAAATTTTCTAGAGACTAGCACATGAAGTATGTTTTTCTAAGAATATTTAGATCTAACACATATTAGCATGATTTATGACTACACATTTATTGAGAGAAGAATATGCAACATAAACAATAGAAAATATGAGTCTAGAGTTATATAGCACATGTATCGGTGTATTACAAAAATTTGAATTTTCTTTTGGCCACCACCGAAATTCGCGAAATTTCACCAAAATTTTGAACCATGACGATAATATATATCATACATAACATCGCAAAGATAAAATAGCAATTGCATAGTGCGCAGTTACCTCTGTGGTTACAATCCTCCATCTTATGAATGTACTACTTGCCTTTCGAGTTCAGACTGTATAGCTGGAAAAAAAAACAAAAAACTTAAGACTGGACGGAGACACACTCAGAAGAGGAGATAAGCGGAGAGCAACCTTATTGCTATCACCAGAGCTACCCGCTGTCGCGAGTCGATGGCTCGCTCATCACTGGGATTTAAGTCCGGCCGGCCACCCAACTCAAATCATCACTTCACCACCGGATGACAAGGAGTATTAGCGATGCGCGGATGACAAGGAGTATTAGCGATGCGCTGATGGGAGAAGCAGAAAGGATTTGGGATGCAACGTTTGGCATTCAGGCCGGCTGCCTGCCTATACTATTGCTATCCTGATCACTCATGGGCTAGGAAGATATCGAGATGGACTCTTGCTATTGGGCTGTCAACCTACCACCGGGGTCCAATAAAAAATTTACTGGGGTCAATACCAATACCGGCTAACGCCGTGTTTAGTTCTAGGAAATTAAAATTTGGAGATATTGTAGCACGTTCGTTTTTATTTGGCAATTAGTGTTTAAACATGGACTAATTAGGCTCAAAACGTTTGTCTCGCAATTTTCCACTAAATTGTGCAATTAGTTTTTTTTCTTCTATATTTAATACTTCATGCATAAACCGCAAATATTCGATGTGACAGGTACTGTAGCACCTTTTAGTATTCTGGTAGAACTGAACACGCGCTAAGAATCGGTGCAAGCGCGGCGGCAAAACCGTCGGGGTCGGCCGTCCCCGATCGCCCCTGCCCAGCCACACACCCAAGTGTCCATGTATACGACATGATGCATGCATCTCCATACCGTGTCAACAGGCGGTTGTCAGTGAGCAGTACACTCATCAGACTCAGTGCTGCTACGGACGCACGGCCGCGTTCGCACGGAAGCTGCCTCGTGGCTTCGATCATCAGATCGTCGTCCAGAGGAAACGTGTCACCATGCACGAATGGCAGGCAGGCAGCACTGCAGCAGGGCAATCCATGGGGCAGGTGTGCGTGTGATCTGCGTGCTTGCGGGCGGGCGATCCTCCGGCCCGCGGTTGATGTCCATGTCCCACAAGAGCAGAGCGCGTGCAGGGCGGCAGCCGGCAGGGCATGGCCGTGTCGACTCGTCGTGTCACCCGGCTCGCCGGCTCGCAGCAAGAGATTTAGGGGGTGTTTGATTCTTTAGGTGCTTCTAAAATTTATGTCACATCGAATATGTAGATGCTAATAAGGGGTATTAAATATAGATTAATTACAAAACCAATTACATAGATTGAGGCTAATTGATGAGACGAATTTTTTAAGCCTAATTAATCTATCATTAGCACATGTTTACTGTAGCACCACTTTGTCAAATCATGGACTAATTAGGCTCAAAAGATTCGTCTCGTAAATTAGTCGCAAGTTGTGCAATTAGTTTCGTAATTAGTCTATATTTAATACTCCATACATGTGTTCAAACATTCGATATGACAAGAATTTTAGAAGGAGCCTGAGGAACCAAACGGGCCCTTAATACGGCAGCAGGTCTCTTCGTTTCACTGGAGACTGGACAGTGGACACAGCAACGTTCATTGAGGAACGGAAGGGGTGGTGAGTTCGTAGGCAACCCGGCCGGCCGGCCGCCGGCCTATCTAAAAGCAGCAATTGGGAGCCGACTACTCCATCCGTTCTAAAATAAAAATACGGTTACGATTTAAATGAAAATAAAAAGTACATCTTGGATTCAAATGTGCAGGCTACTGTAACTCTGAAATTGCATTTTTATCCCTAAAAAGTGGAGCTGAACTGGCAGTACAGGTGCCGTGGAGATGGTGCCGCCTGCCGCTGGATGGTAGTCTCGGTTGGTACCAGTGACCAAACGAGTGGTCAAGACCCTTCCACGTTGGTTTTCCTTTTTGACTATGGTGATTTTTTTATTTCCTTGCCCCAAACGTGATTGCCCTACCCTTCATTGTGGGATAGATTTTAAACTCTAGATGTACTTTTTATTTGGAAGTGACTACACAACTTTCAGTTGATTTTGTTTCGTTAAATCAACCAGATTTTCAACCAATCAAAGACTGACACGTTGTAAGTCAATCTGATTTAAAATCTAGAAGATATAGGACAATAAAACAACCAGAAATTAATCCGCCAAGCACAATAAAAAAAGTGATTGAAAAACTAAAACTGCCAACAACCAGATCTCAAACAACGAGTGGATCACACCCTACTACTGACCTCCACAAGATCCGATCCATTCACGTGAGAGAAAGGAAAGAGGCACCTCACGTCCTCACGTGACATAAAGATTCAACTTGAGTGCTAAGAAAAAAAATAATGAGAAAGAAGAAAACTAAGACAAAACTTTTAAGGATTAAGATTAGTTGAAACCGAAACAAATTAAAAATTATACTTACCCTTACAAATGATTTAGCAGAATTCAAACCACCAAGAATTTTGTTAGCATGCTTCCCAGGCGCATCTATGGGGTTATTTTGAATAACCTACAATTTTTTTAAAAAATAAACACAATATGAGGCCAAATAAAATATCAAACCATTCGAAGTGAAATCAATTTTCTCAAATTCCTAACAACTAGGATAAATCCACAAAATTGAAAAAAATGTTGAATTAGGTTGAACTGACCAATAAAAACAAAGAGAGAGAAAAAACCTTGCTGCCAAGATCAATGCCTCCTTTCTCAACTTCTTTTCTAGAGGATGAATTAGATTCATTGGGGTATCTTGCCTTAATCTTTTCTACAAAGGTGTTGCAGGTTCTAAAAATCATTAAAAACGCCTCAGATGAAGAAAATAAAACATATAAGAATACAACATCTAGGAAATAAAAAAAATAAACCATTGAATCTCATAACTCATTGGACTAAAACTAATAGCACATTCCAACTACGTAACAGGGTCGGTGCTACTAGTAGTGGGAAGATAGCAGGGTTTGGTGTGGTGGAGCAGCATGGAGGCGACGACATCTTCGTCTTACTCTAGTAGGATGAGAGAAGAGGAGGGAAATGAAGGAGCAGAGGGATTGCAACTCTTGCCTCAGTAAGTACATAAGTTGGGCATTGAATCCTCCCCCAGAGTTAAACCTCCCCCCTCAAAATGAAAATAAAAAATGAAAAAATAAAATGAACCACTGAATCTCAGAACTCATTGAACTGAAACTAAATAGAATATTTTAACTGAAAATAAAACTGAACAAATAAAATAACTTGACTAAACAAAACAACAAATTCTGAAACTCAACCACTGACAAAAGAACTAGCAACTAATAGAATCAGATTACCAAAAACTTGCCCTAGACATAAAATAAACTACAAGTTAATGGAAACATCTGACTAAAATCTACAGGACAAATTTAAAAGATGACACAAAAGACTACACTTGAAAAAAAACAAATGGCAAAGATACCAGTTAAACAAGTTATTTAACTCCAATGAAGCAAGGTTTCTAAATAACATAAATATTGAACCACTGACACTCGAAAAACATAATAGCTGAAACTAAATAAAAGAACAACTTCTTTTTTAAGACAATGGGAATAAACATCCAGCTTCATCCTCACTCAAAGGCGCGGAATCAGACCAAATTATTATAAATAAAATAAAATAACAACTTCTACAAATGAACAACTGACAAAAGAACCATGTACTGAAACAGATTACTGAATTCTCATTTCCTTTACAAATGCCAACGACGTGCTCAAGCAGTACTGTACTTATTCATCGGGATCCAACAATTCTATACTTATTCATCGGGATCAAACAATTTTTGTTCCCTATATACTCCATATATATATATATAATATAACATGTTCATGGAACATTTTCACACTGCATGTCTGCATACGAGCACTATTCCAAAAAAAGTAGTACGAGTATATGATTCTATCTTTTTTGTAGGGAAACATGTCCAGTATGGTCACGAGCAGCACCGACGACGACGAGGAAGCTCGGGACGAGGCAAAGGAAGCTGCTGCTCATCGCGGCGTCCGGGGAAGCTGTGGTTCCCGACGTCCCGCCGGTCACTGATACACAGCCCAACAAGAAACTGAAACGGCCCAACAAGAAAGAAAGCCACCGAAGATAACTCGAATCTCAACAAAATAGTAGCCATAGCAAACTTATTGATTAAGAGACGAAACAACACCCGGAAATCCCCTTTTTATTTTAGGACGGAGGGCTCCCAATCATCCGCGACATAGCGGCTTGCAGGCCGGGCCGTACACGTGAGCAGTTTCGGGCGCATGCATGCATGGACGCAGGAGTACAGCTACAGCTACAGCGCGCGGGCAGCAGACTGAGCCTGTCCGGAGCTCGCGCCATGTCTCTGTGTCCCTGCTAGCTCGCTGAGCAGTCACCGTCGTGCCTGCCCCCGAACGCGCCGCAGTGTCCTGACAGCGCTCACGCCCCGCGAGCGCGTGCGGTGCGGTTGCGGCGACATGAATAGATGATAGATCCTCGGGTGAGGGTCCGTTTAGTTTCATCCAAAATCCAAATATTTTTGCGTAGTATTTATCACATTGAATCTTGCGGCACATGCATGGAGTACTAAATATAGATGAAAAAAAACTAATTACACAGTTGAGTGAGAAATCGCGAGACGAAACTTTCAAACCTAATTAGTCCATAATTAGACACTAATTACCAAATACAAACGAAAGTACTACAATAGCTGAAACCTAAAAATTTTTGGATCTAAACGGGGCCTGAACCTCGCTGCTCCAGTCTGCCAGACGAAAAGTTGCTGCATGCCTCAGTCTCAGGACAGATCGATTCAGGCTGTGTTTAGCTGGGTGTAGTTTAGGAATTTGGCTACTGTAGCATTTTTGTTTTTATTTAGCAATTAGTGTTTAATCATAGACTAATTAGGCTCAAAATGTTCGTCTCGCGATTTTCAACCAAATTGTGCAATTAGTTTTTTTTCGTCTACATTTAATACTCCATACACGTATCGCAAGATTCGATGTGATAGCTACTGTAGCAACTAATAGAATCAGATTACCAAAAACTTGCCCTAGACATAAAATAAACTACAAGTTAATGGAAACATCTGACTAAAATCTACATGACAAATTTAAAAGATGACACAAAAGACTACACTTCAAAAAAAACAAATGGCAAAGATACCAGGTAACAAGTTATTTAACTCCAATGAAGCAAGGTTTCTAAATAACATAAATATTGAATCACTGACACTCGAAAAACATAATAGCTGAAACTGAATAAAAGAACAACTTCTTTTTTAAGACAATGGGAATAAACATCCAGCTTCATCCTCACTCAAAGGTGTGGAATCACACCAAATTATTATAAAATAAAATAAAATAACAACTTCTACAAATGAACAACTGACAAAAAGAACCATGTACAGAAACAGATTACTAAATTCTCATTTCCTTTACAAATGCCAACGACGTGCTCAAGCAGTACTGTACTTATTCATCGGGATCCAACAATTCTATACTTATTCATCGGGATCAAACAATTTTTGTTCCCTATATACTCCATATATATATATAAGGCTGTGTTTAGTCGAAGAAAAAGTTAAAATTTGGGTACTGTAGCACTTTTATTTTTATTTGACAAATAGTATTCAATCATGGACTAATTAGGCTCAAAACGTTCGTCTCGCGATTTTCAACCAAACTGTGTAATTAGTTTTTTTTTCGTCTACATTTACTGCTCCATGCACGTATCGCAAGATTTGATGTGACAGATACTATAGCACTTTTTTGGAAGTATTTTTAAAACTGAACACGCGCTAACATGTTCATGGAACATTTTCACACTGCATGTCTGCATACGAGCACTATTCCAAAAAAGTAGTACGAGTATACGATTCTATCTTTTTTTAGGAAAACATGTCCAGTATGGTCACGAGCAGCACCGACGACGAGGAAGCTCGGGACGAGGCAGAAAGGCGGCTGCTGCTCATCGCGGCGTCCGGTGAAGCTGTGGTTCCCGACGTGCCTCGAGCTTGGCGCGGACACGGCGGGTCGTGGCTGCGTGGCCGGTCACTGATGCGCAGCCCAACAAGAAACTGAAACGGCCCATCAAGAAAGAAAGCCACCGAAGATAACTCTAATCTCAACAAAATCGTAGCCATAGCAAACTTATTGATTAAGAGACAAAACAACACCCGAAAAATCCCCTTTTTATTTTAGGAAGGACGGCTCCCAATCATCCGCGACTGTTAGCAGCACACAATCTAGAGGATGAACTCAGATCACTCCAACTCCAAATCAATCAGCACAGGTAATAATATCCGATACAATAAGAGATAGAATCAGGGGAAGGCAGCAAGGAGGGGAATTAAGGTGCTAGGAAGAAGTTACTAGAAGGATCTAGAAGAGAAAATCTGGGTACAAGAGGAAGGAACTTGAGGAAGAAGATGAACAGTAATAGCAAAAGGAAAGGTAATCTGCTGGTATTGGATAATTTGTTCGATGCCTTCGAAGCTCCTGCTCTCTTACTTTTGTAGGCTCCCATCCAGCAGAGTCCGAACTGGGCTCAAGGCCCAGGCCAAAGCGACGGCCCAGCATGGCTTATCTCTAACATTCCCCTCTCCTTGAGGTTCGGCTTGCCCCCAAGCCGATGAAATGGATCCACCGGGGTCCCAAATGAACTTGCACTTGGTACATGACCTTGCTACTCGAAATTTATGTGCTGTGACGTCAAGCAAGAAAGACCGACAATTGCCACCACACTTCCGGTGTACTCGCTGTTGAATCGCTGATATCAAGAGCTGCAAACCATCAGGATCCCATGGCACTGATGCCTCCATAGTGAAAATGTGCAGTAACACCATAACATTAGTTCCCATCATCTTTTCTGTTTCAAAACTGAACTGAAACTCCTCATGAGCAAGAGAATTAATTGCAAGCAGCAGCCACATGGCGCTAGCTGTTTGTGCTTGGACAGTTGTGGTAAATTGATGCAATAACACACCACTATTGTTGAAGTTGTACACTGCAACTATGACGTCAAGCTTGTGGTGATCTCCCCACATAGGAGAAGGAAGACGGTGGACAGAATCATACTTGATCAGTTGCATCAATACTGAATAAAACTCAAAAGTATGCATAGTCACCTTGCTACAGCCTGCCAATTTCAGAACCGCATTGAAATGAACCAGGTGTATAATAATAAGTGCATCAGGACTGAGCAACCGGTGATGCTTCTGAACTGGTAGTATTGACAGAAGGAGCACCATAGAGCTGAAAAATCTCATCTCTGCAATTAGTCCCACAAAACTGATGACAAACCCATGAGATAGAGAGGTGTAATCAAACTGTGTAAGCCCCCGATTAATCACGCCATAGAGTAGCTGCATCAGACACTCGTGGACTGAACATGTACTGCGCCAAGTTGTCAGACAGGTAAAGGATGGCCAAGGTGTAGGTCTGAGTTGAACACCATCTCTCAACATCTCAAGCTGATGAGGTGGTGGCCACGGAGGCCTGTACTGCACAGCAACCCAGCCTGCTGAATCTCGCATGAACAAATGAATCGGAGCAACATCCCTCTTGCTAATTTCAGCTATCAGCTGATGGTCCTCAAGATTACCAATATCCTCATCACCGAGTATCACAAACTGCACTGGATTCTGAGAGAACTGGCCCTCAAACACCCACTGAACACCATGTGTCTCAGATGCAGAGCATGGCATCACAACACCAATCAAGTATGCATGGGTGAAGTTGGTGATGTACCTAGTTAGCATTTCGTCCAACACCCAATGAGCGCCCATGGTGGCGTTGATGATGGAGATGAATTGGACGCTGGTGGTGATAGGATCCTTCGCTCTCGTCGAAGCTGCTGCTGTAGACGCCTCTATGATGTTGCGGACGTGCTGGTCGGTAGCTTGCAGTGCGCGACCATGGGAAAGACTGCGGGCGCAGCGCAACCACGGAGCTCGAACGCACAGTGCTCCAGACGTGCGGCGGTGGTGACGGAGACGAGCACGTCTCGGTCCAACTTGAGTACGAAGGGCTCCATACCCGGAACGGAGACGAGCACGTCTAGGTCGAGCTCGTGCACGTCCGGTGTTTGACGCACACGTGCACGAACGGCTTCTCCTCGGGAGCGCACTCGATACGGTTGCCACCGAGTGTCGAACACCTTGAGGGCAGCGTTGGAGGCATCCCAGGGTGCACCATCAGCTGGGAGGTGCCAAGCTCGTAGAGGCGGCAGAGGTCCTGCACGGCGTTCCGCTCGAACTGGTCGGAGTGCACCAGCGACACGAACGGAGCGACGCGCCAGAGAGGCCTCCAGCGGCGGGAGAGTATCGACGTGCGCGTGGCATCCTTGATGGGAAGGCGGGAGACAATGTTGCCGAGGAGCACGTCGGGAAGGAGGCTAAGGCGGTCGAGGACGTGCAGGGAGACTGCGGTGACGACAGCGCTGGAGTTGGCACGGTCGAGGTGGTTGGGGATCTCGTCCCCGACGGAAACGCGGTTCTGCACGGGCGGATCGGCCTCAGAGTCGAGCTTGGGGGCGTCGCGCTGCTCGTGGGCACCGATGAGGAGGACCACGGTGGCTTCCCATTGCTCCCGTGCGGTCTCGGAGAAGTCGGAGAACTGCGAGTCCTCGAGCAGGCCGAGCATGTTGCACGACGCCAGCTCATGGCACTCCAGCGACGCGAGCTCCTCGGCGACCTGCTGAAGGCCGAGGTCGATGCTCGTGCCCGAGAGCTCCTCCCCCGCAGTGTCGTCGTGGACGGGAGGCGGAGGTCTTGCCTCGATGCGGTACGGCCTGTCGACGATGGCAGGAGGATGCGAAGGACGCGCCGCCTCGACAGCCGGCTGCAACAGCGGCGCGAGGGAGGATGGCTTCGGATGTTCCGCGGAGAGTAGGGAGGAGGGCGGAGCGGGCACTGAGTTCCGCGCCGTCGGCGACGGAGGCGCGGTCGTGTCGGAGGAAGCCAGCTCGCAGACTCGCTCCTCCAGGACGTCGCTCAGCTTGAGGGCGCCGATGCGGAGCTCCTCGACGGCATCCCGCGGCTCCCTCATCGGCGGAGCGTCGTCGAGCGCGATGGAGACGCCCTTCTCGGACGCGGGGCGGAGCGACTCGGAGGCGGGGGTGTTGACGGGGCCGTACCGGACGAGCTTCTGGTCAGCGCTGAGCGGCGCGTCGGGTTCGGTGGAGGTGACGAACGCATCGACGGGGACGGCGCCCGAGTCGTCGTTGCAGGAGGAGGGAGCGCGTCCGCGTGCGGGCTGCTGCAGCCTGGCGAAGAGCCGGTCGAAGCGAGCATCGGACTCGTCGAACCTCCTGTGGATCTCGTCGAGAAGGAACCGGATAGAAGGAGAGATCTCGGTAGGGGATTCATGGTGCTAGACCGAGAATCGACTCTCTGATACCACTGGTTAGCAGCACATGATCTAGAGGATGAACTCAGATCATTCCAACTCCAAATCAATCAGCGCACATGTAATAATATCCGATATAATAAGAGATAGAATCAGGGGAAGGCAGCAAGGAGGGGAATTAAGGTGCTAGGAAGAAGTTACTAGAAGGATCTAGAAGAGGAAATCTGGGTACAAGAAGAAGGAACTTGAGGAAGAAGATGAACAGTAATAGCAAAAGCAAAGATAATCTGCTGGTATTGGATAATTTGTTCGATGCCTTCGAAGCTCCTGCTCTCTTACTTTTGTAGGCTCCCATCCAGCAGAGTCCGAACTGGGCTCAAGGCCCAGGCCAAAGCGACGGCCCAGCAGCGACATAGCGGCTTGCAGGCCGGGCCATACACGTGAGCAGTTTCGGGCGCATGCATGACGCAGAAGGAGTACAGCTACAGCTACACTGCGCGGGCAGCAGACTGAGGCCTGTCCGTGGTCTGTCCCTCCATGAGCAGTCGCCGTCGTGCCTGCCCCCGAACGCTCCGCAGCGTCCTGCCAGCGTTCACGCCCCGCGCGCGCGTGCGGTACGGTTGCGGCGACATGAGGCTGTATTTAGTCGGATGGGAAGTTTCGTTTTTATTTGACAAATAGTATTCAATTATGGACTAATTATGCTCAAAATGTTCGTCTCGTAATTTCCAACCAAACTGTGTAATTAGTTTTTTTTTCATCTACATTTATTGCTCCATGCACGTATCGCAAGATTCGATATGACAGGTACTGTAGCACTTTTTTGGAAGTATTTTTAGAACTGAACACACACGCTCATTAGATGATAGATCCGCGGGTGAATCTCGCTGCGCCAGTCTGCCAGACGAAAAGTTGCTGCATGCCTCAGTCTCAGGACAGATCGATTCAGCTAGTTATGGACACATGAGATGATCGATCGATCGTGCTAGTCTATCGTCTAGGGGATTATTGCATTAATAACCAAGTGACAGACCACATAGTCCATAGGGCAGGCTTTCTGCATTTCCTGATTTCGTCTCAGCTGTCACCGCGTCAAATATTTGTCTCCGGAGTCCGCAGAGCTACCTGCAATCGCGAGCAGCCGAGCAAGGGTTTCAGGCTCCCACTCCCATGGGCCATGATCTTGCGCGCGGGCCGGAATTCTGGCGTCACGGAGAACAGAGGCAAGGCGGCGCAGGGGTCGACGGGCGAAGTGGGGAAACGGAATCCGTGACTAGCCGAAAGGGCCGTGTGGCGCGGCAATTCTGCGGCCCATCAAATTGCATGGGCTATTTAACAAGCCCTTTCTTTCGGGCTTTAAGGGCCTCGTTTTGTCTTTTTCTCTCGGGCTGACTCCGCCCGGCAAGTTCTGGCTGGAGCACGGCGCCGGCAAGTGGGCGGCGACCCGGTCCGGGCCGACAACTACCCGAGGCGGTACAAGGCCTTCTTCTACAGCAATACCACAAGCTTCATGGCGTCCGTTGCCGGTACGGACTTACGGTCTTCCTGTTGAACCTGTCCAATACAGGAAAAATATACTGGAGACATGGAAAGGGAAAGGGAAAGGGAAAGGTGCGTGGTTAATTCTCTGTTAGTACCAAACCGTGATCTCAACTGCAAGGGACCTAAATAAACATCGCTACCAATTCAACTTCCTCGCCGGCGTCGTGGAGAACGCTTGTGACTCCAGCCTTGGAGGGCAAAGAGTTGTGCCCTATTCGCTCGTCTTACAGCCCATGAACATAAATTAGCCAACAAATATTTATTTAATAATTGAGCTTGAGTTTGCATGGAGGTTAGGGTTCAGGGTTCGTACCTAGCCAAGCGCTCCATGCCCTGCTGCACAACCCACTGGCTAGCGGGCCCACTCCCGTTGAGTCGCGGAGGGGATAGTCGTCCCATGGCTTCGCTCCTAGAGAGCCCCTCTTGCCAACTCTTTTTTTTCTTGAAGATTGAAGATTCTATTGTACCATTAAAACCTACCATATCTCTCTTGCCAACTCTTTTTTTTTCTTGAAAATTCTGTTGTGCCATTATAACCTACTCCCTCTGTCACGTTCTAGGATTGGAACCGGTAACCAAGGTAGGAAGTAAAAGACCCTATTATCCCTACAAAGCAACCATCACATCTGCTGAAAATTTGGAATGACGTGCGCATTCATTGCTCTCCTTGCTCTGCTTCCGTGCCTGGCCACCGCTCCAGCGCTCCTACACAGCAGAAACTGATAGGACATGGATGATTGATGTCTGATTGGGTTAGAGTAGGAGGCTATAACGTCAATACTTTTGGGACAAGCTTTGAGTCCTAGGACGTGAGTAATTCTGAGACGGAGGGAGTACCTTATCTCTTGTATGCCATTTAAATGTGCAAGTTCCCTTCTCTGCTATGACTTTTGATTTCACGTCCAACAATATACCATTATTGCTACAATTTTAAAAATATAGAGAGATTTCTAGTTTGCACAAATGGAGGCCAAAATTGATGATGAGTTGATGACAGTGGCACATAACAAGAGTTGCACAATTAAAAATTGATGACTCGGAAGGAAACCTATACTATATATTTTCAATAACATAGAAGTGATTGCATATTTGCATAGATGAAATTTGGTGGTAAGGGTTATGGAGGATTTTATGAGGTGTGGGTCTTTCAAAATAAGAGATGGCGCAGAAACTGATTTTGGGAAGACACATGGGTAGGCACCTCACCCCTAAAAGAGCAATTTTCCAGCATGCACAACATAGCTGATTGTCCTCATGTAACTGTGGAGACGATCATGAATCAAGTGCCTATTAATGTCTCTTTTTGCAGAGCTTTAATTGAGGTTAAATTGACGGCTTGTCTTAACCTAGTTGCCAAAATAGCCAATGTTCAACTTTCAAATCAGAGGAATGGTTTTAGCTATGATCTACATAATCATGGTCAATTCTAGGTGCGATGTATGCGTACTTGATAAACTAGGATAGATACCCTTTTCACTTATAAATTCATTTAGAAATTAAAGCTCTCTCTTATAAGCACAATTTAGCTAAGGGGCGTTTGAATCCTTTCATTTGGGGGAATTGAAATCTACTTAACAAATTAGGCTATTTGGCTTATAATTTGACATTCCACCTGTCGGGGTTATAACCCTGGGTGTCTCAAGGCACCGATTAGTTAGTGGACCATGCGGCCCACAATATATCAGCTAGCGAAGGCCTGAACGATTGAGGCTAGGCCGATCCAAGAGAACCAGGCCAAGCGCTAAGGCGGGGGCTTGCCACGACCCCTTCAGCAGACTTAGCCGCCCAGCGCACGAGAGACACACGACCACTCCACCGTCCTGACCCCTGGGAGAAATGGGGAGAGGTCAAGAGCAGCCAAGCGTGCCTGCTCTGACAAGAATAGGCACGCCGCACTAACTTCGCAAGGACCGAGGGGACAACGGTCACCTTGGTCCGGTCAGACGCCATCCCTGCGCCACGCTGTGCAGACAAGACAACACCGCACGGCGGTGACAACCAGTACGGTGATCCACCGTCCAAATATGATCTGACAGGATGCATGTACGATTCTACCCACCACGGGATGGGATCCACGATGAAGGCATTGACTTAGAGGCCATCCAGACCGACAGGAGCCACGACCCCGAGGGTCGGGATTGCGGCCCTCAGTTCTTCAAACCAACAAGACGATTGATGACCTAGGGGCGGCTGCCAACTCCTGTACGATGCCCCAGGAAACCAGGGAGCGATGATGAAGACCACGATGAGGACCACGCCGCACAGGACGGCTGGCGAACCACCACCGTGTTTGCAGTGCCGCCACGGCCTGCACAGTAGCACCACGTCACACCATACCGCGACGTGGCCACAAGACCATGACGACAATCATGCCTAGACCTACACCACAAGATGGCGTACCTTGCAAGCTAAGTTAGCTAGGCTCTCCCTCAAGCTCATGACCCTTCGGTCAGGAAAACCTACTGCTTTGTATAAGTCCTGGCCCCAAACTCTATATAAAGGCAGCCAGGGCACCCATCCGAGAAAGGGACTCTGATCCTCTACCATTTTACTCATTCTCCATCGTAGTAGGGCTCCTACAGCTTTTCTTTAGGCAGTCCATCTCCTAGCTCTAGCTCTCCAACCTCTTCCACCATTCTTGCACCCCATTGTAAAAACTTCAGAGCATTCAAGAGAGGAACACGGACTCGATCATCTTTTGAGACTGGATGTAGGGCTCTGGCCTGAACCAGTATAAATCCTCTTGTCTTTTGGATGCTACCATCGTCTTCGTAGAGCAGCGCGATAATCATATAAGTTCACTAGTCCAGTTTACAAAACACTGACAGTTGTCATGCCAGGTAGGGGACAGTCGCGCACTCTCAATTGTTGAGAAGGAAGCGATAGCTTGTCACACCATCGGTGGACTCATCTGCGGAATGGCCCATGGTGGCCACATCCACCACGAAAACTACGAGTTCACCGGCATCAAAGGGCCAGCGCCCGTGTCTGCTTTCAGCCGCACCCTAGACCTCCGCTACAGGAATATGGACCCCACGGTCTACGGCGGACACACTCTTAGAACTGCCCTCAGCGGCAGCATCCTAGAGTACACCTATATTGGGGGGCCTGTACCCTCACTTATCACCAACCATGGCCAGGCCTTCCATCTAGGAAGCCAGAAGACCACCATGGCTCATGACGAACTCACCCAGGAAATGGCCTCAACCGACCACATCCTTTTAGGAAACCACGAGGTTATCCATGCTAATGGGCCAACGCCCATCACCAGCTTCTACCCCGTCTAGGCCAACCGTGCGGGAAGCCTGGGTCCGATAGTAGAGCTACAGTCCGAGCAGCGCCTCCACAACCAATGGAGCGCAGCGCATCAGGGCATGTGTGAACAACAAAAATCACCCACCGCCATGCGGCGACATTGTTAGTGGTCAGGTGGCCAGCCGACGCCACACCTCGAAAGGCCAAGCCCAGAACCAGAGCCTAGCCCTGGTTGGTAGACAAACCGCCCTTCACGCCTGAGCAGATTATCGGCTATCACTCGGAGGCGAGTGCATCTGAGGAAGCGGGCTCCCTATGCACACCGCATGCCACGTCGAGTGGACCAAACCACATTGCATTCAGATCCCACTTGCGCAGTGACAAGTCGCGCCATCTCCTCGTCGAGAGCGGCAACCACACTCAGAGGCGTGGACACAACGACCGCGACATCGTCGCGCCGCGAAGGCTCAACCATCAGAACACACGAACCCTCCCGACCAGAAGCCACAGCGGGCCGAATTCGAAGAAGTCACCCTCGGGGGCTCGCAGGCCCACCGAGGATGTTGAACTAGCAAAGGTCGACCCAAATCCATCCGAGAGGTCAATCCACGCCAGCTGCGACCATTCCAAGTGATAAATAAGCGCCTTCACCAACTCACGGCCCAGGGACTGCAGCAACTCTATCACGAGCAGACGCTCGGGGGCTCACTGCACCCCAAGTGAAGACAACCACTCTCACAATAGCTTCTGGTACATCGGTCAGTCACATCCACTTTGACCTTAGCCTCCGTACCTAAACACGTCCACATGCATGTGTAGGATCACCTGTAGTCTTGGAAAACTTAGAGCCAACTAGGGAACATGATGTCTGTACATTCCACCCTAACAACATCCATGCCACCTAGCGATTAGTCCCGGCTTGAAGGGATCGTTCACGTAGTCATGCACCCATGAACCTCGGTGTAGCATTGCTTGTCATTGTCTCAGTGTCCCCCTCATTTCAAGCTCTATCTGATCGCGCTCCTGACCTTGACAAACCAGTGACCCGAGCCTTGATTTCTCGATTGCACACAAGTCTGAAAGGAAGCGGGGAACCCATTCGCTCAAGGAGGACCAAAAAGGAAAAGAAGGCTCTAGCCGCTCACCCGCTTTCTTCTTGCATCGCACAAGATCGATGACCCTTCCCTCGACGTCTTGCTGTGCGATCGGGTCACACACCTTTTATCTCTGTGGGCTAGCCCCTAGGCTAAAACGTGTACCCACACGCACGGGATCGTGGGGGATCGTGTACATTCTTAGCCCAAACTAGAAGAAAAGCGAGGTAATGGCAAAATGACAAAGCGAATGCGCCGATCAAACGCCATGCGCACACAAAATCCATAACATGTTCACCGCGACAAGGACACCCATATAACATAAGATCCTCACGCAAGGGTCATCACACACTAGAAGCCTGGGACAGGTGTCATACGTGGATGATCGGCACTTTACTCATAAGAACTCACACTCCACGAGCGGTGACATCACTCAGCCTCACGTCCACGTGAAAGCAAGGAGAGGCAGGTGCTTGCACAACTCGAAGAAAAGTAAAGAAAGGCGTGATGCTGCTTGGCCTATCCTACAGACACTTGGGTCACGCTGAGCCAAACTCCACGGATTGATCCTTGGGCGGGGCTACGTGGCCAACAACCCCCAAGATCGTGCGCAAAGTGACCCACCGCAACCACGACCCCGCATCGTGCTTAGGAAAACCTCTCTTGGGCCGGCTCTTAGAAGGGCTCGAGGCCACAAAAGGGTTAGGGGTAGGGAGGAGATGGGCCCCTACGACTCTAATCGGTGGTGCGGAGCCACATGACCATCTCTCTTTGTGTTCGAGTCATTCGCTTTGAAGTTGCCTGGGTTAACCCCCTCTGGCCGCTGCGGAGGCGGTTGGGGATCGACGGGCTTGATGGCTGACGATTTATGGAACGTCTCTCGACGAGGCATAGCCGAACTCCACGTCGATTGGGGAGGATATTGGGTCCCGCTTGAATTACCCATTGACCCTGACGAGGTGCACCGCTCTGACCACGTGGTTACGGTGGACTTGCCTCTCCCCGCGTGGGGCAAAACCAAACCCGCCTTTAACAAGGCAGTACGACCTCTCGAGGTTGGCAAAGACACCAGAGAAAAACAGAGTTGGGACCCCATGACCCGGAAAAGAGTCAGGGCCAAGCCTCGATTAACTCCTCCCTGCGTCCTAGGTCTCAGACCTAAGGCCAGCTCTAGAGACTCATAAACTATTAGAGGTCCACGACCTCTTCGGGAGAGATCAATGAAGTAAATGGCTGGAGTGACACGTAATGCGGAGCCCAAAGCGTGATCATGGCTCGGTCACGTGGAAGAAACAGAAGGTCCAAGACCTACGAGCCAACACACGTTCGCAAAAAGCCTCACGACAGCGTGCATAGAGGTTGAGGAAGCATTTCCTGACACCATTAGCAAGAAGGACCTACCCGTGAATCTATCCTCCATGATCCAGAGGCTTGTTGCCTCCGCAAAGAAAGCATCAGCATTAAGAAAAGGGAACTCTCACCTTAGTATCCACAAGTACAAGAGCGACCATGTGGCAGAACTACCCGAAATAACGCACTTACAAAGGCGCTTGTCTTCCACTAGATACTAAGCACCCCGAGAGCGGGCTACATTGGGCGGATTCTGTCGAGCACACCCCAAGGGAGAGCCCGAATAATCCACATTTTCCCTCAGAATCCAATAATAAGAACGAGTTTACATTACTTAGTCCATTGCATATTTCCAGAGTTCTTAGAAATATATTATTACAATACCAAATTCAGAGTGCGAAAATTTAATAGCGGAATGAAAAGAAACATCTATCGATAATATACAAGGATCCATCTATGCCCACCAGAAGAATCCTTCACACAACAGCTACTCCTCAAGCAGTACCTGCAACAGGGGTAAATAAACTCTGAGTACACATTGTACTCGCATGACTTATCCGACTAGTGGGAATAATTTCCCGACTCCAAGGAATATGATAAGCTTTATGGTTTGCTGGGTTTATTTTTGCAGAAAGCAATACTAATGTGAATCCTTATGTATGTTAATTATTAGCATTCATGATTAGTTCATTATCTAACCATTCTATGTAAGCACATGTTCTACTTTCAAGCAAGAGTTGAGCAAATAGTTCCATCTCACCACCTTTCTTCTTTTAGTTCTTACTACGGTGCTAGAGTGTAGACAAGCCATACCGGATCGCCCGGTGATTTACGAATCAATGTGCCCAGCTGGGTACCCCGAAACACACGCCCTACTTGTACCCTAGGCACAAGTAGGACCAGCCCGCCACCCTCCTGTCACGGGGTCTAGGTCCCCATCCAAACTTGGACTCCAAGCCCCCGCTCCTGAATTCCGGACTCAGTGTGGTGCTTAGACCTCCACCATCCCCGCCTCCAATCAGTCAGTCCGGAAAGAGCCAGAACCCATGACAAGAGAGCAACAAGCCTATTGTGAGTAACGGCAGGTTACTCACGCTATCAAAATCCTAAGCATAGCAGCTACTTGACCTATACTAGTAGGACTCATAGGTAGATATATCTATGCATGTAGTTTCCATAAAATGCCTGTAACATAAATGCACATCACACACACATATATATATATATATATCCAGATATCATTCAAAATAAGGGTTATGCACCGAGGCTTGCCTTGGGCAGGCGGGGTGTCAACAAAGTCAGCAACTGAAGGCTCCAAGGCTCCGTCCTGTATGAGAATCTCCTCCTCATACTCCTCAATGATCTCCTCGTACTCCTGTTCGCCTGTAGGCACGAACTCTACCAGCTCGTTATCTACATGCATGAAATGATGATGCAACACTTAGTAATACGGCAACAACAACTCTTAAAATAAAATACATCTATCAAACTACTAAGCTAGCTCTACCGACTAAGATGCTAAGTTACATATTATTCCACTAACAGGTATAAAACATTGCATGCATTATCTTAGCAACTAAAGGCATCCCTATTCTTAATATCGATTTACTCTATATATGATAAAACAAGGAGTACTAGCTACTCTATTTATCAACCTACTCTGGTGCTACAAAAATTACAGTGAGCACATAATAATCTAATGATCCTGCTGTAAAAATTTCATGGCTAAAGCTATCACCAATTTACCACAAAAATTCCTACAAATATTAAGCTAAATAATACTAAGATTTCCTAAATGAATTAATGAACCTATCATTAGCAAAGATAGCTGTAAATTAACTACACCAACAGATAGATAGCATTTTTGTGAACCTAACAAAATTTGTTTCACTATTTTTAGACACCTACAGAATTTATTATAATTTTCCAAAGATCGGCTAAAAACTAATTTGAATAAACCTTTACTAATTCCCTAGAAAAAGGAAAATCCGAAATCCACCTGCGCGGCCCATCGCGGCTCGGCCCACGCCCGCGCAGCGCACGCGCACACGCGTGACCCACCGGCGCGGCCCAACCGCGCGGCAATGGCCCGCGATGGGGAGGCCCATACGTGCCGACACAATTGCGAAAATGCCCTCGCGCTAATACCAAATCGGTCCGTAGTCCACATCACTATTCCTACAGTCTGGACTTAAGCAATCTAACCCTTTGAACACTCTATCTTCACAACGCCCAGACCCTCGGGCACCCGCGCACACACCGACGCGGCGACGCTGTCACAGGGCGGTCACGCTGGCGAACCTGGACCCGCTCCGACCAAGCTAGCGAGCCAAACAACACCTACGACCCTAGAGCCTACCCTAGCCGAAGTTACAGGGGCATCGGAGCCCCATGACACCAGCAGCGACGCCAGCGGCAGCGACACGACGAGGCAGGCGGCCAGGCGACAGCGGACCGACCAGGGCATCGGGCTCGCCGAGCGTGGTGTGTGCGTGTGGCGTGTGTGTGCGCGTGTGTCGGGCGGCCGATACTGCAGCGCCGAGTGCCGAGGTACGGTGACCGCGCCCGGACGCTGAAATTGGCCGGGAACGTTGTGCGCACAATTTTTAAAGCATTCAAAAAACCCTAAAACATTGATCTAATCGCCAAACCACCTATGCAATTCTTAAGAGGGCATAATAAGCTACTAAAAAAATCTATGAAACCACACCACTACTTAATCCAATTCTCCTACAAAAATTATCAAACATGGCTTTGTCAAACCACTTTCCACACTTACGAAATCGGCTAAGTCTTGATCAGGTTCGCGTCAACTTCGATTTCCAAGCTATTAAGTATGCTAGCTAGTGAATTCCTTTCTCGACCGCAGGTATTTCATCGCCATCTACAAAGTTCATACTTCCAACTTTACTAAAGTTCCGCATATATGTTCTATAGTGTTTTTTTCCAATAAAAATTCACAAACATTCGTACTTGATAATTTTATACGTCACGAACGACCTTTCGTTAAGCTTTTCCGTTGGTCATTTTAAGTTATGTAAATTGATTTACACACTATATCACATGCATTGACACATAACCATGATGCTCATGACATGTTTTAGCAAAAGATTTTATAGTGTAACACCGAGGGTGTTACAAATCTACCCCCGTAAAACAAAATCTCGCCCCGAGATTTCATGTACCTAGTGTGGAAAAAAGATAAGAAATACATTTCAAAATAAACAACTACCTTGATGAACCAAAAAGAAGATGGGGATAATGCTCCAGGATGTAACTTTATTGCTCCCATGTTGCTTCATCTTCCAAGTGGTTTTGCCACTGAACCTTGTAGAACTTCACCACATTGTTCCTAGTCACTCTTTCTTTCTCATCTAAGATCTTGACAGGATATTAAATATACATCAAGTCAGGCTGGAGGGGAAGTCCTTCAATTTCCACAGCTTCATCAGGGACCCACAAACACTTCTTCAACTGAGATACATGGAACACATCATGTACCGCAGATAAAATATCTGGAAGTTGGAGACGATAAGTAACTGGGCCACACTGCCTCACAACCTTGTAAGGACCCACATATCGAGGGGCTAGCTTGCCCTGAACGCCAAACTAATGCACCCCTCTCATAGGAGACACCTTGAGGTACACATTATCCCCAACTGCAAACTGCAAAGGTCTTCTTCGCTTGTCCGCATAAGCTTTCTGTTGGCTCTGAGCTACCTTCAAATGACTCCAAATAATACTGACTTGCTCTCAAGCTTCTTTGATGAAATTAGGTCCAAAATATCCATGGTCTCCCACTTCAACCTAGTTAAGTGGTGTCCTACATTTCTTTCCATATAGAGCTTCAAAGAGTGACATACGAATGCTTTCTTGATGGCTATTGTTGTAGGAAAACTCAGCTAAGTTCAAGCATTCACCCCACTTCTCAGGAAAAGAATTAGCACAAGCTCTCAACATATCTTCAAGTACCTAGTTGACCCTTTCTGTTTGGCCATCAAGCTATGGATGATAGGATGAACTGTGGAGGAGGCTAGTACCAAGACACTCCTAGAGCTGCTCCCAAAAACAAGAGACAAAGACGGACCCTCTGTCAGAGACGATAGTGAGAGGAACTCCATGTAGGGTCACAATCCGATCCAAATATAGCTTGGCATACATTCTAGCTAAATATCTAGAATCCACTGGGAGAAAATGAGTTGACTTGGTAAGGCTATCCACAATGATCCAAATAGAGTTATAGCCCTTGGATGTGTGGGGTAAACTCACAATGAAATCTATGGAAATATCTTCCCATTTCCAAACAGGAATGGGCAAGGGTTGCAAATATCCTAGGGTACGCATGTGGTATGCCTTAACTCTCCCACAAGTGTTGCACTCCATGACGTACTTGGTGATATCCTACTTCATATTGGACCACCAATACAAGTGGCACAAATCATGGTACATCTTGTTATTGTCGGGATGAATAGACAACTTGGAATGATAAGCTTCATTCAAAATCTTCCTTCTAAGCTCCTCATTTGATGGAACCACCAATCTGTTCTTATACTTTACTACCCCTTGCTCCACAATACTAAACTGAGGACCACGCCCTTCGGCAATTAGTTTCTTGATGTGAGGAATTTCTGAAGTATCTTGCCTTTGCTCCATAATAAGCATCTCAAGTAAATCTGAGACTAAGGCAATGTGAGCTAGCACCTCAGCATGGTTGAGAGACAAAGGTGTTTCTTCATCCTGATATGACTTTCGGCTCAAAGCATCAGCTACCACATTAGCTTTTTCGGGGTGGTAATGTACCTCCAAGTTATAATCCTTGATTAATTCCAACTATCTCCTTTGCCTCATATTTAACTTAGACTGAGTAAAAATATATTTGAGGCTCTTATGATCCTTAAAAATGTGTACTTTGTTCCCAACAAATAATGCCTCCAAATTTTTATAGCGTGCACCATGGCAGCCAGCTCTAAATCATGGGTGGGATAATTCACTTTGTGCTTTTTCAGCTGGTGTAAAGCATAAGCTATCACACGCCCATCCTGCATAAGCACACATCCCAACCCCATCTTCAAGGCATCACAATATACATCAAAAGGTCTGTCAATATCTGGTTGGGCCAAGACAGGAACAGTGGTAAGAAATTTCTTCAAAGCTTGGAAAGCTTCTTCACAAGCTGGGCTCCAAACAAACTGGGCATCTTTCTGGAGCAGCTTGGTCATCGACTGAGCTATCTTAGAGAAGTCAGGAATGAAGCACCGATAGTACCCAGCAAGACCCAGGAACTGATGAATCTGGTGCACTGACTTGGGAGACTTCTAATTTAGCACATCTTGCACCTTGCTTGGATCTACAGAGATGCCATCAGGAGTTAGAACATGTCCCAAAAAGTGCACTCGATCTAACCAGAACTCACATTTGTTGAGTTTGGCATACAACTTGTGTTCCCTCAATCGAGTCAGTACTATCCGAAGGTGTCGTGCATGCTCTTCCTTGTTCTTGGAATATATCAAGATGTCATCAATGAATACCACCACAAACTTATCCAACTCCGGCATAAAGACTGAGTTTATGAGATACATGAAGAATGCAGGAGTGTTGGTGAGACCAAAAGACATGACTAGGTATTCATATAGCCCATACCTAGTAGAAAAAACTGTCTTTGGTATATCTTGTGGTCTAATCTTGATTTGATGATAGCCTGAACGGAGATCGATCTTGGAGAACACCTTAACACCAGCTAGTTGATCGAACAAAGTATCGATACGAGGTAAAGGATACTTGTTCTTAATGGTTACCGCATTGAAAGGGCGGTAATCCACACACATCCGAAGAGTGCCATCCTTCTTTTTCACAAAATGGCTAGACAACTCCATGGTGATGAGCTAGGATAGATGAATCCCTTTTCCAACAACTCTTCTAACTGCTTCTTCATTTCAGCCAATTCCTTCGGGGCCATACGGTACGGGTGCCAGAAGATAGGCGCAGTGCTAGGCTCTAACTCAATGGAGAACTCCACATCTCTATCCGGTGGCAACCCAGGTAGATCTTTAGGAAAGACTTCTGGGAACTCACAGACCATAGGAATAGAGGCAAGATCAGGAGAAGCTTCAGCATGAGCAGCAACAGGTAAGGCTGAATCTGAGGGCATAAGAAGAAACATCCTATCCTCAGAACAAGAAAGTCGTAACTCAACAACTCTCTGCTTTAGATCCAAGACTATCACATATACCCACAACCAGTTCATTCCTAGAATTGCATTAATGCCTTGTCCAGGTAGCACCATGAATTGGAGACGGTAAGTATGAGTGGCTAATACTAAGCCCACTGTGTCCGTCCGAGTATTAACGCACAACTGCACACCTAGAGTACTGATTCTATAGGCAAAAGGTATAGCTATATGAGGTATATTGTGTGGATGTGAAAATCCCATGCTCATGAATGAATGTGATGCACCAGAATCAAACAACACATAAGCTGGATGGGAATCAATGGTAAACATACCAGCCATCATCGGTTCATTTTGCAATATTTCCTCAGCCTCCGTGAAATTAACCTATCCAGATCGGCTCACTGGCACTTTCTTCTTTATAACTGTTCGCTTGATCAGGCGAGAGTTAGCTCAGGGCTGAGCAGACTAGGTAGGTTGGTTTTACGGACACTCCCAGGCATAGTGGCCTTCCTTACCACACTTGAAACAAGCACCAGGCTTGTTCCCCTATCCTTGATTAGGTGGGGCCTGCTGTCCCTAGGGCTGCTGATGTTGCACCTGCTGAGTAGGTGCACGATACTGAGTGGAAGGTGCCTGAAAGGTCTGCTGAGGCTGTTAAAATGAATGCCCACCCGAAGACTAATAGGGCACCCGCCTGACAACCTATACCTTCTGCACCTAGGGGTGACTAGAAGACCCATAAGCCACCTGCTTGCGCATCCATTCTGCCTGAGAGTCACACTGCAATCCCTCCATGGCAATAGCAGCATTCATCATCGCCCCAAAGGTCTGGTAGTTTCCTGTATATAACTCCTTTTGCAAGATGCAAGAGAGGCCATGATAGAAACAGTCCCTCTTCTTCTCATCCATATCAACATGAGTCCTAGCATACTATGACAAGTGTTTGAACTTGGTGACATAGTCCATCATGGACATGTTTCCTTGCCTTAGGTCCAGAAATTATGTCAACTTCCTATTTAGAACACCAGCAGGAATATAATACTCTCTAAAAGCCACAGTGAACTCCTACCAGGTCACCTAGTGATCCACCGGCTACATGGCATTAAATGTGTCCCACCATGCACTAGCAGATCCCAACAGTTGTTGCGCTGCAAAGCGCACTTTATGCTCCGCAGTTACGGTGAGTAGCAGAAACTTTTACTCCAGAATGCGAAGCCAATGCTCTGCATCCAGAGGCTCAGCCGTCGGTGTGAACGTGGGTGGGTGCATCTTTAAGAAATCCTGATAAGAGCAGGGTCCCTTGGGACCACGGGCACCACCCCCGTTCCCACCATTTCCCCCGTGGCCTCCACGGGCGAAGCCACCGATAGCCTGTGCTAACAGCTCCATGGCATGAGTTGACTCGCGATGAGCAGCCAACATCTCCGCCATTATCTACGCATGAGTCATCGGAGGTGAAGATGGAGGAGGAGGAGGAGCCAGAAGTGGGGCCTCATGGCTCGCCCCGTTGCCGTTCCCATTGCCCCGGCCACTTTCACCTTGGCCTTCACCAAGGCCATGGCCCGCTCCGGCACTGGTGCTCGCACGACCGGACCTCAAGTTCATCTCAAAACAGATAAGAACCAACCATTTAGGACAACCCTCCAGATCAGGAACAAGAGATTAGAGAAATCATAAGACATTTATTAAAGCATTCTTTGAGTTTATCCTATCAATTCACTAATCCAATTTATACGTGTAGGGAGAGTTTAGTTTAAGCAAGATTCTCTTATCATGATGCATGCATCGGCCTATACGTTCACTCAAACCGGAATATAGCGGCATTCGCAAGAATTTTTGGCATATCGCACACTCACTTTCCGTATGCTAAACGATTTCTTACGCAGCGTAAGTCAGTGTACCTGCAGAAAATTGATTAGATAAAACCAGTGCCGCTATCCTAGATAGACCATATTGCTAGGGCTTATACTTATTTACATAATTTTATCGCATCCTATTTTTTGCAAAACATTTGTTGGTCAAATTTTAGGTTTTGGAAAAGGGTGATGAAACTCGTAGACTCATTATTGGCTCTGGTACCAACTGTGGCAGAACCGCCCAAAATAACGCACTTACAGAGGCGCTTGTCTTCCACTAGACACTAAGCACCCCAAGAGCGGGCAACATTGGGTGGATTCCGTCGAGCACACCCCAAGGGAGAGCCCGAATAATCCACATTTTTTCCCTTAGGATCTAATAATGAGAATGAGTTTACATTACTTAGTCCATTGCATACATCCAGAGTTCTTAGAAATATATTATTATAGTACCAAATTTAGAGTGCGGAAATTTAACGACGGAATGAAAAGAAACATCTACCGATAATATACAAGGATCCGTCTGTGCCCACGAGAAGAATCCTTCACACAATAGCTACTCCTCAAGCAGTACCTGCAACAAGGGTAAATAAACCCTGAGTACACAATGTACTCGCAAGACTTATCCGACTAGTGGGAATAATTTCTCGACTCCAAGGAATATGATAATCTTTATGGTTTGCTGGGTTCCTTTTTGCAGAAAGCAATACTAATCGTGAATCCTTATGTATGTTAATTATTAGCATTCATGATTAGTTCATTATCTAACCATTCTATGTAAGCACCTGTTCTACTTTCAAGCAAGAGTTGAGCAAACAGTTCCATTTCACCATCTTTCCTCTTTCAGTTCTTACTATGATGTTGGAGTGTAGACAGTCATACCGGATCACCCGGCGATTATCAATGTGCCCAGCTGGGTACCCCAAAACACACGCCCCACTTATACCCCAGGCACAAGCAGGACTAGCCCGCCACTGTCCTATCACGGGGTCTAGGTCCCAGTCCAAACTTGGACTCCAAGACCCCGCTCCTAAATCTCAAACTCAGTGCGGTGCTTAGACCTCCACCATCCCCGCCTCCAATCAGTCGGTCCGGAAAGAGCCGGAACCCATGACAAGAGAGCAACAAGCCTTCTCTACGCCCATACACAAGTATGTGCTCGGGATAATAAGTCTGTGACTTGCCGAGAGTCCAATGCAACGGCCGGTCCTTAACCGACATAGACAGGGAAAAAGTGTAACCAAGCTTGCCCCATTGGCCGCAGGACACAACCTCTTACATCCACCAATACCCAAACCATATCCCTGCCCGGTCTCCATTTTTCATTCAAAATAAGGGTTATGCACCAGGGCTTGCCTTGGGCAGGCGGGGTGTCAACAAAGTCAGCAACTGAAGGCTCCGGACCTCCTTCCTGTACGAGAATATCCTCCTTGTACTCCTCAATGATCTCCTCGTACTCCTATTCACCCGCAGGCACGAACTCTACCAACTCGTTATCTACATGCATGAAATGATGATGCAACACTTAGTAATATGGCAACAACAACTCTTAAAATAAAATACATCTATCAAGCTACTAAGCTAGCTCTACCGACTAAGATGCTAAGTTACCTATTATTCCACTAACATGTATGAAACATTGCATGCATTAACATAGCAACTAAAGGCATCCCCATTCTTAATATCAATTTACTCTACATATGATAAAACAAGGAGTACTAGCTACTCTATTTATCAACCTACTCTGGGGCTACAAAAATTATAGTGAGCACATAATAATCTAATGATCTTGCTGTAAAAATTTCATGGCTAAAGCTATCACCAATTTGCCACAAAAATTCCTACAAAATATTAAGCTAAATAATACTAAGCTTTCCTAAATGAATTAATGAACCTATCATTAGCACAGATAGTTGTAAACTAACTACACCAACAGATAGATAATATTTTTGTGAACCTAACAAAATTTGTTTCACTATTTTTGGATACCTATAGAATTTACTATAATTTTCCAAAGATCGGCTCAAAACTAATTTGAATAAACCTTTACTAATTCCCTAGAAAAAGGGAAAACCAAAATCCACCCGCGCGGCCCATCGTGGTTCGGCCCATGCCCTCGCAACGCGCGCGCATGCGCGACCCACCGGCATGGCCCACTTGGGCGCGGCCCAACCGCGCAGCAACGGCCCACGACGCGTGCCGACACAATTACAAAAACACCCTCGTGCTAATACCAAATCAGTTCGCCATCCACAACACTATTCCTATAGTCTAGACTTAAGCAATCTAACCCTCGAAACATTCTATCTTCACAACGGCCAGACCCTCGGGCACCCGCGCGCACACCGACACGGCGGCGCTGGCACTGGGCGGTCACACCGGCCAACCTAGACCCGCTCCGACCAAGCTAGCGAGCCAAATAGCACCTACGACCCTAGAGCCTACCCTAGCCGAAGTTACAGGGCAGCAGAGCTCGTGGCAATGGTGGCCACGATGCGTGGCCACGCGCGACGACGACACGACCACGCCAGCCATCCTAAGCCACCGCAGTGAGAGATAGCCAATCCTAAAGCACCACTAGCGTACCCTGGTGGCTACTGTGGTGAAGGTTTGGCCGGGGACAGACTGGGTGTGTCCGGCCACACGCGCACAACAAGCTCCGTGACGGGCGGCGGTGGCGCGACCGTGTTAGCGGCGCCGGGAAGGTAGTGGCGGTGAAAGTGGGGTACGCACGGGGTGGAGTGGATCAAGGTGGAACTCGTGGTGGAGGTGAATTGGTGAGAGGTGGTGCGATGGGTAGCTGTCCTTGGTCGTGGCCGGTTCCAGCCTTAATGGCACGACGGAGGGGGAAATGACCAATTGAGGCTTGGCCGGGCTCAATTGAAGGACGGAGGTGACTGGGCGGTAGCAGGGCTCCAACACCAGCACCAGGCATGAATAATTGCTCAGACAGTTTCCATGCGCTCTGAATTTGACTCGGGCGTAGCTCGGTCCCGCCTGCCGTCCGAGGCGGCCGCAACAGTGCGCACGAGAAATGCAGGGACAAGACAGCACGATGCGTCGTGAAGCCATTTAACAAACAAGGACAAGGCGAGGGAACGGCAGCTCCACGTGCGGCGCAATGTGAGGCCACCAGTGGCTTGGCCTGACGTGCCGCACGCAGGAGCTCCGCTCCACCACCACAGGGCGCTGTTGACCCAAGCGGGGATAGGCACGCGTGCAAACGGCAGTGGCCTCGATCCTGTACTGACGCGGCACCCACAAAGCAGAGAGACCGACGTTGTCAGCACCCATGCGTGAGGCGGTGTGCGCGCAGTGGTGCAACAGTGATGGTAGCTGGCCGAGCATAGCCGAGCAAACGCGAGCGGCCCCATGGCACCAGTAGTGACACCAGCGGCAGTGACACGGCGAGGCAGGCGACCAGGCAGCAGCGGACTGACCAGGGCATCGGGCCCGCCGAGTGAGGCATGTGTGTGTGGCATGCATGTGTGCATGCATCGGGTGGCCTACGCTGCGGCGCTGAGTGCCGAGGCACGGTGACCGCACCTGGACGCTGAAATCGGCCGAGAACGTTGTGCGCACGATTTTTAAAGCGTTCAGAAAACCCTAAAACATTGATCTAATCGCCAAACCACCTATGCAATTCTTAAGAGGGCATAATAAGCTACTAAAGCAAGCCATGAAACCACACCACTACTTAATCCAATTCTCCTACAAAAATTATCAAACATGGCTTTGTCAAACCACTTTCCAAACTTACGAAATCGGCTAAGTCTTGATCGGGTTCGCGTCGACTTTGATTTCCAAGCTATTAAGTATGCTAGCTAGTGAATTCCTTTCTCAATCGCAAGTATTTCATCGTCATCTACAAAGTTCATACTTCCAACTTTATTAAAGTTCTACATATACGTTCTATAGTGTTTTTGTCCAATAAAAATCGCAAACATCCGCACTTGATAATTTTATACGTCACGAACGACCTTTTGTTAAGCATTTCCGTTGGTCGTTTTAAGTTACGCAAATTGATTTACACACTATATCACATGCATTGACACATAACCATGATGCTCATGACATGTTTTAGCAAAAAAAAATTACAGTGTAACACTGAGGGTGTTACAGACCATGTCGCTCGAAAAACAAGACGTACAAAGGATATGAGACCACGCCGCTGGTGGTGCCTCAAAAGGCCAGAAGGCGGATGCTACAAAAGCAGGGAAGGTAGGGTCAAGGCTTGCCCCACCATCCCTCTTACAAGTATCATGCTCCCATGGCCGGAGCACGGAAGGAGGAGGACGGCTCTGACAGCTCTGGGAGGCCCCCGCGTGCACCAGAAGACTTCCAAGAAGCACTCCTAGAAAGCATGGAGCCCACCAAGCCAATAGGAGCCGTCCCCATCCTCACGATGGCAAAAGGAGACTGGCCGATGACCGAAGTGCGCCCGTGTCACGACTGCGCCTTGCTCAGCATAGGCAGCGTGATAAGGTAGTGTTGCTTCATCCTCCTCCCATTTTGCGAACGACACGATGTGGGCATCAAGTGACGTCCCTCAAAGGTCACGACGCACTGCGGGACAACAAGCAGGACACGGGAGGAGGCTGGAGATGTCCCTAACCATCGCCCGCTTCAGGCATCCAAACCGACATGGTCCGGAGCAAGAAGCTGTTGTAGGATGGAGGCCCGAGGTCGCGTATGACCGAACTCGATGCCCACGTCGCCTCCTACTTCCTTGCTCGCAAATTCCCTTCTAGCACCAGCTGTTGGAAGGGGCGACATTGGCCCCAGCCATCACAGGTGACCCCTAGTGGGACGTATAACAAGGACCGCATGGTTCTCCTCAAACTTTTCTCTCTCGTCTCTTCACCTCCCAACATCTAGCCATTTAGGGAAATCCGGGAGGACTCGAAGTTGCAGCCATGAGTGGTTCAAACGGTAGGAAGGTCTCCATTTATAGGCCAGAGACAGACTGAGCAGCCAGAGAACCCCACGTCGTGTGGCGAACCACGGGAGGCCACAACCAATGTCAGACACTCGCATAAGGTTGGGGAAATCAAGACCTTCCTAAAGGCAAGGTCGGTACAGCGTCGATAGGACCACTCGGACTCGCCTGGGTCATGAACCCCGACACCCAGCACACTGACACGGCAGGGCTCAGCGAGCACGTACCACATCGTCAGGGCATCCTAACGGGGTGGAGCACAACGGCCAACTACCTCATTGAACGCGCTAAGCCCGCAAGGGGTCGAGCGACGAAGCTTGAACAAGCCACGAATTATGATCACGTATTTGATATGCACGCAACACATCGCTTTCACGATCACTTCGTGATCGCAAGGGGATACTATTGGGGTTATAACCCTAGGGTGTCTCAAGGCACTGATTAGTTAGTGGGCCATCGGCCGACAATATATCAGCTAGCGAAGGCTCGAACGACTGAGGCTAGGCTGATCTAAGAGAACCAGGCCAAGCGCTAAGGTGGGGGCTAGCCACGACCCCTTCAGCAGACTTAGCCACCCAGCGCACGAGTGACACATGACCACTCCATTGTCTTGACCCCTAGGAGGAACGGGGAGAGGTCAAAAGCAGCCAAGCATGCCTGCTCTGACAGGAACAGGCATGCCGCACTAACCCCACAAGGACCAAGGGGATAGTGGTACCCTCGGTCCAGTCAGACGCCATCCCTGCGCCACGCTGTGTAGACAAGACAACACCGCGTGGTGGTGGCAACCAGTACGGTGATCCACCGTCCAAATACGGTCTGACAGGACGCATGTATGATTCTACCCACCATAGGATGGGATCCACGACAAAGGCATAGACTTAGAGGCCATCCAGACTGACAAGAGCCACGACCCCGACGATCAGGATTGTGGCCCTCAGTTCTTCAAACCAACAAGGCGATCGACGACCTAGGAGCGGCTGCCAACTCCTGTATGACGCTCCAGGAAACCAGGGAGCGATGATGAAAACCACGACGAGGACCACGTCGCATAGGACGGCTGGCGAACCACCACCGTGCCTGCAGTGCCGTCACGGCCGGCACAGTAGCACTACGTCACACCATGCCGCGACGTGGCCACAAGACCATGAAGACAACCACGCCCAAACGTGCACCACAAGATAGCGTAGCTTGCAAGCCAAGTTAGCTAAGCTCTCCCTCAGGCTCATGACCCTTTGATCGGGAGAACCTACTGCTTTGTACAAGCCTTGGCCCCAAACTCTATATAAGGGCAGCCAGGGAACCTATCCGAGGAAGGGACTCTGATCCTCTACCATTTTACTCATTCTGCATCGTAGTAGGGCCCTGGAGCATTCCTTCAGGCAGTCCATCTCCTAGCTCTAGCTCTCCAATGTCTTCCACCATTCTTGCACCCCCATTGTAAGAATTTCAGAGCATTCAAGTGAGGAACACACACTCGATCATCTCTGAGACTGGACATAGGGCTCCGACCTGAACCAGTATAAATTCTCGTGTCTTTTAGATGCTACCATCATCTTTCTAGAGCAGCGCGGCAATCATATAAGTTTACTAGTCTGGCTTACAAAACACCGACACCACCACTTTCCAAAGTTCACATATAAGCCTATCCCAAATTCACAGGGTGGGAGATGAAAGGTTATTCTATAGATTATCATCTTATGTTTCTACTTTGCAACTTATAACACACTCTTTAACTCACTCCTCTACGGTTGAAATGCAACACATAGGTATCTCTATCATATAGCCAACAATAATATACAAATATAATCCATATACAACCATATTAGTTTAATTAATATATGTCTAAATTATGATTATTAAAATAAGTTCAATTCCAAGGATCCAAACAGGGAATTGGCCTGATAGCCAAAAGCATTGTTTCTATGATCACAACTAAACAATTAAGCACCTTTTTCCTTTATTGTTGCCATGTTAAAATTATTTGGAAAATTGTTCATATTGCTACTGGGTTAGCCCACCTAGACCTACTACGCACAAGCTTGGGGGCTGGCTCACAGAAATTGGGAGGGAGGATAAAAGAAACTGGTTTATGTTGTGGCCGTTGCTATTATTTAGAGAATTTGATGTACTCGTAATGACATTGTTTTTTAGACAAAAACGCAATGTTACTTTTATGCATGCTATTTTCATAGGAGCATATTGGCTGTGGTTTTGGATGCAGCTGCAGTAGGAAGATAAAAGGGAGACATTTCAATTGGCGAGCAAAACGTCGAGGGTTACCGCTTTAGATGTGTTTGCCAAGTATGGATGTCAAAGTAATAATATCTGCATATGATTTTCTTCTATTTGTCTACAATCTTTTTCTTTATTTTTGTTTGCAAATAAGCCGATAACATTGTAAGATTTAACTGTGTGCGGTCATAGAGGCCGAAAATCTTATATTTTCTAAAAAAAGATAGATTTTACTCTTCTTTCCCCAATAAATTCGTGTGTATGTAAGCGCTTTGCGCAAAACCAAAATGTTCCTTGACTATCAGGCCTATGGAGGTCACTCCGAATAAATGAAATTAGGTGGAGATCCTCTTCCCTTCCGTCGACTTATAAAGAAACTCCAATTTCAAGTTCAGTTAGGATAGAAAGGCTATGACAATGAACCGACGAGAATGGAAAAAGAAACCCATGGAGAACCGGTGTGCTTCGTCATGTTCCCATTGCCTATTTTGACCACGGTTGCAAAGATAACCCTATAAAACATATAGATGTAATTGGAGATTAATAGAAGGAGAAATAACAAGATAAGCACTAAACAACATCATTAACTAGTTAATTGTGTGTCCGTTGTGCAGACCAACTGGGATGACGTGCATGCAAAAAACCACAACAATAACGATATGAGAGAGAAGATAGCATGAGCATTGATCATCATCTAGATGTTATAAGGATTAACACAAAGAAGAGACGGATTAATTATCATCATTTATTAAGACTATAAGCCAAATGAGAGAAAAAAAATCATCGTCAGAGGTCGTAGGTGGGGGACATCGGGCTAGGACGAGGAGAGGGGGCGTTCGAATGGAACGGACGAGGTCCGGGAGCCGACCAATGAGCACCCGCGTCGTTGGCCTCCAAGTAACGTGCAACAACGCTGCGACGGACCGACGGTGAGCGTATGGCCTCACGTCTCTGCCGACGACGTGATCCGGGACGGTCTTCGTCAATCATCAACGGGAAAAAAAAGAGTGACTTCAGATTTAGATCTGGGTTGGACAAAGGCTAGGCTTCAACATGCCGGGCCTCGGGAGAGAAGCAATTAAGAAAAAAATAACAGATTTGCTATTCCACAACCAGTTGTTTTGTTTGCCTCTAACAACCGGATTTTCTAGCGTCCGGTTTGACCCGTGCGGCCTCGTGAAGCATGGGAGGCGCGGGCGGGAGTGGCGCGCGCGGCCGTCCTACTCCGTAGCCCATGCGTATGCAGCAGTTTGCAGAGGATGAGAGGAGACAGGAGGCAGGAGGCAGGCGGCGCATGCAGCCCAGTCTGCAGAGGAGGGGACCGGTTTGCATGCAGAGAGAGGTAGGACGTGGGGCCTATGCGTACGTGCGTGAGGAGGCAGACGGCGCGCCGTCTGCAGAGTAATTTGCCATATATCAACGTCGAAATTTGACATGTATTTCTATAATGTTTGAAATCTATAGAAATAATTTAAATTTTTTTTTGAAAAAATTGACATATATTCGTGTTATTCCACAATTACACCACTCCGTCCAATAAATTACACTAAAAAATATTTGTAAATATAATAATAAAGTGGTGTAAATATAGCTACAAGACAATGTAAATGCATGGAAAAAAATTTGGTTGTTGGGAGGAGCTAAAACAACCACTTGCTGGGTATAGAGATTCAAAAATAATTAGTTCGATGAGCTGCTTTGAGATCCGTAAAATTTTTACAAAGAGGAGTATCAGAGCAATTTCCGTTTATTAAATTTCAGTTACTCGACGTATCGGCATTTGTTGCGGGTCCGGCTGCTGGCGAGAATCACCGCCGCGGGAGGATAAAACTTTGTAGATGGCGACGTAGGTCAGCACGGTGGCGGCCATGGCAAGCACGTACCAGGACGTGGCCCAGTCCCTGCTGCTGCCGGTGGCGTAAGCCAGTAGGAGGCCAAGCAGGTCAAGCACGACCACCGTGTACATCGCCCCGACAGGCATGGGCAAGCCGGCCACCGGCAGCGCCCCCTGCATCAGCAGCGGCACGACCACGATGACGACGACGGATGCCACGAAGGACGCCGAGTTGCTGTAGAAGAACATGCGGTACCGGCGGGTGTCGGTGTCGCGGAGGACTGGGTCGCCTGCGGCGCCGTGCCCGGTACCGTCGGCTGGCCAAACGCCGCCCGGCGGGACCAAGCCGGCCTGGTACGTGACGCTCGCGGCCAGGATCCCCAGCAGCATCAGGTACTTGCACATCCTGTACCGCTCACGGTACTCGACGCTGGCGGAGTGCTTGGATTTGGAGTCCCCGTTCCCGGTCTCTGTCTTGTGGTGGTTGTCCGATGGACAGCAATGCCACCACCGCGAAATCCACCTCGGGACGTTGCGATGGTGGAGGATGGCGTGTAGGCCGGTGAAGACGAGCACCACGGCGACCAAGGCGACGACGATGGACGACGCCCGCACCGTCAGCATGGTGCTGGCAGTGTAGGCGCACATCAGGCCGATGAAGCTGGCGCCCATGCAGAAATAGAGCGCGGTCCAGTATCTTGTGCCTGTATTGGACAGGTTGCGGCTCAACAGGAAGACGGTGACGGCAACGGACGCCATGAAGCTTGTGGAATTGCTGTAGAAGAAGGCCTTGTACCGCCTCGGGTAGTTGTCGGCCAGGACCGGGTCGCCCACTTTGTGCGCTTCGTCGCCGGAGCCGTGCTCCAGCCAGAACTTGCCGGGCGGAGTCAGCCCAGCTTGGTAGGTGATGGTGACGACCAAGATTGCAAGGAGCAACAGCAGCTTCCGCTTCTTCTCGAGCTCGACCTCCTCCTTGCTCACCGTCGTCATCGTAGAATCAGAAGAAGACTTTTCGATCACAACATGGATCACCACGTACACAAAGACGGCAGCAGCCAAGGCGAAGACATAGACGGAGGTGCGTACATCCCGGCAGCTCCCGGCGCCGTACGCTCCCACGAGCGCCAACAGGTCCAGAAGGACAGCGGCTTCCAGCGCGTGCCGGCCACCCTGGCTGACCAGCGACCTGCTCTGCACCATGATGAAGACGACAATGGACGCCACGAAGGCAGCCGAGTTGCAGTAGAAGAAGGCCTTGTACCGCCTCGTGTGCGTCTCGAGGAGGACCAGGCCGCCGCTGACGTGCCCGTCGCCGGTCTCCTTCCAGACTCCGCCGGGTGGGTTGAGACCAGCTTGGTACGTGACGGTCACCGTCAGAGTGGCAAGGAGCAGTATCAGAGACCGAGCCTTGTCCAGTGGATTCGTATCGGCCTCACCGTTTCGCGACGCTCCGTCCGGTGGTCCTTCTCCTTCAGGAGCTTGTGATGCCAGTGTGTACTGGTTCTCGATGTAGGCGATGATGGATATGCACACGAGAACAGCACCGACCAAACAGAGGACGTAGACGCCGACGGCGGTGTCCGTCTCCCTGCAGCTCCCGGCTGCGTAGGCTCCCAGCAGGCCGATCAGCGCCACCGCGACGCACACGTACGGTGCGCTCAGGTGCCCGCTGACCTTGGAAAGCTGCCTGCTCAGGAGCAGCGTCATGGTGACGAGAGACGCGGCGAAGGCAGTGGTGTTGCAGACCAAGAACGCCAAGAAGCATCGCGCGTGGCGCTCCAGCAGGATGGGGTCTCCGGCGCGGTGGCCATGGTCATGCTCCCAGAAGCCACCCGGCGGGCTCAGCCCCGCCGTGTACGTGGCCGTCGTCGCGAAGATGGACACCAGCATCAGGATCTTGCGCCCCTCGCGGTGGAGGTGCCTGCCTCTGCTGCTTTTCTGGGTCCCGGCCGCCGTCTTCTTCGCGTAATGTTGCAGCCATATGGCCACCAGGACAAGCAGGATCACGGCGGCGCTGAGTGCAGAGGCGACGACGGTGATGGCAGAGCCCCTGCAGGCGCCGGTGACGTAGGCCAGCATGAGGCAGACCAGGTCGAGCACCATGGCGACACGCACGGCCAGCAGCATGCGCATGGCGTCCTTCCTCAGGAACAGCAGGAGGACGATGATCACGAGCGACGCCGCGAAAGCCGTGGCGTTCACGTGGTAGAACACCCTGTACCGGATGGGTCGGGTGTCGGGCAGGATCGGGTCGCCGGCGCGGTGGCCGTCCTCGGTCTCCAGCCACACGCCCCCCGGCGGGTCCATACCGGCCACGTAGGTCACCGTCGCCACCAGGATGGCGAGTAGCAGGAGGTACTTGCGCATCTGCCATGTCCGGTCCTTGCTGCCGAGCTCCGCCGCTTGCCCAGCGTTGCCATTTCCAATGGACGAAGGCATGGCGGCACGCAGTGCCTCTGTGGTAAATGAATGAATCAGGAGGCGCAAGTGTTCTTCGCCAATGTCAAGCAAACGGCCAGCTGTCTGATGATAAATAGCCCCGGTCACGTGATCACATCTCTGCAAAGCTTTTGGCGTGGTCGCTTCGTTCTTCAAGTTGTGTTGGATTCGTTTGCCTGAAAATAGGTTAGGTGAGGAAGCGTCTGCACAGAATAAATTCCTTGTTGCCGGAGCGACGCCTTTCGTATATTATTCCTAAAATGTCGGGGAGTATTTGGTACTTCGTATACACGTGCAAGCTCCTACTAGCAAGTTAGTTATTGAAGTTAGAATGTGCTTAAACCCTAGCAGGCGACTTGGAACTTTCTTGCACTGTCGATGCATTTTAATTTGACATGCGTCTTTGTGCAACTGAAGAATGTTTTCTTTCTTTTGTGTGCCATACATCCAACCATTGGACACCTTGTTTGTGGTTGGAATGGCTTTCCTAGTGCTAACCATACAATGATACAAGGGACGGTGTAACGGTGTAGGTGTACTTTTAACAATCATGTGATATTGTGATGACCATGGCACATCAGGGACGCACAATTAAAAATTGATGACTCAGAAGGGAAAATATACTGTATTTTTCAGTAACATAGAGGGACGAGTATTATACTTTAGATTGCATAGATGGAATTTGCTCATCTTTTTTCCCAATGAATTGGTGTGGCGATTCCCCCTCTTTGTTATTGTCATTGCTCCAATCCATGTTACACAAATGTATTGTCTTTAAATTTCACATTAACTTTCTTTTGAATCCAATTTCAAGTTCAATTAGGACAGAAATGCAATAAGTCTATTAGAATGGGAAAAGAAAACCCAGGGAGAACCATTTCTGCTTCATCATATTCCCATCGCCTATTCTGACCAAGGTTGCAAACGAAACTCACGAAATTTCTGACAAATAAATAAAGTTCATAATATGCAGTTTCTACCTTCTCAAAAATGCTTTTACTTGGCAGGTGCATGTGTAATGTCCAAAACTTTGCACTCTAGAGCTTAGACTTGGCGCAACTGGAGCTCCATACACTGATGCACATCCACACACAAGGACACTCTGAACTCAAACGCCCTGTTCGCTTGACTTATATACAACGGGTCAATGCAGGTTTGCACCAACCATGCCACAGTAACTTACTACTACATTTCAAGGCTAGTGTTCTGATAGCCAGCTGTTAAAGGCTGTTCATTTCTTCTAAACAAAATAGAAAAGGGCGAAAGGTTCTTGGTTTCCAGATAAAGTTTGACAGCACAAACACAACACAAATACTACTAATGCAACCATGCAATCTTTGTGTTGTGTAAGTCCCAAAATAGCTGCCACCGGTTACCATATCCTGTGCAAAAAGATGCCCATAGATCAGGCTGTTCTAGCAAACAGTTCACACTAGTTGTCTTCCTAGATGCGATCCAGCCAGCTGCCGAGGCTTTCCTGAGAACCAAACTGAATGTCCTGTCGCAATACGATAGAAATAACATTATCAGATTTGTCAGAGCAATTAGCAAACATACTGGCACCGAGAATACCAGAAGGATAAACTTACAGCAAGCTGAAGATCTGGAGGCGTTCCAAGATCCACATTATGGAGATCAGGCAACCCGTATCCATTCAGGTTCCAATCAGGCATCTCATTCCTGCATTGGGACAGAATCGGATAGTCCCAGGGAAGCAATGTTTCGTCGTTTAAGGAATTTGGGTCTTCACGACAAAGAAGAGGTTCATCTGAGTTCGACTGAGCCCGAGATGCCTCTCCAACAACCTGCTGTTCTTGAGCTACAGCACACCATGCAGGGTTCATAGCATCATCCTCCAGGCTAACAATAGGCATGGTAGGCTCGCCTTCGCCGTCCAGTAGTATCTGTATCGAAACTACAAACTTAGCACTGGAAATGGTCATGAAACATGATTATGGCAATGCACCAGCGGGAAGGGAATTTGCTCTGATATAGATTATAGCCTGGCCCTCTTGTGCAATTACGATGCAAGCATGTAAGATTTTATCTAACATGCCAAAAAGATTAGTGCACATATTTCTAGGATGCTCTCATCTCTATCAATGAAATAGGCACACTCTCGTGCCCCTTCATTCCAGAAATATATATTTTCCTTTCAAAAATAAAGTAATATATATTTCCAGAATACTGATACTCTGATAGAGATTATGTACTTCAACAAAAAAGATTATACAAACTCTAAGTCTATCTATAAACTAGTGCTAATGTTTTTTGGAGCTGATTTTGAAACATGGAGGGATAATATGCCTGTCAGATCGCCAGTACTAGGTCCCCACCGGTTTTAGTGGGAGGTAATAGAGGTTCTAGACAAAGCTAAGTGCATATTATCAGTTTCAATTTCTCTTAATATGCCTACTTGTGTAATTTCAACAACTTGTTTATGCTCTGATCTAGCAATTTTTCGTACATCACTGTGATCCCAAAAGAAGTTAATGAGTTACCTGATCCTGCAGGATGGAAATATTCTGCTCAGTTTCACATGGACTATTTTTAGGATGGCGTGGCTGCGGTGTGATTGTCTTTGGGGTTTTCGGACCAATCACTGAAGCAGGTGCATCAGGTTCCTCATAAGCAGTTTCTGTTTCAGAAATTTCCATACTCTTATTTGGCAACTGGCAGAAGATTTTAGATACTACAAGCTCCCCGTCCTTTTCGTTTTCCTCTTCTCCAAGGTGATACTGGTGCATTACCCAATTAGCTCTATCAGGCTTTCCACCTCTTTGCGAAGTTTTGTACAGCACCAGTATCTTCTTCCAACCTTTTATAACACCATTGTCATATATGGCTTTGGATCTCCCTGTCTTGTGCCATCTCACATGCTCATCAGGAACAGTGTGGTCGCTGCAGTTGATGATCCTTCGACGCTTGCGCTGGCCACAACCATACGCATTTGAAGCTCTATGGAAGAAATGAGCATTGCTACCATCTGTTTTCATACCTACGAGGTCAATAAAAACCAAATTCAGAATGTGAATACACCAACAGATTCATAAAGAATAACCACACCATCTCAAGACATAATTATATACCAGGAAGATTTTCAGGATGTGAATAGCAGATTCCCTCATCATTATCTATAGTTGGAATAAATTCATCAATGAGGACATGTGGTCTTGAACCTCCCAGGCCGACCTTTTGTTCTAAATGTTCAAGCAACTCCAATTCAGAAGGATCAAACTTGACTCCAGCAGGCAGCCCAGGCCACTGCATGGCAACCTACAGAATTTGAAATGCAGGAAAAACTTGCTCAGATATGTAACATCTACAACTGAATATGATCTGAGAGCCAAATGCCCGTTCTCCAACAACCTAAACAGAACAAATGTACTTACATCACCGTTATCAATAACATAACTGCAGTTCGGGCATTCCCTCCGTGCTTCTGCAATCAGTTCACTTATTTGGCGATTGGCGCTAGGAGCTGTGTATCTTATTTTCTTAGCAATTCCCCTACCAGTTATCAGCCATGACCTGTACCATAAGGAGCATATTGGTGCTGTTGCCAAAAGAAGTACTTGCACAAGATAACTTGAAGACAAACATGCTCAAATAGTTAAAATTCATGTATTTTTAGCTAGTAGTGTATGTGTAAGGAAAACAGGAGTGATTTTATGCCCCGTTCTTGAAAATAAAACCCTGGCAAGACCAATTAGTGGCTGGACTCCAGTGGCAAATCATAGACTGAACAACACAACATTAGCACTACTACACCTTATCTTAAATGTTGTAACCACAGGAAGCAAGCCTAGAAAAAATGTTTTGTCACACATCAGGGCAGAGCATATGCTCTGTTTCTCTGCTCCTTTTCTTTTGTTACTTTTCCCCAATCTGGGCATGAGTGCAAAACTGATCATGATAAAATTTGGCTCGAAGCAGTGTGCTAGTGCTAATACAAGTAATTGTAATCCAGGGTCTTTTGAAGCTAATGCTACACATCGGTCATCGGTACTACCCTGTTGCGACTCGAATACAATGCAAACTTCTGTAATTCCGATTATCGAAAAATCCGGTTTCGCTCACAAGCCACAGCACCGGCCAAGGCAAATCCGACATAGGAGCTAGCAAATCATCCAGTCCGATCCAAATGACAGGCAACGCGACCGAGAAGTCGCAATCCTAAAGGGCGGGCGCGCGCGCTTGCGGATGGGAGGGGTGTAGAAGAACTGAAGAAGGAACCCTCGCAGCACTAAACCCGCCCCCAACCAAACCTGATGCCCACGAGGAAATCACGAACTAAGCAAAGCCCTAACGACGAAGATGTCGAGAGAGAGAGACGCGGAGGACGTATAGTACCTTGCCATGGTGGCGCGCGCCGCGCGGGCTCCGACCACGCCTGCGTAGGCGGAGAGGAACGCCGGACGAGGCGGCGGCGGAACGGCGCCTACTGGCTACCGCGCCCGGTCCCGGTTGCGTGCGCGGCCGGATTAGACGACCCCCGCGACCGCGCGCCGACCAATTATAACACCTCCCAGTCTCCCACTCCCACTCGGAAATCGGAAGGCGGGAAAGCTCGCGGCACGGCGGGTACTGGGAAGGCGGCGCGCTCGCGGGCCGGGAGACGCGGAGCCTGTCTGGTCCTCCTTCGCCCCGACCCTTTCCTTCCTTCGCAAGCCGCGCACGCGAACCGAGAGCGCTCGCTCGTTCGTTTCGTTCGTTCCTTGCTGCTGCTTCATCGCGGGGGGCGAGGCGAGGCCCATGTCCATGCCCCGACGCCGCTCCCGCGAGCCCAGCTTTTGTCCTAGAATGGGCCGTATAGGCCCACCTCGCGCGAGCGAGGCGAGGCCACCGCTAGCCCGTTTCCTTTCCCTCCTCGGCAACGTTTTATTATGGGCCGAAATGTGCAACGGCCATTCTGCGTACGCGTCGTGGGCTCCTCAATGGAGATTTGCGCCAGATGAGTGGATGCTCACTCCGGTCCGCTCGTTTCTTTGCCTGCTTTTTTTTTTGGGGGGAGAAAATTGATAATGCTGACCTCATTTGTGATTTTGAGATTCGTCACGTGCTATTACTGTTACTACGGTACAGGCGTGGCAGAATCCATTCACAAGTGACAAAAAAAAAAAAAGTGAACCACCACTGACTTGTCGCGCGCAGATCTGCTTCCTCCAAGTTTTCACCTCCATCCCTTGTCTTCACCTCGGTGCCTTGCCCTGGTCGGTTCGACGGTTCCTCCGCCCAAAAGTGAACTCTGCATCTGGATCGATCGCTCGAATCTGAACAGCGTAGCAAAACAGTGTTCAGTTACAGTAGGTTTGAACTTTGAAGGGACCCTCAAAAGGATGGTCGTAAAGTTAGCTACGTGTCTCGCTCTACTTGTCCAGTTGTCCACATCAACAAAGCATTGCACCCGAAAAAAAAAAACGGTAAACGTTACTGGACCACGATGTAGCCCGAAAATCCACGCTCGTTCGTTTAAAAAAAAAATACTCATCCCCTTATTCTTATCCACTCGTTTCTCTCTGTATCGCTCTTATCCATTTGCCCACCGCCTCCGAGCGCACGACGGCTGGCCCTCCGAGGCGCAGCACGCGGCTGTCTCCGAGGCGCACCGCTCGGCCGCTGGCCTTGTCAGGCACAACGCGCGGCCACCTCTAGGCGTGGAGCTCGGTTGTCGGCCCTGCCAGACGCGGCTCCCTACTACCCTCTCCAAATCGCACGGCCGCGGCCTCCTCGCCACTTATGCGGTCGATGCCTCCCTTATGCGACGTGCAGCCACTGCCGTCGCCCCGCCATCTACAAGCGTTGCCATGCCGCTGCCTCTGGTGAACACCACACACAGATGAGCTTCCATTCTGCCGAGCAACAAGGAGATGTTGTTGCGTTGAAAGCGCATGTTGCAAGAGTATGTTTGAATTATTTCAAATATTTCAAAGGTATGTTACAAGTGTTTCATATGAATATTGCAAAAATAGATCGTGATGTTGCACAGATTGCAATGGTTGTACACGTATGTTGCAAACGCCCATTCCAAATATTTCATCTGCTTCTTCAAACGTACGTTGCAAGTGTGCTTATTTGGATGTTGCATATATTTCACACATATGTTGCAAAAATATGTTTGAAATGTTTTAGTTGTTTCAATCAAATGTTGCAATAAATGTTTTCATGTTGCAAGTGTTTTATGTGGATATTACGCATGTTTCACACACATGTTGCAAGTGTATGTTTCAAATATTTCATTTACTTCAGACGTATGTTGCATTTAAGTATTTTTACGTTGCAAGTGTTTTATGTTTTAGAGGTATGTTCAGATAGTCATTGGGCACGACCCGGACGTCGGGGGAAGGGGCGCGGCGAGCCAAGGGCTGGCGGATGGGACGTGCGGCGCGCTTGGAGTCCTATGGACAGGGCGGGCTTACCCTCATCCTGGCTCCTGGGTCTCGTCCGCACAAAGAGAGAGGATCAGGTCGAGGGAAGGAGAGACAGGCGCGGGATGGGGCGAGACAAATGGGGCGAGATACGCGTGCGTGACGGGATGAGACAGACGGGATGAGACAGACGGAGAAAAACTACAGCGATACGTACGAGTGCGACGTATATTTGCTGGACTGTTCGGTACCGATGAATCCCATCCCATCGAACGTCGGGCGTTAGCATTTTCCAAAAGAAAAGGCTGACGTGACGAACGGGGAAAGGGATGGACAACAATCACCGGTTCCGGTCGTGCCGTACCAACCGATACTGCGGGTGCACGATGGTCGTGCGGTTGAACGACTCTAGTAGCCGGTCAACACTCTCAAGCGATTCATAAATGCACAGAAAAACGAAGCGCTGCAGGGTTAGCCTTGTTTTGGTTCTCGTCAAAAGTTTCTGCATGTCTCATTGAATATTTGACATATATATAGATTATTAAATATAAATTAAAAATAATTAATTATATAGATTATAACTATTTTACGAGACAAATCCTTTAAAGCTATTTAGGCCATGATTCGACAATGTGGTGCTACAGTAAACATGTGCTAATGGTGGATTAATTAGGCTTAATAAATTCGTCCTACAGAGTACCGAGGACTTTGTAATTTGTTTTTTTTTATTAGTATCCGAATACCCCATGTCACATCTTCACGTGACACCCCAAAACTTTACACCCTGGATTTAAACAGGTCTTAAGCAGTTAAGCTGAACGCACAACTAACAGTTAAGCATCACTGTGCCCCCTTGGAAAAAAGAAAGAAAATAACAGTACTAGTGGGTAGCTGCCTGCCCTCTCCCACAAATTCCCCACGCGAATCATACAGCTATGGTGGTGGCCAGTATAGCTTTATGAAACTTTCTACAGCAGAATCGGCCAAATAAGAGCGGCCACATGATGGCGTAAGTGGTAGCTGTAGCTGTCATAAAGTTTCGCTGCTTGGTCCTTGCCACGCCATGGCAATCCACCACCCACAGGTGGGCGCTGCAATCAACGCAACAGTGGTCGCGGCACTACGACCGCGCGATGGAACGATAGTTGGAACTTTTTTTTTTGCAGCTTGGAAGAAGCTGCCCGCTAGCAACGGAGCCATTTTTTATTTTCCTGGTGTGGCACACGTAGCATGACGACCGAGCGTGGCCCGAGTCAAACCAAACGCTATCTTCGGCGACGACGAGATTCGACCGATGGGGACCCGACACGGCGATACGGGCGGCGACGAGGACGCCGTACGCGCGTTTGCCTTGCCCCGAAGGACCCGAGAGAAACGAAGCGGTCGTCGACGGAGCCTAGCCGTGCGGCGGCGCTCGTGGCCATGTCAAGCATGGCAGCGACGCCACATCTGTACGGTACCCGGCGCCGTACGCGTCCCCCGGGCACTCGTACGCGTAGATTGCCTAGGCTCTTACCGGTACATCCCTGGAAAAAAATCTGCGGATGACGGCGCCAGCAACTGCAAAGGTCGGCTCCGATCAGCGCACCAAATATCTTGCACTTGTAGCACGGAACATCTCAACGCTCGGCCGGCTGACAAAGCTCACATCTAAGCTGAAGATTATTGCACTATTATCACTGGAAATGGAACCATCAACCATCACGCTCAGGCCGGAACACTTTCTTTCCTTAATTGAAAAAACAACCATCACGCTCTAGCTCCACGTCATGCCGCTGTAACAAGTTCAAGTAGCCAAGCCCAACCTTACGTGCCCGCGTTATTGGCTGCGTTGCTGGCTGCTGCAGCAAATAAGCAAGCAGCAAGCACTATTCATCCAGAAGAGACTCATCCAATATGGAGCACAAACCCTTTTGGTCTATGAAAGAAATCGAAATCTTTCAGCAGCTCAGCAGCTGGACTGGACCACTGTTGAGGAAGGTGCAGTGCAGGCACAGGGCACAGCGAGGCAGCAGCAGGACGCGTAGGGCCGCACCCGCACCACGGCTGAAGAGGACGACCGACAACAACAGCCTGTTCCCACGAGCTCAGCTCCATCCAGGAGCGCGCATACACATGCCCCGCCTCTCACGGCACGGGTCGCTCGCTCAGCACAATCAAACAAACAAATCCTTCGCAAATGCATAAACCTCTGGGCCTCAAGATGGATATCGGGTTACCCAACTTCAACCGTCCATCCTAGACAGGATTGACACTAACATCTTACCAACCAGCAACGACCATAACAAAAGAGCAGTTTTTTTTTTTTTTTGCATGGACATCAACCAGCTTGCCTTTATGTGGGGAACCAAAGTTTCAATTGCGAGACGTCAGGCGTTTTGAATAACAGAGAACGGAAGACATCCCAGAGAATTGTTATGATATAGAGCCGCTGTCGATCAATAATCAGAAACTGGAATGAAAGCATATATAACTCAGGTAACAACTAGGTAAGTGAATGGCAATGTACATCACAAGGCGAGAGCAAAGAAGGAAAGAATCTGAATTGTCGCTCGGTATGAGATCTACAATAGTAGTTTTGAGTTCATATATCAATCATGGAAGCAATGAATAAAAACTCAGGTGGTATAAAAGCACACACACACTGCTGAGCTCCTCTGCAAAACAAGAACGCAGCAGCGATCAAAGCATGCCCTATGCTGCTGTCAGGCCTTCCATGGTTTCGATTACACGGTACAAAATCTCATGTGAACTCAATCCCATCCGCCAAGCGATCACTCAACTAAGTCAGCCAATCGTATCAGATACAACCCCGCAACGGCAGGGGCGCTCCTCCTGCAGTGCAGGGGGACATCCGCGAGCAACGTCCGTGCGCCTCAGGTCATGATGCAGACAGTAGCAGCTGCCTAACCACTCTCTCTGACACAGTTGCCTGGAAGAAGATATCTGTACCGATCGTTCTGCTCCAGCAGATAGGCAGGGAGATGAACAGCAGAGAATGTACTTGGAATAGGCCCCAGCTTGGCAATGATCTCTTGGAATGTGTATTCTTCAGGGAGCATGTCGAAAAGATCAGCCCCTTCGCAAATCACGTGCTGAATCCTCTTCGGGTTTAGGAAGTACTTGAATCTGATCCGATCGACGTGGCTGTAGGCTTTCATCTTGAAGATGAAATCATTTATGTAGCGGAAGCAAAAGCTGCAGTGCCACCCTGAATCAGCCAGAAGCTCATCTGTTTGCCGGAAATGTGCATACCTCGTCTTTCCAGCTCTGTATCTGTGTACTGAAGCCCTCCAGCTCTTGTCATCAAGTAAAAACTGGAATGAGTAGAGATAGTTCCTGAGCTGGAGATGGAGTATCTCAGGAATGTCATCGCACCACCTCAAGAGGTTGATGGTATGTCCACTTGGGATCTCATCAACATCAGACATGATCAATAGGTCGTCATCCGTGATGCCTCCAATCTTAATGAGCTGGTCAAGAGCAACCCTCTGATATGATTCCTCAACAAATGGGTTTTCTCCCTTCACAAACCTTCCACCTATCATACCATAGGTCAACCGTGATTCAGCAAAGTCAAACCGCTGGCGGTTTTCCTTGAAGTGAAGGTCCTTCTTTATGCCAGTGAAGGTTGAATTGGACTCAAGCAGTACAAATTCTGAGACATACGGGCTAAGCTCGTGCCAACGGATATCAAGAATGTCAAGCTCATTGCTGAAGAGCACAGCATCAAAGACACGGCGTGGAGTCTCCCTGACTTTCCATCCATGCAACTTGCAGAGGTTATCCATCGAGACATTTTCATGATAATAGTGAGGGCGTATTGTGAAGGGCTTTGGGGGCTTTTCCCAGATTGGTCGGAGGAAGTAAGTCACCTTCTGGCCATGCACATATATGGCAAAGATCAGAATTGGCACACCAATCAGTAGAATCAAGAGAACCCTCAGATCAAATCCCCGCAGTGCGCACTTCAGCCTTGACATGCTCAGGACTGACTTTGAACCAAACTGCAAATAATATCAGGGAGAAAATAAGAAATCAGACGTGCACCAATACACATCAGAACAAGGCATAAATTAAACTAAAAGTAAACTGGAAAGCTACAACATGCGTTTTTTTTTTTTGCGAGCAATGCGACTGTTACAATGAACTGTATTTTGAAACCGTGCTGATTATTCCATAACCAAGAGGCAGGAGACCACTATTGCAGCAGGAAACAACGGAGGTTAAAAAACGATGTAACCTAGTGCATTGCAGCCACATGCATTGGGCTTTGGCTAAAAAGAAAAAACCACACAAAAGCGTACCCATGGCAAAGAGCTCCCGCTCTGTGCGGGGTCTGGGGAAAGGTGTTAGTGGCAAGCCTTACCCTCACCTGTGCAATGCGAGGAGACCGCGACTCGAACCCGGGACCTTCCGGTCACAGGCGGTAAGACTCTACCGCTTGCACCAGGCCCGCCCTTTACAAAAAGCAAGGAAAATTAATTTTACTAAACATGAGAATGGCAAATAAAAAGGCTACATGTGCGTATGAGCATTTGCTGGTAGAGATACAAAATTGGACACCATACTGACATGCTGTGTGGCAGGGTGCAGATGGGTAGTGTAAAGTTGGAGCAGGAGAGTACCAATGTGGAGATGGAGAGCAACAAGCTGGACATGTCGTGTGCCAAGGTGCAGATGGATACTTAGCAAGGGAGGAGGTGGCTGTTCCAGCCATTTAGGCTGGAAGTACCGTTGGCTGGAGAAAAATACTATTCATAGCACCATGCCACCGTGAAGCCAACGGCTGAACATAGGGAACATCACAGCCATCACAAACTACAAGGTTGAGAGCACGAGCTTCTAAAATATCCGCCGCGCCGTGAGTGTGCAGCTGTGTTAACGGCCATCAAATAATAATGCATGTACAGTAGACAGATTAAAGAAGTAACCGGTGGTCTGGTGGAATATGCGCATTTTCTCTTTTAAAAATAATATCTCTATCAGTGATAGGGTAATATCTCTATCAGTGATAGGCTGGTGCGGATCCACCAACAGGAAAGCAATCAGCTAATTTTATTTGTATATATATTTTTTATTTAATAATAAAGGAAGGAAACAACAGCCTGTAAAATTTCTTTTGCGGCATGAACCCTCACCATCTACGGCACGGGAACCAATCGGGAATTGTTCAAAAAAGCTGGAACCCTTTACAGGGAAAGGAAAGACAGATTCCGAGACTAGGCCGGACAACCCGATTCATCCAAGTGGAGAGATTCTAGCGCAACCGGAAGCATCCAGGCGCCCCAGTTTCTTTCTTTAGCATCACCTAATCCCAGCAGCACCCGCGGCAGACGAAAGGTGCCTGCCACGCGGAAGCGATTAATCGAGCATATGCAATCCCCCAGGCAGAGGAAATCTCGCGGGTACCCCAATCCACAACAGGAACCCGCTGCTGCGATCGACAAAATAGCTGCGCGAACACGAGCAATTGCAGCGATCGAAAGGTCGAGGCAAGCAAGAAAGCGGCTCAGCGTGGAGCAAAAAACGCGTTTGAGCAGCGTGGAAGACGAAAAGACAGCCACCGCCACGACCGCGTGGCTCCCCCGGCGGACCAGGCGATCCGCAGGGGAGTGGGTCCACGCGGGCGTTGGTAGAGAAAGGGACAGATCTGTCTGGGTGGAGAGCCAGACCGGAGCGGGGCCTCACCTCGCTGTCGCAGATGCCGTCGGTCTTCTTGCGGTTGCAGTAGCCGGCCTCCATGGCGCCGAGGACGAGCAAGGGCGCGGGAGAAAAATCAGCAGGCGCCCGAAAGCCGCAGGAGCACCACGCCCACCGCCGCCGCCTGGAGTGGAGCGGAGCGGGTCAAGACGGCACGCGCCTGCCGCTTCCCAATGGCGCGCACGATCGGCTCCTCCGCCCTCTCTCTCCCCGGTCGCCGGGAGCAGAGCCCGAACCTCGCCGCCGGTGGCCGCGTTCCTCCTTTTTTTTCGCGTCCTCGCCCTCCTCGAGGGGTCCTCCCTCCTTGCGAGCGTGAGCGTGAGCGTGGGCGAGGCGCGGGGCGCGGCGGGGGGTGGGCAAGGGAGCGCAAAGGGAAACGGTGCGAGGGGGGAATCGCTGCGATGCGGAACGAGGGGATTCCGGCAACCGTCTAATTATAGCCGTTTGGGAGTGGTGCCGTGGTGGCCTGCTTCTGATTGCGCGTCGGCGTGGCAGTGGCTGGCCGAGGAGGAGGAGGGGAGGAGACCCGGGATGGGCGAGAGGTGCGGCGGAGAGCTGGTCTTTATGCCTGTTTAGATTCCAAAAAATTTTGCGCTGTATTCGTCACATCAAATCTTGTGGCACATGCATGTAATATTAAATATAGATGAAAAAAAACTAATTGTACAATTGGGTGAAAAATCGTGAGACGAAACTTTTGAACCTAATTAGTTTATAATGAGACACTAATTACCAAATACAAACAAAAATACTACAGTAAGCCAAAATTCAAAAATTTTTGGATCTAAACGGAGCCTTTGATTGTCCTCGTGCTTGCTGGGGGCATCCACCACCTCCTCTGGTTATTAAAAAGCGCCGATGAGTCCTAAGCACAAGACCGTGTCGTGTTAGGCCCACTTTCTTTAATTAATCAGATACTGCTATAAAAATAGGTTATGTGAAACTCCAAAGTACCTATTTGATGATGAAGCGAAGGAGAAAAAGATTGGAACTTATATTTTAAAATAAAAAACAAATCTCTTCCCTCTTTGGCTCTTTTGTTTATCTTTTTGGCTTGGCTGTTTCGGTTAGGAGAGGTTGGTGTGAATGTGGACATGTTTGGGGGTTTGGCCGTTGCCGTTTGGGCACCACAGCAGGCTCCAGCTCACGCTCGTCAGCATGTTGTGCAGGTTGGATTTGGAGGTGAGGCCTTGTTCAGATGACATCAAAGTTCCAAGTTTTTTTACTCTCTTTTCATTACATTAATTTTTAGACGCATGCATGGAGCATTAAATGTAGGTAAAAAAAATAACTAATTATACAGTTTGGTTGTAAATCACGAGACGAATCTTTTGAGCCTAGTTAGTTCATGATCGGACAAAGTTTGTCAAATACAAACAAAACGTGCTATAGTGTTCAGATTGCAAAAATTTGCAATCTAAACATGGCCTGAGATGATGGTGATGAGGAGGATCCCCTCTGATCAGAGATGAGATGTAATGATAAAGGGCATCTCGCATTCTCGCTCGGCTCTGCCTGCGGGATGCTTCGTGTAAGCTGATGATGTGATTTGCCTTGCCTGTACGAGTATTATTTTTTCTCATCGGTTCCTTTTTTTTCCCCCTTCTTTTGATCAAATGATGATGGATCATGTGAAGTACCGTGTGTGGTTTTTTTCTCCGCGTACGATGTCTTTATCCTCTTTCTTTCCATTCATGCAGTTTACAGGATGACAGTATATTTATGTATAAGTACTCATTATAACCTTCTAAAATATAGAACTTTGTATGAAAATGTAGTGGATTGAGTAGCAAAGGAAGTGAATTGGTTCCCAGCATTTACTCTCCTTTTCTTTTTCTTTTTTTCTTTTCTTGCTTCGCGTTAACTGTTAAATCCATTAGGGCAAGACAAAATTTGCATACAGCCTGTTGTTGGTTTTAGCCAGGACTTATCAGCCAGTCAACGGTGTTTTCCTCTCACAACAAATCAGCACCAACCAATAGGCTTATAATAAAAACTACTACTTGATAGGCGGCAGATGTGCGTGGTCTCAGCCCTACATCCGTCCTCTACAAAGAAGCACGGGAGTTGATTTCATTATCTTTTGTCTTCGTACAGATTGTTCATTGGTCTCGTTCGCTTCGCTGAAAAAAACAAGCTGAAACACTGTTCCGACTGATTTGTTATGAGAGAAAAAACATTGTTCCGGCTGAAAAGTACGAATTATAAGACAAGCGAACATGACTATTGTCTTAGATCTTGTAATAGGACTGCTCATGAGCTCGCACATTTGAGTCTAGATTGGGACTCGGATCAACCTCGTGTTTGGCTTGATCCTCTCCCGAGTTTTGTATCTGATATTTTGGTTTAGCGGTCTTGCTGAACCCGGTGTGAATGAATAAATAGACTCGAGGCGTTGTTTAAAAAAAACAGTAATAGGATATTTTGCACCACATGTCTCGGGAGAAAATTTCTACTATATATTTCTATTTTACAGTCATGCGCTAGAAACTTAATTGCTCGTTTGAAACTCGTTATTTAGCTAAAATCAAGAAAAGCTCCATTGAACAGGTCTCTCGGAAAGTCGGTCAATACAACATTTAGCCCCCTTCACGCTTTTTTGAGTTGCGTCTTAGCTTTGCATTTTCTGAAAGAGGAATCTGTCAATACAGCCTTTTTGTGTCGTGCTTGAGAGAAGGAGCAACTGAGGTGGCCGCCTGGACTATAAGCGAACCTGTTCCTGCTGTGGCCGCCTGGACTATATACGTATTTATTACGCCAGTTCATTTCAAGTATGTTCAGAGGCACGAGTATTATCTATCTTCAAAACAAGGCCATAATATGGCAGTTTTTTGGTAGCAAAACCACATTGTAGGAACCCTGTGTTGTGAGTCCTCTAGACCCAAGTGCTCTGTAGTTACAGAAAAATAATATTGCTCAACCTTTTTGAATATCATCCATTGGCAGCCACAGTTTAATCAGGTAGGTATCCGGCACACCAAAAAATAACACATGTTTTAATGCACTTTTTTATTTTAGAATTTTAATATGTTTCTTTCTTTCTTGGCAACTACTCCCTCCGTGCAGCAAATAATACAATTCTAGTACATGACTAAGTCAAACCATTTTAAGTTTAATCAAATTTAAAAATAAATCAATATCTATGATACCAAATTATGTTATTAGATTCGTTATGAAATATATTTTCATTAGTATTTGTTGTTTTGTGTTATAAATATTTATATTATATTTTATAAATTTTGTCACAATTGAAAAAATAGAGTTAAAATTGTATCATTGTCAGATCGTGATAGTAGCACGAATTAGAACCGGGAACCATTCCTTATGCTACCTGGTGTTGTATAAATAGTTGAGACAGGCGGTCTGTTCGATGGTTAGTTTCTAGGCTGATAAGGCCGGCTGTTGCTAATTTGTTGTGACAGGAAAATACTATTAGTTGGCTGATAAACCCTGACTAAAACCAACGAGCGAACAAGGTGAGAGTTAGACCCAGTGAGAAAGCCGGTCTACATAAATAACGGGGGACTAGGGTTACTGAGCTGCATTATTGAGCTTGGCGCCACACCTATCATCCTTGCAGTACTAGGAGTACATGCATCTGGCACAAGGATTTCCATAATTTCTTGATGCCCTTCTTTTTTTATGAAACTGGAGGGGTTTGCACCCCCTACAAGTATTTATTAAAAGGAGAAAACAGAGTACAGAGTACAGAAAGTAAAGTCAAGAAACAAAGAAAGAACTCGATGCCCTTCTTCGTCCAAAGCAACAGAAAATTAGAGGTGATCAGAGGGGGGTGGGGGGATCAAACTAGGCAGCATGCTAAAGAGAACACAAGGATCCATACGGAGTAGAAATTTTACAGAAATCATACATGAATCTAATAAGAATCAGTTCAAATTCATATTAAAAAACGTAGGAATATGGGAGAGAAAATCGTGTGTAGAAAAAAGGCGTAAGCTTGGCGGAGGACAGGAGTCCACTGAATGAAAAGCAAAGCAAGCAGGTGGATCCACCCGGCAAACGCCCAGGCTTCCCAGCGTATGCCGGCCGGCATGCACTGTCGCCGGCGCGGCCAGACCCGTGGTGGTCGTTGTCGGGGACAGGATTTCAACGAAGTGGCCGGAACAGCACGTTCGGCTACGTACGTATTCCGGGGAAAAAGGGAGGGGCACTTTTGCCCCGATCCATTTGGTTTGCATCATGCATGCCTCCGCGCCGAAACGGGCCTGTTCCGGCGCAAACCGTGGCGCACATGCATGTTCGGGCTCCAATCCACAGATTTATATTTGGTTTGTATCTATTCTGCTGTGACGATTCGTTCGAACTTATCAACCGACTTATTAGCTAGAATCTATAATATTTTTCTCTCACAATAAATCAGTCAAGATCAATTTATCAGCCAGCTTTAATACCAGCCGAACAGGCCTAGCTTGAACTTATCAGCTAGAATCTACAATATTTTTCTCTCACAACAAATCAGCCAAGGCCGGCTTATCAGCTAGCTTTAATATCAGTTCGGCTGATTTGCTGTGAGAAAAAAGCCAGCCTCGACTGATTTGTTGTAAGAGAAAAATATTGTGGAGTAGCTGCGCCTAAGCGAACAGGCAGGCTAAACAAGTGTTAGTGCTCAGTGTTAAGTTAAAAGCTTGTGGCACGCATGAGTTGGCTGTGACCCAGGCAGGCTAAACAAGTTGCCCGTTGGAAACCGCCAGGCAAGTACAGTACAGGGTACAGCCATATGGCAGCCACCAGCCAAACGCGTCTTCCAACAAACTGCTGGGAGGTCAGTTTTGAAAACGGGGGTGAAGAGAGCGGCGCCTTTTGTCAGCTAAACCCGCACAGACGAGGGCGTTTAGATGTCATTCAAATTCTAAGTTTTTTTACTATCTCTTCATCATATTAATTTTTAACTGTTTGTATGGAGTATTAAATATAGGTAAAAAAAATAATTAATTACACAGTTTAGTTGAAAATCACGAGATGAATCTTTTAATCCTAGTTGGTTTACGATTGGACAATATTTGTCAAATAAGACGAAAGTGGTACTATTCATCAGATTGCAAAAATTTGCAAAGTGAACAAGGCGGAGGACATATACGGTGATCGCCGATTCGCCAAAAATTGATTACTTACTCGGTTTCATTTGCTTCCAGCCGAAGGCAGGTGCAGGTAGAGGCACGGCAAGCGCGGGCGGCACAGGCTGGGATCATCACTCTGGGCGCTGACTTGTTTGACCACCGCATACTAGCAGTAGTAGTCTGTGAAGGAGAAGCCGCAGGAAATCAAACAGTACTGCGACCGGTATGTTCGGCTCTTCTAAAGTCGCTTGTGCTGATTTGGATGACTGATTTAATGGAAGAGAAAAATACTATACCAACATTTATAAGCCGATTTATAATGGCAGCCGCACTGGTGTGGCGTGCTGTGCCACTCATTTTCAACGAAGAAGCCTGTATTGCGTGGTCACTACTCACGCACGAACAAGATCATCGTAGCAAAACGGAAGTCTTCCTATATATAAATGACCGGACCCATATGTCAGTGAGATAAAGACAATAGATTGTGGCTGATAGATACTGCTAAGGAGATCATCCTGGTATGTTTCTTGCAACTCTAAATAGGCGGCGCAATGCGAAACCATATCTTGTTTGTTTCACGGCCGGGATAATAAAACAAACTATCAGCATGATCGCTGGGCTGGCCAGCCCCCTCACATGAGTACTGTTCATCTGAACCAACTAGCAGTACTTCTCTCTCACATAAATGAACCAGTAACGATACGAACCAGCCAACTGAACATGCCCATCTTGTTTGTTTCACGGCCAGAATAATAAAACAAACTAATTAAGATCAGATCGCTTGAATTTGACAGTTGGCACCGAAATTTTCAAGCGCCGCCGTGAGCGACATCCCGGCATGCCGTATGGTACGGTTTACGCGGGAACGTACTGTTAGTACTCCATCATCAGTCAGCAAAACCAGCGCAGGAGCTTAGTGTGCATTCCTTTCACTTTTAAGGAAATGGAATCGTGATTAGAATATTATTACTATCATTTTAGATGAATTTCACTTTTCAGTGTAAGGAAATCAAACTACTACTTCTTTTTATGATTTTCAGTCTTGAATTTAGGCATTTACTAAGGGCCTGTTTGTATCCACCCAACTACAGTTTAGCTAGCTAAAATTTCAAAACTAAATTTTAACTAGTTAAAAATTCTTTCAACTAAACTTTAGCAGGGGTGTTTGTATCCTCCAGCTAATAGACTCAGCTAAACTTTAGCTGGGTTTAGCTGCGTTGAAGTAGGTAAACTTAGCTAAATTTTAGCTGGGCCTTTAGCTGGGCCGTTTGGATCTCTAATAGCTAAATTTAGCCAACTAAAGTTTAGTTGGTGATCCAAATATGCCCTAATTATAGTCAATATGGATTACTCCGTCAGTCCTCACGAGAATGTCATCTTGCTTTTAATTTTTTAAGTTCTACCAAATGCATATAAAAATTACTAATATTTATGATGCATAATAAGTATTATTAGATTAATTGTGAAATATATTTTCATATAAGCAAGTTTAGATAAACAAATATTGATACTATTTTTATATAGATCTAATCAAACTTTAAACAATGACTCCTCGTAAAATAAGATATGTATTGTTTTGGGACAAAGTAAGCATTTAGTTTTGATAAAACTATTGATTTTTTCCTTCATTAATTTTGTTTTACATGGACTCTCTATTTAGATTTTGGTATTTCCAAACTCATACATAAATCAAATTGGTAACCTAGACATTACGCCAACTCAACTAGATTAGCTAGTGACGATAATAGTTTTGCAGGAGTTGTGCTTCATTCACCCGAGGCTCTAACTTGACTAAATACGAGAAATTAGGGGTTTATGGTTTTTAGACTTAATTACTCCTTGCATGCCCGCCCGGATCACTACTTCATCTTACCTTGCTTATTATTTTGTAAACTTATTATTCTATAAATTTTACTATTTATTAATCGTATTAGGCATGAGCTGTTTTGTTTAATCTAAGTTACTAGACCCGCAAAAAAATAGAACGGCGTCTATGCTCTTTTCTTATTAATTTGTAGACCCTCTTGAGTCTTGAACGTGGGTTTTTACTTTCAACACTCGATCTTATAATAAGTGGATTAAGATCAGATAATATACTTGCACTTGACACGAAAATTTTCAAGCGCCGGCGTGACACACGTCGTCGGCGCATCCCCACATGCCGTATGGTACGCAGGAATGTACTGTTACCAGTCGATCATCAATCGGCAAATAAGTTCGTGTGCATTCCTTTAAAAAAAAAACTGGAATCATGATTTGAGATTTTGGATGAGATGGTGTCGTCGCCTGCAACTGCAATGCAATCAAGGGCAAGGGCATCACCACCATGGCAACATCACATGGGCGTGTACCCTGGCCACATGGGCGTGCCGCGTGCAGGCTGCGGCGCCTGCGGCTCGGCTCGGTTCTGTGGAGTGGAAGTGGAGCACCGAACACCTCTTGTAGCTGCAGGACGGGCGTACCTGTTCGCCTGCGGCGGCTACGATGCTGATGCTGATGCTGATGCTGATGCTGATGCTGATTTGTTGGAAGATAAAAATATTAGTCTGATTCCTACTCAACCCAAGCCAAGCACGTGGCAGCCCTCCAGGTTCCAGTATGCTTAACCACAGTCTTCATCTCGTCGTTGACCAGCCCATTTTGCTTCTGCTGGCCTTGGCAGGACTAATTGCCATTTGCCAGCAGGAAAAGAGACTCCATTCTGGGTTTCTGGTGGTAATGGCATGCGTGATTGTGCAGTTGCCCTTGCCCATAGATAAACAGCTAATAACTGAGCTTAAATATATGACGATCGGGACCAACTCAACAACGGATAAATGGCCCTGTAAACTGACTGCAACTCACGCGAAGACAATGCAAAACACACTGCGCAGAAGCAGCAGCGTGTTGGTAGCATATTTCTTTTGTTGCCCGCGTTGGTTGAGAACTGCTGACTTTGGGCGCTGCAAATTGCCGCTGCTGGAGCAGAGCCCGTCGTCGCTCGATCTCCGACGACTCGTCCATCCACCAAGACTTGTATTTTCACGCGTGTGCTACTGCACAAGCCGAGCGGCGGCGACTCGATCAAATGCATCCAACGACGGCCGGAAGCGTGTCGCTACCACTACTACCAGACAAAGCGCGCGGAGAAAAAAACTCGGTCGCAGATCGAACAGCGCCTCAAACTGGCAATTATTGTGCTGCTACTGCTAGTGCTAGACCTAGACTCGGTCAGTCGTGGCTAGTTTACTACTCGCCCAGTTGTTGAGAGACTTCAAAGCACGGAACGGCCGGCTCGTCGATGGTGGTACGATACCATACCAGCAACTCGTACTGAAGAACCAGTGATGTATGTTTTTTTTTTAATTTTTATGACGTTTCGTGGAACTTCTTTCGATATCTTTTTAAAGACGAAACAACCTGCTACGGTTACGCAGCCAATAAGCACGATATGCTTGGTCGTCACTTCCAAATCGGCTAATATAGCGCCCCGACGTCTGACGCACCACACGCGTCCGGACGCCCCTCAAAAGCGCTTAACCCCTCACGTTCACTTCTGCCCCTGACCCGCGCGCACAGCCCCAGCGCGCCCCCTGGCCCCAATCCACACGCCCCCAGCACGCCCCCGACCCAGTCCGCACAGCCCCCAGCTCATCCCACAGCCCCGCCACGAGCACGCCCCAGCGCCCCCTGGCCGCAGCACCTCCGTCCGCTAGGTCCCCGGCGAGCCATGCGCCCCCGTCCGCCCGGCTCGCCTCTCCCAGGCTGAACAACATAAAAAGCTCAAATAGAACACTTGCAACCACACAGAACAACTGCTGCAACATTAGGTTGAAGGAGCTAAAATATTTGGAATATATTATTGCAATATTGGTGTGAAGCATATGAAACAATGATCGAATAAAAACACTTGCAACGACATGGAACAACTACTGCAACATGAGACTGAAGCAACTGAGACATTTGGAACGTATTATTGCAACATTTGTGCGAAGCATATAAAACATCCAGATCAGAAACGATTGCAACATCATCTAGAAACAAGTGAAACATTTTGAACAAAGTGTTTGCAACAATCATTTGAAACACTTGCAACATATCAACAAAAGTGCAACATCCCCCGATCTACTTTTGCAACATCTATATGATTTAACTGCAACGTACCTTTGAACCTTATGAAACAATTAAAAGATACAATCACAACATAGGGTGGGAAGAGAGAGATTCTAGGGCAGAGAGCGCCATGGCCGCCGGATCTGCAGGCATTGGGGGCTCCTGGTGGGAGAGGACGCCAGTGTGGGGGGAGGGGCGCCGCCGGGGTGGGGGGGAAGGACGCAGGGTGGGGGAAGGAGCTGCCGGGGGTCGAGGAACATAGGGGAGAAGGAGGCTGCATTGCAGGCGTCCGTCGTCGAGTAGGAGAGCTTGGCCTTGCTGCATCGCGCTGCAGCCGGCCGGGGGCCGCCGCCTGGGTTGCGCCTGAATCCCCAAGATCGGAGTTGAGGCCGGGGGTGGCCGGCCGGAGAAGAGGAGGGGGTGGCCGCGAGGTGGGGGTCGCTGGGGATTCGCGCCGGGGCCGCCGCCGTACCGGAGTAGGAGAAGGGAGAAGAGGCAGCGGGGCGCACGCTCTCGTGCGACGCGCGTGGGGGTGGGGCGCAGGGCGTGGCTCGGCAGAGGAGCGTCACTGCGTGGTGCGGAGATGCCACGGTGGACGTCTGATACGTATCACTGTCGCTTCCAAATTGAAATCGAAACTACAAAGTACTTAATTACAGCTGAGATAGCACTGAATTAGCTGCTGTCCACACAATGTATTCTTGCGCAAGGCCTGATTTTCCTTGTGTTCTGGACCCAGTGAAACTCCAAAAGCCGGACGGATTCGTTGTGAGTAGCACACAGGTCAAGTCGTGCCGTTTTGGAGTCGGCCCTTGAGCGATCCGAGTCCAACGTGTTGGAGAAGTCCGGGCCTTCGTCTGGGACCACCACCACCACTACTACCCAATATCCAGATTTGTCCCATGGCACAGACAGCAGCTAGCTTAGCCGGTTTGGTTGGCTAGCTCGTATCGTTGCTGGTTCGTTTATGCAAAAAAAAAGTATTGCTGGTTGACTCACATAAACAGTGTTCATGTAAGCCAGCCAGCCCCAGCCGATCACGGAAGGAAGAAAAGCGCCTTCCTGTCGAATCACCTCCCCTTTCTGAATTCAACCCACCAATGCAACGTCAAGTCGTCAAGTGCATATGCAGACATCCAGAGATGCACAAAACAGATTGGTGTTCAAAATGCAGGAGCCCATTTTGGTTTCACGATATAAAATTTACAGCTGGATTTTCCTTCTTTCCAATTGACTTGTGGATGCGGGTAGCTCAAGGAATCAAGTTTATAGTTGTCCACAAAAATAACACAGTTTTACATGTGCTCCTGAGTAGCTAGTGGGACTCGAACAATGACAACAAGTGTACATTCTGAAGGGTACAGATACAGTACAAGAGAAAAAAAAAACTTGCACACTCCAGCCATGACCTGAGAAGACGAGTCAACGAGGATATCTCGTATTCGGAGCAAATACTGCACGCACTTCAACAAAAGAAACAAGCGTATGTTCGTTTGGTCGTAAACGATCGTAAATTTTCAACCACAGCAGTATTTTTTTCTCACACCAAACCAGCCAGCAGTACGATCGTTTCAGCCCCAGCCGAAAAGGCTGAAGGAGGATCTATGCCACACCAAACAAAATGAATTCAATGCACGTATATAATTGATTTCTTTCCAAACCGATCTTTTATACATCGCCGGCCATTTCTTGGGGTCACTAGAATTTACAGCCGAAAGATCCTTTTACACACGCAATTTGGAACAACTTGGCGAAATCAAACAAAACAATTCAAGTGCCATATCTGAGTTGTTCTTTCCCAAGACGCAAGATCATTTTTGACTTCTGGATTATGATGATTCTGATGAGAACTACTACTACTAGCATTTAGGACATCAATTTCAGAAGTACTCCCAACTACGCGTTGCGTGTCAGCATAAATAGTTCACGTTTGACCAAATTTCCAGTGAATACTATTCACATTTATGGCTCCAAAATAATTTATTATAAAAATACATTTGGTAGTTAATCTAATGATATTTATTTGATATCATAATTATTGATATTTTTTATCTATAATTGATCGAACTTAGGATACTAAATCATGACACTGTGTTAGAATTGGATTCTTTCGTGGACGGAGGGAGTATCAATTTGCACACGCAACCACGACCTTTTGACACGCGCATAGTCTCTTCATCCCTAAATAACTGTTGTTTTTTTTATTTCCGTGCCGTAAGTTTGACTAGATTTGTAGAAAGTAAGTGCAACATTTATATCCTTAAATAAATTTATTATGAAAATAGATTCAATGATCTATGTACCTATATTAATTTTATACCATAAATATTAATATTTTTTATATATATTTAGTCAAAGTTGTTTATCAAGAAGCATCCCAATCTATAAGAACGGGAGTATGCAACTGCAAAATTCAGAACGATGGAGGCGTCCCAATCTATCTTTTGGATAGAGTATACTACAGGAGGCGTCATGTCCATATAACATTAACCGCAGTGCTTACTGCTTAGATCTTGGGAGGACGTATTACTATCAAATGGTGCCCGCAAGAGAGGGTTGAGCATAACTCATCTACACACATGTTAGGTTCTCTGGTAGAATCTGTTCACACAGTTTTTTTTATTTCAAAATTTGACGGTATTATTTTTCAGTCATAGGCAACATGATCATTGAGATGTTTGTGGCGACTTTTTACAGTTTTACTGTACAATTTGCAAAAGGAAAATCTCAAGAGATTGTAAAAATTCTCACAATGGGGTTTATCCTGGTTTCGGGAGAATCGGGTGGTCAGGCCTTCTTGCACTGAACTCATGCGTGCCAAGTTGCCCTAAATGTTTAGTATACCGTATCTCTACTATGACATGGTGTAATTAAATTTGAGATGAGAAAGAGTAAGAGACCAGCTGACCACGCTATATCATTTGTGCAAGGAGATGGATCTAATTTAGTTTGCGCCACTGTCGGCATCTTATTGTTGTGCTACCACCGTCCCTATGTACCACATGGTTTTTTCCCCCTTGTTTTGACTGATTAGCCGGAATTAACTAAATGAAAGACTTATAAAATTCAGAGCCTTATCACGCAGGATTCTTATCATAGGAGTATATATCACCGTCCTATCCATCCGGATTTGGCACTTGTCGCACCCATAGTTGTTGAACAGTATCATGTTTAAAAAGGTCCTCAAAAGTGCTAAGAGAGGATCAGGGAGAGCCAGAGAGAACGTGTGATATTACAAATTTGGTTTCAGATATCCCTGATATGGACTACCTTAAAAAGAATAAAAAAAATATGGACTACAATGGTCAGAGACAAACTATGGAACTGGGGCAACTTGTACGTTGTTCTTTGCTATATGCATCGGCTTTTGAAGCCGCAACCATACATGCTTTGTTTAATTAGACCATATCATTGACATTTAACGATGCACAGTTGAAAGGTCTAATAAAGCTAGAGGGGTGAATAGCCTATTTAAAAATCTATAAATCAATTAAAGCAATTTGATTAGTATAACAAATAGCGAAAAATAAATTTACTCTAGCTCTAAAGGGTTGCAAGCCACCTATCCAACAATTATAGTTACTATAATCACTAGTCACACAATTTACTAAGTCACTACTCACTAAGAGTTCTCACACTCGTTACACTAAAGAGCTCTACTAGATAAACTTAAGCTACAAAGCAAGCTCTCAATTCTAGCTACACTAAAGAGCTTACTACAACTAGTTTACGGGTATGTAAATAAGTAAGTAAGGTGATTATATCACCGTGTAGAGGAGTGAACCAATCACAAGATAAATACTAACTCAATCACCGGGAGAATACCAAAGGGCAAGAGACAATCAATTTTCTTTCAAGGTTCACGTGCTTGCCAACACACTACGTCCCCGTTGTGTCGACCAACACTCGGTGGTTCGGCGGCTAAGAGGTGTTGCACGAACCTCGTCCACACAATTAGACACCGCAAGAATGTACCCACAAATGAGGTAACTCAATGACACGAGCAATCCACTGGGGTTACCTTTCGGCGCTCCGTCGGGGAAGGCACGAGTCCTCTCACAATCACCGGAAGATGGCCACGAACAATTAGCAACTCGTACCAATCCTCCTCCGCTGCACCAAGCCGTCTAGGTGGTGGCAACCACCAAGAGTAACAAGCGAATCCGACAGCGAAACACAAACACCAAGTGCCTCTAGATGCAATCACTCAAGCAATGCACTTGGATTCTCTCCCAATCTCACAAAGATGATGAATCAGTGATGGAGATGAGTGGGAGGGCTTTGGCTAAGCTCACAAGGTTGCTATGTCAATGCAAATGGCCAAGAGAGTGAGCTAGAGCCGACAATGGGGCTTAAATAGAGAGCCTCCACGAATAGAGCCGTTGGCTCTCTGTTCACTGAAAAAACAGGACGACCGAACGTGGTGGTCGGATTGACCAGACGCAGGACCCTAATGTCCGATCCTTAGATTTTCGCCATGTGTCCCCTGCTTCAAATGCTGATCACCCGATCTCAACGGTCATTAGTACACTTAAGTTCTGATCGGACGCGCTACTCAAAGTGACCGGACACACCATCACTGGCGTCCGGTCGTTTCCAGTAAGGTTCCATTCGTGACCGGACTCACCCAGCGTCTAATCACTCACCCTCTTCTCTGTGAGCCGCCACATCAGCATGACCGGACGATGAACAGTTGAAAGCTCTAGTTTATTTTTGGTGAATTGATGAAACCCTAAGTGCTAACCTAGTTTATCAAGTGATCATGAGATATGTAGCACATTTTAAGTGGTGAAGCAAATAAAGATCATGACATGATGATGGTGTTGCCATGGTGATGATAAATTGCTTGGACTTGGAAAAGGATAAAGTAAAACAAAAAGCTCAAGGCAAAGGTATAAATGGTAGGAGCCTTTTTAGTTTTGGTGATCAAGACACTTAGCGAGTGTGATCACATTTAGGTTCGATAGCCGTACTATTAAGAGGGGTGAAACTCGTATCGAAATACGGTTATCAAAGTGCCACTAGATGCTCTAACTCATTGCATATGCATTTAGGATCTAGTGGAGTGCTAACGCCCTTGAAAATATTTGTGAAAATATGCTAACACATATGCACAAGGTGATACACTTAGTGGTTGGCACATTTGAGCAAGGGTGAAGAAGATAGAGTTAAAAAGAAGTTAGTCGTGCTGGTCACAGAGTGATCGGACGCGTCCGGTCGCCACACCGGACACGTCCGGTGTGAATCAACAAAGTCAATGTTCAGTATAATAGTTGATCGGACGCTGAGAGCGTCTGGTCTGAAGTGACCGGACGTGTTCGATCGGCCCAGAGCGGCTCTAGGAGGTCTCTAGACTCGACCAGACACTGCGTCTCCTACTTTCGGTCCGGAGTGACCGGATGCGTCCGGTCAGCCTAGGAACTCTCTGGACTCGACCGGACGCTGCGGCTCAGCTCCGGTCATTTCTAACTCAGCGTCCGGTCGATTATAACAGAGCGCCCGGTCATAGATTGAATGTGGCAGCAACGGCTACTTCATTTTGAATTGGACACGTGGCGGTCAGGTAGCGACCGAACGCGTCCGGTCGCCATATACACGAATGGTGCGTCTGGTCCACACGACCTGCGCATCCGGTCGATGCGCAGTCAGCCCAATAATTGAGCCAATGGCTCTGTTGATTGGGGTGTCTATAAATACCGTTTGGCCGGTTCAAGCTCACTCTTAGCCATTTGCATTGACATAGCAACCTTGTGAGCTTAGCCAAAGCCCTCCCACTCATCTCCATCATTGATTCATCATCTTTGTGAGATTGAGAGAGAATCCAAGTGCATTGCTTGAGTGTTTGCATCTAGAGGCACTTGGTGTCCGTGTTTCGCTGTGAGATTTGCTTGTTACTCTTGGTGGTTGCCGCCACCTAGATGGCTTGGAGCAGCAAGGATCGTCGAGTGGAGGTTGGTGATTGTCTTCAGCTCTGATCGTGGTGATTATGAGAGGTTCTTGACTTTTTCCTTATGGAGAGCCAAAAGGTACTCTAGTAAATTACTCATGGCTTATGTGATCCTCATCTTGTGTTGGTTGTGCCGCACCTTGTGGCAGAACCGCCTAATCTAATGCATCGCAGGAGTGCTTGTCTTCCATTAGGCACTAAGCACTCAAGGGAGAACACTAAATTACTCGGTTCCGTCGGGCACACCCTAGGGGAGAACCCGAAAATCCACATTTTCGCCATCAGGATCACAAATGAGAGAATAAAGCTTACATCATTTAACCATTTCTTACATCACTTTTAATACAATATCAGAGCATAATATTTATTAATATAACAGCGGAATGAAATCATATTATCAGAGTTATGAATAATTTAATTGAACAGCGGAATATAAGCATGTGATCAGACTTACAGCGGAAATGACTATCTAATCATGACATGATGAAGTATTGATATATAAACTATGGTAACAGATTATGAAACTTTCATTTATAAAAACAGTTGGTGGGAGTTATAAATAAAAACTATGATCGCAGCGTAAAGGAAATCCTCGCTGAGCCCACCAGGAGGAATCCGCACACAAGAGTCAGCTCGAGCATCCACCTGTCACCTGCAACAGGGGGAATAAAACCCTGAGTACTCAATTGTACTCAGCAAGACTTACCCGACAGGAGGAAAGAAAAGACTCCAAAGATATGCAAGGCTATCTGGCTTGTGGGTTGCATTTGCAGGAAGCATTACTAAGCGTGCGTCCTTAGATTCGATTTTTATTAATAGCCACATTGGTTCATTAACTAACCATTCTATGTAAGCACCTGTGCTACTTTCAAGCAGGTGGTAAGCAATCAGATTTCCTTTTTCCATCTTTCATCTTTCATCTTCAGTTCTTACTACGATGCTAAACCGTAGACAAGCCGTACCGGATCGCTCGACGATTCACGAATCAATGCCCCCAGCTGGGTACCCCGAAAACACACGCCCCGCTTGTATCTCGGGCACAAGCAGGACCAACCCATCACTCTCCTGTCCTGGGTGTCCAGGTCCCCGTCCAAACTGGGACTCCAAGTCCTCGGCCCTGAGTCCCGAACTCAGTGCGGTGCAAGGACCTCCTCCACCAAAATAAAACCCTGACAGTCGGTCCGGAAAGAGCCGGATCCGCGACAAGAGAGCAACAAGTCTTCCAAGCGCCCATACACAAGTATGTGCTCGAGATAATAAGTCTGTGACCTACCTAGAGTCATATGCAACGATCGGTCCTTAATCGACCAGACAAGGAAAGCAGTGTAACCAAGCTATGCCCCGTATCCACGGCGACACAACCTCTTACACCCACCAATACCCAAACCATATCCCTGCCCGATCACCATTTTCCTTTCCACCATTTTATATATTCCAAGTGATAATCATATAATAACATATTTCCTATATCTCGTGAGTGACAGGCAATCACTCGACTTCTACCGGGGTCCTATAGCATAGCATTCTACACGATCCTGTCATACTAGTAAGACTCATAGGATAGAGATATATATGCAAGTGGGTTTCATTCAACTCCTTAAAACTTAATGCACAAATATAATTTAAACTGCAGAAAAGTAGGGGTTATGCACCATCAACTGAACCGAAAGCCATTGCATCATCTCCTGGAGAGAATACCACTACACCATCTTTGGATTCCCAATCGTCCTTCAATTGATCCGTTGATCCATCATCGTACCTATATGAGATGCAATGCGATGCAAATGCAAAGACATAATTAATCGACTGCAATCGTGACTCGTAAAGTACAATTTATGCCTCTCAAGCTAACGGGCTCGTTTTAACGACGACCGTACTTAGACTACATATACCCGTTGTTGGATAAGGTGTATTTCCCAATAATTATTTTAGTTATATAAACCTAAGTTGTTTCTTTATTTTATTCTATCGCTTTAATCCTTATTCGAAAAAGGGCCTCATTATCCATCTAGCAAACCAATTATTCTGGATCTACAAAAACTACGATGAGTACCTAATATTGCTAGGAACCTACTGTAAAAATTTTAGATCCAATACTATTACCAATTTATCACAATAATCCATATAAGCTTATATTTTACAAGATTAAGTATCCCATTTTAATTATATAGATCCTAAAAATATCATCAAACTATGTGAACGAATTACACTAATAGGTAGGTTATGATTTTAGGGACTCAACAAAACTGGTTTCACTATTTTTGGACACTTACAAAATTTTATCTCGATTTTACAAATTAACTAGAAACATATATTAGCAAAACATTAGAAACTGGAAGGCCGCTGTACACGCCGCCTATCACCCAAAGAAGCAAGAAGAGCAGCCCCAGCTGCCGTATCCTCGATAGAGACCGGCCCACACAGCGTGGTCGATGGCTCAATGGGGCGCATGCTACCAACGGCCGGGGAGAGGGAAGCGGCTGCCAGCCAGATAAAGTGGCTCGAGCATTGAGTCACAGGCCAGAAGTGCGGCCAATGGAGGCGGCGGGGCTGAACGGCCTGTATGAGGCGTGGTGGCCTTCGGCCAAGAATGCCCGGTCGCGTCGCATTTTTGCAGAAAACCCCTTCTACGTTTGCCCAGTTGCCTGAACCTGATTTGCACCATTCAAATGAGTCGAGTACTTCGCAGAAAACACCCTGCGTATTTCTATTTCTTAGATTTCTCACCTTCTCACCTTCCTTCTTCCCAGGACAGAGCGCGCGGGCAGAGGGCGAGGAGGCTAGTCGTCGACCTCGGAAGCGGCTCGCCGGCAATGGCGCGCTTATCGCGGGCGGCCCACGGAAACATCCATGGCTCCGGCCGCACCCGAGAACGGCAACCGCACGGCCGGGCGGGACCGGTGGAGCGCTCAGCAGCGGATGCGATGTCCGCGCCATCGCGGACGCCGCCCGCACGAAGCGTGGAACCAAGGGGTAGGCGCGGGGTGCCATACGAGACGCCTGAGCGGACGCCTCCACCGTGCGGTCATCGTGCGCTGAGCGCGCATGCGCAGTTGAGTGACGAGCTCCGGGATGGGGTGTCTGCCACTGGGATGAATAGCCGCGCTTGAGCTCGCTCGGGAACCTCCGCCTGCGCGCTCCGGGACGCCCACAGAGCAATAGCGTTGTGAGGACGACGGCATTGGGCGGCGTGCGGACCGAGCCCGGTGCATGGTGGAGCTCCCGCGGGATGAACGCACCACCTCCTACGGCGCGAAGGGGAAGACATGGATGCGGGGCGGCCAGACGAGCGCCCGTATCCCGCCCACGTGCATGGAAAGTGCCTCCACGAGGACCGCGATGTTGGCGACCTACAGCTTCTCCTCGAGCTCCCAAATTCGGTGCTGGTGCTCCACTAGGAGAGACTCCACGGGCTCCTTTTCCTAGATGGAAGTAGCGGCGGCAGAGACGAGTGGCACGGCGTGGAGCAAGCAGACATAATGGAGTTAGGAAAGGAAAGGAACAGCGCTAGTACGCAGTGCTGCGTCCTAGGCGTGGCGTGGAGCGATTCGGTAGCGAGGACTCACGCGTGCTCATGGTGCGCCCTGACAGCGGGCGTGGCCACGGCGGGGATGCGCGACGCAAGGGTGGAATGGCTCCATGGCAAAGGGACGCGGGGAGCGAGTGAGAGGTGAGGTTGCGGCGTGGCTCCGGGGTACTGGGTGGTGAGGCTCGGATGCGGCATAGGACCACGGCGAATGCGGAAATGCGCATGGATGGGACAGCGGCCGAGGGACATGGATGCGGTGCGGCAGCAGTCCAGCACGGGCGCGGCGTGGGTGGCTGGCCATGGCTGGCGCTTGTGCGTGGTCAGCGGGGGAAAAGGGTAAGGGGCGGGACACAGCACGACAGCGTGGAGCTCTACGGTGGAGCGGCGCTGGGCATTGGTGGGCGCAGCCACGGAGGCACGCGCACGTGAGGGGAACAAGGCAACGGTGGGCTCGATGGTTGGGAGACTGCAGACTTGGTGCGCCTACGCTATGGCCGGGCGACGGTGGCCAGAGAGGCGGAGAAAAGGGAGGGAGACGGGGACATGAGTGTACGAGGCAACTGTGGCAGCAGGCCACAGCTTAGAGAATCAATTGGCGATAGAGACAAACACAGCAGAGCAGGACGGGGAGGATTAGGCCTTCACCCGATGGAGAACACAGGGCACTGCATAGATACGATAGGGAGGTGACCCGGCCTCACTTGCACTGAGCGCAGGGACATGAAATTGAGAGGACACGACAGGCAGGGACAAGCTGAGCCAGGCAAGGAGAAGCGAGCGGTCTCGGCCAACTCCATCAAAACAAGATCAGCACGGTGAAATTGACACGAGTTGACTTAGAAACAGGACCACGTGCTTCTGACTTAGGCACTCTTATATATATAGTCGTAACAACACTTTGCTTTGGAGCACGTTCATCCGTCGTAACTTTTACATGGTTTACTAATTTACGCAAGCTTCGCTTATCGTTTCCCGTATATTTGAAATCAAAATTTCAAGAAACTCATTTCGAAAGTTTTACTGAGGCCTAAATCGCGGCGCTAAAATGGATCGTAACACCAGGGTGTTACAACCAACCCCCCTTAAAAAGAATCTCGTCCTGAGATTCGAAACTGGAAGCAGAAAAGGGGAAACACGATTACATTCCATAGATCAGGGACTATACGAAAGATTACACGACTTCGAATACTAAACCACACGGGGAGCTAGGGATACATGGTTAGGAGCAACTTGGTACAACCGAGATCTAATCTAGAAGTCGAGATAGACGAGGACAATAGAGAAACAACAAGATAATAATTATCCAAAACATGGCGTAGCACCATATGGTCCAGAAACAGGAATCCCAGAACTCAAACATGGGGAACCCTAAGACCAATTAACCAAAGGGAACTCAAACTTCTTCAAAGAACAAAATCCCTTTCTCCTCCTCAGATTACACCATCACCTTAGACTGATGAGCCTAACTCCACGAGTGACGACTAGATCTCGTAGCTCTACTCCGAATGCGAGGGAATGGGATGAAGAAGAAGAGCAAGGTCCAAGGGGACTTTATAGAGGAGAACGGAGACGGGAGCAACACACCAGAGGTGGAGGCGGAGTGAATGGGATACATAGATGGTTCATGCTGTGGGGATAAGCACAGCTAGGGTGCGCTTCTTGCGTGAGCGACAGAGGGGGAATAAAGGAGAGAGAGGGGGTCCGCTCGACGATGCAGGCGTGCGGGCGGTCGTGTCACCAAAAGAAGAAGGAAAGGAGAGGGAAGGGGGGATCCGGTATGAGGGATGAGGCGTGGGAGTCAAGAGCCGACCGGATGCTGGGAAAAGGAGAAGCGCACAGTGCACAAAGACAGTGAGCACTGCACGATGCCGCGGCCACGCGAGAACGGGATGCTACAGATCCCGACACAGGCGGCGTTTGCAGGGCACGCAACAAAATGACCCAGCATGCGCATAGCGGTCAACTAAGCACAGGGCTTGGGACAAGACGTCCACTCTGACTTTTGCAATTACTCCAGACTATCCACCGCTAACCTTCCTTTACTACTCTTCTTTTGCTTTCCTTCCTTGACCACATCCGTCTTTTCTGTAGACTGAGACCATGTCATACTTTCTTCCTCCAAAACCACCTCTTGTTTACCTTGAGAGAACACTTCTGCATCAACCCGTTGTGGATTTCCCGGTTGAACACCTGAACATTTCCAAGGAGAAAATTTTTAAAACAAAACGGTACAGCGGTGTAACTTGGTAAAAGTACTTGGTTAATGACCTCGATACCAGCGCGTGCCGAGCAGCGTCACATGTGGCAACTGTTCCACAGGGAGCCCTCGGTGTCGTCGTGGCACCATAAGCCATTAACCAAGCAACTACTACCAACTTACACGCCATGAAGGCAGCGGGGGCGTAGACCACAGAATAAGGGGAGTACTGCAAGGAAAAATTCAAACAACAAAGGTTCCCTTCACAACAAGGGACAAGGAATTCAAATCCAACGACGGATTTGTTTTAAAGCGATCCAAGTGTTCTGTTGAGACATCCACAATTAGTCGATACAGTGTCCAATAACACCCAATCACGGTTGATCTGCTGGTATCTGAATGGCAACTTCTCTTATAACCCGCTTGATATCGCCCATGAAACTCTTAAGCACATCTAACGAAACTTAGGGTGGATGAACACAATAAACACAGCGAAATAAATAAAATGCATGTTCCAATGGTCCTATATGAGTACGTCATACAGGCATTCAGGCTCACATTCACGACACAGCATTCGCCTATGGGAAGATGATCTCAACAACTACGGACAAGAACAACGGCAAGAGTACAATACCGGAGAACGACAACGAAGAACACTACTACTACGGGTACAACATCCCAAGGCGACTAATCTACATCCTCCTCGGGGCAACGGCTGAGTGAGAGGAACTAAGAGCTCGACTTCTGACACTTCCGAGGGTGGAGGTGCTGGCTGTGCTGCAACACCAGTTCTTCTTCTTCCTGGCGAGTGGATAGGGATCCCTTCCAAGATCGGGGTATCCTGCCTTTCAACAGCCAACGTCCTCTGTTCAGCCCTGGTGAGGCTGATGGACATGCCGATCTTCAGCCTCCTTCAGAGCTTCCTCCAAGGCAACCTCTCGGCTCTCAGCAGCAGCAGCGCTGGCATGCGCTTCGGCGAGCTGCACCTGGAGCATCTGGTTGAAGATCTTGGCTTCCCCGGCACACCGAAGGCACACCCCTAGTTCCAAGGCTTGATGGTTATACTGCTTATCTAGAGCGAGCAGGTACGTGGTCAAGTGCACCACGGTGGGACTGTCCTCTTGCACATCCCGCCCTTGTAAAGCCTCCATGCGAGCCCTCCATGCCCGTCGATTCTTGTCCAAGGGTGGAAAGAACCGCATGGGGGTATGGGCAATGGGCTCCTCATAGATCTGGCAGAGGTACCACAAGGCTTTGTGGGCCACAACCTGGTAGGTGTGTCAAAGCAAAACCGGTTGCGGTCACACTCTAGGCTTCGGTGAGGTCGGGGAACTCTTCACTCTTCCCGATGTAGACGGTAACCTCACACCGCTCAGTGCCATGCTCCTCATACTCACGACCCTCATACTCAGGATGATCTCAGACTCCAAGCTTTTGCACGGTGGCATGCAGGATTTTGGGAAAAAACCCTCAACGTTCAGGCAGTAACTACTAACCCAGGCTCCTGCCATCTCTAGCGGTGGTTGCAAGGAAGGCTAAGTGAAAAGCTAGCTCAAGGAAAAGCTAAGCGAGCGAAAGTGCACCGAGTGGTGGTACCAATGGCTAAGTCAGGCTCTACTTATAAAGGTGGAGCATTCAGTGGTACTAGCACTGTTCACCAGGGTTCCCACGCGAGATCACTACGACGAATAGACCAAATTCTGTGAGTTCGAGGTGAGCGACGTGCGATGCCAATACTAACTAGTACGACTGCAGGGCAAGGGTCCACCAAAAGCACAGAAAAGGGATACAGAGAGACGTGGGTCACGACCGGCGTGGACCATGAGTGAACGCGAAACACGAAGCCACAGTGCAGACCTAACTCTCGGACAGGAACGAATCAGACGTGCACAAAACGACACGCGTGACACCTAAGGATGGCGTATCTGGAAGCAATACGGATGCTACAATGCACAACCTAATATGCATGAATGCACGTCCTATACGTCCTTTCACTGTTGCCAACATATAGGGCAACCGTTCTCAAATTTCTAGCACAACGTTCTCTCCCTGTAACTAGTCGATACTATCAAACTATGCTCGAGTCAGTGTACCTGCAGAAAACTTGATTAAGTTTACCTAAGTCAGCAGAGTGCCATCTATCCTAGATACATAACCATAGTAATAGGGCTACTTATATAACTTCGTATACAAACGTCCTAACTTTTTGTAAAAATGGGTTGTCAAATTTTACTTTAGAAAAGGTTTTAGAAGCCTTATTTCCTCATTTGTGCTCTGATACGACCCGTGGCAGAACCGCCTAATCTAATGCCTCGCAGGAGTGCTTGTCTTCCATTAGACACTAAGCACTCAAGGGAGAACACCAAATTACTCGGTTCCATCGGGCACATCCCAGGGGAGAACCCGAAAATCCACATTTTCACCATCAGGATCACAAATGAGAGAATAAAGCTTACATCATTTAACCATTTCTTACATCACTTTTAATACAATATCAGAGCATAATATTTATTAATATAACAGCGGAATGAAATCATATTATCAGAGTTATGAATAATTTAATTGAACATCGAAATATAAGCATGTGATCAGACTTACAGCGGAAATGACTATCTAATCATGACATGATGAAGTATTGATATATAAACTATGGTAACAGATTATGAAACTTTCATTTATAAAAACAGTTGGTGGGAGTTATAAATAAAAACTATGATCGCAGCATAAAGGAAATCCTCGCTGAGCCCACCAGGAGGAATCCACACACAAGAGTCAGCTCGAGCATCCACCTGTCACCTACAACAGGGGGAATAAAACCCTAAGTACTCAATTGTACGCAGCAAGACTTACCTGACACGAGGAAAGAAAAGACTCCAAGGATATGCAAGGCTATCTGGCTTGTGGGTTGCATTTGCAGGAAGCATTACTAAGCGTGCGTCCTTAGATTCGATTTTTATTAATAGCCGCATTGGTTCATTAACTAACCATTCTATGTAAGCACCTGTGCTACTTTCAAGCAGGTGGTAAGCAATCAGATTTCTTTTTTCCATCTTCCATCTTTCATCTTCAGTTCTTACTACGATGCTAAACCGTAGACAAGCCGTACCGGATCGCCCGACGATTCGCGAATCAATGCCCCCAGCTGGGTACCCCGAAAACACACGCCCCGCTTGTACCCCGGGCACAAGCAGGACCAACCCATCACTCTCCTGTCCCGGGTGTCCAGGTCCCCATCCAAACTGGGACTCCAAGTCCCCGCCCCTGAGTCCCGAACTCAGTGCGGTGCAAGGACCTCCTCCACCAAAATAAAACCCTGACAGTCGGTCCGGAAAGAGCCGGATCCGCGACAAGAGAGCAACAAGTCTTCCAAGCGCCCATACACAAGTATGTGCTCGAGATAATAAGTCTATGACCTGCCTAGAGTCATATGCAACGATCGGTCCTTAATCGACCAGACAGGGAAAGCAGTGTAACCAAGCTATGCCCTGTATCCACGGCGACACAACCTCTTACACCCACCAATACCCAAACCATATCCCTGCCCGGTCACCATTTTCCTTTCCACCATTTTATATATTCCAAGTGATAATCATATAATAACATATTTCCTATATCTCGCGAGTGACAGGCAATCACTCGACTTCTACCGGGGTCCTATAGCATAGCATTCTACACGATCCTGTCATACTAGTAAGACTCATAGGATAGAGATATATATGCAAGTGGGTTTCATTCAACTCTTTAAAACTTAATGCACAAATATAATTTAAACTGCAGAAAAGTAGAGGTTATGCACCGGGGCTTGCCTGGGTAAGATATATTAAAAGTTAGTATCTGCATCTTCAGATCATCCACCATCAACTGAACAGAAAGCCCATTGCATCATCTCCTGGAGAGAATACCACTACACCATCTTCGGATTCCCAATCGTCCTTCAATTGATCCGTTGATCCATCATCGTACCTATATGAGATGCAATGCGATGCAAATGCAAAGACATAATTAATCAACTACAATCGTGATTCGTAAAGTACAATTTATGCCTCTCAAGCTAACGGGCTCGTTTTAACGACGACCGTACTTAGGCTACATATACCCGTTGTCGGATAAGGCGTATTTCCCAACAATTATTTTAGTTATATAAACCTAAGTTGTTTCTTTATTTTATTCTATCGCTTTAATCCTTATTCGAAAAGGGCCTCATTATCCATCTAGCAAAGCAAACCAATTATTCTGGATCTACAAAAACTACGGTGAATACCTAATATTGCTAGGAACCTACTGTAAAAATTTCAGATCCAATACTATTACCAATTTATCACAATAATCCATATAAGCTTATATTTTACAAGATTAAGTATCCCATTTTAATTATATAGATCCTAAAAATATCATCAAACTATGTGAAGGAATTACACTAATAGGTAGGTTATGATTTTAGGGACTCAACAAAACTGGTTTCACTATTTTTGGACACTTACAAAATTTTATCTCGATTTTACAAATTAACTAGAAACATATATTAGCAAAACATTAGAAACTGGAAGGCCGGTGGCCACGCCCTATCAGCCCAGCAGTGTAAGAGCAGCCCAGTAGTGTAGTAGTCCTCGAGAGACCGGCCCGGTACAAGTGATGCGGCCGATGGCTCAGTGGGGCGCTGGCCAACGGGTCAGGGGCCGAGAGCGGGCAATGCCCAAGACCTGATGCTGCCCGCCAGCGAGTCACGGCGTGGGTGGCCCAATGAGGCCGATGCGTATGAACGGCTCTCGGTGGGCACATGGCCCTTCAGCGGCCTGCCGGTCGAGTCGCATTTTTGCAGAAAACCCCTTATACGTTTGCCCAGTCGCCTGAACCCGATTTGCACCATTCAAATGAGTCGAGTACTTCGCAGAAAACACCCTGCATATTTCTATTTCTTGGATTTCTCACCTTGTCACCTTCCTTCTTCCTAGGGATAGAGCGCACGGAACAGAGGAACTAAGGAGGCCAGTCGCCGGCCTCGGAAACGGCTCGCCGACGGCGGCGCTATCGCGGGGCAGCCCACGGAAACATCCACGGCTCCGGCCGCACTCGAGAACAGCAACCGCACGGCCGGGCGGGACCGGTGGAGCGCTCAGCAGTGGATGCGATGTCCGCGCCGTACGAGATGCCTGAGCGGACGCCTCCACCGTGCGGTCATCATGCGCTGAGCGCACATGTGCAGTCGAGTGACGAGCTCCGGGATGGGGTGTCTACCACTAGGATGAATAGCCACGCGGAGCTCGCCTGGGAACCTCCCGCCCTGCGCCTCCGGGACACCCCTGGAACAGCGCGTTGCGAGGACGACATTGTTGGCGGCGAGCAGGCGGACCGAGCCTGGTGCGTGGTGGAGCTCCCGCAGGACGAATGCACCACCTCCTGCGGCGCGAAGGGGAAGACGTGGAGGCGGGGCGGCCAGGCGAGCGCCCGCATCCCGGCCACGTGCATGGAAAGTGCCTCTATGAGGACCGCGATGTTGGCGGCCTGTAGCTTCTCCTCGAGCTCCTAAATCCGGTGCTGGTGCTCCGCTGGGAGAGACTCCACGGGCTCCTTCTCCTAGATGGAAGTAGCGGCGGCGGAGACGAGTGGCGCGACGTGGAGCAAGCGGACGCAACGGAGTTGGGAAAGGAAAGGGACAGCGCTCATACGCGGTGCTACGTCCCAGGCGTGGCATGGAGCGATTCGACAGCGAGGACTCGCGCGTGCTCGTGGTGCGCCCTGACAGCGGGCGTGGCCACGGCAGGGACGCGCGATGCAGGGGCGGAACGGCTCCATGGCAAAGGGGTGCGGGGAGTGAGTGAGTGGTGAGGTCGCGCGCGACTCCGGGGTACTAGGTGGTGAGGCTCGGATGTGGCATAGGACCACGGCGACTGCAGAGATGCGCACAGACGGGACAGTGGCCGAGGGACGTGAATGCGGTGCAGCTGTAGTCCAGCGCGGGCGTGGCGTGGGTGGCTGGCCATGGCTGGCGCTTGTGCGCGGTCAGCAGGGGAAAAGGGAAAGGGGCGGGACACAGCACGGCGGCGTGGAGCTCTGCGGTGGAGCGGCGCTGGGCGTCGGCGGGCGCGGCCATGGCGGCATGCGCGTGCGAGGGGAACAAGGCAACGATGGGCTCGATGGTTGGGAGACTGTAGACTTGGTGCACCTGCGCTATGTAACACCTCGGTGTTAAGCATGCATCAACATTTTGCAAATCATCAGCATAATCATTATTATGCATTCATACGCATGACATGAAATATAGAATGGAAACATACTAATGAAATATGTATGTGGCATAGTTTTGTTTTACTAGATTGGGTGCTACGTTTGTTTTGCCATGTGTGCATGAAACGTGTGAAACATGACTATGAAACAAAGGTAACATTTCAATTGTTTTTCATTATTTCAGTACATACAGTGCTTGATTCTGGTGTGACCAATGTGTGATGTGGATAATAATTCTCTTAAACAACTTAGTGACACTTAGAATGTCATTAGGAACATTGTTCATGTTGACCATATTGCCTAATTACACTTTCCAGTAATAGTCTGACTAGTGTTGACCACTAGAGCTCTCATGTTTGACTATTTAAAAAGTACAACTTAGAGTGTATGCATGTCTGAGCAGCCGAAAGAAAAGTTGTAGCAAATTTTATAAGGAACAAACTTTGTTTAGAAGCCAAGTCATAAAAATGTGCATAACATGTTCAATTTGGGCCCACAAGCCAGATATCAGTGCTGATTCTACACTTAGAATTTTTCTAAGTGTTTCCTGCGTTTCCAGTTTGATGGTGCTGACTTTGGCTTGATTTAACTCGTGATCCTTTGCGAATTTGCTGATCCTTTCTAAATAAATGTTGTAGCCCTATCGTAGATATACAACTTTTATTCAAGGAAGTTCTGCTAACTCACCACCGTTTTTGAATTTGGAAACATGGAAAACTCGCCGTCAGTCGGTCTCGGCCTTCTCTGATGGACGGGTTTAGGCGGGCCAGTTGGCCGACACCGTCAGGCCGCGGCGGCCAAGTGGCGGCCGTACGCCGGCGCTGCCCCTGCTGGTCAGGCTGTTGCTTCCACGACGATGCCACGCGCCCGACGGCTCACTTATTTGCTTCGCCCACGCCTCCTCGCCTCGCCAGTTCACTCAGAGCCGAGCGCCGCGCCTCGACCATTGCCGTCGAGTGAGTCGCCGTCGCCTATCTCCCTCGCCCCCGCGTCTTTGCCGCCTTCAGCTAGTCATGAGCTCCGAATTGCTGCGAGCCACCGTATCCACCCACTCGCAACGCCGGGTAAGCCTAGGTGAGGGCCTATTGGCCATTTCTGCCGCCGCCATGGCCGAGGTTCGCCGGTGTTGAAGCTCACATGGTCGTCTGTCACCGGAGCCCTCTCGCTCCCCGTTATTCCTTCCATTAGCTTCCCCGTGAGCCCTAGAAGCCCGTACCGAGCTTAGCCACGCCTACAGAGCTGGACTTCGCCGGAGCGCCTTCGGAACCTTGTCGCAGTCCGCCATTGCCGACGCCGTCGTAGCTAGAGCTAGGTAGCAGTTGCGGGAAGGGCATAAATAGGTGCGTCTTGTCTCGTAGAACACGCCGGTGCCCTTGGGTTCGCCGGAGAAATCGCCGCCGGTGAGATGGCGTCGATTCCGCGCCGTTTCCCACCGTGCCCTGTTTTTTGGTCGCTGACGTGTGGGTCCTTCTGTTTCGTGGGTCCCGAATGTTAGTGGCCTAGATCCAGAAAGATAGTTCATTTGTGCAGATTTGAATGCTGTTTTGTGAATTTTGTATCTCCATTTTGGTAGATCCAAATGGTGTGATTCTAATTTTTATAGAATCACAGTGAAGTCTAGTATTTAGTAAAAATATGACATGAACACTTGGTGTGGAAATTTTGGATGAATTAAATAGGAACTTGAAAGGTGTTTTTAAATGCATACAAACTGGTTTAAATTATATCTTGAGCTTCTGTGCTCCAAAAATTATGAAATTTTGTGGATAAGCTATTTTTGCTTAGTAGAAGCTCTGGTAAAAATTTTAGAGTCATTGCATGTATGGTTTTTGAGTTATAGATTTTCCTTTCATCATTGATTGATACTTGTGTGAATTTTTGTAAATTATCTAGGAATCCTATGACCATGAAATTTTGTGGGGAGTATATCAGTACCTTAAGAATGTTAAGAAAAATATGAAATCTGTTTCTTGACACTTTTCACTAAGATTTCCTATTTATGCCTTTTTAAGCAATTATGCCTTGTCATTTTTGTGTAGGCTATTTTACTTATCCAAATGCCATGAAAATTTTATGGTAGTCTACTTAGAGTAGTACTATGCTACTATAATTTTCTCAGATTTTTATGAGCACCAGAAATATATGTTGCTGTTGTAGCCCTAGTTTAAAATGAAATCAAATAATCTTCTTTAATGCATGTTTAATTAATAATGTTTGCTTTGGTGTATCTTTGAAGCATCTTAACTTGCTGTGGTGACTCGGCATGTTAGTACAGTGGTTGTAGTAGTAGAATAGTAGTACATGTTCTTGGATGATGTTGGCTATCTTGTACAAGAGCTTTACTTCTACTATGTCCAATAAAGTTAAACATGTTCATCTACATTTCATGCATCATGATCATTACATGTCATCTCTCCGATGCACCTATGCATTAGCACTTATACATCTGCATCATACAGGATCATAGGAGGAGTTGCTAGTAGTAGTGTAGGAAGAGCAGACCGGGACAGATCCACAAGAAGTCCAGGCACAGGAGGTGCCAGAGGAAGAGGAGCCGGGAGAGGATTTGCCCAAGTGCGTGGATCATCATCCTAGTTCGTTCGAACGAGGTAAGCCCCGTAGCATTCTAAGTCTCCTACTTTATAAAAACAATTATTCCTATATATGAGTTTATATATTGTTGCATTAAGTTGTAGGAGTTGATTGAAACCGTTGATGCATTTATTACTATCCTTGCCTACCTTATTACCTTTTACCCAGTTAGGTCAGGATCGAATAACTGCTTAGCCTTGCTTAGACCGGTAGCGGTTGGTGATATCCGGTCACCTACATTATAGGTGGTTACTGGAAGAATTTAGCTATAGAAAGAATGATATCCTGGAATTAACCATGTGTGATGGATAATTGGAGACCGGACGGAAAAAGTTGGAGGCAACCAGATAGGGTTCTAGGGTGCTGTTAGTTTCCGTCTGTGTCGATTAAGGACCGATCGTTGCTCGTCCCTCTTGTCATGTTGAATGCATGCCTCATATTTAGCTGGCCGAATAAAGTACCTTTCGACCGCGAAGCTAGTGACACTATTTCAAGCCGGGATGAACTCGGATGCGCAGACTGGTGCTGAAGAGGGTATGACGGGGACGCGAAGAGTGAGCCCAAGGTGCGTCCTGGCAGTCGGGCGGTCCCTGGGTAGTGCGGTCCATGGCTATCATCCCGCGGCTACTTGGAAAGTGTCATAGGTGATCTAAGCTACCCTGACGGGGGAAGCATGGTTTGTGTGAGGAATAAATCACCAGCTGGTTAGGAATCGATTCGAATCGCCATCGCTCCTAGACAGTGATGGTTATCTGGATGGTATGGGATATGCTAAATCTAAATTGGTAACTGGATGTTATTGGTTAATCAAGTGATTGCTATAGTACATGTGCTTACCTAGATGGATAGGTCCTAATAAAGATGATGCAAAGTATTCAAAATGATGTCTTCATGATAACTTATGCTTTTCGCAAACAAGTCAGCTAGCCCACTAAAGAAAGCATTGCATAATCTTTGGTGTTGCTTTATTTTGGTTTAAGACGGGTAAGTCTAGCTGAGTATCTTCTCGTACTCAGGGCGTTGTTCCCATTGTTGTTGCAGATGGTCAAATGTACTACGGCTATTGCATTAATCGCCTGCATTGCCGCGATGGGTGACAACTAGGACCAAGGGCAATGGTCACTCCGTATCTTTCATCGATGCTTTTGTTGGAAATGACTACCACTGGCATTGTATCCGAACTAAAAGTGTGTGTGGCTTTAAAACTATTTGCTTACGCTATTTCGGTTTGAACTTCAATGTAATAACTTTATATTCTAAACTCTGATTTATCCACTGTCATTATGAACTTTATGTAACATGTGACGGTGACTGCTAAACTTGTACGATCTTGGTTTGTATGTCGATTGGTTTGAAATCCTTCGTGGTTTCACGGACTAACGGGTTATACGGGCTTAAGTTTGCTAAATTATCTGCTTCGGCGGAAGATTTCTTTACTTAATCTCATATAATTGGTCGGTTCTGTTACACGCTATGGCCAGGCGACGGTGGCCAGAAGGCGGAGAAAAGGGAGGGAGAGGGGGACACGAGCATATGAGGCAACTGCGGCAGCAGGCCATAGCTTGGAGAATCAATTGGCGATAGAGACAAACACAGCAGAGCAGGACGGGGAGGATTAGGCCTTCACCCGATGGAGAACACAGGGCACTGCAGAGATACAGTATGCCGACAGGGAGGTGACCCGACCTCACTTGCACTGAGCGCACGGGACATGAAATCGAGAGGACACGGCAGGCAGGGACAAGCTGAGCCAGGCAAGGAGACGCGAGCGGTCTCGGCCAACTCCATCAAAACAAGATCGGCATGGCGAAATTGACATGAGTTGACTCAGAAACAGGACCACGTGCTTCTGACTTAGGCACTCTTATATATATAGTCGTAACAACACTTTGCTTTGGAGCACGTTCATCCGTCGTAACTTTTACACGGTTTACTAATTTATGCAAGCTTCGCTTATCGTTTCCCGTATATTTTAAATCAAAATTTCGAGAAACTCATTTCGAAAGTTTTACTGAGGCCTAAATCGCGACGCTAAAATGGATCGTAACACCAGGGTGTTACACACCCTATTGAGGGTTTGGCGGGTAATGCCAATCAGCTCGTGAACCTCTAAGTGAGTGAATCATCACAACGAGGACTAGCTTGTCGGCAAGCAAGTGAACCTCGGTAAAAAATTATTGTGTTCATCATTTGATTCCGAGGTGATTGGTATTCATTGGTATTCATTCTTATGATTGATTGGTTCATTTCTCGACTCGACGGTATAACCAACTTGCTCTCTCTCTTTACATTACCGCAAACTAGTTGTCAAGCTCTTTAGTGTAGCTAGTCGTGAGAGCTTGTTAGTTTGGTTAGTATGGCTCTTTAGTTAGTTTTTGGGAGCACACTAACTTAGTGTAGTGACCTAGCCATTGTGTGGATAGAGATTGTAGAAACTAGAATTGTGGTAGGTGGTATGCATTTTTAGTAGGCTAGTGCAACACTCGCTTCGCCTCATATTTGTCTAACCGGTTTGTTAAGTGTTGTAATAGAAATTTTTTATTAGGCTATTCACCCCCTTCTAGCCATTAGGACTTTTCAACAGTGTTCAGTCAGAGTCTGGTCACCTGCATCTGGTCAAAAGACCGAGGGCGGCCTTCACTGCGCGCCACTGACCGGACGCAGGATCAGAGTCCGGTCACTACGTGACCGGCGTTCGATCACTGTATCTCAGTGAGTATTGCTTCCTTTATTTCACCAACTTCTCCACCCTTGCTCAAATATGCTAACCACCAAGTGTATCACCTTATGCATGTGTGTTAGCATATTTTCACAAGCATTTTCAGGGGTGTTAGCTTTCCACTAGATCCTAAATGCATATGCAATGAGTTAGAGCATCTAGTGGCACTTTGATAACCGCATTTCGATACGAGTTTCACCCCTCTTAATAGTATGGCTATCGATCCTAGATGTGATCACACTCTCTAAGTGACTTGATCACTAAACCAAAAAGCTCATTTCAATTTCACCTTTGCCTTGAGCTTTTTATTTTTCTTTGTCCTTTTCCAAGTCCAAGCATTTTATCAATACCATGGCATCACCATCATCATGCCATGATCTTTATTTGCTTCACCACTTGGAATGTGCCATCTATCTTATAATCACTTTGATAAACTAGGTTAGCACTTAGAATTTCATCAATTCATAAAAAAAATACACTAGAGCTTTCAACAGCTCAATATGTTCAATAGAACCTTAAGCTCTTCCAAAAACAGGCGTCCGGTTCTCTCAATCCTTAACAAACTTGATTCCAATCCTGATAATTATTATCCACCATAATTCATAAGTCAGTAAGACACATGTGCATAAACTAGGTAGATAGGTGACTATTAGCCAACAATGCAAGTACAATTCTGAAATATAAAAAAACTGCAAACATCTTGTGCACTCCAAACCGACTTCAAAACTAGTCAATAAGGTTCTCTCATCTAAGAAGAAACCATTGCACACTATTCAACAAAAGCATAAGGAACAACTTGGCCGCATCAAACAGAAAATCAAGTGGCATATCTGAACTGTTCTTTACAAGACCATTCTACCTTGTTATTTGTGATATACTGTAGCATTTGCTACGTGGCAAGCGAACTGCACCCAAGCCACAGAGCGCCTGAGCCAGACACCCCCTCAGCCCTCGCCAGCTAACCACCTTCCCCTTCGTGACTGCGCTTAGCCACCTGGTTGCTGGTGGGCGTGCCACGTGCCGGCAGCAGATCTAGCACTACCGACCACCGTGATCGGGCCCGCCTACCATACACCTTCTGCAGCCCTCCTCGCTCCTCCCAAGGCACAAGAGGCAATGCAACACCGACGTTAGTTCTAAGTATTACGTGAGCACTTTGAATTGATATCTTCATTTTGTTATATCTATTGTACCTATTAGTTTATGGCTAGTAATTTTTTAGCTTTCTATTATTTAGCGCCCCCCCCCGCCCTCGGCCTGTTTGTGGATCATCCATTGAACATGTACTAGAAGAAAGGCAAGGCGGATAGGAGAAAAAGAGAAGAGTGGGGTCTACCTACTGTGTAAGCATCAACAAATTACTTTGAAATCGGGAGAACCTATTTTGTGACTTGGTCGGCATCGTGCTTTATTTCACACAGTCTTCTCAAGTCACTAATGGCACAACAACATGAACTAGTACAAAATCGAATAAAAAAGGAATTCACAATAAGGTAGCAAGATCCTTGCCCGTGGCAAATCTATGTTGTTGGCTATTGTCTTTTCGAAAGTAGTTTCTCAATTGCTATTTTCTTCTTGCTTAGGCCCCACTTCTAAAACAAGTTGAAAAGTATAGAATGCTAAGGACAAACATTCCGAACTCTGTGATCCTATGTCAAAGTAGAGCAGTAGCGATAGTGAATTACTATTCTCATTAACAATAGGGCCTTTCTTCTGATCTTATCCAATTCGTTACGTTTTCTGATTGCACTACTTCCTTCTAATCCAACAATTTTATAACCTACCGATCCTAAACGTATATATAGTAGACTGGTAGGACAAGCTAATGGTAGCCATAGAAGAACTCTCCAAAACTTAGTTTGTCCCGCCATTAGAGTTCTTCTATCCAGTTCTTCTATGGTTGCCACTTTGCCAACAGAGTTCTTCTATGTACTCGCCGCAGAGACAGACAGCCAGCCATGCGTAGGAAATGACCACTGGGCTTGGTACGTGACCGTCGCCGAAAGATCAGATCAGACGATGTGCTCTAAATCAATAGACGAGGTAGACATCACCTCCGCAAAGTCTCTGCTTCCTATCTTTGTGTTTTTTTTCCAGAAAATGAAGCAGAGCAGGAGTCACTTTTTTCTGTGTGGTGCACGTGTTTACATGGCAAGGTTTATATGATGGCTCTGGCCACAAGGCAAGGATCGATGAAGGTTCCTCCGAGCTCCGCAACAGATGATGGATGGACGAAGTGGTCGCCGTCATGTAGATGTAGTGCTCATCGCCACGATACACTATCTTATCTACAAGGTTTGATTCCCTGAACGAAACAACCTATAACAGCCCTGTATAAGCATGTAGAAAGAGTTTATATATTCACATGGAACTAGTGCGGAATATACGGATGAAGTCGTCCAGTTTAGTGCAGGTCTGCCAATTACACGCACAGTTTAGTGCGGAATATAACTTGCCCTATTTATTTGACTGATATACTATTAGCTGATTTAGCACGTGAGAAAACAGTTGGTTAGACGGTCTACAGGGTTAGCGCATCGGAATCAATCGTGTTCCTCACCCGCACGCGGAGACCAATCCCAAACCAGCCGCCGCCTCCGCTCCCTAGCCTCCGGCCTCCCCTCCGATTTGATTCGAGGGACCGATGGAGTGCATCGCCGAGATGCCCCGCGCGCCGCTGGACAGCCGCCCGCGCAAGCGGCAGCGGCTTGGGTGGGACGTCGGCCCCGCCGAGATGTACCAGGTTACGCGGCCGCGGCTCGGCTGGGACGTCGGCCCCGCCGAGATGTATCAGGTATAACCTCTTTTACCGTCTCTGTTTCCTCTCGCGGATCTATCGTCGGGGATGTCGGTTTTCCATGCGCAGCGCGTCTATTGGTGCTCTTGTTCTAGGGTTAAGTGGTGGATCTGTAGAATAGCAGTACTCGTCGCCGTAGATTGAATCGTTTTAGTGTCGATCTATCATGTTCCCCGCAGATCTGTTACTATTGATAGGTTTAAGGGGCTGATTTGTTCAGCGTATGATGGGTGGTAGGTGTGGTTGGCGTTGCTCTTTTTCGGGTCAATACTATTATTTGGATTGTTATGGGTTGTATAATCATACTGTTTCTTCGTTATACCTTTTGTAGGTAATAATCTGCTCGTCCTATTTTGTGTTTATAGGTAGACTTTAATTTACAAATTAGAGTATATGTAAATTTGTGTAGACAATGAAGGCGAATTAACTGTACCATTGAAGAACTTGGGAACTTTTTAATGATTTTGCATAATGTTTTGAGACAAGAAAAGTACCTTCTCTTTCTAAATTGGTATTATATAAGCTGGCTATAGCAGGATGTTGTGGTGATTTGGTTGCTTAATTGCTCAGTTAGATCGAAAATTTATTGGTTCTTCTTTCCATGTTCAGTTAGGACTTTGTGGACAAGAAGTTGTGAATGCCCTCAGCGCTGCAGCGTTGGGCCTCTCTTCAGGCTGTGTTTCTTCTCAAGTCAACCAAGAGCAGCCTCGTGATGGTTCCCCTCCTCTGAGGGAAGATGACAAGGATGGGCATTATGTTTTTGCTGTTGGAGATAACCTCACATCTCGCTGTAATTACCTGCCCTTGATGCCTCTTGTTGCCCATACAAATGAGTTTCCATGGCTGGTTCTTATGGGTTGCTTTACATGTTTGCAGATAAGATCAATGCAAAAATGGGAGAAGGTCAGTTTGGATGGCCATGTCTTCTGAAATAATTGATTAACTCACATTGGGCATGCTGTGCAATACATGCAGCAAGTTATGTTCATAACTGAATGTGTCTGGAATACATCAGGTACCTTTGGTCAGGTGTTGGAATGTTGGGATAAGGAAAGGAAAGAAATGGTGGCTATCAAGATCATCAGGGGCATTAAGAAGTACAGGGATGCCGCAATGATTGAAATTGGCATGCTTGAGCAGCTTGGTAAATATGATGAAAGTCGATCCAGGTGAGTCTGCTGGTTCAGTTAGCACCTCTCTGTGTGCTTTACATTCATAAGATTGCTTGTATATATGAGCTGGTCTATTTTGCAGTTGTGTTCAAATTTGGAACTGGTTTGACTATCGTAACCATATCTGTATTGTAAGTACATTGTTAGATTATGGCAATTATGAACTGACCCAAAAAGATAACCATGTGTGCTTAAACGTTGGTGAATTTGGATTAATGGTGAGCAGGTCTTTGAGAGGCTTGGACCAAGCTTATATGATTTTCTGAAGAAAAACAATTACCGCTCATTCCCAATTGCCCTAGTTCGGGAGATTGCCAAACAACTGTTGGAATGTATAGCATGTGTGTGCACAGTTCTTTCTATGACCCCTCCTGCACTATAATGCATATACATTAGTTTTGTGCATTATCTGTGCTGCATTGCAGCCTGTCATTAATCCATTACTCCTGCTTATAAAGGAATATCTAACATCATGGGATGTTTATGTATTTACCCTCTCTCTGTAATGTGTTGCAGTTATGCATGAATTGCGCCTCATACACACTGATTTAAAGCCTGAGAACATTCTCCTTGTTTCTCCGGAGTACATTAAAGTGCCCAATTACAAAGTATATTTTGTTCTTTTTATTTAATTCACCTGCCTAAGATCTACCTTGTGCTGTGCTTGTTCATTTCTGTTCTGTTAATTAGTGAACATTGAGAAATATGGTACTGATCCACTTTTTTAATTTGCTAGGTTTCATCCCGATCCCCAAAGGAGGGGTCCTATTACAAGCGGTTGCCCAAGTCTAGTGCTATCAAGGTAATTGATTTTGGTAGCACTACCTACGATCAGCAGGATCAGAGTTATGTGGTATCGACGAGGCACTATCGGGCTCCAGAAGTTATATTGGGTATCTACTGTGTCCAGTGAAAAGCTTTTCCTAGTTCAGCCTGATTTGGTGACATTTTATGACTGCGTGGATCTTGTGTTCAGGACTTGGATGGAGTTACCCATGTGATATCTGGAGTGTTGGTTGTATTCTTGTTGAGCTTTGCACTGTATGATTCTTGTGGGCCTCGGTTTGATTTGGCATGTACAAGTACAGGGGATCTGAGCTACCAAGGTTCTGCAGGGTGAGGCGTTATTCCAGACTCATGAAAACTTGGAACATCTGGTTATGATGGAGAGGGTTCTTGGACCTTTGCCGTACCATATGCTTAAGAGGGCAGAGTATGTTTCGTACCAATGTAGTCTGAACATCAATGCTGTGAGGTCTGGTCGGTGTCTTGTGCTTATTAATCCTTGTTTGTAGTTGGCACTCTGACAAATACATCAGAAAAGGACGCCTGAATTGGCCTGAGGGTTGCACTTCGCGGGAGAGCATGAAAGCTGTGATGAAATTGTCCAGGCTTCAGGTATGTCTTCGCAATGCTTGACAAAACATCCATTTTAGTCTGTAGCATGTGAAACTGATGTCTGTGTTTATGAGCAGAATCTGGTGATGCAAAATGTGGATCAGGCTGCGGGAGATTTAATTGACCTTCTGCAAGTGCTGCTGAAGTATGATCCAGCAGACCGTTTAACAGCACAAGAGGCATTGAGGCATCCCTTCTTCACCGAAGGGTTTGGGCGAAGATGATATTCCTTGCAGCTTTCTTCACCGAAGGGTTTCGGCGAAGATAAGATATTCCTTGCAGCCGATCTTGTTTGTCTGACTTGATGGTCTTTGTATTTGACAGTTCGTACTTTTCTCTCTTTTTTTTTAACTGGTCAGTGGTATATGTACAGTAGACCAGTCTGAATGTAAAGCTGTAATGGAGTTGTTTCAATCTTGTTTGAAAAAAACATTGTGTAACTAAAGCTGTATCATAAGGGAAGCCAAATGGATACATTTGACTCTAAATCCTGACTGGCATGTCAATGAAAGTTCGTTTTGAGCAGAATGTGCTGGCATCATATATGAAAACTCACATCTATTTGGAGTTGTTAGTTGTGCAAGGTGTCGCCCAGTAGTGTTCAGCTAAATCGAAGTCAGTTGATTGGCTGCATTTCTTCGAGTTATAGTTGTGCAAGGTGTTCATGAGCGAGCTCGAGTCGTTAGTTGTGCAACTCGAGTTGTTAGTTGTGCAAGGTGTTCTTAGTTGTGCAAGGTGTTCTTGCGCGAGCTCGAGTTTTAGTTGTGCAAGGTGTTCAATGTTCATGTGCGAGCTCGAGTTAGGTGTGCAAGGTGTTCATGAGAGTTTGTGCACGATTGCTATTTGGGTCTGTAGTATTTTTTTTTAGTTCTCCACTCCTGTAGTACTACCTACACTACAAGCAGTCCAGTAGCCAACACAAACTCATTAGGGCATTCTCAACACACAGGGGCGTTCTCAACACATATACTCATTAGAACGTCCTTAACACACAACCAAGTAGCCAACACATACTCCATAGGGTGTCTCCAACGGTGCTCAAACGCCAGCTCAACGCATGCTCCTTAGGGCTCCCCAACAACATCCGCAACGGTGCTCAAATCACCACCTCAACACACAGCCAAGGTAGCCAACACATACTCCTTAGGACGTCCCCAACAATATCTCCAACGGTGCTCAAATCGCTAGCTCCAGCTCTGGTGGAGACGCTGCTCAAATCGCTAGCTCAACATATAATCCTTAGGGTGTTCCCAACGCTCAAATCGCCAGCTTAACACACTATCAAGTAGTCAACACATACACCATAGGACATCCCCAACAGCGTCCGCAGGGGTGCTCAAATCGCCAGCTCTAGCAATCTCTAGGCTCGCACGTACTTTGAAAAAACTGTCTCTCATCATCAACGGAGGACTAGCGCTCGGACGTTCGGACGGACGCCAGCATCCGGATGCCCGCGGCTGCTCTATTCCCGCGCGTAGTGAGCGAACGGCACGGACCTCAGCTTGCTGCGGGGCCACCACGCGGGCATCGCGCTGCTGTCTGGCCCACCTGAGGCCACCACCTCCGTGGGCGCTTGCGCGCTGGCCGGGTATGGTTTTCCCGCCGAGCTCGAACTGCCGCGGTAAGAAGATGGAGGGAAGTAAGGGGAGGGAGAGGAGGGCGAGGCACGTCGTGTGAGGAAGGCCGTTGTAACACCAGCTACCGGCGCCATTGTGACATGTCCAACACCCGAGTTAAAAAACACGTGCAACACTAGATCTACTTTTAAAACATCCAGATAAAACATTTACAACATACGTGTGAAAGCAGATGAAACACTTGAAACATGCGCTTGAAACATAAGTGTATAGCCATTGCAACATGTGCAACACCAAGATCTACTTTTGAAACATCCAGATGAAACATTTGCAACATACGTCTGAAACATGTGAAACACTTGAAACATAGGCTTGCAATATGTGTATTTTGTCATTGCAACATATGCAACATCCAGATCTACTTTTGCAACATCCTGGTGAAACACTTAAAATATAACTTTAAAATATCTGCAACACTTGAAACATAGTGTTGAAACACTTGAAACACAGTGTTCACCGCGTGGCTACGGCCTACCAGGTGGGGATTGGAGTGGCAACGGTGGAGAAGGAGGATGCTGAGGAGGACTAGCCGAGCAGGAGGCCGAGGAGGGCCGCCGCCTAGCTGGGCCCTGCGAGGAGCACCACCTCCTAGGCCACCCTGACGCCATGCGCTGCTATAGCACCCTCGCCATCGCCGACAGCACGAACCCATCGGAGCCGACCGGCCGAGCAGCGACAGCGTAGGGACAGATGCGACCGTGCCTGTGTGGGTCGGGGTGGGGGTTGGGGTTGGGGTGAGGGAGGAGATGGAGCGTGCAACGCAGCGCAAGATGGAGCGCGGCGCGGGATGGGAGAGCCAAAGCGTCGCGGGCGGTATGAGGCTTGAGCAAGCGACGGGTGAAAGCAGCAGCAACTAGCGTGGAGTGGGGCGCGGTGATCGGGTAGGGACGGGGATAGAGACGCTGCGGGAAATAGAACAAGCGGACGATGATTTTTTTTTCCGGAGCGCGTCCTAACGAACGTCTTTATTGTATCATTATTGTATCTTCAATGCTATGTATATCTATACTCTCCATTTCTTCTTTTTATTTATTTTTAGCTTTCAACCCGACCGGCGATTTGGTTATGTTGTTGGGGATGATATGCTCGTTGAGGCTAGTCTCCACCTAATGTGGAATGACGTTAAAGGCAGACTTATAAAACAATAATGGGGAAAAAACTTGGTGCAAAGCTATGTATGTTGAGCAACAGACCAATAGAGCAATAATAGGAAAAATACTTGGTACAAGCTGTGTTGAGCAAGGCTCGAAGGCATGCGGTAGATGTTCCTTGACCGAACTTACCACCAAGCATCGCATGGTTTTTTTTTTTAGTGTTGCGGATTTGTGATGACCATTTGTTAGGCCACCTCGCAAAAAAGGCCAGCCACTCGTCCTTAATTGTGTGTTTGTAATATATATGTTGTCTTTCTAAAGTGGTTGGTAGTCTCGTCACTGTGTGTATGTAACTTATGATTTATGACATGATTTGGATGAAATATATATGTTGTCTCTATAATTTTCAGTTGTGTTCATCTTGCATAGGGAACCGATGCCATAATTTTTTTTGCAACTTTCATGTTCATTTTATTTTTATTTTATTCCACAAGCATCTTCATGCAACAGAACCATTCCATTCTTTTGTACCTAGCCTGTGGAATGTGTGGTATCTTGCACTTGTTAGTCGTGCAATCTGTCAAAGATGATTTTCCAAAAGCCTTTTGCATACAGTTCAACAAGTAGAATAAATTAATTTCTTTTCAGCACCAATTATGCCATGTTTTTTTATCATGTTATCCAGAAGGGCCGTAGCTTTTCAATTTGGTCTGGTGGCAATCTTTTCACTGTTCTGATTGAAGAAAAACAAAGGGAACTCTTCTGTTGTGGCTGGAGCATGTAATTACGGCAAAATATTCTGGTTGCTGGATGTAATAAATGCACTCATTTTGAACTTATTCCTACGGTGTGATAATCTTGGTAGGATTAATTTGCTTTTTATGTGACTCGGTGACATTTACGGAGTACTACATGTGAGTAGCGCCAGTCAGTGCACAAGTGTCATTCATCTCATTCACTAGTGGGAGTTTCATAAAATTTTATGAGCATTAAATATGATGATATGACACTGTATTTATGAAGAGAGATGATAACTATTTTATGAGAGTAGAGATAGTTTCATGGAAATAATTTTTTTTTGCACTGTTTTCAAAATATGAGAGCGTTAGAAAATAGACATGAAACTCACGCCGAGACTGACGTCCTGCTAGGCCTTGTAGACTTCATCACCAGGCGGTCCAGCCCTAGTGGTAGTGGGCATTTGCGGCTAGTGGACGCTCGCAAAGCATGATATTAGAGCAAGGTTAATAATACAGCCAGTTGCTGGCTATATGAATCCTTGCTTGGAACCGATATATTCTGATAGAGTAAGGTTAATAATACAGTCAGTGCCTTAGTTTTTTTAGATGAACAATTCTCGGTAGTGCTCTGTGTTCCCTCCAATAGTTAGCAGAAGCAATGGAGGTCTCCATCCGGCCATGATCACAGCTATTACTAGCTTGGAACCGAGAACTTTTGGGTGTTTCGTCGTAGTCCGCTTATACAATCGATCGAAGTGTTCTCCTTTTCGGCTGGATGTGGATGCTCACTAATCGAAGCCACCTTTTCTTTGCGCCTTATTGTTCGGTCAAAATCCAAAAGGGCTACAACATAGTGTAGCACTTAAGGAGAGAGATTATCCAGACAAGGAGCATCATTGTTGTTCCTGTCAGTTGGTCTTGCTTGCGCAAGCAAGTTCAGTGGATCATCATCATCACTGAACGGAAACACATGAATTTGATCAAATTCTGAAGAAACCAGACTGTTTCCGACTAAATTCTTTTGCTTCAGCAGGCCCAACCAATGGAATGCACCACTCCGTATGAAATTCTTCTTTGCGATGTCATCTACTCTTTCCTTTTTAAAACAAACGTAATTCTAGTTTGGGTCAAATCAAATTTTCTTAAATTTAACCGAGTTATAGAAAATAGTATCATCATTGTTGTCTCATAATAGTTTTACTATAGAAAAACATACTATTTTTCATGTATTTATTAGAGCACCTCCAAGAGTTTCCAAAATTCACCCCCGATCTGGATATTTTGGCAAGATTGAAAAAATTAATATCTAACAACTCCCTATGTGAAGTCTCAATCTTTTCGCACTTACCCAATGGTGCGGAAATATACGCGTATATGGATCTGCCAAATCTGAAGGTGGAAGGACGTGAACAAGAATAAAGAGTAGCATAGACTCCCAATGAAAATATACCAAAGAGAAAGAAAGTACAAAGAGGTTAGGGTGACTTGAAAATAGTTCGAAATTCTTGATGTAAAATTGTCTTCTATATTTTAGAAACAAGATTTTAAAAATTGTTGGAGGAAACCAACAAATGTGCTCCTACATTCTTTTAGTCGCTTAAAAAATTTATTGATTTACCGTTGTTTTTTTAAACTATTGGAGATGAACGGTTAAAGTTTGGATTGATTTAGAAACAAATTAGAATTGTATTTCCTTTTTTGAGGGGGAGCAAGCAAATATTCATGGCCGCACATATGTCACGCAAAAGGATAACGTATTAACATGGAGCCGCCAAAATCCGCTATTGATTCTGAGACAAAGGCATATGTGTACATGCCTGCATGGTCTACGGGCAGCATCTCTTTCACTTGTTAGCCCCAAAATGAATAATGCAATTATGCACCTACAATTGGAATTTGGAAACATCTTCTACTGAAAATTGGTAGCGGCGTTGCTACTTGCTACCTGTCTTGATGACCTTGGGGGGTTAAAAAAAATCAGCAACCTTGGGGGAGGGGGGCATGCCCCCCCCCTAGCTCCGCCACCGTTTGTCCCCTAGCTTCGCCACTTTCTGTTGCCCTCCTTTGCTCAATGTCAGCATAACAAAGCCACCACAAAAATAGTTGTGGCATACTCTCTACTGAGAGGTGACCTAGTTTTAGTCACCGCCACAAGTGGGGAACCAGCTTTGAATGTGTAATAGCAGCCTTTCCTTCAAGATTACCGGCAAGAAGTGCTAGAAGAGTTAGTGACATATCAACCATTTGCCCATTAGGATCCACCAAGAAGTTCATCATATGGATGACGCTTAGGGCGCCTGACCTGGGCACGACGTGACGGCCCAAGTACCACCCGATTCAAGAGGTTGGCCCACTAAGGCCGGCCCATCACCAACAGGAGGGAGCCGCAGCCCCATGTCCCTGCCCTGACCGTTGGAGGCTTGGTCCATTAGCGGCCATATAAAGAGCAAGCTACAGCCCGTGGCAGCCACACCCCACCTTGCCTACGCCAAACCCTAACTCCATTTTCCACTTCCTCATCTCATTCTCTCTCCTCGCTCATGGGCTCTTCGCGCCGACATGTCACCATCTCGATCTCTCTCTTCCTTGAAGGGACCATGACACCTAAGAGAGAATTGAATTAGACAACTTATAATCTACTTCTAAAACTACGGCCTCTAAAGTCCACCTAATCAAAACCGATGCAATACATGATAAAAAAAACATATGCAATACAATAAATTATCTAGATGTGCAACTAAGATTTTGCTAGATGTGTTGCTATCTCTACCACAAAAAAATATGCAACCTAAGTTCTAATCCTATCAACTAGCCTATCAAACTAAACTAATAAAGTAAATCACATAGCCTAAGTACATAATATAAATGTGGAAGCTTAGGGTGGTAGAGATGCAAGCTTCTGCTAACGACTCTAGTACTTTTACTAGGGTATCGAGAAGCTCCTGGCTTCCACTATTGATTCTGAGACAAAGGCATATGTACATGCCTGCATGATCTACGGGCAGCATCTCTTTCACTTGTTAGTCCCAAAACGAATAATGCAATTATGCGCGTGTTTAGTTGGACCCCAAATTCCAAAAAGTTGCTACAGTATCTGTCACATCGAATATTTGTGGCATATGCATGGAGCATTAAATGTAGACGAAAAAAAAACTAATTGCACAGTTTGGTGGAAATTACGAGACGAACGTTTTGAGTCTAATTAATCCATGTTTAAACATTATTTGCCAAATAAAAACGAACGTGCTACAGTAGCCCTAAAATCCAACTTTGGGGAACTAAACACGCGCTATACATCTAATATTTGGAAACATCTTCTACTGAAATTGGTAGTGGCGTTGCCACTTGCTACGTGTCCTGTGTTGAACAGATCGATGAGCCGAGGCTGAGGCTGAGCCACCGGTCCAACCATATCCCAACCCATTGCAGAATGGCATGGTTGCTTCATTTGTAGAGGTCAACAGCAAACTACTATCTATTCTATGTTCCAAATTATAAGTCGCTTTGACTTTTTTATTTTATCTATTTTGTTATATATTTAGACATGTTATTATATCTAGACACGTAGTAAAATAGATGTATCAAAAGAGTCAAAACGACTTATAATTTAGAACGGATGGAGTAAACTAGTTTTTTTTTTGAGTTAAATACACCAGCAGTCCTCGAACTTAAGCGTGTGCCATGTAGGTCCATGAACTTTGAAAATACATTTCTGGATCTCTAAACTTGTTAAGTAGTGCACCACATGTCCATACCAGCCATATGGACAATTTTAACTGCCGTAGCATGCTAGCATGGCATGAATTATTAATTTAAGCCCTCACATTTATTTTTCCCATAAAAAAATTACCCTTCCTTCTCTCTCATACTCTGCACGACTGCACGTCGTTGGATACGGCTCGGGTACAGCGTCTGCGCGTCGTTGGTCACGGTGGTCGTCAACGGACTCGCACGGAGGCCGGCAGCCACGCGCGCATCGAAAGTTCTTGACTTTTTTGTATTCTCGCTGTCTCGCGTCGTCGGACTTGACAGGGAACTGAAGAGTGGAAGTGGAGGAGTCTGCGCGAGATCACGGGATCCGTCCGCGCGTCGCGTGCGCGCTCGCCGACCTCCTCGTGCGCCTGGGCCGCGGGGCCTTGGCCCGGCGCCTGCTCCAGGAGGCGACAGCGGCGGCGGCGGAGGATGGCGACGCGACGATGACGCGATTCTGTGGAACAAGCGCGTCGCCATGCTCACCGAGGCGGAGGAGTGGGGCGACGCGATTTCCGCATTCGTGGAGATGCGGGCGCGCGGGGTGGCTGCCGACGGTTACGCGTGCGGCCGCACAGGGGTCGGGCCGTGCACGCGCACGCCGCCAAGGTGGCCCATGTCGCCGCGCACCCGCTCGTGCCGGGCTTCCTCGCCGGCATGTACGCCGAGAGCGCGGACGTGGGCGCGGCCAAGCGGGTGCTCGAGACGGAGGACGCGCCGCCCGTCAAGTGGAACGTCGTCGTCGCCTGCTGCGTGCGCCTCGGGCTCGTGGACGACGTTCCTTTCACGGGGTCGCTCCGCGCTAGGACGCGGTCCGTGGCAGGGATTCGAGTTGGGCTCACGGCGATCCACCGGCCAAGAAAAGAAGCGCGAGACACCGCGATCGCCGCGGGCACCTTGAGAAAGGAAGGAATTGTCGCGGCCATCCCATAGCGCGAGGACGCCCATCCTGATCGAGCCCAATCCCTGCATCGCGGCGACGGCGATCGCGTCGAGCACGACGCGGCCCGGAGCCCCTCCAACACGACGGCGCCAAGGTACGAATAGCTCCTCCTGCCGCCACCGGAGGGACAGCATTCTCTTCCACCGTCGCCAGAATAGGACCGTGGTGACCGTGGGGCACATGCCTAACACCCGGAAGCCGACGGCCGACGTGACGAACTCCCTTTGTAACGCCTCAACGGACGGGATGACGGTGTTGTCGGCGGCGAGCACCTCAGCGAAGCACATGGCGACGAGCATGCGAAACATGGCTCGTTTCAGGTCTTCAGGAGCCCCTTGACGACGGCTGACCCTGTCGTGGTCCATCTGCGCCGCGACGGCGGAGATGAGCCCCACCCCGGCGTGCTGGCGTACCGGTGCAGGCACGACGGGTGGAACGCTCGCCGGAGCACGCGCCAGAGCGGGCCGTACGTGCCGGAGATGACGCTGTACTGGCCGCTGGACGCCGAGCGGTATCCGACGACGTGCAAAGGATGAGAGAGAAGGAAGGGTAATTTTTTATGAGATAAATAAATGTGAGGGCTTAAATGAAAAATTCATGGCATAAAGCATGTCACGTCTGCTAAAATTGTCCACATAGCTAGTTATGGACCTGTGCACCATTTAACAAGTTTAGAAATCTAGAAATATATTTTTCAATGTTTATAGACCTGTGTGCCATACACTTAGCAGTTAGAGGGCCGCATTTAACTCTTTTTTTGTTTTTTTTTCGTGAAGCTGCACACGTACGTCGCGCCTGCAGTAGGTGCAGAAGAAGATGTGGAGCGCCAGCATTCTCTGCCCGCTGATCTTGTGGGAAGATATGGTGTGACCCTCTGACGTGACGGTGACGCTGCTCTTGGTCTCTTGCGTTGCAGAGACGTGAGGCCGATCGATACGCGGACAACCCAGAGGCCACCGTCCGTCGTTACCCGCCGAAACAACGGCTCGAACCTAATCCGCTCTCGCTCACGGCTCGCTGCCCGCCGAGCGCCACGCCGGCGTGGTAGTCAGACGGCGCCACGCACGCGACATGAAGAGCTCGTCAGCGGGGTCGCGTGCGTCCAGGGACGTCGACGTGGAGCTGCTCAAGGCGGTGGCGCAGGCGTGGCACGCGCAGTCGGGCAACCCGCGGCGTCGTCGCGGCCGTCGGGGCGGGCGCGAACGACCCCGCCGGCGGCGCTGGCGCGCGGGCCCGCGCTGGCGCGGCGCCGCACCGCCCGTCTCGGTTCAAGCTAGAGGCCATGGCGGCGGCGGCTGCGGCACCGGACGCTCGCCGTGCCCGGGCCCGCGGGAGGTCGTGGGACTTCGCGCAGTCGCTGTGGGACCCGTACGAGCTCGTCGCCGTGGCGCGGAGGCTCGAGTCCGGCCTCGTCATCGCCGACCACGCCGCCCCCGCGCCACAGGATGGGGGCGACGCGCGGGGAGCAGCGGAGAAGCGGGGCAGGGAGAGCGGCCGCAGCCTGAGGAACCTGTTCCTTCGCTCCACCTCGAAGAGGTTCGGGTTCGAGGAACCAAGCAGCTAGCGTGCTCTCCGTCGGTCCGTCTCTCTCAAGTCCCAAGTACTGTAAATGGCTAAATTTTATCATGAGATTTAGAAAAAAGAATCTTTCTAGTTCGCAATTGTAATTTTTCATTCACACGCGCAGCAATTTAGGTTTAAGGATTGTCTACACTTTAATTTTTGACAAATACTCAAACAGAGTCACTTGAGAACTCGCTTATCCGTCCATCGACGGGCTGGTGTGTCCGATCGAGAATCGACAGCCACAAATTCATCTTCCTCCCGCGTCACCTCTTCCAACTCTGGCGTCCACAGAATAGACGACGAGCTCTTTCCTGGTGGTCGCGCCCGCGCCCGACGGCCACCCCACCCCCTCTCTTTCCCAACTCCGGTGGGCGTAGAAGGGCCCGGCCGGGGGAGGCAGGCTTGCCAGCGGTGGGGAAGGAGGCCGGGAGGCTTAGGGGCCCTGGTGCGAGGTGGTGGGCGGCGGCGGGGGCAAGGACGAGGAGGAGGAGGTCACGGCCGCCGACGAGGCAGGCGGGGGAGAGGACACAAGGAGGATGAGGAGGAGGAGGCGGGGGCGAGAACGAGGAGTGGGCGCGAGGAAGAAGAGACGGAGGCTGAAGATGACTGAGAGAAAACGAATCTTCAGTCGACTGCGGTTTAATTTTTTCCTCCTCGCACACCTAAATCTCTAGCCCTTAGATAAAAACTGAGTGGCTCAAATAAACTTGACTCTTCTCATCTCTTCCCTGTCTTGTTCTTATTGACCCTGTTTTTTTTTGCGAAAATATTGACCCTCTCCACTTCATCTAGACAGCGCTATCAACTACATGCTTGCCATGGCGGAGTCCTCCACTACCCTTCCCTCCTCCCTCTCTTATCACCAATGCCAATCTATCGAAACTCGTATGTCACCACAGGCGGCTCCTATCCCTAAATCAGCTTTGTCTCCATCATTCTCATGTTATCTCATTCGAACGGTGGCATTCACATCACCACTTCACCACCCAACCGGTTACCCACCGTCGCTCGTGGTAGAAGGAACCCCCTCCGCCTCATCACATCGCTATCTTGACCGCCTCCACCACCCTAGAGCTCCTTCTAGGTTTGTTGGACAGGTATGCCTCCTCTCTATACTAAAAGCTCATTGGGATAGGAGAAAATGAGGCCCTGAACCCCTGGTGTATGTGTGAAAGGGTGAGACGGGGGTTTGGGAGAGGGAAGTTTTTTTATCCGGTGCGATATAGCATTTCTACAAATTTGATTTCATGTATTGTAGTTGAAACAAAGCATATAAGAACAAAGCATTTCTACAAATGAGGACAGTTGCTGATTGCAAAAGGACTATCACGGTGGAATCACTCTTGCTGTTGCACAGAACAAAGGCTACAATCACCCCCAACTTAGAAGCATGGATCAACTCCAATTTGTAATTCTCTTAATTTCTTTCTCTCCTTTTGTGTTCCCTGAAATCTCTCTCCGGTGTGAGTGAGAATGGGAGTGTTTTGCTCGATGTTCCCTGTTTTTCCCTGTAATCTTTGGCACTTTGCTTTCTCTTTTATTTTCAATAAATTTGCAGTAGGAGCCTCTGGCTCCTTCTGATTCCTCAAAAAAAAAAAAAAGAAACACATACCATTTATTTCAAAACAACCCCTACAACTTCCTGAACCCCCGCGTCCTCTCAAATTTATATTCCTTATAATGTTGTAGCTGAAGAAAAAGCTCATAAGAGAGAAACACATAACATTTCTTTCAAGACAAAACCCTTGACACCTTCGAGTAGCTAAGCGCCCCGCGGCTGACACCATCGGGTCGAGTAGCTTATGTGGTAAATATTCTGCAATTGTGGCTAAGCTCTCCGTCCCAAACTCTTTCCAAAACTGTGCAATTAGTTATTTTTTTACCTACATTTAATGCTCCTGCACTGTCGTTCCCTGTAAACTAAATAGGTGTGTCGTGCGTTAGATTCCGTTTCCAAAAATCCAAGCAGTCATATTCATGTACCGAGACTGGTTCGTCTATCACCTTCAGCAGCCAACAACCCACGGCGTGGTTTTGTGGCAACGGTCTAGGGCCGATGGCTTTGCATAGACATTGTGACAGGAAAGGCGAGCTATATCCATGTCCTCCGTGACCAAATCCAACTCGATCAGCCCATAGTGCATTAGAGAGCTTCGACTCTCGTAGACAACTGGTCTGGGCGCATGTCCCCTGTGCGATAGATTAGGCAGCGTAGGCTGAGGAGCCTATTCTTTTGCTCCACATGCATGATGTTCTAGGAACCAGGCAGTTAGTGTTCTCTTCTCTCTCAAATCCTAATGAACTATACTACTATATCACGAATGCTTAATCCTTTGAGTTCGAGATTTATATTCACGTACAGTGTTGTAGTTGAAGAAATGCACACGAGAAATAAGAATATTTCTTTCAAGAGAGACAGGCCCCTCGACTTTGCATCATCTTTTTTTCTCGATCACCAAAAGGTTTGCACGCCTTTGTATTAAGATAGAGGAAAAGTTCAATACAACACGTCTTAACGGCGTCCTATAGGAGATATATATGGACGCTTGGACCCTCTCTAGTGTACTGAAAGCTATGTTGTTACATTGGACACTGATCAACCCGAATTGCAGCGTCGGCTAGGAGGCTATGCCCGGGCTGCCGAGCGGCGGCGGCGCTGCTTGCGCGGACCCATGTCGCCATCCGGTGGGAACAACTCGCGTAGCGCCTGCATATCACCGGGGTCCCCGTTGAAGATTTCATCGTACGTCTTCAGGGCCGACGTCGAAGGAGTCGTCATCCTGCTGGTTAGTCCCAAGCGTTTTAAGACAAGGTGCTCACCTCGTTTGGACGTCGGGATATGTGGTATGCTCTGCGCCGCTATCCATCTGCTCCACTTGGGGAGCGCGGGCGGCGTACGTCTGCCGTGGGCCATGACATCATCTTTGAGGCAACAAAGTGGTAGGGATAGGGGTGGCACTCAGTTCTTAGTGTTCACAACATACGCCAATGACTCGTCTAGTCGACAATAACTGATAGCTAGCGCTGGCTGACTGGCTCCATGGCAATGATCGTAAGTCTATTTGTTTGCCCTCACATTGCTCTTGGAATCACGAACCCCTCGCTCCTCCCCGAGATATTGACTTGTTGGTTTCCTTTTTCCCTCGCCCACTCGCGGTCTCTATATCGATTGGCGATCGCCCGCTCCTCACCTATTCAGGCTGGTTCCACGCTCTTGATTTCCTGAAACGCACATGGTAAATTTTGAATAGGCTCATTTCACCTCACTCTTACAGTACGTTTTGGTTAGAGGTCGTTAAAAGGAGGGAACGAGAGTTTAGAAGTAGAGTTTTAGAAATCTTTTATCTGTTTTGTGGGAGTGAAAGTTTTGATCGAAAGGTGAATGAGAGTTTAAAGAGTGAACTTCCACTTGTCTCCCCTCCCTGGCTCGTCGACGCCTGTCCTGTCCCAGCGATGTCCATTTAATACAACTTCTCTCCTTAGCGAGGCACTCGACCTCGCGGCGGCTCCCCTACCTGTGTCATCAATTAGATCTCTCCGTACTGTCTCTAGTGTTGCTCACTTCTCCACGACCCACCTCAGTGCTCCTCCCTTCTCTCACGTGACTCTCCTACACCCCATAGCACTGTCTCCGATGCTCCTTGTAGGAGACCGTGACGCCTAAGAGGGGGGGTGAATTAGGCAACTTAAAATTCTACTTCTAAACTATGGCCACCTTTTCTAACCTTAGCAAAACCTATGCAAAAGATACACTATCTAAATGTGCAACCACGGTTTTGCTAGTGAGTTGCTATCTCTACCGCAAAAGGAGCAATGTAACCAATGTAAATGCGGAAGCTAAAGAGCAAGGTAGAGATATACAAACTCCCGTCGACGACTCCGGTATTTTTACCGAGGTATCGAGAAGCATGCAAGCTTTCCCTAGTCCTCGTTGGAGCCCCTCGCAAGGAATCCCTCGCAAGGGCCAAGCTCCCGGTCGGGTAACTCCGTGGATAGCCTCGGGCCTTCCCCACGTGCAAGTGGGTCTCCGACGTGCCTTCCGACAAGCCTCTCCTGGATGCTCCCTGCCGTCTTCACTATCAAGCTTCCGGCGGAAACGCCGCGGGCCTTGTTCCCTCCGGTACACGGTGGCGGCCACACCACAAATGCGGTTGGTGTGATCTCGCAAGACTACAAGCCCCACCGATGTACAACAATGGTGCACGCAAGCACCGGGTAGTAAGAGGTATGCAAACCTCACTAAACACTAGGCCTAAACCTAGAACAAGCGCATAAGCGATGGTCTAATCAACCTAAGCACTTCACAAAGCACCTACGCTAATCACCTAATAAATCACTAAGCACTATACAAGTGGAGATCACTAAAATAGTGTATCAATACCCTTGATATGTTTCCTCGGCTCCACTATCTTCAAATAGCCGATTGGAGGGTCTATTTATAAGCCCCACTGAGAAAGTAGCCGTTGGGATGAAATCCCGCTTTTCTGCTACTGACCGGACACTGATCACGTCCTGACCAGACGCGTCCGGTCGTCCCGACCGTTGGAGCCGCGATCAACTGATCGAACGCTGCCAACGTTCGGTCACTTGCCACCGAACGCGTCCGGTCGCAATTTCACCACTCTGGAACCTCTCTGTACTTGACCGGACTCTGCTGTGCTGCGTCCGGTCGATTTGCTCGTTCAGCGTTCGGTCGCTGCTGCTGCCGAGGCTCTTGATCGGGGCATCCGGTCACTGTGCTACCAGCGTCTGGTCCAGCGTCCGGTCACTTCTGTGAGCTCGTTTCTTTGCGATCTTGCGTCCGACTTGGTTCCTATCTTTGTGCTTGGACTTTGCTTGATATCTTGGTTCTTCCCTTGTGCTTCTAAGGTTTTGCTTATTGTGTTGATCATCGGATCATCACGTCACCTTCGTCCAAGCCACGTCTTGCACCCTATTGAACTACAAAACAAACACTTGCAAATTTATTAGTCCAATTTGGTTGTGTTGGTCATCAAACACCAAAATCTAAAGTAAATGAGCCTAGGGTCCATTTTCCTTACAATCTCTCCCTTTTTGGTGATTGATGACAACATGACCAAAGCAAGCAAATAATAAAAATTTGCAATTTAAAAGCTATCTACTTGCTAGGATGCAATGCAAGGGGCAATGTTATATGGTGCTAAAAGATACTACTTGTAAGACTAAAAGATACTACATAAAAACTTATCTTGCCCTTACAAATGTCCCCATGTGGCATTATGGATTTAAGCCTTGCTTTCTACAAATTCTCCCCATTACATAGGCAACCATAATCCATTATCCTCTCTTTCTCAGACCATTATCACTCATTGACACCACTTGTAGACCATTATCACTTGTAAATTATTATGATCTAGCTTTTGGTCCTACAAATTAATGCTTGTTTTTGGTCCAATAAATTCTCCCCCTTTGAAATCAAACACCGAAAAGGAAGACATTAGTAGCATAAGGGAGGGTCAAACTTTGTGATCCTTTATGTGTAGAGTGGAATAGGTCACAAAATTTGACTCTCACATTATATAGATTAAGCTCCCCCTAAATATATGCATACATATGGTAGAAGACAAAACATATGCATAATTAGCAAATTATTGCTCAAGGGAATTTAATCCATACAATGCATGGAGAAAGCATATAAATATCAAAAATGAAATCAACATGATGATATCGGTTTAGAAATACCACATGTGGAAGCCAATTTGATTTTTACCACTTGCAATAGGTGGTGGATATTTGAAGTACGATGCTTAACTCCGGGGACTCTATTTTCCTTGCAATGAGACTACTACACATATGATAAGCTTGAAAATGTGTTAGTCTCAAAGCATCCAACTTGTAGAGTAACCCCCCCTAAATTTGTGCACACAAGTATGGAATACTTATAGGAAACATGCACATTGATTTTGGAAAAAAAAATACCACTTGAAAGATGACATCACATAAATGTGAGTCATTTTCGAAGGTGATATTCAGAAGAAATTATCTACAATTTGGACTTTGGCACATATTAGATGAACAATCGAAAGACAAGCTATGTGCCGTGCTTCTAAATAATTTTAAACCATGTAGGATTGCTCCAAGGAATAAGAATGAAACCGAGCAAGCCTACCATAAGATATACCTAGTGTATGCATGAAAAAAAATATAAGCATGCAAATGCAAACATAGGCATGAAAAGTAACTAGATGCTTAAAGATACCAATTTGTAAGAAATATCACTTCAAAATAATAACATCTAGTTACCTAACATGGGAAGGGGAATTAGGGTCCATAGTATTCACTAACCCACTTGGCAATGACTTTATCCATAATGATGCACCCTATAAAATGCACACATACTTTGCCAAGTCTCCAAATTCTACGAAGTCCATCGGACTTCTTCCTTTCGGGATCCAAACCTTCTTGGTGCTCTTCATGTTGGAAATGATTTTCTTTGGCACCCAAAAGCATTTGACCCCATTGTTGGCTTGCTTGTTCACCTTGATGGCCACCACCTTATCATTTTTCTTCTTCTTTAACAAGTATGGTGTGGAGGCCTTCTTATCCACCTTGTTAGTGTAGGTGTTGGAGAGCTTGTTTGTTTGCTTTTTCTCTTTCTTCTTTGCTCCTCCCCCATTCTTCACCTTGCACTCATAAGACTTGTGACCTTCCTTGTGACATACGTAGCAAACCACGGTTTGTCCTTCATCAAGCTTCTTCACTCCCTTGACGGTGTTATCTTGATGAAGTTGGGCTTGCTTCGCCTTTCCTTTCACTTGAGTCAAGTCCTTGGTGAGGCGAGCTACTTCTTGCTTGAGTTGCTCATTCTCCTTTACAACCTCTTGTGTGGATGTATCTACAACAACTTTTTCAACACAAACTTGGTTGCACAAAGGTGAGTCTAAACATAAATCATTACAAAAAGTAGAGGCATTCTTTTTAGGCATGTTAAAGATAGAACTTTTCTTTTTAGATGCCTTAGTGGAGGTTGTACTAACAGCTTCAAGATTAACAACTTTATTAGTTAGCTCATCACAATGTTTGCACATAATTTCCATTTTAGCAAGCAAACTTTTATAAGCATCTTGTGAGCTAGCTAACTTTTCTTTTAATTTTTTATTTTTCTTTACAAGTTGCTCATAATTGATTGTGCATGCATTTGTTGTTGTACTAGCCTCAAGTTGCTCAATTTTAGTAGATAGTTCAACATCAAGATTAGCAAAGTTCTCATATTGTTCAAGCAAAGTTTTGTATGCTTCTTGTGAACTATCTAGATTTTCTTTTATTTTTTCGAGCTTCTTTTGTTGACTAGTGCAAACTTTAGCATAATTAAGATTTTGTTGCATAATTTTATCAAAAGAAGGCGTTTCATCATCACTATCACTCTCACTAGAGGATGAGCTTTTGTTACCTCGTGCCATAAGGCACATACGAGAAGAGCTTGATGATGAGTGCTTGCGCCCTCGCCTCTTGTGATGGTGTTCTTCTTCACTTGAAGAATCATCCCATGACCTTATTGATGTGAGGGCTTGGTTCTTGCATGCCTTCTTCTTTGTCTTGGGTGTGGGCTTGTTTGGACAAACTTCCACAAAGTGCCCCAACTCGCCGCATCCATAGCATCCTCTCTTTCTTTGCTCATTTCTTTGATTTGTGAAGATGATATCTTGAATTTGGATGGGCACACCCTTGACATTGAGCCTTTGGATCATCTTCTCCACCTTGTTGATAAGTTTGATTGATTCTTCATCAAGGTCGGAGGTGGGGGAGGAAGATTGATCATCATCACTTGAATCTTTATCATTATCATCATCATCATCCTCATCTTCTTCTTCATCTTCACTTGAGGAGCTTGAGCTTAAGCTTGTCTCAACTTGCTTGTCCTTCATCTTCTTTTTCTCGCTACATGCGAGACCTTTGACTTTGCTTGATGAAGAGGCTTCTTCTTGACCCATCTTACGTGACATTTCAAATGCCACTATCTTACCAATGACTATGCCCGGGGCCATGCTGCTCAAGTCCTCCATGTTGTGAAGGATGATGATGATGCTTGCATATTTCTTTTGTGGTAGCACGGAGATGATCTTCCTCATGATGTCCGCATCATCTAGCTTTGTTAATCCTATTGAATGGAGCTCATTGATAATTAGATTCAAACGAGAATACATATCACGAACAAGCTCATCATCATTTATTATAAAGGAATCATAATTTTGCTTAGCTAGACAATATTTTTTCTCCCGGTTTGCAATTATTAATTAAATGCTTTACTTTAATTGATGCATTACGTTCAGGTGTTGTTTGCAACCGTTGCTGTATTATACCTTGTCTACCTTTGTTATACTATATCCTTGTTATCCTGGTATCCGCAGTCAAGTCAATGCTTAGCTGGCTCAGACCGGTAGAAGTTGGGTGATTTCCTGTCACCTGCGAGCTATAGGTGGTTACCTGGATCTGCTTGGATGACTATGAAGTTAGGGTATAACTAAGTGTTAAATGAAGTTGAGACCGAACGGAGACTTATAGAGTTTTGGACTGTAGTGCTTTCCGTCTGTGTCGATTAAGGACCGACCGTTGTTGGGCCTCGAGTCATGTTGAACGCATGCCTTACATTTAGCTGGCTGGATAAAGTACCTTCCGACCGTGAAGCTGGGAGATTATTCGGGCCGAGTAGATTGCCCGCAGCGCACTGTGCCGGAGCAGGTGTGATAGGACACGAGGGCGAGATGATAAGACCAAAGTGCAGTCGGTCGGCCCCCGGGTACATGTGGTTCCTGGCAAACTCGAGACTCCTGGATAGTTGACTCGGTGATCAATACCTCACTTTAGCGGGTGAGTGAGGTTTGTGTAAGGAATAAATCACCAGCTGGTTAGGAATCGATTCGAATCGTCATCGCTCCTGGATAGTGAGCACTTGACTTGAGTTACTTCATCGTGGTAAATGTTGATGGAACACTTGGACAGTTATAATGAATATGACATTATGGAAGTTGTTTAATGATCATTGGTTATCATTATCTGCTTAATCACATGTTTGCTCTAGTATAGGTGCAAATCTAGTCGACAGGTTATAATTAATTAACTTGGCAATAATGTCTTTAGAAAGGTTCTTAAAATACTAAAAATGCTTTCTTTGCAAATGAGTCAGCTACCCTACTATAAAGCCTTCATAATCCTTGGTGTCACTTATTTTCGGTTATGTCGAGTAAGTCTAGCTGAGTATCTTCTCGTACTCAGGGTTTTATTCCCACTTGTTGCAGATGGATAGATGTATTACGGCTACTGTATCAACTGCATTTATCCTGCGATGGGTGATGCTTAGGACCATGGGCATGGTCATTCCTTACGTCTCGTCTAATGCTTTTGTTGGAGATGATCATCAGCTGGCACCGTATTTGAACTCCGTGTGAGTGTGTGTGGTTTTAAACAAATGGCTTCCGCTACTTTTATTCGAACTCGTTTTGTAATAACTATGTTTAAACTCTGATGTATCTGTGATGCGAACTTTTATGTAATATATGATGGTGACCGCTAAACTTATTACGATCGTGGCTGGGATGTGAGTTGGTTTGAAATCCTTCGTGATTTCACGGACTATCAGGTTATGCGGGCTTAAGTTTGCTAAATCGTCTGCTCTGGCGGATGATTTTCTTACTTAATTTCGTATAATTGGTCGGTTCTGTTTCACTAACCTTAGCAAAACCTATGCAAAAGATACACTATCTAAATGTGCAACTATGGTTTTGCTAGTGAGTTGCTATCTCTACCGCAAAAGGAGCAATGTAACCAATGTAAATGTGGAAGCTAAAGAGCAAGGTAGAGATATGCAAACTCCCATCGATGACTCCGGTTTTTTTACCGAGGTATCGATAAACGCGCAAGGTTCCCCCTAGTCCTCGTTGGAGTCCCTCACAAGGAATCCCTCGCAAAGGGCCAAGCTCCTGGTCGGGTAACTCCGTGGATAGCCTCGGGTCTTCCCCACGCGCAAGTGGGTCTCGACGTGCCTTTCGGCAAGCCTCTCCCGGATGCTCCCCGCCGTCTTCACTATCAAGCTTCCGGTCTAGTGTCCGGTACACGGTGGCCGCCACACCACAAACGCGGTTGGTGTGATCTCGCATGACCACAAATGCGGGGCGTCCGATCACTGTGCTACCAGCGTTCGGTCCAGCGTCCGGTCACTTCTGTGAGCTCGTTTCTTTGCGATCTTGCATCTGGCTTAGTTCCTATCTTCGTGCTTGGACTTTGCTTGATATATTGGTTCTTCCCTTGTGCTTCTAAGGTCTTGCTTATGGTGTTGATCATTGGATCATCACGTCGCCTTCGTCCAAGCCACGTCTTGCACCCTATTGAACTACAAAACAAACACTTGCAAATTCATTAGTCCAATTTGGTTGTGTTGGTCATCAAACACCAAAATCCATAGTAAATGGACCTAGGGTCCATTTCCCTTACACTCCTCACTTCTGCGATGTTGTCAGTTAGAACGATGGTGGGTGTGGGAGAATGGTGAGTGAACTATATATGCCAACGTCTATTGGAGTAGATGAAAAAAACACCCTCAAAAAATAGGGGAAGCCCTCAAATAAAAAAGTAGACATCCTGATTTGAGGTCTATTGTTAGAGGTGTTTGTATATACTCCCTCCGTCCTAAAAGGAATGAGATTTTTGGTTTGTGATAAGTCACACTTTCTTTAAATTTGACCAAAATTATAGAAAATAATATCAACATAAATAGGTTTATTATGAAAATAAATTTCATAAAACTAATCTGATGAAATTTATTTGGTACTATAAATGTTAGCAATTTTTCTTATAGATTGGACCAAACTTAAAATGTTTGGTTAATTGCATTTTTTAATGGACTGAGGGAGTATAAGTAAATATATAATACATTAAACCAAAGATCAACTAACAGTCGGAGGAATCATGTTAGTTGTAACAAACATCAGAATAATCACAATGGACAATCTTGTGTAAATGAGGATCCAAGAGGCCGGCAGTAGGAGGAACACTACGAGGAAAACTACCCGGCTGGATCAACAGCAGAACAAGCAACAGACTGGGAAACAACGGCAGTAGCAACGATGCATGGTTTGAGCACTTGCGGCTTAAACTCCCCTGTGTTAGAAATGATAGGCAATATAAACGACGAAGAACAGCAGATCAAACACAGGGGACACGAGATTTTTATGTGGAAAACCCTCCTAAGGAAGAAGGGAAAAACCACGGGCACCAGCCAGCAAATCTTCACTATATCGGGTGAGGTTACAAACATCGGGGATTTATAACTTTTCTTATCTCAAGATGATGGCTTATAGGAAGTATATATAGAGATGAAAAAACCCTAATTGGTCCAAGCCTCCCGGCGACGGGCCTCGCTTCGCTCCGTCAGAAGTTAGCCTTTATCTTGTACATAACTGAATTTGGATCACAACTCAACAAACTCCACCTTGAGACAAATTCCTTCTTATAGCATAAAACGAACCTTCACCCTGAAACCACAAAGAAATACTTCCGGTGCCAAATAGCCTCTTGGGCTAAACAATTATACCAACTAAGCTTGAGCAAAGCTCAAACTTAGCAACAGGAACTGACTTTGTCAACATATCAGCAGGATTATCATGTGTGCTTATCTTGCATACCTTCAGCTTACCTTGCGCGACAACATCGCGAACATAATGGTATTTGACATCAATGTGCTTCATTATCTCATGGAACATCTGATCTTTAGTGAGACATATAGCACTTTGACTGTCACAAAACAAATTAATGCAAGAATCATCTCAACAAAGCTCAGCAAACAAACCTTTCAACCAAACCAATTCTTTACATGCTTCAGCAACAGCCATGTATTCTGCTTTAGTGGTAGACAGGGCAACAACATGCTGCAATGCTGCCCTCCAACTCACAGCACAACCACCAATAGTAAACACATAACCTATGAGAGATTTCCTCTTATCCAAATCGGCAGCAAAATCTGAATTCACGTAGCCAGTGAGTCCCTTATCAGTCTTGCCAAACTTCAAACAGGCATTTATTGTGCCACAAAGGTACCTGAAAATCCACTAAACAGCCTTCCAAAGTTCTTTACCAGGATTGGCCATGTATCTACTAACCAAACTCATAGCATATGATAAATCAGGACGAGAGCAAACCATGGCATACATCAAAGAACCAACAACACTAGAATATGGAACTCTTGACATGTACTCAAAATCCTCATCCGTACTAGCACATTGTAAAGCTGATAATTTAAAATGAGGAGCAATAGGAGTACTAACAGACTTTGCATCATGCATATTGAAACAATGAAGAACTTTCTTAATGTAACTTTGCTGACTAAGAAATAACAAACCAGAATTTCTGTCTCTTGTAATCTCCATACCTAGAATTTTCTTAGCAGCACCAAGATCCTTCATCTCAAACTCACTACTCAACAGTTTCTTCAATGTAGTGACTTCTTTCTTGCTCTTGGCAGCAATCAACATATCATCAACATATAACAGCACGTATATAGGTGATCCATCAACAAATTTAATGTACACACAGCTATCAAATTTAGACCTCTTAAAACCATGTGACATCATAAAAGAATCAAACCTTTTATACCATTGACGAGGAGACTGTTTCAAACCATATAAGGACCTCTTTAATTTGCAAACATGATCTTCCTTACCTGGTACTATGAACCCTTCTAGCTGGTCCATGTATGTCTCCTCCTCGAGCTCTCCATGTAGAAACGCAGTCTTTATATCTAACTGCTCAAGCTCAAGATCTCGCATAGCAACAATACCAAAAATATACGAATTGAACTATGCTTTACAACTGGAGAGAACACATCATTATAATCAACACCAGGAATCTGACTGAAACCTTTTGCTACTAACCTTGCCTTAAATCTTAGAGGCTCACTGGGAGATAAACCCTCATTTCTCTTGAAGATCCATTTGCAACGAACAACCTTCTTTTGTTTAGGCAAGCGCACAACATCCCATGTGTCATTTTTCTCGAGTGACTGCATCTCCTCTTGCATAGTGGAAATCCACTTCTCACGGTCACTAGAAACAACAGCTTCAGTGTACGTAGCCGGCTCATGAATGTTCTCTACCTGTTCAGCACACCTAAAGGCATAATAAACCATATCACATTCCTCAATTAAACATGGACGAGGTCCACAATTCCTCTTTGTTCTACGATCTGCAATAGACTGATTTTGAGGCTGTAAAATAGGAGGTGAGTGCTGAACAATATCATAAACATTGTTATCAACAATTTTAGTTTCCTGATCATCTACGTGCTCCACCTGCACGCTAACATGTTGCTGCTCCTCATCAGAACCAACTGGAGAAACATCTGTAGACAAGCTGTCATTAAATATAACATATTCATTAAAAACAACGCTCCTGCTCATGAAAGTCTTTTTAGTTTTAGGATTCCATAACTTATATCTTTTAACTCCAGAACCATAACCAAGAAACAGACACTTAATGGCTCTAGGTTCTAGCTTTCCATTATCAACATGAGCATAAGCAGTGCAACCGAAAACTCTCAACTGTGAATAATCAGCAGGCATACTAGATCATACCTTAATGGGAGTTTTCTTATTAAGTGGGATAGAAGGTGACCGGTTGATCAAGTAACAGGCGGTGTTAGCAGCCTTAGCCCAAAAACATCTGTTCATACGAGCATTGGACAGCATGCAATGAGCCCTCGAGATGATAGTTCGGTTCATGCGCTCAGCCACACCATTTTGCTGAGGAGTGTACGGATGGTGTGGTGCCTGACAATGCCTTCTTCCCTGTAGTAATCATTAAAAGCATGCAAACAGAATTCACCGCCATTGTCAATACGAAGCAATTTTACCTTCTTTTCAGTTTGCCTTTCTATCATAACGTTCCACTCTTTAAAAGCAGCAAAAGTATCATCTTTATTTTTCAGAAAATAAGGCCACACTTTTCTAGAGTAATCATCAATAATGGTAAGCATGTAACGAGCACCACCATAAGAGGGCTTACAAGACGGCCCCCATAAATCAGCATGTACATAATCAAGTGCACCTTTAGTGATATGAACAGATGCATTGAATTTTACCCTCTTGTGCTTACCAAAAACACGGTGCTCATAGAACTTCATCTTACCCACAATGCAGCCATCCAGCAGGTCTCTCTTGATCAATTCTGCCATACCAAGTTCACTCATATGCCCAAGACGCATATGCCAGAGATTAGTCTTACTTGGTTCATCATTAGAAACAGTAGCAGCAGTGATGGAACCATATAAAGTACTTCCTCTAAGAACATATAACTTTGCAGAATTCATATCACCTATCATATGAATGAGAGAGCCTTTTGATACCTTACACACTCCACCTAAACCGGAGTGTTTGTACCCCTCAGCATCAAGTGTACTGAGGGAGATGAGATTTCTGGCCATCCCTGGTATGTGTCTCACATCTTTCAGTGTGCGTATCATGCCATCATGCATCTTGATCTGAACGGAGCCAATGCTCACGATCTCACGTGGGTTGTTATCTCCCATACGCACGACATCTCCACTCTGCGTAGACTCGTAAGAACTGAACCAATCTCTGTTAGAGCATATATGAAACGAGCATGCAGAATCAAGCATCCATTCATCACAACCAGCAACACAACCAGCAAGAACAACAAGAACGTCTCCTGAATCAGAACTATCAGCAGCGGAGACAACAGAGGCCTTACCATCACCATCGGATTTGTTTTTTGGTTTATACGTACTGTTTCTTTTCTCCTTATTCTGCAGCTTCCAACAATCATCAATGACATGAGTATCTTTCTTACAATACCTGCAGAACTTATCCCTGCCTCTGGACTTCGAACGGCCTTTACCATTCTTGCTCTTGTCTTGATTATTGTTGTTGTTGTAGGTTTTTTGCTCGGGCCTGCCTCTAACCTGCAACACTTCGCCCTTGGAGGACGACACGTCAGACTGAACCATACCTTTCATCTTCACCCTCGTTTGGAGGGCCTCATATACTTCCGCAAGGGTTAGTTCATCACGGCTTAATAGTATGGTATCTCAGAAATTTGCAAATGAACTAGGCAGTGAGCATAACAGTAGAAGAGCTAAATCTTCATCATCATATTTTACCTCCATCGACACTAGGTCGTCAACGATCTCCTTAAAGATCGATAAGTGGTTCATCACCGAACCACCTTCTTGCAGCTTGTGCGTGAACAACTTCATCTTCACGTGTATCTTACTGATTAGATCCTTGGACATGCAGATCGATTCCAGCTTGAGCCAAAGTTCTACGGCAGTTTTCTCCTACAGCACTTCTTGCAAAATATCATTATGTAGATAAAGTTGAATCAGATACAGAGCCTTACAATCCTTCCGCTTCTCTTTAGCGGTCCATGACTTCTACCCTTTGCCTCCGAAACCATCCAGCGCCTCATCAAGATCCGAAGATTATGCCAAAATTGCCCACATCTTGACTTGCCACAGTGCAAATCTTGTCTTGTAATCCAGCAGCGGTAGATCAAACTTCATCGATGCCATCGCGAAACCCTAATGTGAAGCCAAGCTCTGGTACCACTTTTTAGAAATGATAGGCAATATAAACGATGAAGAACAGCAGATCAAACACAAGGGACACGAGATTTTAACGTGAAAACCCCTCCCAAGGAAGAAGGGAAAAGCCACGGGCACCAGCCAGCAAATCTTCACTATATCGGGTGAGGTTACAAACGTCGGGGATTTACAAATTTTCTTATCCCAAGACGACGACTTACAGGAAGTATATATAGATATGAAAAAACCCTAATCGGCCCAAGCCTCCCGGCGACGGGCCTCGCTTCGCTCCATCAGAAGTTAGCCTTTATCTTGTACATAACTGAATTTGGATCACAACTCAACACCCTGTGGTACCCAGCTTTAGTTTTCACAGCCGATTCATCCTGGCGCGGAGATTGGGGATGAGAATTGGATGGAGATTGCCAGATTGGGGCTTAAACACCGCAATGGAGGTGGCTGTGGACTTGTCCTTCTTCTCCTCGCCCCTGACGGCATCCATGTGCCAGTCACCTTTCACCATGTCCTTGGCGGCGGCCAGGGGGAGAGAAACGGGAAGGCCTCGCAGGACGAGGAGCTGCGGCGGCAGACGAGGAAGGCCCAACGGATCCTGAAGCGAGTGAATGGAAACGATTTCCATCAATGTCATCTTTTAACTCTTCTTTAAGCAAAGTGTCAGCAAAATAGCATGGTACAGTGTTTTTCTCTCACAACAAAACAACATTTGCCAGCTGATCAGCAAAAAATAATAATGATATATGACGGTCGTTCGAACGGGAACGGACGCACCCACTCGCTCTCCACCTGTTCTCCCATGCGCACTCGCTCTCCCCCTGCTCCCCCGCTGGCATTCGCTCTCGCTCGCCCGCACCGTTCTCCGAATGCCCCTAGGACGAGATGCCACACCAGCGTTGAAAGCTCTAGTTTGGTTTTGGTAAATTGATGAAACCCTAAGTGCTAACCTAGTTTATCACAGTGGTTATGAGATAGGTGGCACTACTCCAAGTGATGAAGCAATGGTGAAGATCATGATGATGGTGATGGCATGGTGATGATAAAATGCTTGGACTTGAAAATAAGAAAGAGAAAAACAAAAGGCTCAAAGCAAAGGTATAAGTGGTAGGAGCCATTTTGTTTTTAGTAATCGAGACACTTAAAGAGTGTGATCACCTTTATGATCGATAGCCGTACTATTAAGAGTGGTGAAACTCGTATCGAAATACGGTTATCAAAGTGCCACTAGATGCTCTAACTCATTGCATATGCATTTAGAATCTAGTGGAGTGCTAACACCCTTGAAAATGTTTATAAAAATATGCTAACACACATTTGCACAAGGTGATACACTTAGTGGTTGGCACATTTGAGCAAGGGTGAGAAACTTCACCGGTGAAGTGTCCACCCATAGAGTGCGGACAGTCCGATGGTGCCACCGGCGCTCTATATAGAAAAGATGGAGGTCACTGTAAGTGACCGGACGCTGGTCTCGGTTGGACCGGCGCGTCCGGTCAGTGACAACAGAGAGCGGGCGGTTTTGGTCTCATGACCGGACGCTGGCGTGGAAAATGACCGGACGCTCAGGGCCTGAGTTCAGTCAGTATGACGCATGATGACGTTGAGTGATCGGACGCTGAGTGTGTCCGGTCGGGCATGACCGGACGCGTCCGGTCGTGATTTCTCGCTTCTGGATGCTTACTGGAAACGACCGGACGCTGAGGCGCATCCGGTCACAACTTAAATATACTGATGATCGTTGAGATCGTGCGATCAACGTTTGAAGCAGGGGACACATGGCACACATCACGCGACCGGACGCTGGGGTCCAGCGTCCGGTCACCCCGTGTTGTGCCTAGTGAAGGGGTACAATGGCTTTATTTCGTGGAGGATTCTATTTAAGCCCCATGGCCGTCTCAAGCTCACTCTCTTGGCCATTTGTATTGACATAGAAACTTTGTGAGCTTAGCCAAAGCCCTCCCACTCATCTGCATCATTCAACATCTTTGTGAGATTGGAAGAGAATCCAAGTGCATTGCTTGAGTGTTTGCATCTAGAGGCACTCGGTGTTCGTGTTTTGCTGCGGGATTCGCTTGTTACTCTTGGTGGTTGCCGCCACCTAGACTGCTTGGAGCAGCGAGGATCGTTGACCGGAGGTTGGTGATTGTCTCCGGCTCCGATCGTAGTGATTGTGAGGGGTTCTTGACCTTTCCCGGTGGAGAGCCAAAAGGTATTCTAGTGAATTGCTCGTGGCTTGTGTGATCCTCATCTTGTGTTGGTTGTGCGGCACCCTATTGAGGGTTTGGCCTGTGATGCCATTTAGCGCGTGAACGTCCAAGTGAGTGAATCGCCACAACGAGGACTAGCTTGCCGGCAAGTAAGTGAACCTCGATAAAAAATCATTGTGTCATTATTTGATTCCGAGGTGATTGGTCTTCATTGGTATTCACTCTTGTGATTGATTGGCTCCTTCCTCGACACGACGGTATAACCATCTTGCTCACTCTCTCTTTACATTACCGCAAACTAGTTGTCAAACTGTTTAGTGTAGCTAGTTGTGAGAGCTTGTTAGTTTGGTTAGTGTGGCTCTTTAGTTAGCTTTTGAGAGTGCACTAACTTAGTGTAGTGACATAGCTATTGTGTGGATAGAAACCATATAAACTAAAATTATGGTAGGTGGCTTACATTTTTAGTAGGCTAACGCAACACTTGCTTCGCCTCATAATTGTCTAACAAATTTGCTAAGTGTTGTTGTAGAAATTTTTAGTAGGCTATTCACCCATCTAGCCATTAGGACCTTTCAAGCACGCGAGCTTGCTGCTACCTCTGCCCGCCCGTGCTCCCTCCCCCTGCGCGACCTCCATGCCACTGCGTGCTCCCCAGTGACCCCGCTCCCGCTTCCCCCACAGGAAACGAGGACGATCGCAGCGGCTCCGACGAGGTAGGTCGGTCCTTCTCTAGATCTGAGCCCCCTCCCCCCTCCTCCTCTAGATCTGGACACGACTGTGGCTAGGCTTCCGGCGAGCTCTGTTGCAGTAGCCTTGCTTTGTTGTTGCAACAAGTAATATTTTTTGTTGCATTAGTCTCTTTTTTTGTTTTCTGATGTTGCATCTCGCATTGCAGTAGCCTTGTTCTAATGTTGCAAAAAGTAATATTTGTTTGTTGCATTAGTCTCCTTTTTCTGATGTTGCGCCTTTTTTTGTTACAATAGCCTTGTTCTAATGTTGCAACAAGTAATATTTCTTTGTTGCATTAGTCTCTTTTTCTGATCTTGCATCTCGTATTGCAGTAGCTTTGATCTGATGTTGCAGTCGTCTTGTTCTGATATTGCAGTAGACTTGTTCTGATGTTGCAAACAAGTAATACTTCTGATGTTACAACTCGCATTGCTCCGTGTTGCAACAGATCGTCCGATGAAAAATTTCTCATTCGGGGGACGGAGCACGGTGGGGATGGGGCGTGGAAGGCAACAGGCGCGTAGGGGATGGCACCACGGCGGAGCAGTAGGGGACGGGCCGCACGCAGGGGCGGTGCTCGTTCTATTGCATCAGATAGGTGGTCCCGTGGGGGCATCCGGGCGCGTGCTCGCTCTGGACGTCCGGGCGCTTCGCAAAAAAAAAACATCCGCCGAACAACTTGATGTGCTATGAAAACTATTAGATGTCTACACTAGTTTCAGAGTTAGGACTTGGAGTGCCCTAATGATTTATGTGTGTGCTTGCAAATAGTTCCAAGTTAAAAAGCACATCCTCACTGTTAAAAAAGCCTTATTACTGATTACCTCCTATACATGACACACATCCAGTAAGGGGGTGAAATCGTGTCTTTCCATAGTGTCTAGATTAGCACGGTGCTATAACTCGGCCTGGAATGATAAGCTTCCAACGTTCCTTATGTTCTGCAACGCCTCCCAATTGTGCGTGGCGTTTTCAGAGATCACAGGTAAAGTCCAGTTGGAGTAGAGAAATACAATAACACAAGTAGCTTCCACTTCAGACATAGAATACACTGTTGCCATGTCCTGTAAGATTCAGAGAACTAACGGCCATTACATGATCAGTGTTTCCAAGGGGCAGTCATGCACTTATGTGAACCAACTCACTACCAATACAGCGATACTTGATTGCACACTAATAAATGCCATTTGCGGCTGGAACTTCACAAATACACAAGATGACAGTTAATGGCTAAACTGGTAACATCACCAGCAAAAGAATAATTATAAGTTACTCCCTCACTTCCAAATCATAAGTTGTTTTGGATTTTCTAGGTACATCAGCAGCACACAACACTAGTGTACAAACACATACTCTCTCTCCTTTCCTACTCCCTCCGTTCCTAATTATTAGACATTTTGGCTTTTAGATAAGAGCCACCTATTATGAAGCTCCTCCTGGTGATTCATTTTTAGCTGCTGCCCTTCTCCTGGTTAGTGGCCCCGGGCTACAAACTATGTCTGGATCTTTTGCTGGCGTCGACTTTGCCTTGCTTCTCGTCACTGATCCTGGAGTGCCTCGGGCAGTAGATGTACTCCCTGATGCCTTCTTCCTGCCAAGGAAAAAAGTTCTCATTCAAGGTTCTTCTGTGGGAGTGCAACATGTAAGGGGCAATGAAAAGGTAAAATAAGGATTTGGGAGCCAGCATTGGTCAAACCTCTTTGGTTCAACAGAGGCTTGGGATGCAACATTATTGGAGCCTGAAAGATTAGTTACTCTTTTCCTCTTCCTGCATATTAGTGAGCAATGTAACAAATAAAAAACATGTGAGCAGTATAACCAATTGTTGCAGTAAGGGGTGAAATTCTTTGCAAAGTTTTAGATTACCTGCTCTCAGTGAGAATGGGAGGAAGAAGGTCATGACCCATTTTATGTTTCTTGATACTATTTTTTACCATTTTAGCTTTTTGGAGCCCATTCTGTTCATCCAAGTTACCTACATAAAGAACAAGACGAATTTATTTAATAATAGAAAAAGAAGTAGCAGTAACTATCACAACAAAAGTACTCCCTCCTTTCCAAATTGTAAGTAATTCTAGCTTTTTCAGGTAAATTGTTTTTGCTATGCATCTAGGTATAGGCTGTCTAGACTCTAGATGCATAATAAAAACTAAGTATCTAGAAAAGCCAGAACGACTTATAATCTGGCATGGAGGGAGCAGTGGTGAATATTGAGCAAAAATAAGGCCTACGTTCACGACGAACGTGCTGCCACCATGTAGTTTCTTTGTATGAATTTTCCAATCACATTCCCTGTCCACAGACCACATACCCATTATCTCTATGCAATATTTTGGATGGAAACTCTGCTTTGATGGCACTTTGCTTGATACATAGCATCAAATATCAGCAAATGTGGAGCCCTTGTCAATTTCTGAGATGTCTCATCATATATGGTGTGAGGAGCTTATACAGCATAAGCACAAGGCATCAGCAACCATTTCAGATCAAAATCTACAGCATCATCATCCTGCTTTTCCCTTCGGTGATGCTGCTCTTCCTCATTATAATTCACATCTCCTCTAGAGAGACCAAATGTTGTATCTACAAACTGTGGCTCGTCTGGCAAAACAAGGCCATCATCTGCTGCAGCCTGTAGTGGTTCTCACCTACCAATTTAAGTAGGAGCTCGTTCCCCTCACCATAACTCGGAACTTGCAGCTCATTTCCTCAGAGTCACTTCTCAGCTGGTCTCAATTTTATTCACATGCTCACATGTACCAGCTGAGCTCACAAACTTCAGATGCTTTGAAGCCCTTAGTAAAGTTAAAAGATTTTGATGAGTGGCAAGTCTAACTGTGATTGTTGTTGTCAACATACCAGAAATATAGCTCGTGGTAGCTTGCCCAGGAATAGTATTAGTATGTATATTTCCTGACATTTCACCATTGGCTCCAATTGCAAAACGGGGGGAAATAAAGACTAACAGAGGTTTAATAAAAATGATAAATCCTCATAGACCTTTGGGTGGTATTTAAATGAATAAGCACTTTCAGTGGTAAATCTCAGCTGGGTGATTTTTCAGAGGTAAAACCAAACTTTCCTATTTCTAAACTACATCAGTTCTCAAAGTCACAGGTTGTTACTCCAGACCTTCAGGGAATTTTCAGTTCCTCCCCTTACAACCAAGGAGCAGCTGAGCAGGTAAGAATACAAATCATGGACATAACAGAGATGGCGAAACCTCAATGCCCAACGGAAGCGGTACCAGGAAAAAAAAACTGTGTATATGGAAAAGCTAAAACTTTCCCGATCTAACAATTCAGTTGTAATCAGTGTTTTTAAGGCGTCGCTTAGGCGTCGGGGCGCTCCAAGCTCGCCTTAGGGGTAAGGCGGCGCCTTGTCGCCTTATGCACATGCTGATGCCCCCTCGATTCCGCCGTCTCCTCATCGATTCTGATGCGGGTCCTCTCTATTCCGCCGTCTCCTCATCGATTCCGCTCAATTGCGTTGTCTCCTCGCCGTCGCCTGCTCGATTCCGCCTGCTCCTCGCCATCGGCTGCTCGATCTGGAAGGGGATGGCGGCGACTGTAGATCTGGAAGGGGAGCAGCGAGGGAGGGGAGCAGAGCAGCGCATCCGGAGAGAGGGGAGGAGCCACGGACGGAAGCGGAGCTGCAGAGGGAAGTGGAGCGGCGGAGAGACGAGCGGAGGCGGACGAGTGGTGGAGAACGAGGAGCAGCGCTGGATTGGATTCCCATTGGGATAAGCCACGCCAGGAGGGGGAGGGGCACATGGGCCGCCTGGTGGGCTGGGCCAGCCCACTTCTTACTCCTCCTCTCTTTTTCTTTTTTCCTTTTCTTTTTTCTTCATCATCTACTGCTCTAAGCTGTTGTTTTAAGTTTTTCTTAAATCCGTAAGGCGTCGCCTCGCCTCACGCCTTAGTCGCCTAAGCGTAAGGCGGTAGTCACTCGCCTCGCCTCGCCTTACCGCCTTAAAAACATTGGTTGTAATACCACCAGTGAACCTTTTCAAGAGCATGTACCTACTAGACAGTCACTAGTCGTTTTCTAAAAGTGCAAATTTAAATTAGGTAAGTGCCTAATTTTTAGTACCAGAGGCAGTATTTTCTTCTGGACTGCACAACCCCGCCATCAGCTCAGCTGGGTTGCCGCCCCACAACGGCGGAACAATCGAATCAAAGATGGCCGCCTCACGAGCGTCGCACAGCGCGTTGGCCTCGTCGCACCATTGCCGAGCCTTCTTCAGGAACTCTGTCTGCGTCTCAACCTGCACAGCCACCCGTAGCCAGGGAAAGTTACTAATCTTAATCTGAAGTAGGAAACGTGGAAGAAGGGGCTGAGCAAGCCAGGCGACCTACCTGTGCGAGGAGGTCGTCGAGGATGGAGGACGAGGAGGAGGCGGCGGCGGAAGCGACGGGGTGGGACGAGAAGGAGGCGGCGGCGGCAGCTTTGGGATGGGACGAGGCGGGAGGGGAAGCCGGTGGCTGGGGAGCGGGGAGCGGGCCGAGGAGTTCGGAGGCGAGGGCCTCCCAGCGGGAGAGGTCGCGGAGGCGCTTGTCGCGGAGGCGGAGGAGCGCGCGGCGGCGGCGGCGCAGGCCGGCAGCCTCGGGGTCGGGGCCCGCCGCCGGCTGGGAGGAGGAGGGCGCAGCGTCCGGGTAGAGCCCTCTGGCGACCTTGTAGACGAAGCCCTCGTCGTTGCGGATCTCGTACTCCTGCTCGACGTCTTCGCCGACGCCGCCGCCGGGCGCGCCCACGGCCTCTGACGCCGCGGGCATGGGAGGGGCCGAGGGGGCGTGCAAGGAGGAGGAAGAGGGTGCCTGTGCCTTGGCGGCCGTGGGGATCTGGTGGTACGCGGGCGCACGGGGAGCGGAAGGATTGGGGATTTGGGATTTCAAAAATTTGGGTCTGGGGTTTGGGAAGGCAGGAGCGCGGCTGGACGAAGACGTCCCCGCTCCGGTGAGATAATTGGAATTTTGCAAATCGCGGGCTTTGCTCTTTTGTTATCCCATAAAAGGAATTCGTTTGTTTACCACTATGAAACTGAACACACTTGTTAGAATGTTCTTTCTGTATTTTATTGCCAATTTTTTTATTTTCGCGACTTCTTTTCTTTCCCGTTTTGCTTCTGCTCATCAGCAACCGTATCCAATCCATTCGATCCCCCATTCGTTCGATCACGGGACAAACCGACGTCGCCAGGGCTGACGCGTACTCGTCGAGAGCCCCCCGACGCCGCCCCGACACGTCCGCGCTAGCCGACCTCCTCGGATGTCTCCCCGTAGCCAGCCAGGGGTCCCGGCACCGTCGCCCACGCCCGCGCTGCTCCAAGTGTTGGATTCTTGCTAGCATGTTGATGACTATTTATCAGGGGAGAGGACTGCGGTGCACGATCTAAATCGGCCTAAAATGGATCTTGGCATAGTGTATCCTAACATGAAGGACTTTAAATTGGCTGTGAGATAATTTGCTATAAATAAAGAGTTTGAACTACACATTGTCAAAACAGACCCAACTAGATACATTGCTGATTGCAAAGGAGAAGATTGTCGTTGGCATCTTGTTGGGCGTAGACAACCTGATAGGTGCACCATTATGGTACTAACTTGCATTTTTTGTCCTTCTATTATTGTTTGCATTCACTAATTATTTTTTTTTGCGGTGACAAAGCTTATTGGTGACCACACATGTACATCAAGTGCTAGGAGGAAGACTACGACACCAACTAGTGCTTGGGTTGCTACAAAGGCAATACATCACCTTAGAAAGAAAACAAGTATGGGCTGTAAGGAACTGCAAAAAACTTTACAGGATGAGCAGAAGTGCCAAATTCATTATGACACTGTTTGGAAAGGTAGGCAAATAGCTTTGAGAGAATTGTATGGCAAATGGAAAGATAGCTTTCAGTTGCTATTCAATTGGAGGGCAGAGGTACTGAAGAAGTCTCCAGGCAATGTTATTGAGATTGGCATTAAGAAGGTAGACGGTATGTTCTATTTCCATAGATTTTTCTATGCACTACAACCTTGCATTGAAGGTTTCTTAGAAGGATATAAGCCATACCTTAGTATAGACTCTACTGTAGTTAATGGTAGATGGAATGGTCATTTAGCTGCTGCTTGTGGTATAGATGGTCACAACTAGATGTACCCAGCTGCTTTCGGCTTCATTGATGGCGAGACAACAAATTACTGGACTTGGTTTATGACTCATTCAGTCATTTGCATAAGGCCATAGGAGATCTTCCTGTTTTAGCTATCTCGTCAGATGCATGCAAATGTCTAGAAAATACAGTTCACAAAGTGTTTCCTAAGGCTGAACATAGGGAGTGCTTTAGACATCTAATGAACAACTTTATTAAAAAGTATGGTGGTGATGTATTCTCTAAGATGTATCCCGTAGCTAGAGCTTATAGACAAGAAGTTTGCGGTTACTTTTTCAATTCAACTGTTGAAGCTATTCCTGATGTGTTGGTTTGGCTGGAGGCTCACCATTATAAGCTGTGGATGAGATCAATGTGATTATATCACTAATAACTTTACTGAAGTGTTTAACAATTGGATCAAGGACTGGAAAGACCTTTCTGTTGTGGAGCTCGCAGACAAACTCAGAGAGATGATAATGGTGTTGTGGGCGAAAAGGAGAAGAATTTCAGAAAGGCTTCATGGGAAGATACTCCCAGCAGTCATACATCAGTTGAAGGCAAGAACAAGAGGACTTGAGCACTTGACTGTTGTAGACTCCGGTAGTTCTGCAGCAGAAATTTGGGACACCACAAACACTAATAGTAGACATGTTGTGAAGTCATATCTTCATGAGTGCACCTGCCTTGAGTGGCAGCATACTGGTAAGCCTTGCCAGCATGCTTTGGCTTTGATAACAAGTGTACAGTCAGCTAATGTAAATATGGAGGATTTTGTGCATGAGTATTACTCTGTTGAGAGGTTCCAGACAGCCTATAAGAGACTTATAAAGCCATTGCCTAATAGGTCACAAAGGCCATATGTTGATTTGCCGTTTGTGCTTAAGGCGCCCCTTGATAAGAAGGTAGCTGGTAGGTACAAAAAAACTCAGGATGAAAAGCTTCCCTGAAGGTAGTGGAAGCAAAGGAAAGAAGGCAGCCAAGGAAGCAACAAACAAGGCAGATAAACAAGCTGCGAATGAGGCACAAAACGGCAAGAAAACGATGATTAGAGACAAAAGGAAATGCAAGAGATGTGGAGAATTAGGCCATGGTGAAACAAGCTACAAATGCCATCTTAATGGGACTAAGAAAAGGCAAGACCAACTATATTCACTTGCTGTCCTAAATTGTTGTGCTCATTAACTTGAATATTTGTCTCTAAACTTGCAGGCAAAGGAAGCCAAGGAAAAATAAAACAAAGTATGGTGAGAATGCAAAGATCCCAACAAAGAAAGCAAAGAAGGGAGGAGGACGGTGCTGCTGAACCAACACTGCAAGAAATGGCACCAGCAGCCCCAAATCCTTCCAATGCCCAAGTCTTGGCACCAGCAGCCCCAAATCCTTCCAATGCCCAAGTCTTGGCACCAGCAGCCCCAAATCCTTCCAATGCCCAAGTCTTAGCACCAACAGCCCCAAATGCACTCTCCAGCCCCACAAGGCTCACAAGAGAGCAGATTATACAAAGCAGCCCCATTAGGGTGACAAGAGGGTATGCAATAGATTAATTCTCATTGTTTTATACTTGTACACGAGCAAAAAATGACTCATAGTGGTACTTTTATTGCAGCCGACTCCACACACTGCTAGGTGAAGGTGTGGATCCCATCATTGTTGCCTCACCAGACAAGACAGTCCAAAAGAGGAGCCCAGCAAAAAAAACTGAAGCTAAAGAAACTGAAAACCAATTGATGCTTTGTGTCTGGAATGTTATTGTGACCATGAAATTGTATCTGGACCTTATCCTATGTATCTGAACATGTATCTAGACCTTAGTTAATTTATTTGGACCTATGTTATTGTAACTTAAATGGTGTGAACCTTTATGGAAACTAATATGTTATTTGGACCATGAAATTGTGTGAAACTTTATGTTATTGGAATGGTGTGAACCTTTATGAAATCTACTGTATTTTTGGAATGTTATTGTGATCATGAAATTATGTCCAAATTCTGTCCAAATTCTAGAATGTTAGCCAGAAGGTTTTGCATTGCGTTCATATCTAAATCTGATTGCTCACATCTCTGAGGATAGACAAGGGTATAAAATGGATGGAATATAGTGTTGAAGCTGCAGACGGAGAAGAAAGAGGGATGAGCAGGCATACTTGTCAATGGGGGCAAAAATATGCGAGAAAGGCTATCCAACAATACCATTGAGTTCTGAGCCACAGACCTGTAAAGTCGTGTAGTGCAAATTGCAAAATAGCCATTTATCACTATTAAAGCTCGGATCTCCCCTACCGGGGGGGGCACTTACACATGTGTAACCCGTGACCAACTCCAGCTCCAGCTCTAAAAATTTCTGGAGTCAGGCGACCAGCTCCAAAAAAATTCATAGAAATAGAGCTGGCCGTCCATCCAACCCCATTTACACATGGCAACCTCAGATTCAAGGGCAAGGAAGGATATAAAATCACAATCAAACAATAAAGAAATTCATCAATCACAAGCAAAATTCTGTCCAAAAGTCTCGGTGTAAGCACCTGCACAAAACCATGAAAACACCTTCATTCCATGACTTTTCTACATTTCAGTTACTAAACAGACCACCACCAGTACTGATACAACACAGTTCTAGAACACAATCTTGCTTCACTTGCTAATAAGCACTACCACACCTAAAAGAACTATGACAGTCATGACTAAACAAAGCATCACCAACAGCTGGACCAGATCGATAAGCTTGTCCATCTTGAGATAGATCCTATCTTCATCAAAAATCCTGCTTTTAAGCTTTATTTCTTCTTGACATTTAGTTTCACCATGACCTTCTAATGGCACTGCAGCTAGCAAATCTTCTTTAAGCTTCTTTGCGACTACTTTCTTGTACTCTTCCAACCACCTAAAGAATGGACATTTCTTCACTGCTTGTGGAAATGACAATATATAACACAGTTTATTTATCCAAACCTTGACACAGTACCTAGTTCATCTAGTTGTATATGACAATAAACAACAGAGCAATATATACTCACAAATTCATTGTAGTTTACGCATTTGAAGAAAATTCTGTCGTTGTTCTTCCATGATTTGCATTCCACTACTTTATAACCACATTCTAGGCATGGAATCAGGGGGATCCCACTAGGGCCAAGTGAATACAGAGAAACGACAGTTGTTGGGATGAACGACGAACTAGACGAACCCTCACCCATAGCCTGGCGTGTGTGGCAGTGGCCTGGGGAAGAGCACCCGGACGGGCAGGACCAGCGGCCGCAGATCCAGCGACGAGGAGAGCGGGGACCTGCTCGTGGCGGCGCCGGCGGGCTAGCGTAGACGCGTCGGGGCGGCGGCGGCTGTGGGTGGAAGAGAGTCGTCGAGAACCTGGAGTTGCGGCGGCGGGGGCCGTGGGCGGACCTGGAGTTGAGCCAGTAGAGGTCGTCTCCCGGCCAGGGCTCTCCGCGAACTCCCGTTAAGAGACCGTTAATGAGTGAAACAAAGAGATAAGGCTCAGGGGCAAAACGGGAAAGAAAAGAGGTCTAGAAAATAAATAATTAAAAATTGGCAACAAAATACAGAAAGGGCATTCCAGCAAGTGTGTCCAGTTTCATAGTGACAAACGAGCGAATCCCTTTTGCGGGATGGCAAAAGAGCGAAGCCCACGTTTCATAATGGCAAAATTCCAATTATCTCTGCTCGGGTCGGCTGATGAGTAGAGTAGTTGGTTGGGTTCATGTGGGACAGGGATGGCTACCTCGCCTGCCCTATGCAGAGGGATTTGGACTTTTTTCCAGCAAAAGTGCAAAACTTAATCTTCTCCAAATAAAACGTTTGGTTTTGATGCCAATTGCCAAGGTTCCAAAATCTGTAATCCGCGGGAAAAGAAAAAAAAGCAAGCAACATATTGCCCCGGTATCCTAAAAGTTCGATGCCATTTTATGAATGGCTAAGAATAGCACTTCAATTACCCAGATGCAACAAGTTTTGTTTATCTTAGGGTTATTGGGTCAACCTAGAGTTCACTGATTTGATCGAACTTTGTAAATATGTGGAGAAAAGTGATATGAATTGAAGAATTGATCTATCGTTGGTGCCATTACTTTCATATTGCTTGATATCGTACACTGATTTAGGGACCTCCACACGCTTTTGCCCGATAGATAAGAGTTGGATTGTTTAAATCATCGCCCTGTTGACTTGAGCTACTTTTCAGCCATGGAATAGTGTTTTTCTCTCACAACATTTCAGCATAAGTATCAGCATAGGCTAAATTTTAGCATAAGCGAACAGGGTGAATGTCAAAAGAGAGATCAGATATCTCGTGTTAAATTATCAAACTGTCAGCGCCTAATTTCTCAATTTTACAACTTTGCATGAAGGCCCAAATTGTACAACTACATACTACATTACCCAAGGTGGTGTTTGGCAAATGGATGAGGTAAATAATGGGTGGATTAAGGCTTTCTCCCCAATCCAACTCACTTCCAAACACGCCCCCATAATTTTGGTCCCTAGGTCAATGGGTTAGTCAATAATAGATGCACAATGGTCCAAGGTAGGACACGGTGGTGGAGCCAGAAATTTTACGTAGAGAGACCAACCAAGTACAGTTAATAGATTGTTATAATCAAACTGGCAGTTTTTTTGCTATATCAAACTGGCAGTTGAGATGAAGATTTTGCACGTGTAGAGATTATCAAGGCTCTATTTGTTTTGCAGGACTAATAACTACGTCCTCCATCCCAAATTATAAGCCATTTCAAAAATTTTGGAAAGTTAAAGCATCTCAAGTTTGACCAAATTTATATGATAGGATAATAACATTTATGATACCAACTAAGTATCATTAGGTTCTTCGTTAATTATATTTTCATATTATATCTATTTGATGTCGTAAATCTTTGTAATTCTTTCTATAATTTTGATCAAATTTGAGATACTTTGACTCTCCAAGATTCTTGAAATGACTTATAATTTAGAATGGAGGGAGTAATTGATTAATTTTTAGATAGGCTAATTATTAGTGTATTAGTCATGGTTATTAGTCCATAAAGAGAAACTAATACGACTAGTTGTTAGTCCAAACAGGCCTACGAAGAGAAACACTACGATGCAACTATGCAAGAGGTCTGTGAAGAGAAACACTACGATGCAATTTGGAGAGAGCCATTGAGAAACACTACGATGCAATTTCGATAGAGCCCCCGAGGCCTAGAGTGGTGGCGGCGGGGGCGGTGAATGGTCTTGTGTACTACTGGCTTTCCCTCTGCTGAAGTAGAGTGTTAGCTGTAAACTGAAACGCTGCAAGACACGAGCAGCGAAGTTCGCTTCGATTTCGACAGAGCCCTCGAGGCCTAAAGTGGTGGCGGCGAATGGTCTTGTGTACTACCGTCTACCGGCTTTCCCTCTGCTGAAGTAGAGTGAACTGTAAACTGAAACGCTGCAAGACACGAGCACCAAAGTTCGCTATCTGAAATTCTGAATCATTTGCATTTGATTTGCTATCGAAATCATTTGCATTTGACTGATTGGAAGCCACTGTCCAGAACAGAACCAAATTGTCAAATCAAAAAAAGAAAAAAAAGACAGGTTCAAAGCCAGTGTCCCGGAACAGAACTGTAAGTTTTGCCCCTCCTCGCCACTTTCTGTTTGTGACTGGCATACCTGTTCGCTTTGCTGAAAGCCAGGCTGAAATATATTTGTTGGGTTTATAAACCTGGGGTCCCTAGTGGACCCGCTTCACAGTAAAAGCTCAGCCCAGCAGATGACATTGTAAACGACGCACAACTCCTAAGCCGGCACAGATACCTAAACGACAGGCCGGAAGAGCGATCCAGTCTCCGACCGAAGGCTGGACAAGGAGGGCGACGCTCGCTTCTGACTCCGACCCGCTTCTCTGACCGGACGGCCTGGCCAAGGAGGGGCGACGCTCGCTTTCGACTCCGACCGGAAGGCATGGCTAAGGAGGGGCGACGCTCGCTTCCGACTCCGACCCGTTCCGGGAATACACCGAATCTCTGCCTGCGGCCCTTCTCCGACCGGCACGGTCGGAGCCGACTGGGAACGACCGAACGAGGACTCCCGCTCGGTGAGGACCCAAAAAATCAGGCGGAGCAGATAAGGTAAGGCGCTCAAGTCCAACGCAATATCGATGACCATACCCTGCACACCTGCAGGACAGTACTGTCAGGTCATGTCAGAAGGGTACTTTATAACCTTCCAAACATGTCAGAACACGAACAGTGTTGTGGGGCGCCGATATTTGTCCTACAGTATGGTAGGCGCCGACATTTGCCATACCAGAAGAGCACGATGAAACCTACCACATGCATCTGGCCATCAATAGTATTGTGGGCATCGACAAACCGACTTATACCCGACAGCGTGGGCAACAAGACTAGGTAGCACACACACACTCTCTTTCTCTCACTCTCTCTCACTCACTTGTAAGGTCGTCCCCTTCATCTATAAAAGGGGATGCGCCCTCTCCCGACGAAAAAGACAAGAAACAACAACGACAACGGATGACGGACGGATCATTCCGACTCACTCTCTGCTAGCTTTAGACATTCTAAAGCTACACAGAGCACACGTTCGAATACTTAGCGCATGTAGGAGCTCCCGTCACCCTCGGCCCTTCAGTCTAGAGTCCGACCGGACCTCTTACACCCCCATCTTACTTCCATTCGTTTGTAACCCCACAATAAACTTCGAGCACCTGGGCTCAGGAATAAAGTCACTGACCGACTTAAACTGGACGTAGGGCACGTTGCCTAAACCAATATAAACCCTATGTCATTGAGCGTTAGGCCACATCCGATCACAACGTACGACAAAACGATAAATATTTACTAGTTGGTCACTTTTTGCACCGACAGTTGGCGCCGTCCATGGGGAGGACGCCGTACGTTCACGCTTTTGATCATCGGATGGCCCACCTTTCCGCCATCTTCGGCATGGCGGGCTCAAGTGATACGACTCGCTTTGGCTCGCTGGAGTTTCCCATGGTCCCACCTGTGGGGATGTGGGTTCCTCCCGCCTTCGAGCCGTCCCAGACCTTCCTCTTCGGAAGCCTAGACTTCGTCGCCGACCGGCTCGGCGTGCTTCGCCTTTGTGAGGAGGCACTTGTCCCGGCGCCCGTTGGAGGAGGAGCGCCCTCCGTCGGCTCCGGGCCACCCGGCGGTCTCAACGACGAGGCGCCTGTGCTTTGCTCCAAGTCCACGCTGGGCTCAAACCCCACTGTGAGTAGCGTACATATTGTTCTTTACTCGCTATTTGATATCTTCCGCCGACTCTCCGGCGAGACCCCGTTGTCCTCACTGCAACCATCATGCGACCGGTTCCCCTACGGCCTCGCGTCCCCCGCGGACGTGGACGCACGGGGGCTCCGGAAGATGCTGACGCCGCCCCCTCTCACATCCGAATTCGTGGGGATGCGGGCTACGCTCCTGCCTCTTTCCACGACCTTGTGGATGGCGAGGTTGAAAGCGACGGCTCCAGCATCGGTGACGACGTGGCGCCTAGCCACCCTCTGTCCCAGGAGTGCGCTATGGCGGACGCTCCGGGACAGCCGCTGGTGGTAGCAGAGTCCCTACAGACTCACACCCCACCGGACCCTTGCGCGGAGGCCCTCGCGTGTGCGCAGGAGCACGGCGAGGAGATATGACAGAGGCGGCAGAGCCAGCCGCCACCTGCGCCGGCATGCTCGGCGTAGCACGCTGCGTTCCGCGTGCGTAACCCGGTGAGCGGTGCCCGGGGTCGCGCCCACCAGGTCCAGCGCAACATCATGGACGGGGGAACAATCCCCTACAGTTCGCTTGGGCTAGCTAGAACATCACCATTGCGGCGATGCTTCTACGCGGCCTTCCAGAGCCTAACATCCCCCAGGAGCAGGCGATCCACCAGAACCTTCGGGGCTAGTTGAAACCGCCACCGTTCAACAGGCGGAGAGCTCCGCGTCGCGACACCGACTCACGGCCTCTCTCCCCACCGGAGGAATGGGGGCGCACCAGTCAAACCACTCCATCCGCTCACCACTACAGTCGCCGGGCGCGGAAGAGGAGGCCGCAGCTGCACCACGGCCTAACCCGGCGCCCGCTCCTCACCGACCGCATGTGCGTGAATGGCTCGGGCCAAACCAAGACGCTCGCAGCGTCATCAACAATCGTTGTCAAGCCCAGCGTGATGATGACGCCCATCGAGGGGCGGTGAGAGCAGGTGGCACGGGCCTCGGCCGGACCATTGAGGGGAGCGGGGAAATGCGCCCCAGGCATGGTCACCAACCAGACGACCGGAGTCCAGCCCGGATGGCCTGGGACCCCAAGCCTTTAGCCGTCGCATCCAGAGAGCGTCGTTCCCACCGCACTTCCGACCACCTACCAACATCGCCAAATATACCAGGGAGACGAATCCTGGTATATGGCTCGAAGACTTCGACTCGCCTGTCGAGCTAGGGGAGTGGATGATGACCACTTCATCATTCAATACCTCCCCATCTACGTGGGGGAACATGTTTGAGCATGGCTCGAATTCCTCCCGCATGACAGCATCCGCGACTGGGCGGATCTCAAGAGGATATTCATCGGGAATTTCCAGGGGACGTATGTCCATCCTAGGAATTCATGGGACCTCAAGAGCTACCAACAGGAGCCCAACGAGTCCCTGCGCAGGATTACATCCATAGGTTCTCAAAATGATGCAACTCCCTTCCTAATGTCATTGATGAGGACGTCATCAGCGCTTTCCTCTTCGGGACAACCTGTGAGTCCCTGATCCATAAGCTCAGCTGTCTAAAGCCCCGTACCACCCGCGATCTGCTTGACGTCGCCACAAACCACGCCTTCGACGAGGAGGTGGTCGGAGCGGTCTTTAGTGGAGGCCAGGACAAGGGCAAGGTCAAGCGCGAGGACCAAGACGAGGGCACCTCCACACAAAGGGGCAAAAAGAACAAGAAGGATCGGCGCTGACCGGCCAACTCCGCTTTGGTCACCGCGGCTGATCGTGCGGGCAAGCAGCCCCAGCATGGCCTGCCCGACCACTTCGACAAGCTCATGGAGAGCCCATGTATCAACCACGCCTACCCCATCAAGCACCTCTACAAGGACTATGAACTCCTCAAGCACCTTCTATGATAGGCCGGTAGATCGAAAGAAGGAAATGGCAAGGAGGCAGCGGCCAAGAAAGGAGGCACGACAGGCAAGGATGGGGATGGCTTTCCCGATCCCGAAGAATGCCTCATGATCTTCGAGGGATCTAATGCCATCTACTCTAAGTGCCTGCACAAAGTGCGCTACAGAGAGGCATGCATCGCTGAAACAGCTGTCCCCTCCTTCCTTAGCTGGTTAGAATCTCCGATCACTTTTGATCAGAGGGACCATCCTTCCCACGTCGCCAGACCGGGTCGCTACCCGCTCATCGTTGACCCCATTGTCCGCAAGAAGCGCCTCACCAAGGTGCTGATGGATGGAGGCAGCGGCCTCAACATCCTCTACATCGACACCCTCGACGCCATGCGCATCGCTCGATCGAAGCTCCACCCACTGAGCTCTCCCTTCCACTACGTGATCTTGGGGACGTAGGCATACCCGCTCGAGCAGATTGACCTGCTTGTCACGTTTGGCGACCAAGTCAACTTTCGCTTGGAGGTCCTCACCTTCGAGGTGGTGGACTTCCCAGGGTCCTACCACGCCATCTTGGGGCAATCATGCTACGCCAAGTTCATGATGATCCCCAACTACACCTACCTCAAGTTGAAGATGCCAGGACCAAACGACGTCATCACTGTAGGTAGCACCTTTTTGCACGCCTACACATGCGACCACGAGCATTACGAGCTCGCCACTACCGTCGTCAACTCATCCGAGCTCCCTCAGCTCGGAGAATCATCGACCCTAGCAGCCCCAGACTACAACAAGCCAACCTCCTCGACAGCCTTCTGCCCACTCGAGGAAACTAAGGTGGTGGGGATCGATCCCACCGACCCAACCAAGACGGTGCGGATTGGGACCTAGCTCTCGGCCAAATGGGAATGCGAGCTCGCCGACTTTCTATGCGCCAATCACGACGTCTTCGCATGGAAACCTTCTAACATGCCAGGCATACCACGGGAGGTCACCGAGCACGCATTACGCCTCATCCTGGGCTCAAAGCCCACCAAGCAATGCCTGCGTCGCTTTGACGACGAGAGGCGTAGGGCCATAGGCGAGGACGTCGCCAAACTCCTGGCAGCCAGATTCATCAAGGAGATATACCACCGACTGGCTTGCCAATCCTGTTCTTGTTAAAAATAAGACCAGGAAATGGAGAACGTGCGTTGATTATATTGGCCTCAACAAGGTATGCCTGAAGGACCATTTTCCATTGCCATGCATAGACCAGATAGTCGACTCCACCTCAGGATGCAAAATCCTCTCCCTTCTGGATGCCTACTCAGGCTACCACCAGATCGTGATGAAAGAGTCCAACCAGCTCGTGACTTCATTCATCACCCTGTATGGTTTGTACTGCTATGTAACCATGCCTTTCGGTCTGAAGAACGCTAGCGCTACCTATCAACAATGCATGCAGCAGTGCTTCGCTGACCAAATCAACCCGCTCGAGCAGCCTGACCAAGTCGAGCGACCGAAACCAACAATCGTCGTCTATGTTGATGACATAGTGGTCAAAACCAACAATTGTCGTCGAAAGGGAGGAGTCGGGACACCACCTTAAGGTCCAACGACCCGTATACTTCATTGGGGAGGTACTCACCAATGCCAAGGTTCAGTACCCCCAGGTGCAGAAACTTTTATAAGCCATGCTGATGGTGACCCGGAAGCTCCTACACTACTTCACCGACCACGAAGTCTTGGTCGTCACCTCATACCCACTGGGAGACATCATACGCAATCGCGATGCCGTGGGACAAATCTCCAAGTGGGCACTCGAGCTAATGGGCCACGACATCAGGTATATCCCCCGCACCGCTATTAAGTCTTAGGCTCTCGCGGACTTTGTCGCCGAATAGACGGAGGTCCAGCTCCTGACCCCAGACATCACCCACGAGTACTGGACGATGTACTTCGACAGGTCTGTAATGGCGCCCGGCTTAGGGGCAGGAGTGGTTCTAATCTCCCTAGACAGGAGCAGGCTCCGCTACATGATCCACCTCCATTTTTTGGCCTCAAACAACGCCGTGGAATACGAGGCCCTCATCAACGGACTGCGCATCACCATCGAGCTCGGCGATACGCGAATGTACGTCCGTGGTGACTCGGAGTTGGTCATCGACCAAGTCATGAAGGAGTCCTCTTGCAAAAGCCCCCTCATGGCAGCATACTGTCAGGAGGTGCGCAAGCTCAAGGATAAATTCTGGGGATCGAACTATATCATGTCCCCCGAAAGGACAACGATGCCGCCGATTTTCTTAAAAAATTAGCTGCCAGATGGGTTCTATCTCTAGATGGGGTCCTCATCAATGACCTTCATGAGTTGTCTGCCCACATCCTAGAAGGTCCGATCCAGACACACCCCGATGCCAACCTTGCGCTCGGGGGCTCCAACCTCAGCGCCTCCGTGATGACGTCGCCCGCCGACGTCACCGTGGTAGCACTCAATCAAGCCGACTGGCGAGCGCCGCTACTCGCCTACCTCCTTGAGGAGGTTCTCCCACCCAAAAGGATTGAAGCGCGATGGATCGCTCGACGCACCAAGACGTTTGTCACATTCGGTAATGAACTTTACAAGCGAAGTCCATCTGGAATACTCATGAAGTGCATCCCTACCGACCAAGGGAAACAACTCCTCCTCGAGGTCCATGCCGAAATCTGTAGACATCACGTGGCCCCAAGGTCGTTGGTTAAAAAAGCCTTTTGACAAGGTTTTTTCTGGCCCACTGTCTGCGAGAGGCAGAGGAGGTCGTCCACAGGTGTGAGGGATGTCAGTTCTACGCTCGGCAAACTCATTTGTTGACACAGGAGCTCCAAACCATCCCCATCACCTGGCCATTGGTGGTCTGGGGCCTCGATATGGTAGGACCCCTCAAAAAGGGCTCGGGTGGCTTCACTCACCTACTCGTAGTGGTGGACAAATTTACCAAGTGGATAGAGGCGAAGCCCATCACCAACATTCGCTCGGAAGAGGCAGTCAAGTTCTTCCTCGACATCATCTACCATTTCGGTGTTCCTAACTATATCATCACTAACCACGAAACTAACTTCACCGAGAAGAAGTTCCTGGACTTCTATGATGGATACGGCATCAAGATCGACTAGGACTCGGTCGGACATCCATGTACTAACGGCCAGGTCGAGCGGGCCAATGGCATGGTCCTCCCAGAACTCAAGCCATGCATCTTCGACCAACTCAATAAGTACGTCGGACGATGGGTTGCAGAGGTCCTAGCGATCCTCTAGAGCCTGAGAATGACCCCGAACCGATCTATAGGGTTCACACCCTTCTTCCTGGCCTACGGAGCTGAAGCGATGTTGCCCTCCGACCTCGATCACGGTAGCCCAAGAGTGAAGGCCTTCGACCGCGACCGAGCCGCGGAGGCTCAGCAGGACATGGTCGACCTGCTCGAGGAGGCCCATGAGATGACTGTCATCCGCTCCGCTCTCTACTAGCAAACTCTTCGCAGGTACCATGAAAGAAAAATTAGAGGGAGGATCCTCAAGGTCGGAGACCTCGTACTCCGAAGAACCCAATCAACCAAGGAGAAATACAAACTCTCTCCATCATGGAAAGGTCCCTATACGGTGACCGAGGTGATCCGACCGGGCGCCTACCGACTAAAGGACGACAACGGCAACGACAACGTTCTCACCAACACTTGGAACATCGAACAGTTACATCGTTTCTTCCCCTAAAAATTTGGTCTTACTGCTTTCTTTCATTCAACGTTTGCTCCTACAAGCACCCCAGCCCAAACACTTTTGGCCTGGGTTGCTCGGGGGCTCCACTAGGGTGCGATACCACCTCTCTTTTTTACTATCATATAGTAAATACTTTTTACCCGAACGAAAGGGTAGTCCATTCCTTTAATTACCCTACATAACTTTGTTTTAAACTCTCGACCAATCACACCCCGCCACGACCTATGGTTACGAGTAGCTGAGCCTCGTGGGCCACGCCCAGGTTCTTAAGGTTGCAGCCTACAGGTCAAACGGGCAGGTGCAAAAAAGAAAGGATAAAAAACAAAGCTATGCTAGGGTAAAAATAAAGAACGGATGGGACATGCTTCACCTTATGGGTAATTCCATCACAAAACAAAACTAAAGTATTTATGAATACAAAAAATTGTTCACACGGGGGCTCCCCCACGAACTTATCTTTTACACATATTGACTGCTTCTACTCTAAATCCTATTATGGCCGCTCGGCGGCATCGGCTGATGGTGTGACCGACGAAGATAAGGGCTGCTCGCTCTCCGACGGGGCGACGTTTGGTTCGGTCGGAGGCGGGACGACGCTCGCTTCCTACCGACTCCACTCCATCTGCAGGCTGGATGATGTCTTCTTGACGCACACCTTCAGCCACGCTCGCATAGCGAGCCTCGATCACCCACTGCGTGGAGACTTGCTCGGCAACCATCTATGCGCATGGCACCAAGCTCTCCCCGAGCGCATGGATGGCATCCGCACTCCAGCCGTTGGCGTACCCTCTGCAGATGGCGGCAAAGTCCAGGTCCCGATGGTGCGTCACCACTGAGGTCAGCACCCTCGATGTCCCATAGAACATCCTATCAAAGATGAGCTCCTGAACCTCATTCAAGACCTCCGCCAGCTGGATGGCGGGTGTGCTGGTGCTCGGCGCCGACCCGAACACCTCTAAAACAATGACCTAGGCGACGTTGTGGGTCTGGTCGAGCTCCCCCTCGAGAGCACATTGTTCTTCAAGGGACTTGGCCAGCGCCTCCGCGCTCCGACCAATTGTCGCCTTGGCCATCTCCAGCTCCCGCTCCAGAGATCCAATCCTTCCGCCCAGTTCTAGAACAAGGACGACAAGCTTAGAAGCAAAGGAAAGGAAAAACCAAGGCATCAACCAGAGGCGTAATAGGTACATACCAAGGTGGGTGTTCTCGAGGATGGAGAGTCCTTCCTCCTGCTGAGTCACCTTCTCGAGCAGCCGAGCGGTCGACTCCTCTGCCCCAAGCACTTGCCCCAGAGCGCGAGCACTTCCCGATCTACCTTCGACTGGGCCTTCCGCTCCACCTCTAGAGCATCCAAGGACTTCTGGAGTGCCGCCTCGGTCTCCACCAGGTGGACCTTCACCACGTCGAGTCCCCATTCGGCGGCAGTCGCCTGTTCTGCCACAAGCAGTTCTGCCGCCCGGCCCCCGTCGCCTTGGCCGCCCGGTGTTGGGACTTGCGGCGGGCGGATTCCAGCTGGCGCTCAAGCTTGTCGACCCGCCATGACATCGTGGCTTCCCGCTCCATCCGACCATGTTCCACTCGAAGGAAACGGGACTTGTGGATCGACTTCGCCTCTAACTCCTGTAAAGTGAGAAGCAAGCACACTGACACAACCAGCGGAAGACCAAGGAGTTGAGGACAAACACTAAAAACACAGAAGGCTTACCTCAGCGACACGTGGTAGGTCAACTGAGACAGCCCAATGGGCGAACACAACCCGCTCCAAGGCCTCCCTGAGCTTCACCTAGGTTTGGGCAAGATCAAACTCCATCGACAAACCTCTCTCCTCCAGGAAGTGCCAGAGCACCACCTCCTTGTCATCGCGAAGGATGAACCGAGCCTTCCTCGGGTCACCAGGGCAGGGCCACACTAGCTCGTGGGTCGCCCCCAACCCACTGGAAGATCCAGCCACCGCAACATCGAGCGACGACCGGACCACCGCTAGCTCCTATGACGACGAGATGGCCGGTGGCTCCACCCTGGCGCCTGCCTCATCGGGAGAGGGGATCTCCATGATCTCGACCCCACGTCCCACCGATAGATGTTCTACCTCCGGCCTATTTGCGTCTCCTCCTGACTCCTCTAGCTCCGACCAGGAGGGCGAGCCGTGTGTCCCTCCGCCGGGTGAGGCAGGTAACCCGATCTCCCTCCTCTCTTTCGCCGTGACTATTGGGGGAGGGACCGTAAGGGTCACCTCCGACCCAACCACCGTCGTCGCCACTAGGATCGCCAGCATCACCGCCGCCACCACTGTCGCCATGCTCGCGACCGACCGGGAAGGCGCAACCCCCAGAAGGGAAGGTCGCAACGCCTCCAGCCTGCTTTCCCCACTGCTCGTCGCAACTCGCTGTAGGCTGGGCCTCCACTCCTCCTGCACGGGAGGTGGGGCGATGCTCAATCCCATCAATCCATGGCCGTTGTAAAAAAAGTACAGGTCAGTCGTGCTCAAAGAACTCAACTGTGAGATCAAAAGAAACATAGGTACATACCTGGATGAAAGCGGCAGGGCCCTGAAACTCTAACCCGTTGGCAACAAGCCCACCGAGCGAGGACCGCTCATGGGTCACGACCCATGCCCCCTCACATTGATCGAGGGGGGAGTAGATCTAGTCGGTTCCTGATCGGCCCACGAGTCGCCGTGACCGCCGGCTTGTGGCACACCCACCAGGGCAACTGATGGGGCATCTCCCCATTGTGGGTCGCGCGCACACACCGACCCCGAAGATGAGGGGGTATGAGCACACTCCTCCGACCGGCCGGCGTGCCCCGCCACACTTGGAGCAGGGGGGCGAAGCCAACAATGCCTCCGAAGGGCGCGGTGACCGCGGCCGCTTCACCTCTCACTCAACGGCGGTGTTCGAGCTCGCGACGTGCTTCCATGACACAAGAACATCCTTGCGCTTCTCCGTATCCCACCCACCGCTGACGGGCGCAGCCGTAGGCGCACGACGCTCGACCGAGGTTGCGACAACACCCCTATCTCTATCATTCTCGGAGGTGCTCGCGTCGCCACCCATCTCCGTGGGCTCCTCCGACTCGAGCTCCGCTTCCACGTTGCTCCAGTTTTCACCAGCCCGCACCCACCGGGCGATCTCCTTCTCCTTCACGTGCCTCCTCCGGGCCTTCTCAGCTCTCTTCTTCTTTTTGGCATCTGCCCCTCTTTTAGAGTGGCTTGCCGAGCTGCGCCCTTCGGCCCCCTCGGAAGATGTGGCCGGGATCTGTAACCAGCGAGTCCCTACGAAACGGACGACTCGAAGTCAAAATATAGGAGAGCAAAAGGGAAAAAGACACGGAATAAGGAGAGGGGAGCGTACCAGGGTGGACAGCTTCACGATGTGGAGGGGTTGGGCTTTCCTTCAAGGGACTCTTGGGCCCTTAGTTGCAGCACCTGGTCGAGACGACTCTAGACCTCGTCCTTCGCCAACTCCTCCAATGACGCAAAGTTGGGATCTATTGGGCCCAAGTAGTTCCACATCAGTGGCCTCCTCTCTGCCAGCGGGGCGACTCGACGGCGAAAGAAGGTGTAGAACACCCGTAGCCCATCGAGGCCATGCTGCACTAGCTTCTGGAGCTCCGCCTTGATGACCTCTAGCTTGTTCTGCCGACTGGAGGGCCCCCACGCCTAGCTCTCCCGCCTCTCCGGTCTCCTTCCGATGAACGATGAGAACGGTGCCTCCACTGGGTTCCTGATATAGAACCACACCCCATGCCACCCCCGATTGGAGTCGCAGGGGGAGTACGTAGGGTAGGAGCCCGGTGGCCTCGGCTTCTTCTGCAACACGAAGCCCCCAACTAGTGCGGTCCTAGGCGGCTTCCCCTCCGACAAGGCTTCACCCGGTGAAGATCCACCGAAAGAAGTCCACGTGCGGCTCCATCCCGAGGAAGGCCTCGTAGATGGTCATGAAACCGGCGACGTGCTGCACCCTAGTCGGATTGAGGTGCTATAGCTCTAGGCCCCACTCATTGAGGAGTCCGCGTAGGAACCAGTGCGTGGGATATCTTAGCCCGCGCTCATGGAAGGCGAGGAAGGAGACAACCTCATCGGCCCAAGGTCGCGGAATAGCCTCCCCGGCGCAGGAGCCCTCCACTGCGCCACCTCTTTCAGCAGAAGTAGCCCCTTCTCGGTGAAGGCGGCCAGCACTGCCTCATCTACGTTGGATGGCCTCCAGTTCGACATTGCCCTTCGGATTCACGAATGGATCTGTGAGTTCTCCCCTCCCTTGCTTTACCCTCTTTCTCCTAGGAACCGTCGCGGCACGCGAACGGGCTTAGCGAAAAGGAAGAAGGAGAAGAGGCAGTAGTTGGAGAATAGGCAAAGGAATGGGACGAAAACCCTCTCCCATCCCCTATTTAATGAAGAGACGCAGCAGTTGGAGAAAGGCGAAGGATTGGGGCAAAAAACCCTCTCCCTTCCCCTATTCAATGCGGATAGGCATGCGGTGGGACGCGTCCTGACTAATGGGACGCGCCCTGCCCAACAAAATGATGCCTGGTTAAATGGGATGTGGCCTGGGCATGGCCCACCACTACTACACGCCGAGCACAGGAAACAAGGCACAACCGCACGCAAACGGCCCTCCGCCTTCCCAGGTAGGGCTTGGAAGGGCCCACCAATAGGATCTCCATCGAGGAGAGACCAACGGGCTACCTGGGTCGATCGGACGGCTCAGGCGACTACCGAGAGATAGGTAAGGGGCAGTGGGATGCCCCATGCGAGCTACGCCGACTCCGTCACGAATGACGGACACGGATCCCATTCAGACATATCCGATAAGAGCTACTCAAACCCGTCACTCGAGTCATCAAGGTAACTTTACCGAACCCTCTTACTTTATTTTCTGATGCATGATCATTCATTCATCCATTCTCATGCATGCATTCACACATTCAATCATACAATCATTCATTCATCCCATACATCCAAAGCATCGCATATGCAATTAATGCATCACAATGCTTCATGTTGCGTCACGAAGCGGTAGTTGCCTCATTCAACATGAGCGACGACCGACCGGGGTTCGAAGGCCAGCCAGCGAAGGGCTCGAGGCTGTCTCACGTCAAACAGAGCCAGGGGAGAAAACACAGATGAGCCTAGCGGCCCCCGCCCGGTATGCTCAGAAGCAGACAGGGTCAACTCAATCTTCTCGTTCAATCCTAACCTCGAGCCATGCCCACAGAATCCCCATCGAGGGGAGGCCACATGAGTCGGTCTCTGGAATAACTTGGGCATCTGTCGGGATGCGGGTTAAGGAGCAGTGGAATGCCACATGAGGGCTATGCCGACCCCGTTACGAACGATGGACCCGGATTCCGCTCGAACGCGCCCGTTAGTGAGCTCACCGAGCGCGCCACTCGAGCCATCGAGGCAAGCGACGTTAGCTCAACCCCTCCGGTTGTGGAAACCACGGACGGGGTAACGCACGGAACTAGACCAACCCCAACCGAACCCAACGGGGCTCAGGTCGCCCGATGCCGACTCGGGAAATCAACCGACCACGCAGGTCACGGGCGGGACAAACATGGGCGAACACCCCGAACGGTAGAAATACAGGAGTCTGCGGCCCCAGGAAAGAGTGCCAAGATACTCAGCCTCCAACCGACTCACCAGTTGGATGCAGGATCGGGGGCTACACCCACCGGGTGCGCTCGCGCGCATCCGCTGGCAAGTCAAAAAATCCCCCAGACGATTCTACCTAAATCTCCAGGGGGCTCGGGGGCTACACCCAACGTGTGCGCTCACGCGCACCCGCTGACAAAACGAAACCCCCTAGAAGATTCTACTCGAATCGCCCGGGGGCTCGGGGGCTCCTATCGGATTCATAAACCCGGGGTCCCTAATGGGCCTGCTTCACAGCAAAAGCTCGGCCCAGCAGACGACGTTGCAAACGACGCACAACTCCTGGGCCGGCCTAGATACCTAAACGACACGCCGGAAGAGCGATCCAGTCTCCGACCGGAAGGCCTGGAGAAGGAGGGGCGACGCTCGCTTCTGACTCCGACCCGCTTCTCCGACCGGAAGGCCTGGCCAAGGAGGGGCGACGCTCGCTTCTGACTCCGACCCGCTTCTCCGACCGAAGGTTCGCCAAGGAGGGGCGACGCTCGCTTCCGACTCCGACCTGTTCCAGGAATACATCGAACCTCTGCCTGCGGCCCTTCTCTGACCGGCACGGTCAGAGCTGACTGGGAACGACCGAACGGGGACTCCTGCTCGGTGAGGACCCAAGAAATCAAGCGGAGCAGATAAGGTAAGGCGCTTAACTGAAACGCAATACCAAGGACCGTACCCTGCACACCTGCAGGACAATACTGTCAGGTCATGTCAGAAGGGTACTTTATAACATTTCAGACACGTCAGAACACGAATAATGTTGTGGGCACCGATATTTGTCCTACAGTATGGTAGGCGCCGACATTTGCCATACCAGAAAAGCATGATGGAACCTACCACATGCATCTGGCCATCAACGGTATTGTGAACTCCGACAAACCGTCTTATACCCGATGGCGTGGGCAACAAGACTAGGTAGTACACACACTCTCTTTCTCTCTCTCTCTCTCACTTGTAAGGCTGTCCCCTTCATCTATAAAAGGGGATACGTCCTCTCCCAACAAAAAAAAGACAAGAAACAACAACGACAACGGACGACAGACGGATCATTCCGACTCACTCTCTACTAGCTTTAGACATTCTAAAGCTATACAAAGCACATGTTCGAATACTTAGCGCACGTAGGAGCTCCCGTCACTCTCGGCCCTTTAGTCCAAAGTCCGACCGGACCTCTTACACCTCCATCTTACTCCCACTCATTTGTAACCCCACAGCAAACTTCGAGCACCTGAGCTCAGGAATAAAGTCACCGACAGACTTAAACTGGACGTAGGGCACGTTGCCTGAACCAGTATAAACCCTGTGTCATTGAGTGATAGACCACATCCGATCACAACGTACGACAAAACGACAAATATTTACTAGTTGGTCACTTTTCGCACCGACAGTACTGTTGACTGATTTGTTATGAGAGAAAAATAACGTACCATACTATCCTAGGTAGTTTTAGAGTGAAAACAACTCGATAAGGTGGAGCTTGAACTTCATGCATGAGCTAATGTTTGTATACGGGTGCTACAATTCCAATTAACTCTAGTCTGATTGCAAAGATATTTCAAGGGTCAACAGCAGGACATATTCCAATTAACTTCATGCATGAGCTAATGTTTGTATATATTTTTGAGTAAATTTCACCAGCGGTCCTCAAACATGTCTCGAGTTCTTATCTAGATCTCGGTACTCTCAAATTGCACATCAAAGTCCCTAAACTTTGTTTAGTGTGTCATCCATGTCCAACACCATCTCCTAAGTCTACTGCGCTCATGTGGACTGCCAGCGTGGATGTTTCTGATGACGTGCGGTTCAAAGTTTGGTGGAGGCAGGGTAAAGTTTATAGAAAACCCCTTGACTTCCTCAATCTCCTCATTTGGCATCCCACATCCGTTCGTCTATACGAAGGAGAGGGCATCGGTGCTGAACTGCTGATGTGCAGCCGAGCATGCATCCAGATGTCCCGACGGCGCGCTCAGCACCAGTCACCAGAGGTGCCGAATCGGCGTCCTTCCAGCTGTGGCGTTGGGAAGTACGTGGTAGCGGTTCACGGCTTAACGGTGTCGCGCTTGGGGCGTGCTAAGAAAGCGGCGAACAGGCTCCGGAAGCTTCAGTTCATTTGGGGCATCGCCGTGCTCCTCGGCGGATTTGCGAGCGTACTCAACATCACAGACTTCCGGTGCATCACCGTGAACCTCGTCAGTGAGGGCGCACGAATCTTCATCCGCAGCCACGAGCTGGAGTGGCAACACCACGCCGCACAGACCTCCACCGCGCGGGCGGCGTGCTGCGCTCCAGCTTACCAGCTAATTCACGCTCTTCTACACCCTGGCGTTCATGGAGGCGTCGCTCTTCGGTGTACTAGATGTGGAAGGTCTCCAGATCCAAGCGGCTCCATCAGGTGAGCCACGAGTGCGAGCTGGGCGCGTACGAGCTCGTATCCCTGACGGAGTGACGGCCGACCCGCTTCTTCTACGACGTTGCCATCGTCAGCTTCGCTGAGGAGCTCATCCTCTTGGACTTCCTCGACGAGCAGCTCATCAGCTTGCCATCGTCAGCTTCTTCTACGACGCTGCCATCGTGGGTACCAGAGGCATCATCAACAAGCTGCAGCAGGACGACGACTGAACACGGCGAGGATACTACGGATTATATGCGGTTGTGTGCGTACTTTGAAGGTCGTACTTTGGAGGAAAAGCGAGGGAGCGGTGGTTGCACTTGGACGTGGTGAAGAACTGAGCTGAAGACTAACGGATATGGTATGCCCTGCCCCCACGTAACTCTGAATCACACGTGGGCAGAGCTGGCAGTCCACATCAGCGCTATAGACGTGGGAGATGATGTTTGGATCCCGATGACACATTAAACAGAGTTTAGAGACTTTGATGTACAATTTGAGAGTACCGGGATCTTCGTGATAACTCAGGACAAGTTTGAGGACTGTTGGTGAAATTTACTCTACATTTTTCATGTAGGAGCAGATGTATATCACAACAAAAGCAAAGCATTAATACATTTTCATGGAGCAATGTATCCCGCTTCTCGGCTCAAATCTAACTAAGGTACTAAAGTTTTCAAGCTCAACATGGAATAGTACAGACCAGAGCCTTAAATCTGATTGGATTCAGACTCTGAAATCCACCAACCTTGGTAGTCAATACAAAGGTCAGTGATGGCAATGCATAGAAGCATCGACAACCATATATGATATATCCGAGCAAAATTGGCTATGCGGCAGCAAAATCTCACATCAGAAAGAGATAACTTATATTGCATACCATTGTAATCACTTAATTTGAACATACTTCAAACTACATAACCAGAAACTACATAACCAGAAGCAGTACAAAATCGTCGTCGAATTAACCACTGTGAACTCAACGCCAGATACAAGAGATCGAGGCCTGTCAGATTCAATTTTCGAGTCCAGGCACCTGCATGCGTCGGTTGGCCTCCGACTTCTTGCCGCCGAAGAACTCGTCGGGGACAACCTTGAGCTGCTTGCGCTTCTTGGACTTGGCGATCTTCTGGATCGTCTTGGGGTTGGTGACCCGCTGCAGCTTGGTGCCCGTGCGGAGCACGTTCTCCTGCTTGCGCTTCTCCCGCTCCTCGCGGGCCTTGCGCTTCGCCACCTTGTTCTGCCGGATCTCCTCCTTGAGATCCGCCTTGCGGGCCTGGTACGCGCGCTTCAGCGACTTCTCCCGGACGCGCTGCTCCAGCGGGGTCGGCTTCCGCGACACCACCACGGCCGACGCCCGCCGGGTGCGGGGCTCCTTCCACCGGCGCCCCGACACGCGCCCCGCGATGACGCCGTCGTAGGTGGGCTGGCCGAAGGAGGCCGGCTTCGACGGGTCGGAGAGGGAAGGCATGGCGCGGAGCTTAGACGGCCGGGGCGCGTCGGCGTCGAGGTCCATGGAGTCCTCGGCCGCCGCCTCGGCCTCCTCGCGGCGCTTGCGCTTGCCGCGCTCGCCGCCGAGGCCCTCATCCAGGTAGCGGAAGTCGAGGTGGGAGGCCATGGGGGAACTGGTCGGGTGCTTGGTGGCGCGATTTGGGAGGAGGGGCGGAGGGAGGACGAACGAGCAGGCGGCGGTGGGTTTATTAGGGTTTGGATGAAGAGTAGCAGCGGCTGGCGGCTGGCTGGATGGGCCGGGCCGCTTTGCCAAGGGTGATGTTTACTGGTTCCGGGACGCCGGGCTATTGCCAGAGAAAATATAGAGGCTTTTATCCGAGTGCCGTTATAAAAGTTTTTTTTTTTTGGGTAATTATAAAAGTTGGTAATTATCCACGAGTTATTAAAAAAATTGAGCAATGACTGGTGCCACTGCTCTGAACTCTTTTATTTTCACGCCACTTCCATTAGATTTGGCTCGGTGTCAAACTGCCGGTGTAAAAAGTCAAAAATACCCTCAGGTCTAAATATGCAATTAACTTTTTTGAGCATCTTAACGATCTCAAATGAAAAAAAACTCAAAACTAGAAAGTTATAGATCTCGTCGAGATCTACAATATTTATATAAAAATTATCTTCATTTGATTCTGTACGAAAAAATGTGATTTTTCTAAGACATATTAATCATATCTTTTTGTATGGAATTAAATGAAGACAATTTTTATAAAAAAAATGTAGATATTGTTGATATCTATAACTTTCTAGTTTTTTTTTTTTATTTGAGATCATTAAGATGCTCAAAAAATTAATTGCATATTCAGACCTCTGAGTATGTTCAACTTTTCACATCGCGGTTTAACACCGTTAGAACCAAATCTGATGGAAGTGGCGTGAAGGCCAAAAGAGTTCAAAGCAATGGCGCCTGTGAGAACTCAACTTTTTTAGTGGCTTATGTGTAATTACCAACTTTTATAATGACACACAGGTAAAAGCCCCGACAATATAACTTGGACTGAGTATAGAACAAAATTTCTGAATTTCTTCTTATCTCAATTCTGAAGCGTATATGAAGTCTTCAGCTCCTCTATTTTTTTTAAAAAAAAAAGTCTTCAGCCTAGAAGATTGACCAAAGTAAACCGGGGATGCATACGAATGGTACTAGACGGGGATTTAGTTCACAATATTGATCAAAAGTTGAGTGAAGACCAAACATATTTTCCTCTTATAGGAAAAAAAAATGATAGTCGTTTCCTCCACATATAGAAACTACTCCCTTCACTCAATTTCTCCGAAATTACACTGCCACTGCCACATTTGTTTTATACCATATTTTTTATGATTAAAAATTCGCTATCATTTAGTACATTTGATTATAAATACAACCATATCCAGTTTGTATTACAAGAGTTACAAATTATTGGTCAAAAATTGTAAAGTTTGAACCTTAATACTCATATGCCACCTTATAAACAGGACCGCAGAGAGTACTCTACATAGTTTCAAGGCACACAAAAGGTACTGTTCGGTTTAAGAGTCAATAAGAATGCAACCAACGCAAACAGCAGTTGGACGGTAAGCACTATGAAACAAACAGACAAGGTCGCGCTTGATTACGAAATACATAAGGATACATGATAGCATGACAGTAAGCAGCCAGCCCAAAAGAAGAGAACTGTTCCATATTTTCTCTTATTTCCAGTTAAGAATTAAGGTCACAAAAATTTGCGTAAAAATTAATACTGAGTTTGCTCAGTTACTCCAAACCCAAACCAGGTCAGAAACGAGATACCTGAAGATTGTACAAGGATTTGCCAAACAAAATGGTGATCTAAACCTACGAGGAACAAATATTTAGTCAGGACTAGTTACCTAGTCCAAGAGGAAAAAAATGTATTAAACACACGGTTTGTCTTTAACCCAGTTTGGCAATGACCGCATCTGTGACTTCCTGGGTGGTGCTGGTGCCGCCCAAATCTTTGGTTCTGTACTTGCCTTCTGCAATGACACGCTTAACTGCCGTCTCCAGCCGATCAGCAAATGATGGAAATTGCAAGTGCCGCAACATCATGGCAGAAGATAGCAGCAGCACAACAGGGTTAGCTCTCTTCTTCTCCACAATTTTCTCATTTCCAACATTTCCTGCAGAAGCACCTTGCTCAAAGATAGCATGGTCCTGACCCACATTACCTGAAAAGATGCAGCACATGAAGATTCACATGCCTTCCAAAATGGTATACTGCATCTGCTCAAATATGAGTACTAAACTTGCACAATCTTGCTATACAAAACTCATGGAAAAGATTAACAGCAGTATGAAAACAAAAAAACATAGATGGATGCAGTAAACGAGCAAAAAAAAATCAAACAATGGGCAGATGCAAATACAACTTTACATAAAACCATGTATGCTATTTGCACGTGTAGGATTCGTAAATCATAGTTAGAACTCTACCTCCAGGCATGACACCAGTGCCTCCAGCAATACCTGCAGCTACATTAGCCACCAGATTGCCATAAAGATTTGGGGTGACCTATAAAAGGAACAAAGAAAAGTATGTTCAAACTCCACGGGTAATCTTAGTAAATCATTTGAAATCTTCAGATTATTCAGGAAAAAGCCCTATAGAACAAGACAAAACAAAGGAAAATGTGAGCTTGGCGACACTAGGAACTAACATGCTTTTATATCACATTTGCAGAGCATAGTTCATTTGGTATTCAAATAGTCCACAAAAGACCAGTATAAGATTGTAGGTATATAACATGTGGCATATCCAAGATCATAAAGACAACAGGTGTTGTACTTTGCTTTGTAGAATAACAAAACCACATCAAACATCACCTAGGTGAGAAACTGTGTCAATCAAGTGATAAGAGTGAACACACGTACCATAACATCAAATTGTTCAGGCTTTGCAACAAGCTGCATACAACAGTTGTCCACAATGATTTCATTATATTGAATTCCAGGGTACTTCTTTGCAACCTCGCGGCAAGACTCCAAGAACAAACCATCAGCAAGCTTCATAATGTTGGCTTTATGCACTGCTGTCACTTTCTTTCGATTGTTAAGGTATGCATACTCAAAAGCATACTTGGCAATTCTTTCAGAGCAAAATTTTGTTATCACCTAACAAATCAACAGTGATAGTAAACATAGTGAGGTGAAATATTCTTTTAAATGGCAAAATAGAAAGGAGCAGCAATATTGTATGCTTACAATAGATATGGGCATATGGCATAGTGGGAAAATTCGGCATGCCATAAGAATGTGTACTAAAAGAACTTGCAATATGTTCCAACAGCAGATACAGTTTCGGTGAAAAAGCACTCATGTAAAGAAAGGTTTGTTACACTGCAACTTGTAAAATGTAGGTTTCCGATATATCTGGCTTTTGAGCAACGATAACCCAAAGAGTATTCGCTGCCAAGTCAAAACAGGGTACCATAGTCAACCAGTATTACAAAATTTAAAAAATTAAACCAATATTTGGGAGTTTAGGCCCACCATTCATGACATCAAAGAGAAATGTCATGGAACAAACTAAAAAATAAAGTTAACAAAAATAGGTTGCAGAATACTGTGGTATTTTTGGCAACTTTCTAAGGTTACATCAACAAGGCCATTTATCGGGCTACATACTAGGAACGAATAACACTTAACGCCCCTTTGAACTTTATATTTTATTAATTAAAAATTACATTCACTACTCCATACATGAACATAGCAAGTTAAAATTGTATTCTTTGATTAGCGTGACACGGAGAACTTAGAGAATAAGGTGATGCAAGTTATCTTTAAACTCTAACATGCATGTTATGTGCTCAGATGTCAAGATGTCATTAACAAAGAGTAATGGCCATTAGATTTGCTGTTACTATTATATCCGATGTTTCAAAAAAAAACAATAGGAATTAGGCAGATGGTCAGGCAGTGCCTAAGGATCCTAAAAAAAAAAGGGCGTACCCAGTGCAAAGAGCTCCCCGCTACTGCATGGGGGTCTGGGAAGGTGTCGATGGCAAGCCTTACCTCGCCCTAAGGATCCTAGCGATTGGATTTTTTCTGATCAATTAGAGTGATGTCATGTTAAATAGAGAAGATATGGCATATTAGAAGAAAGACCTTGACATCATCACAAGTCCATGATTTCCATGACCATACTTCATCTTCCTCCATCTCCAATAGTCCCATTTTCTTTCATAGATCAATACCAAACCCACTCTAAGCAAAAGAAACACACATAAAAAAGAACACCTAGGCAAAAGCAAAACTCCTACATGCTAAGCTTGGTGGTGCTCACCAGTCACCACTTGTTGAAATAGATATTACAATGATAGTTATAAATGAACACAGAGACTATTGTTATTGTAACATGACTACATAATCTTCAATACAAAATTTCTTTTTGTGTTCAGATTAATCAAAGATTAGTAATAATGATTAATATTCCTTGAGCAAAATATATCACTTTCACTGTTTCCACACTATCAAGAAGGACAGGGATAACATACACCCTTCACAAACATCGAATAGCTTTATAGAACACCTATAAATTAGAAGTGCATCTCACTTAACTTGGGAATACACTTAAGCAAGTCACCATGGAACGCTGTATGAACTATCCAATGACACCAATATCTCAACCTCAGATTCACAGCAAGTAGATCATCTTGCTGGACACATAAAAATAAAGTAAACTGCCAAAAACGCATCAGGTTTTTCCGTATAAAATGCAGAAACGCGTTGATTTCTCAACTGAATGCCCAAATGCACCAGTTACTATATTTCAAGATTCAACCATTAACCTACCAATCAGAAACACTAAACAAGTATAGCAAGCATGCCATATACCATCGTATCTATCATATATATAAAGGACACCCAAAAAGAATGCAAATTAATTTTCCCAAATAAAATAAACAAGATTGCTGATTCAACTTCCTGATGCAATTCTATCATCATGCTTGTGTTCACCAGCCAATCCGGAGACGGGTGTGTATAAGTATAACTCTACCAACAATTAGACAAGTAGATTCAATAACTGACATAGTATCTATAAGCTTGGCACATTTAGCCGTATGCACATAATAGCTGCCAGCGTGCCACACACTGCATCATCGAAGCTATAACTTGCAGAGTAATACATGGAATTCTCCATACCTTGAGACTCTCAACGACGCCAGGGACGACCTCATGCTCGAGCCCCGAGTACTCGCCCTCAGTGTTCTCCCGAATGACGACGATGTCCACGTTGTCGTGCCTGGTAGGCAGGCCAGGGAGGTTGAAGCAGTTGACGAGCGCGGCGTAGAGGTCGAGCTCCTTCCGCAGCTGCACGTTGAGGGAGGAGACACCGCCGCCGACGGGGGTGGCGAGGCCGCCCTTGAGGCAGACCTTGTTGCGGCGGATGGACTCGATGACCTCGGCGGGGACCGTGGGCATGTCGCCGTGGACCTCGTACGTCTCGAAGTAGACCGGCGCGTGCATCGCCTCCATCACCTGCCGCACGGCGCCCGTGACGAGGGGCCCGATGCCGTCGCCCGGGATGAGGGTGACGCCGCGCGGGGCGCCGTCCCCCGGGCGGGGCATGTAGGTGACGGTGCGGCGGGACACGGCGCCGGCGAGGGGAGTGGAGGGGTAGGGGGAAGGGGAAGGTGACGGGGCGAGGAGGCGGCGTAGGAGAGGGGTCGACCGCCGCGCCATGGCCGGGGGCTAGGCCGCTAGGGTTTCAGGGTGGATGCGATCGGGGGAGGGGGAGGAAGGAGGAAGGCCGCGGCAGCGAGGATGCCAGGGACAGGAGAGGACTCGAGAAGGCCAGGGGAAGAACGGGCCGACAGGTTTCCGCGTTCTGCTGGGCTCCAGCTCGTTGGCTTTGGCTCGACTCAGCTCATCATGCAAACAAGCTAGCTCATCTTCAATTTATTTAGGGAGAATTATGTATTTAGCACTAAAATAAATCGATCTTTCATATTTGGCACTAAAAAATTTAAACTTCCTTAACTAACATTAACTTGAAATTTTCTTCTATAAATGACACTGCCGTCCATTTAATGTACTAACGGTGTTAAGTGACAGCTAAAATGATATGTCTACTCTTCCATGCAGTAGCAACACGTAATGTCAAATAGAAAAAGAAAAACTGAACATGTTGTCAAATAAGAAAAGCATAAATATCACAAATATATTTGTGAATTAAAACATGGCATTTTGATAATTGAAGAGTGCAAACAAAATAATCAATAATTTCAAATAGTAAGATAAGAACACATACAAAAAATAATAAATAAATTTCAGGCACAAGCTTACATCGTAGATCGTACTGAATTAGGAGTGACTTGGAAAGAGCCTATTCTGCTTTCCCGCCGACGTGACGCCCAAACACTGTCGTCGTCACAGCTGGCCGGCGTGTGCTAACTCCATAGAGGTGCTGTGCTGCGTCGTCTGCGTGCGTGTACACTGGCCAGCGCGCTGCTGGGACCATCGCTTCTCGGCCGGATGCTCCCGCACGGCGGTGAGCTCTTCGCCATGCCGGTGCTCCTACGCTCTTGTAGGTGACGGCCTGTGGTCCAGGCCAATGCTTGACTTCCAGGCCACTTGATAAGGTCTGCCACTTGAACTGTATTACCAATGAAAGATGGCCAGGGTGTTGGCCTAAGTTGAACTCCATTGCCCTGCGTCCCAAACTGCTCCGGTGGCGGCCATGGTTGCCTATGCGGCACTGCATCCCAACTACGACAGGATGGAGGCGAGAAACAGCTCTGTATCCTCTTGTCAACCAAGGATTGAGCTGAGGGCACACAGTCAGTACATAGCATGTTTGACATATGCATGGGAGGTGGCCACGGTATCTCTAAAATGTGCTTAGCCATTTCCTCAAACACCTCAGGGGCCCCTCTTGAACGACAGAGACAGGCCCAAACGCAGCAACTCCATTAGAGTGAGGAGGGTAGACGATAGTGTTGTACCTTCTCGGCATCAAACACCACTTGCGCTTGAATGGAGATGGAAGCAGGCCTAAATGTAGTTGGCATGGTGGGGTCGATGCAGGTGGCGACACGGACGGAGAGCTCGGACGGGAACGCGTTGGCGTACTCGAAGGAGATGGTCTCGCCGCCGAGCAATGGCTGGCCGTCGTTGTGGAGGCAGTCGTCATGGCCCTGGTAGACGGCGATGTCCTCTGCGGCTGCGCACCCCTCGTCCATCCGGCTTTGCCGTATTGGGCATCCTGCTCCTCCACCGCCTCCAGCGACTCCTGGCGAGCACAGGATCTGGCGGGGCAGTGGCGCTGGCACCAGCACGGGCACGGCAGGGCGCCGCGTCAGACCTCCAGCGGGCGTGGGCACCCCGCGTCCACCGCTGCGCGATCTGCAACCGGCGGCCGCGGCCGCCCCGCATCCTCCGCGTGAGGGCACGCGTGGGGCCGTGGGGGCGTGCGCGGCCGGCCCTGGCCGCCGCCGGCCAATCCCTCCTCCGCCTCTGCCTGCGCACGGCATGTGCGAGTAACCGAGGGGTAGGGGTATTTTGGTCTCCCTCGAAATGAACTGACAAGTTGAACACGGTCAACTAACAGATGCCTGGTCGAAATGGACAGCAGTGCTATTTATAGAAGAAAATTTCAAGTTGGTGCTATTTAAGGAAGTTTAAATTTTCTAGTGTCAAATATGAAATATCGATTTATTTCAGTGCCAAATACATAATTCTCCCATTTATTTAGCTCGCAAGTCAGCTTATTTGACTCGCGAGACAGCTCATTAACGGCTCAACCAATACTATACTCTTTTTATCCCTAAATAATTATCAATTTTTTTTGTTTCCGTGCCTTAAATTTGACTATATTTATAGAAAATACGTGTAATATTTAAATGTCTAGATAAATTTATTATAAAAATAGATTCAACGATCTATCTAATGATATTAATTATGTGCCATACTCCCTCTGTCCCTAAAAAAGAGTCATTCTAGCTTCCAAAAAGTCGACAACTTTTAACTTTGACCAAATATATTAAACAAAATATTAATATTTATGGTACATAATTAGTACCACTAGGTAGATCGTTGAATATTCTTTCATAATAAACTTATTTGAAAATATAAATGTTGCACGCACTTTCTACAAACGTAGTCAAAATTGAGAAAAGTTTGACCAGCATGATTCCCGTAGCGACTCTTTTTTGGGACGAATGGTGTAATGTTAATATTTTTTATATAAAATTAGTCAAAGTTATTTCTCGGGAAGCGAGAACGACAGTTATTTATGGATGAAGAGAGTATATTAGTAGCTATTAATTTATTATACGCATATGTCAAGACAAATAAATAAATATAATATAATATGTAATATAAATCAATTTTAGACTCCGAGCCTATGCATAAATAAAAAAATAAACCTACTTATTACTACTCTCTATGTAAAAAAAATGCAACTATGGGTTGCATGCCAGTTTAAGTGGTTCATATTTGACCAAATTTCTAATGAATGATATTCACATTTATGACTCTAATATAAATTAATTTATTATGAAAATATATTTTGTAATTAATCTAATGGTATTTACTTTTGATATTATAAATATTGATAATTTCTTAACTATAATCGGCTAAAATTAATATTGAAAACTTAAACTCCTTTAGGTGCCACAATCGTGGTGTATTGGCGTATTGCTATTATAATTATTATTAGTCTGGTACTCCCTTTGTCCTGCAATATAATGTATTTTAAAATTTTTAGGACAACTTAAGAGAATAATCGAATGACACATGTATCCACAGATTAAAGCTAATGAAAGAGTTTTTCCTCAAATTATGATTTTCTTTTTTAATAAACTTTGCCAAATCTAAACATAATCGCTTCATAGAATACATTATATTTTTGTACAGATTTTAGAAGCCACAATTGCACTAAATTCAGGACGAATGGAGTATGCCTTTAATTTGCATGTGTTTTCTTTTTCGCTATGCCCATGAAATTGAACCTAATCTTTTCTTAACATCGTTATATATATTTTAGCGTGTTGTTGTATAGGAAGTGAACCTAAATTAATTGGCTGGACGAGAGAGATGGTTAAACCTTAGGTTCAAGTTATCTTCAACTCAAACTTGATTCCTGTCTGTCAAAGTTCAAATTCTTGACTTGACGCGAATACTGTAGGTGACATATCTCTTGGTAGTGAGGTGTCACACATCTGTAGAGGTGAGTAACTGTCTACTTCTATACCGTGTTTCGGAAGATGTGCACTTATAATCACCGCTAAATGGGCATTTAACTCCTATACATAGCACTCGATTTTCAATCACACTAGTAATCGTAAAAAAAAACTTTCACTGGACCATGCCGTGTGCATATAAAGTTCTCACCGGACCAGACGCCATCAACTGTCTCCAAATTACAATACACCAAATATAAACTTCACTGTCACCGTGTCACGGTATCTTCGTCTCCAATGACCGTAGGCGGGCAGGACACTCGTCTCCGACCTTCCGCCGTGCTCAACAATGGCGTTTTCCATCTGGGGCGAGCGTTCCAGAATCTGAAGCCCCGTTGCGGTTTACGTGGCTCCATGTGACACGGTAGACGGAGCAGTTTGGGCCTTGTTTAGATTGCAAAATTTTACAATCTGGACACTGTAGCACGTTTCGTTTGTATTTGATAAACTTTGTCTGATCATGGACTAACTAGGCTTAAAAGATTCGTCTCGTGATTTACAACCAAACTGTATAATTAGTTTTTTTTTATCTACATTTAATACTCCATACATGTGTCTAAAAATTGATGTAATGGAAAGAAAGTGAAAAAACTTGAATTTTGAGGCAATCTAAACAAGGCCTTGGTGCGGAGCGAACCAAAGCCAAGGCTGCCGTTCACTGCGGCGATGGCGCCGACGAGGCGCATCCTGGGCCTCACCCGCATTTTTTCTGGCCCAAACGCCCCATTTTTTTTTCACCTCTCCGACACGGCCCCGAGGCGGCCACCCATCGAGCGGTTGGCGAGTGCGCCCGCCGGCCGCTCGCCTAATCCGTGGCCATCCCCTTATCCCCCACCCTCTCGCTGCGCTTCCCTTCTAGAGATAAGCAGCGCAAACCCCCTCTCTCGCCTCTCCCTATCCACCCCCAAAATAATCCCCACCTCCCGCTGCTCCTCCGCCGCCCGCCATGGCCTCCCTCGCCTCGGCCTCCACCTCACTCCTCTTCCCGCAGGCCTCCTCATCCAGAAGCCGCGTCCGGCTCTCCACCTCCCTGGGCTTCTCTGCGCAGCCGGCGCGGCTGCGGAGCCGGGCGGCGGCGGCGGGCGGGCAGCGGCGCGGGCGCCTGCTGGTGGTGCGCGCGGCGAGGGGCAAGTTCGAGCGCACCAAGCCGCACGTCAACATCGGCACCATCGGCCACGTCGACCACGGCAAGACCACCTCACCGCCGCGCTCACCATGGTGCTCGCCTCCGTCGGCGGCAGCGCGCCCAAGAAGTACGATGAGATCGACGCTGCCCCCGAGGAGCGCGCCCGCGGCATCACCATCAACACCGCCACCGTCGAGTACGAGACCGATACCCGCCACTACGCGCACGTCGACTGCCCCGGCCACGCCGACTACGTCAAAAACATGATCACCGGCGCCGCGCAGATGGACGGCGCCATCCTCGTCGTCTCCGGCGCCGACGGGCCCATGCCGCAGACCAAAGAGCACATCCTCCTCGCCAAGCAGGTCGGTGTCCCCAAGATCGTTGTTTTCCTCAACAAGAAGGACATGGTCGACGACGAGGAGCTGCTCGAGCTTGTCGACCTCGAGGTCCGCGAGCTGCTCAGCAACTATGAGTACGACGGCGACGACGTGCCAATCATCGCTGGCTCTGCCCTCAAGGCGCTCGAGGCCCTCATGGCCAACCCTGCCCTCAAGCGCGGCGACAACGAGTGGGTGGACTACATCTTCAAATTGGTTGATGAAGTGGATAACTATATTCCAGTCCCACAGCGGCAGACCGACCTCCCGTTCTTGCTCGCTGTTGAGGATGTCTTCTCCATCACCGGTCGTGGTACAGTTGCCACTGGCCGTATTGAGCGTGGCACCGTCAAGGTTGGTGACACAGTCGATATCGTTGGAATCCGGGACACCCGGACCTGCACCGTGACTGGTGTTGAGATGTTCCAGAAGACCATGGATGATGCCATGGCTGGGGACAATGTCGGGCTGCTACTCCGTGGTATGCAGAAGGAAGACATCGAGAGAGGCATGGTGCTGGCAAAGCCTGGCTCTATCACACCGCACACCAAGTTTGAGGCTGTTGTGTACGTGCTTAAGAAGGAAGAGGGTGGCCGGCACTCACCTTTCTTCCCTGGTTACCGCCCACAGTTCTACATGCGGACAACCGACGTGACGGGGAGTGTGACTACGATTATGAATGACAAGGATGAGGAGGCGAAGATGTGCATGCCTGGTGACCGTATCAAGATGATTGTTCAGCTCATCCAGCCTGTTGCTTGTGAGCAGGGTATGAGGTTTGCTATCCGTGAGGGTGGTAAGACTGTTGGTGCCGGTGTCATCAACAAAATCATTGAGTAAACTGGATATAGCATCCACCATGAGAATTTTCATTGTTTACTCAGCGAAATGCTCTGTAGTTGTTATTATGTGTTGAGTTTTAGGGGTTGCTCATGTGAAATTGTAGTATGGCCTTTTTTTGTCAAGTGAATTTGCATGCTTTATGACATTCACAACAAAGATACACTTTTCTGGTTGCAACTGATTTGGCTAAGAGGTGTCGTCTACTGTTACATGTTCAATTGTTTCTTGATTGTGTTGCCCTATAGTAGTATAATGTTGATATGCTTAAAGATGATTCTTGGTGATGTAATAGGCACATGACTGTCGCTTATTTGCACCTTTTATTTATTAGAGTATAAGCAGCACTAAAACAGATAATTCTTGGTGCTTGCTGGACTTTCTTAGCAAACCTATCTTGATTAATTTGTAATGCTTTTGTAATATGAGTCAATTTATTATATGCAAGCAGCGATCATGTCTTTTCTTATTCTTCCATTATTTGTCACTTGATTGTTTTCGTGAAATGTTTGCTTCATTTTATGCTGGAGTAGAAGTTTTCTTAGAGATTTAAGGTGGTTATTGCAATTCTGTTTGTGTATAGCAACCACATTCATTGATTGTGTTCTTGTGTCCGAGCGGTTGCAGATATGCTGCTTTCTGAAGCTGTTAGTTGTGTTTTGTTGTGTGTTCCATGTTTTAGACTCATGTAATGTAATAATTCTCTATTCTGTTTTTTTTTTTTTTTTTTTTTTTTTGCTTTCAAACTATGCAGGAGAGCTGTGTCATTTTGTTAATATAGAGAACAAAAGTACTACGGGCTGAGAGCAGAGGCCCAACCCTGAGTACAAAAACCCACTCACACACCCAAAACTCCCTAGATCAGATAACAAACTCACCACAAACAGAAAATAAAAACTTGATCACCAGAGCCTAAGCTACTGAGATCAACGATCTGAAGAGGAACTCGCTGAGTCCCGACGCCCTGCCAAACACCACAGGCGACACTCATCCCTAATGGTTTGAAGGAGCTCAGGAATGTTGGGCTAACCCGGTCAAAAACACAAGAGTTCCTATGCTTCCAAACTTCCCATGCCACAAGAATGATCAGGGAATTCAGTCCCTTGCGCAACTCTTTGGGAGTACTCCTGATGGTGTGCCCCCACCTGCCATCAGGTATAGAAGCGCCTCGCCATTGCCGAAGGTGCTACAGGCCTACAGCAGCGAGGTCCAAGCTCTACAGGATCAGGGACCAAATTTCCTCTTACTGGTTCGTTATGTTTGATGATGCTACTTCACCTCTTCTGGCATTCGCATCATGAGCGTTAGCTCTATTCCTCTTGTCCAATGTTTTATTACATTGTTTGTGGCTCTAAAGCTGGGGTAGCATTGTGGAGATGACCACTGGTTCTTTCTTTAGACAGTAGCTGCGTATTTCTTTGAGAAATGGTCCTATTAGCAGCAGAACAGTATGAAGATGGGTTGGTATGACATTCTTATTTGTATAACTGTTGATGTTTGTGGAGTCACTTCTCGTCTTTCAATATTAAAGTGAAAATTAAGGGGGCTCGAATTTAGTCTATTATATTGCTGGTTCTGAAGTGATCCGCCAGAAACGGAAAACTAAGTTGTGTCTAAAGTAATGCACCAGAAAATGAAAGCTAAGCGTGGAAGTTGGTCAAAACCTTTCCTCCATGCACACTTGTTTAATCATACAGACCAGGTCAGATCTCTGCAGGTTTACTTCACTCCAGCTGCTAAACTTTCTTGGTGAATCTATTTTGATTTGTCTGTTAATGTTACGTGATTTAAATCAAATTTCGGCAAATTAACAACTATACATGTGGCCATCTCTTTTATAGGGCACTTGAATTTTTATGGAACACTATTTTTTTCATGGAATGTTGGTTAGCGGTTACTAAGCTTGCTTCAGTTCATGTTGGAATTTAACATGTTTTAAATAGTTTTGTTTTATTAAGGTGGTTATCTCAATGTAACTATGCATGCCAACCACACTAATTCACACTTGCATCATTTGTCGTTGGACTAGAGGGTTAGTTTGGTTGACTCCCTGTTTTTCTGTTAAGCTCTAGCCATTTCCATGTTACTGGCTTTGCTATGTTTGATAATGCTACTTCATCTCTTCACACCTTCTGACATTCGCATCATGAGCATGCACTGTTCCATCGTTTATTACAAAATTTGTCTCTCTTATAAGATGGTTTAACATTGTGGAGATGAGCACCGTTTCAGTAGACAGTAGCTGAGTATTTCTTGCAGAGATGGAATGTTGCAGCAGGCCAGTATGTGCATAGACTGCAATTGACATTCGTTGTATAACTGGACATGTCCATGGATTCGCCTCGTCATCTTTGATGTCAATGAAAAACTTTGTTCTGGATACTGAGATTCATTACACCTCTCTGCAACTATAAGGAGTGTTTTCATGAATTAAGCTTGGTTTAAGCTATTTGGATTTCTTACTTGCTGCACCACTCGTCATGGCTGAGCAGTGAACAGTAGTTCATGTTCCGGTTGAAAGGATCGAGATGACCAAGAGGGGGTGAATTGGACTAATTCTAAATTTTATGCAATAATTAAGTCCTACACTTAGCCCACTTCACCCCTTATGCCTAGGATGTGCTTCTATTGTTCTACTGTACAAAAGTTTTGCACCCTAGGTTTTAATCCTACTCTAGCATGGCAATTCTAGGAATGTAAAAACATGAAATGAATTGCTCAAATTAAAATGCTCAAAGTAAAGAGAGAAAGGAACACGGCGATGTTTTCTAGAGGTATTGGAGAGTCGTCACTTCCCACTAGTCCTCGTTGGAGCATCCGCGTAAGAGTGTAGCTCTCCCTTGATCCGCTCAAGGATTAAGTGTTTTCTATGGGCTGATTCTTTTAACACTGTCGCGGTGAATCGCCCACAACCGCTCACAACTTGACTTGGGTCATCCACAAGCTCCGCCGGATAATCACCAAGCTTTCGATCACCACCGAGCCGTCTAGGTGATGACGATCACCAAGAGTAATAAGCACAAACTCTCATTTGACCAAGACAAGCCTAATGGGAAAGGTGGATGCACACTTGCTACTCTTTATTTACTAATGAGGTCCTTAATCTTGGATTCTCAAATCTCAATCACCTCACTAGCCTCTTGCTCTTCCTTGCACTCCAAAGGTGTTTCTCAGATGAACAAATGGGTAAGAGACCTTCTATGGACGAGTGAAGTAAGTATTTATACCCCCTCATTCAAAACATAATATTTGGAGGCTGAGTCAGCACTCTGCGGATGACCGGACGCTCCGGTCAGAGTGACCGGACGCACCGATCAGTTATACCCGCCACTGTGTCAGAGAGAGCCGTTAAGCTCTGACCAGACTCTGACCAGCGTCTGGTCAGCATCAACTGGACGCGTCCGGTCAAGAAAAAGACGTTCTGGACCTTACTGGAGTCGACCGGACGCAGGCACCCCAGCGTCCGGTGCTCCTCCACTCAGCATCCGATCAGTACCAGACAACTGCAGTTGATTGATCGAACTCTAACCAGCGTCCGGTCAGTACACACCGGACGCGTCCGGTCAAGAAAAAGCCTCTCTCGAACCTCTCTGGAGTTGACCAGACGTAGGCACCTCAGCGTTCGGTGCTCCTCCACTCAGCGTCCGGTCAGTACCAGACGACTGCAGTTGATCAAATGACCTGACTGAACTCACCCTCCAGCGTCCGATCACAACCAGACCAGCGTTCGATCAGTCATTTGACCCTTCCTTCACTTCAAACTCGAAATCCTATGTGAATGAAGTTGACTCCAATTGATCTTAGGGCTATTTCTGAGCTACCTAGTGCTAAGTTTGACAAGTGTGCACCACACCTAATCCATTAGACTCACCTAGGTCAAGCTACTAGTCCATACCCCTCTTAATAGTATGGCCAAAGGGAAAACAAAGTCCTAAACTACTCTAAGTGTTTCTCCAACACCAAACGACACTTAGAACTAGTCCGTCCTTAACCTTGTCGTCCATCCTTTGAAAACCAAAACGATTTCCATCGACAGGGGCATGACAACCATGATTGCCCAATCAATTTTCATTACCATGACCTAACTTAACTCTACAAAACACACGTTAGTCATAGTAATCTCGTCTCGTCATTAATCACTGAAACGCAACTAGGGGCCTAGATGCTTTCAATCTCCCTATTTTTGGTGATTGATGACAACACAACCTCGAGTATATAAAAGAGATGAGTGAGGTTTTCAACATGCTTAGTTCATATAAGCTTTTGACAATAAGAACAAAGGGGTTAGACATGCTTATATGACCCAAGCCAACATGGTGTACTCAAAAGATATGAGTTAAGCATGAGTACATGAAGTAAAGCTCATTTGAATCGGAGTAAAATACGGAAGCAAAGCAAATGAGCATAATCCAAGTGACATGACATATATATATATAACAATATAGAGAGCACACATGTCACATAAGTCTCACCATCACATGTATATAATGCAATGCATGAAAGTAAACGTGAATGCACAAAGTATTACACACAGAAGATCAAAAGAATCGAAACGAGATCATCTCACATGCTCCCCTAGATCTAACATACTCGCTCCCTCTCCCTCTTTAGCGTCAAGCACCAAAACCTAAGGGTCGGACGGCGGGACAGGAGCAGTCGAGTCGGGCGCTGAGGTGCGGTGAGAGATCTAGAACTAAGCTGCATCATCCTCTGACCCTAAACTCTGAGTGGTCTGACCCTCTATAACTGGAAGTGAAGGTAGAATGATCTGGGTTTGCTCAGTAACTAGCGCGGCCTGTGACTCTAAAAGTATCACTATAGGAAGTGGAGCCACATCTGCCTCTGTCGCTGTCGCTGAAGCCTCAAGCGTAGGAGTGACTGTCTAAGGTGGCTCGGATGATGCAACAGACGACAGAATCGTCTCGGTAGTCCCGGCTACTAGAGCAACTGTGGTAGGGACAGGGACTCGTAACTCTAGAGGTGTAGGCTGCCCTGTAAGCTCATTGAAGGTAGCACCGAGACTCCTGGAGACTAGGGTATCTATCACTAACACTGAAGAACTCTGAGTCGGAGTAAAGCCCGTAACAATAGGAGTAAAGTAAGGACCCTAAGCTGTCACTGGTGAAGCAAACCACTGGGACACCTACTCTGTAGGTGAAGCAAACTGAGTAGCTAGTGGTCCCTGACTCTGAAGCCCACTAGACTATACAGCTAGAGTCACTAGAGTGGTGGTAACAGGCTAGCCTATCTGAGGTATAGACTGCTGAGGAGCAACCCCAATAGCAGTGAATACATGTTGTATGAAGCCAAGTAACTGCTGCTAAATCATAAGCTACTACTGCTGCATGGCCTGCCGCTGCCTCTGAAACTCATACTATCGAGCTTGAACCTGAGCAAGTGCAGCAGCGGTCTCCTGTGCCTGGCATGCTTGGTCCTGCCTCATCCGCTCAAGTACAGCTAGAAGAGCTGGGTCTATCTACGGTGGCTATGGTGGAACGGAGCTAGAGCCACTGGCCTCTCTATCGTGTGGTCGATGAGCCATCTGCGGAATCGGCTGATAGTCATCATTAGAGCTATCACTCGGGTCACTCTCGACCACATCCTCCTGCTGTGCATCAAGCTCCTCCTCCTCTATAGTTGTAATGCCCCTGATGATCTCATCCTGCTGAGCTGCTGTCTCTAGGATCTCTAGGCGATGACTAGGCTGGTGAGGTGTCCTCGCACGACTATGACGTACCATCTGGCCCAAATCATATGACGGAAACTCAGTAGTAGACCTATGTACTTTGCCATTATCTCAGGAGACTTCTGTGTAACTGCCTTTCGGATTAGGAAAGTGATCCAATGAGCATAAGGCAGCTGACGGTGACCTCTGAAGCCCTCTGTTAGTGTATCCTCCATCTCTAAAAGCATCACATCCTAAATATCAAAGACAGTCTAAGACACCAGGTGATACACTAGCCATAGCTGAATACGTGTCAGGCCCTCGTGGTAGCCCATCCTCGGAAGCAGAGTCCTCCTCATAACAGCATGAAGGAGCCGAGCCATAGGAGTAAGGTCACGTGGTGTCCTGCTCGACCCCTCGCCAAACGGCTCTGTGAAGCACGGTCTGACAAGATCTGTAGGTGGCACAAGTTCGCCGTGAGGGCGTCTCGGAGGCTCTGTCTGTCCATAGCATACCTCATGAAGCCGAATAGGTGACTCTAGAATCCTCAGTATCTCTCTGACCCTCGAGCTCTGGAGCCTGTAGTCACGGCCTCTGAAAGCAAAGTGAATAAACCTGTGTCTCAGGTCAATCCACAAAGAGGAGTAGAACTCACGAACCCATGACGGAACATAGCGACCTGTCTATCCAAGAAGATCTATCAACCCTAATAGATAAGAGAGATGAGAATGGATCTGCTCGCCTGCAGCTGCAACTAAAGACTCTATGGAGCAGACCCGTCGAGATCTGAAAGCAACACCACTATTGAGATATGCATTATAGAAACCCTCCTTCAGTACGGTGTAGAAGTGCTCTGACACACGCTCATCCCATCTCGGCGAAAACCAATCCTCAAACTGAATGGCTGTAGCTGCTGCATCTATCTGGCTGTAGCTGCCCTCAGGTCAAGGTGAATCATAGGAAGCGGACCCTGTGGTCTAGGAGGTGGACGAGAACCCCACCTCTGTGTCTCAAGCCTCAGTGACACCTAAGAGCGTGTACGGCTAGAGTGCCGAAGCTATGGCTGTGCTGCCTGCTCTGCCTCCTCAACTTGCTCTCCCTGCTGAGCATCCTCTGTCTGCTCTGCCTACTGTGTCTGCTGCTCAGTCTCCCCCTGAGTCTGACTCTCCTCTAAAGAGACACGTCGTCCTCCAAGCATGATAGTCCTAGGTGGACTACCAAGACTGGCCTCAATCCTCTCGACGGTGGCCCTCTGAGCGGGTGATAGCCGGTCGCCTATGTGAAGGCCACTGCTGGCTCCACCTCTCTCTACACGCTTTGCGGTGGTGGCCACTGTTGCTGCTCTCTCTGCCTCAACATCATCTCTCTTGCGCTTCTTCTTTGTAATCATTTTTGTCTTTCCTTTTTGCTGAGCAGTCAGGCGAGGTGGAGGCCTTGGATCCTCATCGTCGGGACCACCTCCGGCATTCTTGCAACGTGCCATCTCTGAAGTTGACGAGAATCACTGCCACTGACAAGAAACAACTGCCAACTGACACTCGTGAGGCTTGGCCTCAATCCATACTCGCGGGCTTGGCCCCGAGTAAAACTGCCACTGTCAAATCAACCACAAGAGCACCGGCTCGCTGCACGATGGGATAGATAGGAAATATAAATAATCACTATATTCATCTAGAGGTGAGAAACCATAAGAAGCAAGTAGTAGATAAGAAAATAAAATCGATAGATTGCTACCTGATGAAATTTGATGATCGAGAATCAGAGGAGAGGATCATAGGGTACCACACGGGATCGGCATGGGTACGCCTAGGGATAGAGTTCTGGCGCCTGGTCAGAAATCATGATGGCGCAGAGTAGACAGTGGTGCGGCGGCGTAATGTAGGTGCAGGCATGGGCGCAGCGAGGTAGGTGTGAGCGCGGGCGCGGCGAGGTAGGTGTGGGTGCGGTGGCATGATGTGGGCGTGGACGTCGGCGCAGCGCGATGTTGCAGAGCAGCGTGGCGATGGTGGACGCGGCGCAGTGGTGGCGCAGGCGCGAGCAGACGCAGATAGTGGCGCGGTGGCGCGGCGGTGGAGCAGAGTAGCGTGGCGGCAGAGGCGGGTTAGGGCACGAGTAGCGGTGCGGCGTACGGAGATATATATGGTGGCCCCCGCGTGACAGAGAAGAAAAGAAATTTAAGATCCACTCGGATTCAACTGACCGGACGCACTGGTGGCAACGACCAGACGTTGCCACCCGGAGTCCAGTCAACAACAGAGAGGTCCAAAACCCCTCAAGTTGTGACCGGACACATCTGGTGCCTCATTATCGGATGCTCAACAGAGTCCAATTGATCCTGCTAACTTCTTCTTCGTTTGACCGGACGCAGGGCCATCTTCACACTGAACGCTGGAGGAACACTGTTTAGGGTTCGGTCAATTCTATGCAGCATCTGTTCACCTCCTATGAACTGAACGAACGCTAGAAGTAAAGTCCGATGTAGCGTCCGGTCACTATTTTTCAGCAAATCTTCAAAGTTTCTTCGCGCTGCCTTTTCCCAATCAAGTCCCAACTTCAATAAGACACAAATAAACACCAATTGGGACTGATGTGAGAGACCTCTCTCAAACCCTCAAATTTTTCAAAGTATTTTGCCTTAGGCTATAATTCTTTTTAAGAAAATAGGTAATAAAAGGGGCGATGAGCAACATGTGGTCACACAATAGGGTTTTATGACCAATAGAAGCTTCAAATGCTCTCTCTATTTGTGGAAAACACAGCGGGTGCTCAAAAGATAACCGAAAAGAAACGACAAAGCAACACACATGCACATACAATGCAATACTTAAAAGTAAGTCTAGTTGCTTGTCAAGTTTGATCCAAGGTTAAGCTTCTTCACATGTTTTTTGACGGTTATCTTAACCATATTAGACAAGCCCTAAATGCATTACCAAAAATTAAACATGTTTTATATTACAATGCAATGCAAGAGACAACACAAACTCATTTTTTAGTGAAGTTACTAAAATGAAGCACATTGAGCTCATTCCTCAACCGACAAAATGTAGCCTCATCTAGCGGTTTAGTGAAGATATCCGCCAATTGATCCTCGGTCCTTACACCTTCTAGTGATATGTCATTTTTAGCAACATGATCTCTAAGAAAATGATGGCGGATATCTATGTGCTTAGTGCAAGAGTGTTGAACCGGATTATTAGCAAGCTTTTACCGTGCTCTCATTGTCACGCAAGAGACGTACCTTTTCTAGAACTACACCATAGTCTAGCAAAGTTTGCTTCATGTAAAGAATTTGTGCACAACAAGCACCCACGGCAATCTACTCCGTCTCGGCGGTGGATAATGCCACACTATTTTGCTTCTTAGAGGACCAAGACGCTAGTGATCTACCAAGTAAATGGTACTCCCTAGATGTGCTTTTTCTATCAATTTTACAACTGGTATAATCCGAATCGGAATAGCCAACTAGTTGAAATCTAACTCCTTTGGGATACCAAAGACCAATGCTTATTGTGTGCTTAAGGTACATAAGAATTCTTTTAACAGCAACCAAGTGAGCCTCCTTTGGATTAGCTTGAAATCTAGCACATATACACACACTAAACATGATGTCGGGCCTAGATGCGGTCAAATATAACAAGCTACCAATCATAGAGCGGTAGAGAGTTTGATCAACCGTTTTACCTCCCTCATCTAGGTCGAGATATCCATTTGATGGCATAGGTGTTTTGATTGGCTTACATTCATCCATTTTGAATCTCTTGAGAAGGTCCTTGGTATACTTTTTTTGAGAGCTGAAATCTTTTTTCTCATTTGCTTGATTTGAAAACGAAGAAAGAATGTAAACTCTCCAATCATCAACATCTCAAACTCCTTCGACATCAATTCATCAAACTCTTTGTAATAATCTTCATTTGATGAGACAAATATGATATCATCAACATATACTTGACAAATGAAGATCTCTCCATCAAGCTTCTTAGTGAATAGTGTGGTGTCGACCTTCCCGATGGTGAAGCCCTTCTCAATGAGAAAATCCCGAAGGCGTTCATACCAAGCTCTTGGGGCTTGTTTGAGCCCATATAGTGCCTTGAACAACCTATAAACATGATTATGATATCTAGAGTCTTCAAAGCCGGAAGGTTGATCAACATAGACTAATTTATTTATGAAGCTATTTAAAAAAAGCACTTTTAACATTCATTTGATATAATTTCATTTCATGATGCTATGCATATGCAAGGAGGATACGAATGGCTTCAAGTCTTGCAACCGGTGCAAATGTCTCTCCAAAATCCAACCCTTCAACTTGGGAGAACCCTTTCACAACTAGCCTTGCCTTGTTCCTCACAATAATGCCTTGATCATCTTGCTTGTTGCGGAATACCCACTTTGTTTTAATGACTCTTGCACCTTGTGGTCGCTCTTCAAGTGTCCAAACTTTATTGCGGAGCTTTTTCTACATTTGTAGGCTCAATGCAAGAAACAAACGAGTGATGTTCAATAAATGAAGCAAGTTTTTGAGAGCGAGTCATTACACCCTTTGAAGAACTCTCTATGATAAGATCTTGTGGATATGCTTGTAGTAGAGGTGAATTTCTTCTATCAACCACTTGAGAGGGAGGTTGTGGAGCATCAACATCTTGAGCTTGTGCCACCATTTGATCATGGGAGACATGAGTATCTTCATTTTCTAGTCTCTCATCTTTATCATCATCTTGTGGCACATTTGATGAAGAAGATGGATCAATCACTTATACATCATCTTCATCATCTTTAGGCTTGATGTTTCCAACCAGAATGTTCTTCATGACCTCCCTCAATGGTTCATCACCTACATCATAAAGATTCTCATGTGCTCCTTGGGAGCCGTTAGATTTATCAAATTCCACATCATATGTTTCTTCAACCAAGCCGATGGCATGATTAAATACTCGATATGCTTTGGACTTTGATGAGTAACCAACAAAAAAACCAATATCACAGCTTCTTTGAAACTTCCTTAGGTGTTGCCACTTCTTGTAGATGTAGCATTTGCAACCAAACACTTGGAAGAATGAGACGTCCGGCTTCTTCCCATTGAGCAACTTATAAGGGGTCTTGTCAAGAAACTTTTGAAGAAATAGGCGGTTGGATGCATAACATGTGATGTTGATAGCTTTCGCCCATAGAGCTTCGGGTGTATTGTACTCATCAAGCATTGTTCTTGCAAGAGTGATAAGTGTTCGGTTCTTTCTCTCTACTACACCATTTTGTTGAGGAGTGTATGTTGCGGAGACCTTATGCTTGATCCCTACTTCATCATAATATGCTTTAATGTTTATGTTGTCAAATTCTTTTCCATTGTCACTTCTTATCTTCTTGAGCTTCACTTCAAATTCATTTTGTGCTCTCTTGGCAAACTTTTTGAAACATGCGGCCACTTCGGTCTTGTCATGATGGAAGAACACCCAAGTATATCTAAAGTAGTCATCAATAATCACTAGACAATAGAAATTGCCTCCTAAACTCTTGTAAGTTGTAGGTCCAAATAGATCCATGTGGAGAAGCTCTAGTACTCTTGTTGTTAACATGTAAGCTTTTGTTGGATGAGTGTTTGCAGCTTGCTTGCCGGCTTGACATGCGCTACAAAGCTTGTCCTTCTCAAATTTCACATCCTTCAAACCTCTCACCAATTAATTCTTCATTAGCTTCTTGAGTGAGCTCATCCCAATATGTGCAAGTCTTCTATGCCATAGCCACCCAAGTGATGTTTTGGTGAATAAGCATATCTTCACGTTTGGATCTTCGAAGGTGAAGTCCACTAGATATAAGTTGTTGTATCTAAAACCCTTGAATATAACTTGATCATCATCTTTCTTTAACACGACCACTTCATTCTCGGTAAACAAACATTGAAAGCCAAGATCACATAATTGACCAACAAATAGCAAGTTGAAACTCAATGAAGCAACATATAGCACATTTGATATTAAATGATCATTTGATATTGCAACTTTGCCCAATCCTTGAACTTTGCCCTTTAAATTATCACCAAATGTAATCATTTCTTAACCATCTACTTCTTCATCTAGTGAGGTAAACATACGAGGATCACCGGTCATATGTTGAGTGCAACCACTATCAATAATCCAATGACTTCCACCGGTCTTGTAGTCCACCTACACACAAGAGATCAAGCTTGTTGTTTAGGGCTCTAAACTTGATGAGAGCCCTTGACTTTCTCAACTAGTGACTTTGCAACCCAAATTTACTTATGCCTATTCTTGTTGAGAGGACCTAAGAACATGACTTTCATCTTTCCACTAACCTAAGAACATGACTTTCATTTTTCCACTAGAGTCCTTTCTAAGCATGTAGTGAGCATTGAAGGCAAAGGGTCTAGCATGCTTGGGCAAGGGTTGTGGTGGTGGAGTTTGACACTCATGGCCAAAGTGACCTTCTTGTCCACACTTAAAACATCTCTTTGACTTAGTCTTTGACTTGTATTGTTTTTTATGTTGAGCTTGAGCTTTCTTTTCTTGATTGGCCAAGTACCCAATACCACTTTTATCCATCTTCATCACGGTGTTCATGAGTAGCTCACTCTGAAGATATTGACCTCTTGTGAACTTGCTCAAACCGGTTGATGAGGACATGGCACCTTTGGATACGAACAATGATTATAAGGTGCGCTCGTTCCTACATTTGCATAGTGGATTTGGTTATAATTCACTTGGTTCCACATGTACATGTCACTATTTGATTGTAGGTTCAAATGTGTTTCATAATGGAAGTTCATCAAAGTTGAACTTTCGGTTCGTCGGCAGTCCAATAGTGCCTCATTGGGAAGGCCATAACTCATTCATCCGGAGTGCGATCGAGGTCAATGAGCACTTGATGGAAAGCTTGTTTGATAAGCTTTCAAATAGATCTGGTTCCATCTCAATATCACATCGGCAAGGCCTCCAAATCGCCAATATATTCTGTCGCTGTTTCTGCTAGGAGCTACACTATCGTTATGGGCTTGTTATTCATCCTTGGAACCCTGGCCCAAGTGGGAGCACACCCCAAGGACTTGGAGAACCCACCAAGAAAGCCCTTGGACGTCCTCCTCCTTGGCCACCACCTTAGGAGGCCAGCAAGGACGTCCAAGCCAAGCCAGAGGCCCAGTCCAATCCGAGTTCGAGTCTGCCTCGGCCATCAGGACCAGTCTGCAATAAAACGGACACCCAGGACGCATCCGAACTCCGTTTTCGATGATCCACATATGGATGGAAAGATAATTTGATAAGGAAGCCAATTCAAGTAGTTTCACATCAAAATCTCTTCGGAATCAACAGGAATTGTCGAAACAAATCAGCGTCCAGAATCTGTTAGGGTGCTGCAACACCTTCTTTTGGGCCGTTGGGCCTTGTAACGTGTTGGGACACCTTTAGGACGTGAAGAGAGATCTTTGGACGTCCCTTAGGCTATATAATCAGTAGCCACCACCTACATTAGGGTTTGGGTTTTGCTTAGATTATTCTATTAAGAAACAGTTTCGCCGTTCTTCGGTTTGTGAGACCCCAACTCATGAGATTAATCATACATTTGCAATTTGGTTGTGTTCTTTCTTATTCTTGCTTGTGTTCTTCGTTGTGCAGGTAGGGATTAGCCTTCTTGGCGAGGTCAACCTGGTCCGTGACTCGGTTGATAACCAGAGGAGCTGTGGTGCTAAGATTGCAGGGTTCGATCTTTCGATCTGAAGCCGGATTGGTGTGTCATTCTCCGCCACAACGATAGTTACCATCATCTGACGGAAGATCGGGATCCCCGTCTCCATTAAGTGGTATCAAAGCTAAGGTATACCGTCAGGTTCACATTTATTCCCTCGTTTGAGTGTTCTTGCTTTTATCCCATAGTCCAATGCCATATTTGTTTCCTATCCTATAACCATCCGCGCCGTAGCCTTTGCATGATTCAGTTTCAGAGTCCGCTTTGTTGAGTTTGTGTCCTAGGTCAAAGTCTTGTTGCTGGTTTAGATTGTGTTCTTTTCTAGTTTGTGTTGATCCCTTCACCCGCCGCTATTCCGTATCAGCATCGGTTTGCATCTTGTGTCCATTAAATCCCCGATTCGAGCAGCTTCCTTAAAACAGTCATAACTTTTGCATCCGAACTCGAAACGGGACAAATTTTATATCTATGGAGAACGCCAGAAAATTTTAGATCTATTTCATCCCAGCATAGCTGGGTTAGCAAAAATTAGATTTGCGAAATTTGATTAGAAAAATTGAGTTTCTGAGCCCACAAGTTTTGGTATGCTTTTTAGAGCACAGTTCTAATTTCTATAGGCCACATCTTTTATTCAATTGAGCTCAAATTTTTTGTGGTTTATTCTTGTGTGCTCCTTGCTGAGAAAAAAATATCAAAAGAGCAAAATCAAGAAAAAAAAGATTAGACAAAACAATAAAAGAAAAAAATAGTAAAAGAGAATAGAAGATATCGAAAAGGAGCACATAAGGAACACTCAATAGCTCTATTATTTGTGGTACCTTTTGCCTTGTTCATATCCGTTGCTACCTTTAATACTTGTTTCCTTTCATCCTTGTTTCCTCTCTTGTTTATCACAACTGGTGATAGGAACACGTATAGGCTAGCAACTAGGACAAGTGCTCTGGACATTTATTCAATATTGCTGTCTGTCACTGACTTGTGTGCCACATATACATATTTGTTCTTTTGCGTGCCTCCCAAGCTCCACATATACTTCAGATCGGTACAGAAAAAGACCCTTGCAATCTTGGTGTCACACCCTCACAGGTATCACGTACCAGCCACCGGGTTGTACCGTCCCTTCGCTTTGTGTTGGTAAGAACCTTGTAAGAGCTTGATAAGGTGTTTCCTTTTCTTTGTGATCTTGAGAGGCGGCACCACTCCACCTACGTAGTAGGATTATTAGGATAACCTTCTTTGTTTGTTCCTTGTTTTTGTGTTTACAATGACAGGTTGTTCGTATCTACCGACTTATGATGGTATAGGTCTTTGATGAGTACATGGGGTGGGAAATTGCTATCGATAACATATTTGCTACTCGCCTTTATGTGTCCAAGGAGGAAGGTAAAAATGCAGTTAGTGTTTTGCGACATTCGCTTTATCTTGGTGGGAGTCTTTAGATCCTTCTGATAAGCCTCAAACTTGGAATGATATGAAACTTCTTATGCGAGAAACCTTTGTTAATCCACCTCCTGTTTTGACTTCATATGATGAGGTGCACCATTTAGAGGAAGAGTCTGTTGTTATTCCTCCTGTTATGCCTAACCTTTTGTAGGACAATGTAGAAAAGAGCAAGGATGCCGTGACAGAAAATGAGAAGCTCACAGTCTCATGGGAAAATTTAGAACCATCAACTATTACCCCTGCTGAACATGAGAGCAAAGGTAATGCCCATGATGCTAACCTCACAGAAGGTGAGAGTTCTCTTGATGTGCTGAATTTTTCCACCAATCATGCTATGATAGAGCAAATTTTAGTGGAGCATTCGCTTGATTTACCTTTGTCACAAGATGATTTGCTTGATGTTTCTTATAACGAAGATGACTTGCATGATGATATTTATGTTATACCCATGCAATCATTGAAGAATGATCACGCTATATGTGTGCTGAAAATGAGCACTTGTGCTAAAAATAGACTTGTTATTCATAATGCTAGTGAAGTTGATGAGCTGAAATTATTGTCTTCTTTAAATACTTTGGGTTACATTGAATTTGATGTTCCGTGTAATCTTAGTTCTTTAGAGGAGAAACTTTATGCATATGTTGATTTGCCATGGTTCTCTAGACATACATATCATTTTATTGGAAAATATAATTGTAAAGGAGAGTATATGGTGCATCGTGTCTATATTTGTTCAAATCTGAAATCTCCTTATATTGTGCAAAAGTATGATCAACCAAAGGATTGCAATTGCTATAATTTTGTCATGTCGAGTTTCCCTAGTTTTGTTATAAAGAAACATGTTAAATTTCAAGAAGGGGAGCAATGTTGGCTACTACCAACAATGTTTTCTTCATCTAATCCCAAACCGAGGATGGTTTGTTGTCAAGAAGGGGAGGATGATGAGGACATGGCACCTTCGGATACGAACAATGATTATAAGGTGCGCTCGTTCCTACATTTGCATAGTGGCTTTGGTTATAATTCACTTGGTTCCACATGTACATGTCACTATTTGATTGTAGGTTCAAATGTGTTTCATAATGGAAGTTCATCAAAGTTGAACTTTCAGTTCGTCGGCAGTCCGATAGTGCCTCATTGGAAAGGCCATAACTCATCCATCCGGAGTGCGATCGAGGTCAATGAGCACTTGATGGAAAGCTTGTTTGATAAGCTTTCAAATAGATCTGGTTCCATCTCAATATCACATCGGCAAGGCCTCCAAATCGCCAATATATTCTATCGCTGTTTCTGCTGGGAGCTACACTATCATTATGGGCTTGTTATTCATCCTTGGGACCCTGGCCCAAGCGGGAGCACACCCCAAGGACTTGGAGAACCCACCAAGAAAGCCCTTGGATGTCCTCCTCCTTTCTTGAGCTTTTCATTCTCATTCTTGAGCTTAACATATTCATCATAGTTGTCGAACTCAACCACTTTCTTGCCTTTGCTGCTAGAACCTTGCTCAATGCTCTCAATAATTAAGTCACCACATGATGTAGCTATATCAATCTTAACAACATTGTTAGTAGCATCATGTGGCTCATTGAATAATAACTCATGAGAGATAACAAGATTGTCATGATTAATCTTGAGATTTGTGTACTCTTCTTTTAGCAACTTGTAACTAGTGGTGAGCTCATTATGTATCCCCTCAAGTTTGTCATGTTTTTCTTTAAGTTCCTTTTTAGAGGATTTGAGCTCCTTGAGTTTGGATGACACAATTTTATTTTCTTCTCTAAGCTCAACACTAGTTTTTTCGGCTATGTCATACTTTGCTAAAAGTGAGTCATTCTCAAGTGCTAGCTTTTTATTTTTAGCTCTTATCTTTCTAATGATTTTAGTATATTGGTTTAACAACTTGACAAGATCATCATAAGAAGGTGATTCAAATTCTTCATCACTATCACTACCACTTTCATCATGCTAATATTATCATCACCACTACTATCATCATCATTTTGTACCTTTCGTCCACCCTTGGTCATAAGGCATAGGTGTGTAGAGGATGATGGCGGCGGTGTCGGTGAAGATAGTGAAGAATCAAGCATAATAGCGGCCACCTTCTCGTTCTCATTCTCACTCTCATCATCGGATGAGCCACTTGATGATTCAATATCCGTGAGCCAAGCACCAACAATGTATGACTTGCCATTCTTTTTTTTTCTTATGGAATTTCTTCATCTTGCCATCCTTTTTCTTATATGGCTTGTTCTTCTTCTTCTCATCATCATTTTCATCACTTGAGTCATCTTTCTTGCCCTTGTACTTTTTCTTGTACTTGTCTTTCTTAGGTTTGGAGCATTGATGAGCTAGATGACCAAGTTCTCTATAATTATAGCAATCTATTTTGGAGATGGGCTTCCTTCTATTACTAGTAAAGAATTTCTTCTTCTTGTCATCAAACTTGACACCGTTCTTATTTAGCTTCTTGAGCATCTTGGTAGTTCTTCTCACCATGAGAGCAAGACTTACATCATCAATCTCATCATCACTTGAGCTATCATGATCAACTCTTGCTTTGCCCCTCTTCTCTTAGCTAGCCTTGAATGCCAAATCTGTCTTTTTAGTGGAAGAAGAGCCATCTTGTGGAGTGATGTGCGTGTATATCTCATGTGTATTGATCTTCCTCAATATTTGAGTTGGTGTAGCGGTGGAAAGATCACCTTGATGAAGCACCATCATAATATGCCTATATTTGTCAATGGGGAGGGCACTCAATATCTTTCTTACAACATCGGAGGATTGCATTTGTGTGAGTCTAAGCCTATTGACTTCCTCTACAAGAACATTCAAGCGTGAATACATATCATTGGCAGTTTCTCTAGGAAGCATCTCAAATGAATTAAGTTTTTTCATCACAAGGTGGTAGCGTTCCTCACTCTCACTCTTGGTTCCCTCATGGAACGCACAAATGTCCGACCATAGTGCATGGGCGTCTTTATGGTTTCACACACGATTAAAAACATCCTTGCAAAGGCCTCTAAAGAGGGTGTTTCTAGCCTTTGCATTTCACTTCTCGTAGTTAACCTCATCGCCTCGAAGGTTGGCGGGATCCTTAGATTTTGCGAAGCCTTGTGAGGCGGCTCTAAGAATTCCAACGTCTAAAGTCTCTAAGTATGCCTCCATGTGAATTTTTTAATAAGGAAAATCATTTTCCTCAAAGATAATAGGAGGTCCATCCCCGTGGGACATCTTGATCTAGGCGATTAAGCCTAATTTAAGGAGCACGAGGCTCCGATACCAATTAAAAGGATCAAGATACCCAAAAGGGGGGGTGAATTGGGCTAATTCTAAATTTCATGCAATAATTAAGTTCTACACTTAGCCCACTTCACCCCTTGTGTCTAGGATGTGTTTCTATTGTTCTAACGCATAAAAGTTTTGCACCATAAGTTCCAATCCTACTCCAGGATGGCAATTTTAGGAATGTAAAGACATGAAATGAATTGCTCAAATGAAAATGCTCAAAGTAAAGAGAGGAAAAGCAACACAGCAATATTTTTCTGAGGTACCGGAGAGTCGCCACTCCCTACTAGTCCTCGTTGAAGCACCCGCGTAAGGGTGTAGCTTCCTCTTGATCCGTGCAAGGATCAAGTGCTCTCTACGGGCTGATTCTTTGACACTCCGTCGCGATGAATCGCCCACAACCGCTCACAACTTGACTTGGGTCATCCACAAGCTCCGCCGCATGATCACCAAGCTCCCAATCACCACCGAGTCGTCTAGGTGATGGCGATCACCAAGAGTAATAAGCACAAACTCTCACTTGACCAAGACAAGCCTAATGAGAAAGGTGGATGCACACTTGCTACTCTCTATTCACTAATGAGGTCTTTAATCTTGGATTCTTAAATCTCAATCACCTCACTAGGCTCTTGCTCTTCCTTGCACTCCAAAGGTATTTCTCAGCTGAACAAATGGGCAAGAGACCTCCTATGGACGAGTGGAGTAAGTATTTATACCTCCTCATTCAAAACATAACGTTTGGAGGCTGAGTCAGCACTCTACGGGATGACCGGACGCTTCGGTCAGAGTGACCGGACGCACCGGTCAGTTATACCCGCCACTGTGTCAAAGAGAGCCGTTAAGCTCTGACCCGACTCTGACCAGCGTCCGGTCAGCATCAACCGGACGTGTCCAGTCAAGAAAAAGATGTTCTGGAACCTTACTGGAGTCGATCGGACGCAGGCACCCTAGCGTCCGGTGCTCCTCCACTCAACGTCCGGTCAGTACCAGACAAATGCCGTTGATTGATCGGACTCTAACCAGCGTCCGATCAACAGACACCGGACGTGTCCGGTTAAGAAAAAGCCTCTCTCGAACCTCTCTGAAGTTGACCGTATATAGGCACCCCAGCGTCCGGTGCTCCTCCACTCTGCGTCCGGTCAGTAACAGACGACTGTAGTTGATCAAATGAACTGACTGGACTCACCGTCCAGCGTCTAGTCACAACCAGACCAGCGTCCGGTCAGTCATTTGACTCTCCATTCACTTCAAACTCGAAATCCTATCTGAATGAAGTTGACTCCAATTGATCTTAGGGCTATTCCTGAGCTACCTAGTGCTAAGTTTGATAAGTGTGCACCACACCTAATCCATTAGACTCACTTAGGTCAAGCTACTACTCCATATCCCCCTTAATAGTACGGCCAAAGAAAAAACAAAGTCCTAAATTACTCTAAGTGTCTCTCCAACACCAAACGACACTTAGAACTAGTCCGTCCTTAACCTTGTCGTCCATCATTTGAAAACCGAAACGATTTCCATCGACAGGGGCATGACAACCATGATTGCCCAATTAATTTTCATTACCATGACCTAACTTAACTTGCCTCTGCAAAACACACGTTAGTCATAGTAATCTCGTGTCGTCTTTAATCACCGAAAGCCAATTAGAGGTCTAAATGCTTTCACCGGTCTGAAGTACAGTGCACGAACAGAAAAACCTCATCATGCTGGCGTTCAGTTCGTGTTTTTTTTTGAAAGATCATTCAGTACTCGTTTGATCGTGTACAGATCAGGCCAGATTATTGGCGTGTTCTACTGTACGTTTCGCAACAAAATTTCACGGCTACCATTTTCATATGTTCCTGTCGAGGTGGCGTGTGGACGAGTGGTATCTTCATCTCTTCTACCTTGAGTTGCTCTTGGCCAATAAACTGATCAGAAACGCTGTCTTCGTTTCTTTTTGCGACTTTGCTATTTCATCATCTTAGAAAAAAAATGAAACGACAGAAGGGATTTTCATCAACTTGAAATGCAACGAACATTCTCTAATCATTGATGCTTACATTACATATTGGGGCAATGTATTGAGTAGAAGGGTTTTTCAACTTGAAACGCAACGGAAATTACCTAACCATTGTGATTCAAAAAATAAATAAATACCTAACCACTGACGCTGACATACCGTGGCGATGTACCGAACTGCCTGAGGACTTCACGCACTATGAAGAACTGAGGTCAGCTGACTACTCCTTTTCTTTTTCTTTTTTTCTTTTTTGAAAAGGACTACGGGAGCTAGAATTCATTGTCACCCGAGCATGAGCATGAGCAAGTCACAAAAAAAAAGAGCATGAGCATGAGCGTGACAACAACTCCATCCGTCCGCTCTTAAAAGAGTGTAATTCTGGATTTAGAACAAGTCAAATTTTCTTAATTATAATCAAATATATAAAAAATGATATCAACATTTATATCTTCAAATAAATTTACTACAAAAAATATTTATAGTTAATCTAAGGACACTTTTAGTATCATAAAAATTGTACTTTTAGAAAATTTATTTAAATTTAAAACTTTTTTATCTTTATAAAAATGGGAGTTTTTTAAGGGCTGAGGGAGGTAACACAAACTCCGGCGCGGCTACCGAAAGTTATTCCGCTGCAGAAAGATTATTCCGCAAAGATGCCGGACTCTCTTTTATTCCAACTTTCCAAGACAAGAGAGGAGAGAAAAAGTTTGAGATTTTCACGGAGAGCAAGATGAGGCCACGTGTCCTGTCGTCAGCCATGTCCGTCGCCAAAAAGATGACCGCAGTTTCGTAGTGCCTTTTTTTTCAAAAAAAAAATGTGACCACCGCCCCGCCGCCGTTTGCTCCGACACTGCTGCTGTGGCTGCGGTGTGGCCATGTCTTCCAGTCGTTCAATCACGTACGGAGTAGGTACAATGACAGTCTCGTAAACCAGCAGTCCGTGATTTGCAGCCGCGCCGCCAACTGCCCAAGCAAACGCTGCTGAAACGGCGACGACGACGAGGTGCTCCCCGCTCCCGCTGCGATCCAGTCCAACGTGCCGGCGGCGATAGATGAGGCGCTGACCGGTTTCCTAGCCTCACCACGCCCAATAACCGAACCGGCGAAGCTGAGGTGACATGACAGGCGAGTCGAGGTCAGGTCACGCTCGCCACGGCCCGGCACGGCACGCCTCCAACCAGGGCCCCACTGTCCCACGCACCGTGCGCCCGCCGCTGCGCTGCGCCTCACGCCTTTTAGCCGTCCACCGCACCGCGCCCGCCTTTCCACCCCGCTCGCTCGATCGGCATCCGCGCATCGCGTCGACATTCTCCAGCCTGCTGCGCCTCCCCTCCCTCCGTCCCTCCCTCGCCTCCGCGATCTCGCGGAACCCTGCTAGGTCCCTGACTCCGCCATGTCCAACCCATGGGGCGGCCTCGGCGGCGCCGGCGCGTGGGCTCTGGACGCCGAGCGCGCCGAGGAGGAGGAGCGCGACGCAGCCGCGGCACCCACCCCCGCCCCCGCCGCGGGGTTCCCCAGCCTACGCGAGGCTGCCGCCGGCAAGTCCAAGAAGAAGAACAAAGGCACCACGCTCTCGCTCTCGGAGTTCGCTGGGTTCGGCCCGGGGCGGCGGCAGGCGCCGGCGCCACCGCAGCCCAGGGGCCTCACCACGGTGGAGATGATGATGCTGCCCACGGGCCCCAGGGAGCGGTCCGCCGACGAACTCGATCGGCCCCGCGGCCTCGGCGGCGGCTTCGGCTCCTACGGCTCCGGGGACCGCGGCGGCGGCGGCGGGTTTGACGACGACGGTCGCCGCGCCCCGCCCGGCAGGGGCTCGGATCTCGACATGCCCTCCCGCGCCGACGAGGATCGCGACTGGTCCATGAGCAAGAAGTCGTTCGCGCCCTCTCCTGCCGACTCCGGCTCGCGGAGCCGGTACGGCGGCCTCGGGGGTGGCGCGCCCGCGTCCGTCGGCCGCGCCGACGACGATGGCGACTGGTCGCGCGGGAAGAAGCCGCCGCCGCCGTCAGGCCCGTCGCGCTACCCGAGCCTCGGCTCCGGCGGCGGCGGCAGCGGCTTCCGCGACTCGCCCGTCTCGGCCGACTCCTCCGACCGCTGGTCCCGTGCCGCGCCGAGCAATGGCGAGCGTGAGAGGCCCCGCATCGTGCTCGATCCGCCCAAACGTGACGCCTCGGCCACCCCTACCCGACCTGCTGAGGCGGGACGCAGCCGGCCGAGCCCATTTGGAGCCGCGAGGCCACGGGAGGACGTGCTGGCCGATAAGGGGCTGGACTGGAAGAAGATGGAAACTGAGATTGATCAGAAGAGAACTAGCCGCCCCACCAGCTCGCAGTCGAGCAGGCCAGAGAGTGCTCAATCGTCACGACCTGGGAGCCCCGGGTCACAGATATCAGCCACCGTTACTGAAGCTGCACCGAGGGCGCGGCCGAAGGCAAATCCTTTTGGTGACGCAAAGCCAAGGGAGGTGATTCTGCAAGAGAAAGGGAAGGACTGGAGGAAGATTGACCAAGAGCTGGAGCATCGCCGTATTGATAGGTATACCATATATTGATCTGAACCAACTCACAAAGCATGCACCATTAGCATTCATCAGTGAATTCAATACTAATTAAGACTAGGAACTTTGCATGCTCGTATATTTGGTTTTGGTTTAATTAGAACTCTGCTTCATTTTGCGGTAGTTAGCTTAGAGCATTTTTCTATCACTGCTAGTAGCCACCTTGTTGTTGCTTCAACTAAAACAAATGACCTAACACAAGTTAGTTTACTATTTCATTCATGTTTCTTTCAAAAAATGTCTCTGTTTGTTCTGTCAAAATAGCTCTACAATGTGCTAGTAGGGGAGTTGAGAAGGGTTAAGTTTGTTGCTTAAGGCTGGACATCTGCTTACTTCTGGTGCATGAAGATATGGACCAATGATAGACGATGGAACAAATTTCCTGAATCGATTGAGAAATGGCATAGTGTGGGCATCCATAACAGTGCTATGGCTATAATAGCTGTACATTTTCCTTTTGAAGATAGTGAGTTAGTGATGCCGGCATTTGTTACATAATTCCCTTGAGCTGCTAATGTTAATTGTGGACACCAAACCAGTATTGGTTGGGAGCTGAGTGTTCATCTCTTCTTTCCAGTCAATAAAAATTTAACAAGCTTGTAAGCATATGTTAAGTATTGTTGCTAGCTGAATTTGATCTGTTAAAGCTTTATTATCTTTTACTGCCGTTTCGGTTTCCATGATTGGTTAATCTGAATGAATGTGCACATATATTAAATACTGTAGCATCAGTGTTTCGATTTGTTAGACACCATCCTACTCGACTGATACTGATGGGTTATTGTATTAACTGTTTGTTTTGCTTTCCCTTTAATAATGCTTTACCAATCACTTGTTAAGTTCGCAGTACAGATATCAACTTTCTATTTTTAGTTTTAGCAGTCCTAAGAAGTTTGCTGGTAAGATAATAAATATTCCCTCCGTTCCAAATTATAAAACATTTTGGCATTTCTAGATACATAGATTTTACTACGTATCTAGATATACACTTATGTCTAGATACATAGTAAAATCAATACATCTAGAAAAGCCAAAACGTCTTATAATTTGGTACTTTAAAGTTCATTCTCCATTCCTCTGTTGTAAAATAACTGTGTTTTTTCATACAATGTTCTGGTTTTAATGCTAAGTGCATATTGAAATGTGTTTTAAAATTTTATCATGTAGTATGTTTCTATAATGTGGTGTTTCATATGTGTAAAATCTAAAATCTGCTTTGGAAACATGATGTTATTTGGTTGAGTCACCTTGTATGATTATCATCTACTACTTGAAGTACAGTAGTTCGCCCTGAGTCATGGAGTAATATGGTTGCAATAACAACAATGTGGAACAATCCTGCCACTTACGTTTCACTAACAAAGACATTAGTGCTTCAGGCACTGTTTTGTTTGGAGAAAATGTTTGGATATCATGCAATAAGAACTTTTTATTTCTTCTTGTTCAGCAAGTTCTGTGCCAAGCCATAAATGCACTGAATCATGAATGTTTTACTAGGAAAGTTCCCAAGTCTACTTAATTCATTCACTAAAATGGCATCAGAATGTATTCATTTAGCTTCTGGTTGACATTTCTGTTTTGTGTGTGTGTGTGTGTGTGTGTGTTTTAATCTTTTGGATGGAGAACACATTGCTCCTCTGCCACTGCCAGTGTCCTGAGTTTCTGACCTTATTAAGATTGATGTTAGGAGGGTCTCACTAATTTTACATTCCTTCTGAAATAACTGTTCAGGCTGCAGTATGCACAAATGAATCGTGAGAGTTTTACTAAACATAATAGTTCCCTTAGTTTAGATACCAAGGTCCATTGCTTTTCTTTTGGAGAGCTATGCATCTTTTCACTTCCCTTGTTTCAATAATCTATCATTTGGTTGCAAAGTCTGTTGCTTTGGTGTTGGGAAAATTTAATAAGTCAATCTGTGGCATAGCCTGCCACAAGGGTGAACTGATTTTGTTATGAGGGTACATGGTCTAAAAACATGGAATTTGATCAACTCAAATTAAGCAATCCTTCAAAGAACTCATCCAGTTAGTTGCCTATTTTTGGCTGATCCACTTAGTTCATTCTTGCTGCATGCTTTGCCGAATTATGAATTTGCTAGTTTTTTTTTGTTTAAATACATATATGCGTATCACACGAACATTTACATTTTTTTTCTATATCCTATGAATAATTTGAAGGGCAGGCCTGGTGCAGTGGTGAGAGCTGTCTCACTGAGTCACCAGGTCGAGGGTTCGAAGCAGCCTCTCCGCAGATTTTGCGGGGGGAAGGCTTGCCTCGGTTTTTCCCTTCCCCAGACCCCACTCATGTGGGAGCCTCCGGCACTGGGTCTGCCCCCTTTATCCTATGAATAATTTCCAATTGAACTTGACATGGAAATGGATATTTCAGACCGGAGACAAATGAAGAGAGTGTGTTGAAAGAAGAGATCAACCTACTTAAGGTGGAACTAAATGAAAGTGAAGGCAAGATAAGTGATGAGGATGGAAAAGGCCTCTCTGAGAAAATAACTCAGATGGAAGAGCAGCTGGAACTTCTTAGAATTGCGATGGATGACAAGATCAGATTTTCGCAAAGACCTGGTTCTGGAGCAGGCAGGGTTATAGCATCACCGCCAACTCATTTTGTAGATGAACCCCAAATAAAAGAGTCCATGGAAAGGCCACGTTCCCGCAGTGGCACAGAGCAATATCCAAAACCAACTGAAGAAAGATGGGGGTTTCAGGGGAGCAGAGATAGAGGCTCTTTTGGTGGCAACAGAATTTCAGAGAGGTATGCTAATTTCTTGTGCTTGTTTTGTTACGAGTTTTCAATTCGAACCAAAACAAACTAAACTTACTATGATTCTTGCAAACTTAGACATGAACATAAATTTAATTGGATAGTCCTTTCTTTTCATTGTTTGTTAACTGCGATTATCATTTAATAATGTAACCTTAGCACATGTTCTTCTTCCACATGTTATGTCCTTGGATTTTGACGTGTGAGGTTACTGCTCATTGTAGTATTGTACCCATATGTTTTACTGTGTATATATATCCCTTAATTAAGTTTGGTTTCGTTATGTATCGGCCAACAGAAACCACAACATAACTAACATACAATGAATCGAAGTCCAGAATTCTATTACCACAAACCATTTCTCAAGCGTGGCCATGTGAATTTAGTTGTTTGTATATAAAGCATAATATCTCTATTTGCAGGTCGTCCGCAGGACAGAGGTGGTGAGACTCTATAGGGGTCAGATTTTTTGTCATCGTTTCGAAACTGCGGAAAAATAAGTTATGTTACTCTTGCTACTTGACTCCCATGTTGTTTGGCTTGGAAGAGCGGAGAGGATGGTGGGCAATACAGATTACGTTGCACCAAGCTGTTAATTACCACCTTTATGGTGTTTCTTCCATTTCCCTTTTTTTGTGTGTAATTTTTCTTTTGCCCTCCTCTTCCATGTCGAAACAGGTGCTTTGAACCTTTCATAGGCTAACTATTGTTATTGATTCCTGCATAACTATGCTTTAACATCCTTTGCCAATGGCTTGTTTGAAAGGCGGTAGATTGGGTCATCTCTCTTCAGATTATAATAGTGAGATCAATTCGTATTCCTCGCCATTCTAAGGGCGAATTGGTTCCAACCCCCAGATACCGAAGGAAGCCACATGGCCAGGATTCTTGTTATTGTGCTGCCGTATAATTCTCTATTGTTGGCATGGTTTACTCGTTTCATGTATAGTACACTCTACACTGCAATCGAGTTCCTTGCGTCTTGGAACCTCCTTGAAAGGGAAACATAAGAATGACCAAAAATGAAAGCAAATGGTTCGCTTTCTTGGAAAATATGCTTTGTGGATTGTGACGCTGTTAGCTCTTGTTGATTCAATCCACACGCATCGTCATTTTTCCTACGGCGTTGACAATGTTCATTGGCTCTTCGTTTCTTCAAACAATAGATCTGAACAGTTCTAAATTAGTGGATGGTTAGATCACTGATGGCCGACTAATTCCCGTCGAAACAATGTGGCATAACCTTGTTGGCCTTTCATTGCGTTTGAAGGAGTATACGGTGCGGTGCTTACGATTCTTTGCATAGCTGACTCTGATACTGAGATGGAAGGATCTCTGTTGTCCCTCTCATGTTTGCTACAAGCTTCAACCAGTTTATACTAACCTCACTATTCAGAACAGCTCAGAGGATAGAGCATTCAATCTTGCAAGTGAATGACACACCTGCCATTTCATTGAAAGATGTAGCTTAATAAAGAAAGTGGTGACGCTTATATGAGGTTGAGGCGGCAAATTTTATACTATCCCATTATAATTTTTATTAAGCCAAACTATTCCATTTTGTTTACGTAAACAGAAAAAGAAAATATGTGTTGAGGACTACGCTGGGCTGGCCTTTTTTATGATTCTACTTTCGTTCTGTTTGCAAAATAAACTAGAAATAAATAAATTTGTAATAAGTGGGCAATATAATGAATCATTAATCGAGTATCGAGTAGACTAGATTTTGAGTCCCATTCGCATTCGAAACTGGATCAGCTATCAGCAGCAGAGAAACTTATCGGTACAAAGTATTTGATAATTTTCACGCACAACACTGCAGAAAAGTAACATACACCAAAATAGTCGCGTGCACCCATCCATCCATGGGAGCAACGACAGTCACGACCAGAAAGAACTCATCACGACGATTACATGTGTGGGCGCAGCCGCACGCACCGGGCCGGGGCCGTGCCTCTCTACTTGTTCTTCTTGCGGTTCTCGACGACGAAGAAGAATGCGAGCGCGGCGACGGAGAAGGCCGAGAAGACGCCGGCGGCGACCTTGAGGGAGGCGTGGATACCAGTGATGCCGGCGACGTCGAAGGCGGCGGCGGGGCTCGTCTGGCCGTAGGCCACCTCGGTGCCCGACGCGTCCGTGGCGTAGGCGCGCACGTGGTAGGAGCCCGAGGGGACGTCGCGGGCGACGACGTACCGGAAGCTGCCGGGGGATCCGCCGGCGGCGGCGTACGCCTGCTGGGTGACCTTGAACTGGCACGCTTTGTCCTTGCTGAGGTCGTCGTTGGACTTGCGCCACCCGCGGTCTTTCTGGCTCACCGGCGCGTAGCACAGCTTCACCTTCACGTTCTTGTAGGCGGCGTCGGCGCCGGCCGGCTCGGTGCTGTTCAGGCTCCACGTCACCGTCACCGAGTCCACGCCGGCGTGCAGGACTGCGCACATGGCCATGTAGATATTTAATTAGCCTCGTTGATTGTGAACAAATATAAAGAGATGCAAGGTTTGAAATGTACTAATTATCCAGAGAAAATAGAATCCTACACAACTTGTAGCTACCTGAACATTTGGTTAAGAGATAATGCATCATTGTCACGCAAATTAGCACGTACGGTAAGTCGAATTAATGAACTGTCAAAGCAAGAGATTGTACTTTTTGGCCCTTGAGAGCACTCGGATTAGAGATGAACAACATTAGCGTCTCCATTCTACTATTGGCCGGCCCGCCGGCCTATGTGGATTTTAAAATGTTTCTCTCTGTGTCGTTTCTTTCACGACCCCATTGTAAGCAACAGAAGAACATAGTTGAGCTGTCGATCTCAGCAATAAATCAGCAGAAAGACGAGCACCTGAAACATATTCTCCGATTTCGTGCACCAATGCCATTTTTTTTGGTTAAAAATTATTTATCCAAAAAAAAGATTACTAAATAAATAAGAGACTATTCATGATCAATCCTTGTCCATGGGTTTAATTAGCTGCGGCCTACGTTTAAACATTTGTTCAAAAATCTAAGTAACACATGGGTACTTAAAGCGCTGCGCATGATGGCAGAAAATATATTCGCGCTTCGCGGCACAAGCTATCAAAGTGCTAGCTAGTGCTTGACTATGAGCCGGCCGGTATGCCGAATAATAGAACAGGAGTACGGAGAATGGAAATGGATGGATAGACGCGCACCTTGGCCGGGTTTGGCGGAGGCGGTGACGGCGAGCGCCTTGGGCAGCGTGGAGAGGTGCACCCCCGCGGCGGCCGGCGCCGGCAGGCAGGCGGCGGCGAAGAGAAGCACCGCCAGCACAGACAAGGCCTGGACGCGTTGGTGCCGAGCCATCGCTACGTAGGTGCTCCGGCCGGCGATCCCTTGCTATAACCAAACGCTAGCAACCGGAGCCGACGGGCAGCTCGCTGTCTGGCAGGCGCTGTTGGTGGATCGGAGACGATGAGAGGGATCTGAGCTCGGGTTGGGTTGGAGGACGAGTACGGACACGGCTGCGAATATATAGGCGCGTGGCGGGAATAATAATTAAAGAGTGTGGAGCGAGCAGTTGACCTTGCAGCCGTGGCCCCTACCTATAGGCGAGGAGTACGGCTCATTGTGAAGCTGAACACGCTACCATTTATCAAATATTACAAACCATTGTGATCAAAAGTCAGAGCTTTTACGAGGGCAGGGCAAAGGGCAGCAGCAGCTAGTATAATAATCTTTCCGAGCCTGATTTGGTTGTAGAGGGGCCCCAAAGGTTCCCGGCCGTGTGGGATGCGGCAACTGCGGCCGACTCACGTCCTGCGAATCTGCGAACCGGCACGCAGGGGCCGAACGAACTGCGGCTCCTCAGCTGCCGTCTCGTGGCGCCGTGCTGCCGATGAGCCGATGACGAGGCGTATCAGTCCAGCGGCGACCGGGGCAGGTGATGAGTTTGGCCGCAGGCCAGGGCGACAAGGTGTACAGAGATTCGATCACTCAAGCATTCACAATCATGGGCGGATCCAGCAGTGGGGCTGGGGGGCTCAAGCCCCCTACCCATACCGAAGCAGTGCAAATTACTGTAGAGCCCTTATAAATTTTTAAACAAAATTCTATAGTGTAGAGGGCTGAAACTTAAGATCAAGCAACAGTTTGTTCAGCCCCTCCTAAAATATTTTCTGGATCCGCCGCTGTTCACAATCGTCGGGCGCCGCGAGGGGGTGGCACTGCTCACTGCTCACAGTGCTCACAGGAGATAGAGGTGCACAGCACATGCCCCATGCCACAGGCCACAGGCACAGCAGGGAACAGGGTCATGTGGCTCTTAGCGCAGATTAAGGGCTACGAGGTGCAGGTTTCGTTTGACTCGCCTGTCGCCTCTATCACCGCCACCGCGTACTATGGCGTACTCCGTACTCACTAGCGAGAAGGCGCACGGCTTATCAACGGGCAGATGTCATGACAGTGATAGCTAGGGTAGGGGCTACTTGATGAATAAACAAATAGAGAGCACCGAATTATTGAGGGGATGATGCCTTCTCTAGGCATTGTTAAAATTCCGAGTACCTTACATTGCTGTTGGACTTAGCTGCTCTTGTTGGCTCAAGCGAGGTTGAGCAAACTCCTCGTTGTTGGAGCTAGTGATGTAAGGTGAGCTTGACTGGAACCTAGCACACCCTTAAGAGCAAGTATAATAAGGGTATGTAAGTAGGCCGAATATTGAGGTGGAGGAGAGATGGAAGGAGAGAGAGGGGAAGCGGGCTATAAGTTTACAGTCGGTTTGGACACAAGAACCAAGAAAATCTATGAGAGAGACAAGTGGACCATTTATTAATAGTGAAAATGTAACTATTATATGAGTGGACTGAGAAGTAAGCTGCAAGGATTCATACAACCATCAACTAGCTGTATTATTAACCTTGCTCTAATATCCAGGCTTTGCGAGTGTCCACTAGCCGCAAATGCCCACTACCACTAGGTCTGGGCCGCCTGACGATGAAGTCTACAAGGCCTAGCAGGATGTCAGTCTCGGCGTGAGTTTCATATCCATTTTACAACGCTCTCATATTTTGAAAACAATGCAAAAAAAATTATCCTCATGAAACTATCTTTACTCCTATAAAACTTTTATCATCTCTCTTCATAAATAAATACAGTGCCATGTCATTATATTTAATGCTCATAAAATTCTACGAAACTCCCACTAGTGAATGAGATGAATGACACTTGTGCACTGACTGGCGCTACTCACATGTAGCACTCCGTAAATGTCACGAGTCACATAAAAAGCAAATTAATCCTACCATGATTATCACACCGTAGGAATAAGTTCAAAATGAGTGCATTTATTACATTCAGCAACCAGAATATTTTACCGTAATTACATGCTCCAGCCACAACAGAAGAGTACCCTTTGTTTTTCTTCAATCAGAACAGTGAAAAGATTGCCACCAGACCAAATTGAAAAGCTACGGGCCTTCTGGATAACATGATAAAAAAATGGCATAATTGGTGCTGAAAAGAAATTAATTTATTCTACTTGTTGAACTGTATGCAAAAGGCTTTTGGAAAATCATCTTTGACAGATTGCACGACTAACAAGTGCAAGATACCACACATTCCACAGGCTAGGTACAAAAGAATGGAATGGTTCTGTTGCATGAAGATGCTTGTGGAATAAAATAAAAATAAAATGAACATGAAAGTTGCAAAAAAAATTATGGCATCGGTTCCCTATGCAAGATGAACACAACTGAAAATTATAGAGACAACATATATATTTCATCCAAATCATGTCATAAATCATAAGTTACAAACACACAGTGAGGAGACTACCAACCATTTAGAAAGACACAATTAAGGACGAGTGGCGGGCCTTTTTTGCGAGGTGGCCTAACAAATGGTCATCACAAATCCGCAACACTCAAAAAAAAACCATGCGATGCTTGGTGGTAAGTTCGGTCAAGGAACATCTACCGCATGCCTTCGAGCCTTGCTCAACACAGCTTGTACCAAGTATTTTTCCTATTATTGCTCTATTGGTCTGTTGCTCAACATACATAGCTTTGCACCAAGTTTTTTCCCCATTATTGTTTTATAAGTCTGCCTTTAACGTCATTCCACATTAGGTGGAGACTAGCCTCAACGAGCATATCATCCCCAACAACATAACCAAATCGCCGGTCGGGTTGAAAGCTAAAAATAAATAAAAAGAAGAAATGGAGAGTATACATATACATAGCATTGAAGATGCAATAATGATACAATAAAGACATTCGTTGGTACGTGCTCTGGCCAAAAAAAATCATCGTCCGCTCGTTCTATTTCCCGCAGCGTCTCTATCCCCGTCCCCGCCTGATCACCGCGCCCCACTCCGTGCTAGTTGCTGCTGCTTTCACCCGTCGCTCGCTCAAGCCTCATCCTGCCCGCGACGCTTTGGCTCTCCCATCCCTCGCGCGCGCTCCGTCTTGCGCTACACTGCGCGCTCCATCTCCTCCTTCACCCCAACCCCCACCCCCACCCCGACCCACACAGGCACAGTCGCATCCATCCCTATGCTGTCGTTGCCCCGCCGGTCGGCTCCGATGGGTTCGTACCGTCAGCGGTGGCGAGGGTGCTGTAGCAGCGCACGGCGTCAGGGTGGCCTAGGAGATGGCGCTCCTCGCAGGGCCCCGCTAGGCGGCGACCCTCCTCGACCTCCTGCTCGGCTAGGCCTCCTCGCCATCCTCCTTCTCCACCGTTGCCACTCCATTCCCCACCTGGTAGGCTATAGCCACGCGGTGAACACTGTGTTTCAAGTGTTTCAACACTATGTTTCAAGTGTTGTAGATATTTCAAAGTTATGTTTCAAGTGTTTTATCTGGATGTTGTAAAAGTAGATCTGGATGTTGCAATGACAAAATACACATATTGCAAGCCTATGTTTCAAGTGTTTCACGTGTTTCAGACATATGTTGCAAATGTTTCATCTGGATGTTTTAAAAGTAGATCTTGGTGTTGCACATGTTGCAATGGCTATACACGCATGTTTCAAGTGTTTCATCTGCTTTCACACGTATGTTGCAAATGTTTTATCTGGATGTTTTAAAAGTAGATCTAGTGTTGCACGTGTTTTTTAATTCGGGTGTTGGACATGTCACAATGGCGCCGGTAGCTGGTGTTACAATGGCCTTCCTCACACGACGTGCCTCGCCCTCCTCTCCCTCCCCTTACTTCCCTCCATCTTCTTACCGCGACAGTTCGAGCTTGGCGGGAAAACCATACCCGACCACCGCGTAGGCGCCCACGGATGTGGTGGCCTCAGGTGGGCCAGACAGCAGCGCGATTGTGGTAGAACCTCATAAGAAATCAGGCCCACGTGCACCTATCGATGTCACAACCGACCTCAGATAGCGTACACAAGTTCCCAACAACTTAACAGGTCTGTTGGGTGTCCTCGGGAAACCCGAATCATCCACGAATCTTTTCTCAACAGGATCCCAATCACAGTCATTGTAGATTACAACAGTTTTCAATATACATACCAGAGATTATAAAGCGGAAGACTTAAGTTTTAATATTACAAACCAGTTGTTTCAAACTTACAAAACCATAAGTGTCATACAACCATAATAGCGGGATAATATTACATTAACATTATTTGTTTCACACAAACTAGTGCCTTGTCCAAAGGCCATTCATCATTCCTCATCGTCATCGACTTCAAACACTGACATGCAGCAGGGACCAAAACAAGCCTGCGCATGTGACTCACCTGCAACAAGGGTTAACAAACTCTGAGTACAAAAGTACTCAACAAGACTGACCCGACGAAAAAGGGGCGAAGGTCTTAGGGATGCAGGTGTTGGGTCAAGGTAAGGATGTAGCAAGATTTCAAAGTTCTTTTCCAAAAGCTTTCTATTCTTGATTCTATTTTCAAGTTTTACCCCTAAGTACTTTAGTTCATTATCTCAACTAAGTGTTCATATCTCATATTCTAATCCTTCTCATTCCATTCTTTTTCTCATGTTTTAGTAATTCACCAGTCCTACATTGCTTTTGTAATGAATCGAGTCTCCATATCCGCGGAGCATCGGCAATTCGAATTGATTCAAGTCCCAGCTGGGGATTCCTTATCACACGACATATGTAGAATTTAATCTTGCATATATCAACCTCACTACCGGATCCTCCCATACTAAGTCATCTCCACGCCACCCGAGAGCACAGCACACCTCCAATCCGGCCACATTCCAGCCACGAGGGTACACGCTACTCCCGCTATCTCTCCACTCCCAGTGCGTGGGCATTCGTCTTAGTATTGGATTAGCCAAAGTAGGCTTACCGGAGTATGTGACCAGTACTACAAAGTGTCTCGTTCAGAAGATCCACAATGAGTGGCCTTTAAGCGACATAGTCGACAACATTACCCAACATTCAAGATAAGCCACCCGACTAGTCTCTAGTTCATTCTATCTTCTTTCTTTCTTTCTTTGGCCAGTATGCCATCTTTGATTATATCAAAACTTTTACTTTAAAAGCCTACCACAAAGCATACTAAGTAATTCTATGCCTTTGTAAATGAAATCATATTCAAGGATGGTAAACAATTAACAAGGTAGGCAATGCATCAAATAGGTAACATTTGAATTAATCAACTTAATGCAATAAGTAACATAGGTGATAAACTTTTCAAAGTAAACAAGGTAATGGTTTAATGTATAAACCGGGGCTTGCCTTCGTTGACGATCTCGGGTTTCGGATCAGTACCATAATTATTGAATCCCGTGACAACCGGGGATTCTTCCACAACTTGCTCAACTAGAATCGTTTCACTCTTGGATTCTACACGAAATAATAACATATGCTTCAACATGATGATAATGTAAACATGATGCTTTCATGGTGCATGAAATATAATAACACCTTGAATACAATTTTCCTTCGCGACACAGTTGTAGATCAAAACCAATTGACACTAACATCTAGGGTTTATGACCTAGGTGACTTGACCAAATTGATCTTGAAACCCTACTGGTCACAAAACATGACCCAAACAAGATCAAACCCTAACCCTAACACTTAGGGTTTGCTGTTATTCATTTTTGAATTAATTTGGAAATAAGCCCAAAAATAAACTTGTTCCAAATGACCTCAAAATTTTATGTAAGTTTCCTCATGACAAATTAGTGTACAAAAATAAATTTCATAATTTTTGGAGATATACAGTGGCCTACAAAAATTATGGAAATTGCACTTATCAATTAATTGACTAAATTTTTGAACATTAAAAATTTATTCAAATTTCAAGTTTCATATTTTTCATAAATAATATTCATCACAGAGAGGTCACACAAAAATTTTCATAATTTTTGGAGCTCTAAACAAATCTACACAAAAATAACAAAAACAGACACTATTCATCCATTTCGAAAATATAAAAATTTCATTTGAACTATCTGATCAATGACATACGGGACCCACTTGTCATCCCTAAGCTCGGCTTTGACACATGGCGACAACGGCGCTGACCGACGCGAACTTCATGGCCGGTGAGCCCAAATAATGACAGTCATAGCACCAAAACTTTTACAACGACTAGGCGCATCGACCTGTGGCACTATAGAGGTTGATTACGACACGGAACAAGGCTAACACCAGCCATGGCGGGACGCGGTGGCACGGCATCGCTACGCCAGTGAAACAAGGCCGATGAGATCAAACAAAAGGCTTAGAAAGGATCGGTGACTCACCCCGAACGTGTTGAAGCAAAGAACAAGACCGGAGGAGCTACGGTGGACGTGGTCGACGGTGGCAATGATCACGGTGAGCAAGCTTCGTCGGCGACGGAGTTCCGGTGGCTGCAGTGAGCAAAACGACCAAGCAAGAACGGATTAAGCATCACAGCGTCGAGACGAAGCTGTAGAGACAACAAGCACGAACAACGGCTCACCGGATGAAGCCATTCGGCGGTGAAACGGAGCTTTGGGTAAGGTCACCTACCGCGCGAGGAAGAAGGCTCGCTTAGCGGTTGTTCTCGGTGGACTCAAGTGGTAGAACCAGATCGGTTGGAGACGCAAGGAGCAGGCGAAAATGAGACACTGCTTTTCCGGGGCTATCTTGCGCTGAGGAGGCGATGAGAGCTCACGAGCCGAGGTGACGCGTCGGGAAACACAGGAGAGAAATCAAAGTCGTCGACGCGGCGTGAGCTTTATAAGCGTGGCTAAGAGTGCGAGGAACGACACGCAGTGAGCTGCTCGTGCAGGCGGCAAGAAGCATGGGTGACCGCAGACGCACTGGAAAGGCGGAGAAAGGGGCGTCGGCGGTGGGGGTGGTGACTGTGTCTTATTCACCCACAATTCTGAATTGCCATTTGAGCTCATTTTACAAACTACTCCCAAATTTTCTAAAGAAGTTAAAAATCTCCAAAAATGAAAGTTGCTCAACTTTTCAAACTCTACAACTTTGTTTCAAGGAATATTTTTAAATTCTGCCAACATTTTAAAATTTGAATTTAGGGTGCATTTGATCATTTGAATCATTTCAAAATTACTTCAAATTTTATATGTGAACTTTAAAAAACTTTGTATACCAAAGTTGATCCTTATAAAATAAGCTTCAACTTTGCTTTTTATCACAACCCCAAATTCCAAATGGATTTTGAAATATACAAAAGGGGCAAAAAGGACTTTTATAATTTAAAGTTGAATTCAAATTTAATTTGTTTTTCTTTTGACTTAACTTTGATTTTTGACCAGTAACATGGCCCATTAGGGTTATTTGAGTCAAATGACACATGGTCTCACATGATCACATGAAATTTGACCCTTGTGGTAATGATTTTCATTCAGAGTTTCGAATCACATTACATCACATAAAATAACAACTATGAAATAAAGCTTATTTAGTGAATGCATTTAAATTTTTCTACTTTATGAATGCTTTGCAATGCATATGATGACATGTCAAATTTTAATGATAGGTCAAAACACAAGAGGTGTTACAGCGATGCCCGCATGGTGGCCCCGCAGCAAGCTGAGGTCCGTGCCGTCTGCTCACTACGCGCGGGAACAGAGCAGCCGTGGGCGTCTAGATGCTGGCGTCCGTCCGAACGTCCGAGCGTTAGTCCTCCGTTGATGATGATACAGTTTTTTCAAAGTACGTGCGAGCCTAGCGATTGCTAGAGCTGGCGATTTGAGCACCCCTGCGGACGCTATTGGGGATGTCCTATGGTGTATGTGCTAACTACTTGGTAGTGTGCTAAGCTGGAGATTTGAGCGTTGGGAACACCCTAAGGATTATGTGTTGAGCTGGCGATTTGAGCAGCGTCTCCACCAGAGCTGGAGCTAGCGATTTGAGCACCGTTGGAGATGCTGTTGGGGATGTCCTAAGGAGTATGTGTTGGCTACCTTGGCTGTGTGTTGAGGTGGTGATTTGAGCGCCGTTGCGGTTGTTGTTGGGGGCCCTAAGGAGTATGCGTTGAGCTAGCGTTTGAGCACCGTTGGAGACACCCTATGGAGTATGTGTTGGCTACTTGGCTTTGGGTTAAGGACGTTCTAATGAGTATATGTGTTGAGAACGCCCCCTGTGTGTTGAGAATGCCCTAATGAGTTTGTGTTGGCTACTTGACTACTTGTAGTGTAGGTGAGTGGAGAACTAAAAAAAATACTACAGACCCAAATAGCAATCGTGCACAAACACTCGCTCATGAACACCTTGCACACCTAACTCGAGCTCGCACATGAACATTGAACACCTTGCACAACTAAAACTCGAGCTCGCGCATGAACACCTTGCACAACTAAAACTCGAGCTCGCGCATGAACACTTTGCACAACTAACAACTCGAGTTGCACAACTAACGACTCGAGCTCGCTCATGAACACCTTGCACAACTATAACTCAGAAGAAATGCGGCCAATCAACTGACGTCGATTTAGCTGAACACTACTGGGCGACACCTTGCACAACTAACAACTCCAAATAGATGTGAGTTTTCATATATGACGCCAGCACATTCTGCTCAAAAACGAACTTTCATTGACATGCCAGTCAGGATTTAGAGTCAAATGTATCCATTTGGCTTCCCTTATGATACAGCTTTAGTTACCCAATGTTTTTTTCAAACAAGATTGAAACAACTCCATTACAGGTTTACATTCAGACTGGTCTACTGTACATATACCACTGACCAGTTAAAAACCAGTTAAAAAATAAGAGAAAAGTACGGACTGTCAAATACAAAGACCATCAAGTCAGACAAACAAGATCGGCTGCAAGGAATATCTTCTTCGTTGAAACCCTTCGGTGAAGAAGGCTGCAAGGAATATCATCTTCGCCCAAACCCTTCGGTGAAGAAGGGATGCCTCAATGCCTCTTGTGCTGTTAAACGGTCTGCTGGATCATACTTCAGCAGCACTTGCAGAAGGTCAATTAAATCTCCTGCAGCCTGATCCACATTTTGCATCACCAGATTCTGCTCATAAACATAGACATCAGTTTCACATGCTACAGACTAAAATGGATGTTTTGTCAAGCATTGCGAAGACATACCTGAAGCCTGGACAATTTCATCACAGCTTTCATGCTCTCCCATGAAGTGCAACCCTCAGGCCAATTCAGGCGTCCTTTTCTGATGTATTTGTCAGAGTGCCGACTACAACAAGGATTAATAAGCACAAGACACCGACCACACCTCACAGCATTGATGTTCAGACTACATTGGTACGAAACATACTCTGCCCTCTTAAGCATATGGTACGGCAAAGGTCCAAGAACCCTCTCCATCATAGCCAGATGTTCCAAGTTTTCATGAGTCTGGAATAACGCCTCACCCTGCAGAACCTTGGTAGCTCAGATCCCCTGTACTTGTACATGCCAAATCAAACCGAGGCCCACAAGAATCATACCGTGCAAAGCTCAACAAGAATACAACCAACACTCCAGATATCACATGGGTAACTCCATCCAAGTCCTGAACACAAGATCCACGCAGTCATAAAATGTCACCAAATCAGGCTGAACTAGGAAAAGCTTTTCACTGGACACAGTAGATACCCAATATAACTTCTGGAGCCCGATAGTGCCTCGTCGATACCACATAACTCTGATCCTGCTGATCGTAGGTAGTGCTACCAAAATCAATTACCTTGATAGCACTAGACTTGGGCAACCGTTTGTAATAGGACCCCTCCTTTGGGGATCGGGATGAAACCTATCAAATTAAAAAAGTGGATCAGTACCATATTTTCTCAATGTTCACTAACGAACACAACAGAAATGAACAAGCACAGCACAAGGTAGATCTTAGGCAGGTGAATTAAATAAAAAGAACAAAATATACTTTGTAATCGGGCACTTTAATGTACTCCGGAGAAACAAGGAGAATGTTCTCAGGCTTTAAATCAGTGTGTATGAGGCGCAATTCATGCATAACTGCAACACATTACAGAGAGAGGGTAAATACATAAACATCCCATGATGTTAGATATTCCTTTATAAGCAGGAGTAATGGATTAATGACAGGCTGCAATGCAGCACAGATAATGCACAAAACTAATGTATATGCATTATAGTGCAGGAGGGTAATAGAAAGAACTGTGCACACACATGCTATACATTCCAACAGTTGTTTGGCAATCTCCCGAACTAGGGCAATTGGGAATGAGCGGTAATTGTTTTCTTCAGAAAATCATATAAGCTTGGTCCAAGCCTCTCAAAGACCTGCTCACCATTAATCCAAATTCACCAACGTTTAAGCACCACATGGTTATCTTTTGGGTCAGTTCATAATTGCCATAATCTAACAATGTACTTACAATACAGATATGGTTACGATAGTCAAACCAGTTCCGAATTTGAACACAACTGCAAAATAGACCAGCTTATATATACAAGCAATCTTATGAATGTAAAGCACACAGAGAGGTGCTAACTGAACCAGCAGACTCACCTGGATCGACTTTCATCATATTTACCAAGCTGCTCAAGCATGCCAATTTCAATCATTGCGGCATCCCTGTACTTCTTAATGCCCCTGATGATCTTGATAGCCACCATTTCTTTCCTTTCCTTATCCCAACATTCCAACACCTGACCAAAGGTACCTGATGTATTCCAGACACATTCAGTTATGAACATAACTTGCTGCATGTATTGCACAGCATGCCCAATGTGAGTTAATCAATTATTTCAGAAGACATGGCCATCCAAACTGACCTTCTCCCATTTTTGCATTGATCTTATCTGCAAACATGTAAAGCAATCCATAAGAACCAGCCATGGAAACTCATTTGTATGGGCAACAAGAGGCATCAAGGGCAGGTAATTACAGCGAGATGTGAGGTTATCTCCAACAGCAAAAACATAATGCCCATCCTTGTCATCTTCCCTCAGAGGAGGGGAACCATCACGAGGCTGCTCTTGGTTGACTTGAGAAGAAACACAGCCTGAAGAGAGGCCCAACGCTGCAGCGCTGAGAGCATTCACAACTTCTTGTCCACAAAGTCCTAACTGAACATGGAAAGAAGAACCAATAAATTTTCGATCTAACTGAGCAATTAAGCAACCAAATCACCACAACATCCTGCTATAGCCAGCTTATATAATACCAATTTAGAAAGAGAAGGTACTTTTCTTGTCTCAAAACATTATGCAAAATCATTTAAAAGTTCCCAAGTTCTTCAAATGGTACAGTAAATTCGCCTTCATTGTCTACACAAATTTACCTATACTCTAATTTGTAAATTAAAGTCTACCTATAAACACAAAATAGGACGAGCAGATTATTACCTACAAAAGGTATAACGAAGAAACAGTATGATTATACAACCCATACCAATCCAAATAATAGTATTGACCCGAAAAAGAGCAACGCCAACCACACCTACCACCCATCATACGCTGAACAAATCAGCCCCTTAAACCTATCAATAGTAACAGATCTGCGAGGAACATGATAGATCGACACTAAAACGATTCAATCTACGGCGACGAGTACTGCTATTCTACAGATCCACCACTTAACCCTAGAACAAGAGCACCAATAGACGCGCTGCGCATGGAAAACCGACACCCCCGACGATAGATCCGCGAGAGGAAACAGAGACGGTAAAAGAGGTTATACCTGATACATCTCGGCGGGGCCGACGTCCCACCCGAGCCGCGGCCGCGTAACCTGGTACATCTCGGCGGGGCCGACGTCCCACCCGAGCCGCGGCCGCTTGCGCGGGCGGCTGTCCAGCGGCGCGCGGGGCATCTCGGCGATGCACTCCATCGGTCCCTCGAATCAAATCGGAGGGGAGGCCGGAGGCTAGGGAGCGGAGGCGGCGGCTGGTTTGGGATTGGTCTCGGCGTGCGGGTGAGGAACACGATTGATTCCGATGCGCTAACCCTAGCGGCCCCCCGCGCTTTATGGCGACACAAGAGGGGAATTGGGTGGTGGCGGCAGGATCGGACACGGGCACACGGAGCTCGTGTATACGCAAAAACGAGCTGTGTCGCTGACGCTGTTCGGTGGCAGTAGGTCCGGGGCCAGAGAAACACATAGGCCCACATGTCAGTGGACGTTTACGAAAGGGTTGGCAGACGTATCGGTGAGAGAGGTTGCCGCGTCTCTCGCGGGGCGTGGATATGCTTTGGCCAAAGCGGCCAGCGCACCCGGTTTGGCAAAGCGTTTGCTCCGGTCAGTTCTCTTCCGTGCGTAGCGTTATTAAAAGTTTGTTTTTATTTTTATAAAATAAAATAAGAGCCTTTTTTTCCACACTGGCGCACCATTCTCTTCCATTCCGGCTATTTTTCTGTGTATTTCGTCCGGTAGACCCAACCCCAAAGGCGAAAAAACATGCGCGCTGCGGGCCTGCTACGCACCGCCTGTCTGCAGCCATGGATTAACCCGGAGACTTGTGTGCTGGCCGTTGGCGGCCCACTGGTCAGTGAGACATGTACGAAACGGGGTTGTTGGGGGCCGCGCGACCCCTGGTTTGGGTGTAAACCCTGGTTAGGTTGGCTGGCATCTCATGCTCCATTATCTCACAGGAATATTCCGAATTGATTCCTAGCAGGATGGAATTAGACATGGCCTCTCCAAAAAGAATTTCTTCTGTTTTTGCCGTGCTGAACTGCTACAAAGTGCCAAGCGCTCCTCTTTCCGCGTACACACAAAAACAAATGACGCTGTTCGTTTGAACTTATCAATCTAAGTCATATAATTTTTATCTCACCACGAATCAGCGAACAATAATACGCACAGCCTGTCTGCAGCCATGACACTCGAAGACCCTGCTGCGAATTACATGTACACTTGTACAGCGGACATGGCGTCTCTGACGACACAGAAAACCCAACCGGACGCGTTTGCAGAGCTAGGTTGGCTACAGGAGCGTTCTGCGGAGATCAACGCGGTTGCATTTCTTGAAGCAGAGGGCCGATCCTTTGAGCGCCTAGAAACAAAGCGTCAAGTAGCACCAGTGCTCCGACCTGAAGTTCCAGGAGAAAGAACACGTCAATCCCCTCTCCCTTGCAAAGCAATTAGTTCGACAGGCCATCTCCTTGGGATGAATTACCAAGCGACCAGTGAAGACAAGCCGGTATCCCAGTCCTTCCTTTGCGGCCTGCCTGCGTTGCTGGTCCGTCCACCTGCAGGGAAGAGATTTCCAAGCGATTTGCTGACTGTTCTATGTTTAGTAGCTAATGGAATAGCTGTCCTATAATGCTGATGAAACGTATTAACTGCTATCAGGTCTAAAGTCGCTATCACGCTCAAGAACATGTGTAATACGTATGGTATAATCTGACCTCCCGTCAGCCTTTCAGGTTTGAAGTCAGTAGCAAGCTCATACATAACTGCTGCTTCAGTTTTCAGAACATGTGTAGCGCATTTTGGTCAAGAACATGTGTAACACGCATTTTGGTCAAAGTACAACAGCTGGCATAGCTCAGGTCATGGAACTTACCCGAAGAATTCAGAAACCCCTCCAATTGCAGCAAGCTTGAAAGGCTGGGAACCTTCCCTCTCAAAATCCTGAAAGAAAAGGATGACAGATTCAGTATATTCTAAAAAAACAAGCAAGCAACAAATCAAGGGATCAATAGGTGATTTGTTTTTGCAAGGTACGACCTCCTCTTCGGCAGCTTCAAGGCCTCCTTGTACCCAGAACAAATTTTCAAAACCAGCATTGTACAGCTGTTCACAGGCGGCAAGTGATCTGCCCACGTTTTGGAGGAAAATGGAAAATCAAAACAACCATTAAAAAAATAAGAATAATGCACGTAGGCTCTCATTTATTCTGCAATATGGTGGAAGTGGAACAAAGTACCAATAGCACAGATAACATGAAATCTTCCCCAGGAAGAGTAATAGGATGAACTTGTCAACACAAATAGAAAACTGCCAGGCTAAACAGTTCAACTTGAAGATGTACAAATGTATGAACTTATGTAAAAAGGAAAACAATAGATGACTTTAGACATTGATCCAGAAACACTGAAACACCAAGACAGTACTCCCGAAAAGGCCCTATTACTGAATGTGCTATCCAAATGAAAGCAAGCTGAAAAATATAAACTGTATTTTGGCTGCTTCACATGAATGAAGAATCCAGCTTCAGTAAGAGATTAAGAAATCACCTAAGTCCTTTCTGGCACACTAGTATTATATCTGTATCTTTTGAAAACTTCTCCTCAACCTGCTGTACAAAGTTCCTGCCAATTTCATCTACAATCAGTCTCAATCACCCTACTAGGATCAGAACAAGATACTTCAACTTCAGTTGATGTGAATCATACTTATTAAATGACAATGTTGAGCTGCCACTCCACCAGCCACCTACGCAACAATCATTCAAGAGTTTAGTCGACTGAAGTCTTCAATTTAGTAATATTTTTTTTCTCGAACGCGCATGAGAGTTGTGTATCATTGTATTAAAGAGAGATCAGTTAGTAATCTAGAAAAGGAAAAAAGGCATATGTAAAGCAAGACTAAATTTGGATGCAGAATCCAACACAATGTGCAAGAGTCAGGACATGATTTAGATTCTGATGGTAATAGTGGCATACCCATTACAAAGTTGCTGACTTTTTTGCTAAGTCCGCCCAGATCGACCGATGTATCCACATCAAATATAGGAATCCAGGTAGAGCCTTTCACCCAAGCCTGCAACACGCCAGTTTTGGAATAAACAAGGACAAACACAAAACAAAATACACTAGAAACTTTTGTATTTTTTAGGGAAATATTTCAGATGCCTGAATTTTTAGAAAATTTAAGGCAACAATCTTACACAAACAACTAGTACAATTAAAAGGACAACTCACAAAAGACAATTATCATTTTTTTCTAAGCCAAACGATGACAAAATTGCATATTGCGTGAATAATAACAAAAAATCAAGCACCTAAGATATAGGTGAAGTGATTTTTTACGGGAAGTGTTTTATGTGTTAAAAATGACTGGTAGAAATACAGACCTTTTGACGCTCGTTCGAGGGCCTAACATCTAGAAGAGCCTTGTCTGTCAGTTTGAACGTATAACCAGCTTCCCTCGGTGTAAGGGTTTTAATTTTCTGCTCCCTAATCTTCAGGCAAAGCATTCCCCAGTCATACAAATAAACAGCAGCTCAACATTTCGAAATTGGCAAATGACCAAAGAAACAGAGATCATATAATGTGATGGTGCTAAATTCAAGCACACATTGCATTTACACGAAAATAAAGAAAAGGAAAAAAAAAAACAATCCAGCGGTACTGCAGTTTCGAGCTGAGAGTAACTTCAGGAGATTTTTTTTTTTTTGAAACGAAACTTCAGGAGAAATTTGCACCGCAAACAAAATGAGCAGTCCACAAACGAGGTGAAGGAACCTCACCAGGGTCTCCCACCGCCTCCTGGCGGCAGCCTGCTCCTTTGTCTGCCTCAGCTCCTCGTCCTCCTCTCCCTCCTGCCCTCCTCCGACCACCGCCCCCATCCTCACCACCCCGCTCCATTTCTGCACACACACAAGGCCACGATTGAACAGAGCACAGCAAACGAGGGGAAGATGCTCAAGTAAAAGCCCGAACCTTTGAAGGGAGGAGACCAGGGCCGAGACGTCGGGGGCAAAAGCCAGAATGCGCCACGGCGGGGGTGGCGAAGGCGCCGGCGACCCTGCAGGCGAGGCCGAGAGGTGGCGCTGCCATTTTTCCTGATGTGCTCGCTTCCAGTTGCAGACAGGAAAGGTCCCGGCTTGTAGCCGTGGAGCGTTATCTATCCCCGTTGCGTCTGCAATTGGTGCAACGGGAGGCCGGTGGGGCCCGCAATGAAGATTCTAGCTAGAGACGTGAAACTTCAGCACGGCTCGACAGAAGCACAAGAACTACCCCCCACCTTCCCCAATCCACAGCAATTCCATTCCCCACCCCACCACCGCTCCTACCTCTCTCCCCAACCCGCGCGGCAGCCCGGGTGCACCAATCCGATGGCTTGACTGCCCCCCACCCCAACGCACCGACGGCGCCAACAAACTCCCGCCACGCCGCCGCCGCTGGCAGCGGCGGCGGCGCCCGTCGCGCCGTCGGCTACGGCGGCAGCATGGACACCGCGCTCTGCGACGACCTGCTGCTGGAGGTATTCGGCCTTCTCCCGCCCTCCGCCGCGCCGGCCGTGTCCCTCGTCTCCCGCCGCTGGCTTGCGCTCCTCAGGGCCGCCACGTCGTCCCTCAGCCTCCGCCTGCCTGCCTCCTCGGCGGCGACCCTCGCCACCCTGCTGTCGCACTACCCCTTCCTCGCCGCCCTGACCGTGGTCTCCGCTGGTACGCCGGTCCACGACGCCGACGCCGTGCTGCTCGCCGTCGCGGCTGCGCCGGCTGCCTCCCGGCTCTCCACGCTGCGGCTCTTGCCCGATTGGGCGGTCTCCCCCGCCGCGCTTCTCGCCGCCTGCCCTGCGCTCTCCGGTCTCACGTCGCTCCACCTCACCGCTGTCCGCCCCCTGTCTTTCCGCTGGCTCAAGCTGTTGCCGCGCCTCAAGTCGTTCGCCCTCGTTAACTCCGCCGCCAGCGTTGACTCCGCGGGCTCGAGCTCGGATGACAGCGGCGGCGAGGCCGAGGCCGCAGGGGCATTGCCGCTGGAGAAGCTGTCGCTTTGCGGCATCCGCTCGGGCGACCGCGGGCTTGGATGGCTGTGGCGGCGGTGCGGGAGCCTCAAGTGGTTGCAGCTGCGCGCCTGCGACGGCACCGGGGACGGGCCCGCGTCGCTGGCCTTCGCGGGTTGCTTCGCTGGCTTGCTCGCGCTTGAGCTTCGTGCTTGCCGTGCTGTCGCCGACCGTGTACTCCTCCTTGCAGCCGACCATTGCCGCACGCTGACATCTCTCCTGGTTTATGACGGCGGCAGCAGCGAGGCCCTTCACCGGTTCATCCGGCAGCGTGCTGCTGGTCTGCACACCTTGGATCTTCGCCTCCCGCTGGACCTGCACAATGATCATCTTCTTGCCATTGGAGCTGGCTCAGTTCACCACGGTCAGAATGCCACACATGGCCTAGCTGCACTTCGCCTCCAGAGCTGCGTCCTCATCACAGGGGATGGCCTCCGGTCCCTGGCACGAACAGCCGCCGGAGCCGGCATAGAAGAGCTTGCCTTGGTGAGTTGCGACGTGGTGGAGCGGGAGCCCGGGCTGCTGACATTCCTCAGTCAAAGCATGCCGCGACTCCGTCGACTTAACTTGTCTTACAATGAGACACTGAATGACAAGGTGATCGGCGCCATGCTGTCATCCTGCCGGAATCTCATTGAGATCAGACTCAGGGGGTGCCGGGGCTTGACGGGAGGCTCGCTGATCTCGTTGCTCAGGCACTGTGGGCAATCACTGGAGATCCTTGACATCTCCCGCTGTCCTGGCATTGCTGTAGGTAATGTTGAACTCTTTGCCCAGCGCGCCACTCGGTTGAATCATATGATCATCGAGGAGAGCGCGATGTCAGAGGAATTGAAGGCGATCACTCACAAGAAAGGCCTGAAGGTTGGCTCATTGCCCTGCGAAGGACCATTCTGAAGTAAGGTTATCCTTCAGAATGCAACTCATGTTCTCTATACTCGATTTGAATGTAATCTTACTGGATTGTTAATAAAGTGTTGCTGCTTAGTACTTGTGTATGCAGCTTTATATTTGCCTTGTAAGCTTATTATGACAAGCCTCGTGGTGTCTGCCTGACATGTAAATTGAGCGCCAAGGATGTGCTGTTGTATTTGTTCAACAATTGCCATGGAATAATACAGTAAATTCAAACTAAGAAAAAGGAGCTATCTGGCATTTTGATTTTGGGATGATACATATGTTAACGGTAGTGTTAGCGCCGGGCGTCCGGCGTCCGTAGTCCGGATGGACGCCCGCGCTACCCTCTGTTTCCTGCCCGCAACTGCACCCCACGTCAGCGCTCGCGCTAGCACGCCTCTGCCCTGCTGCGTTTCGCGCACCCACGTGGGCCTGCACCCGCCAGACTGCGCTCGGAGACCGCTCGCGGCCCCTCTTTTCCCACGCGCATCTCATGCACAAGGATCGATCTACTTTTAAAACATCTAGATACAACACTTTCAATATACATCTAAAGATAAGATGAAACACTTTAAACATATTTCTGAAGCACTTAGAAAAAAAACAGTTATAAACATAAGTAACATTCAGATAAAACACTTGCAATATATGTGTGAAACATATGCAACATCAAAATAAACACACTTTGCAATATACGTCTAAAAACACAGATAAAACACTGGAAACAAACATTTACAACATACATGTACAACCATTGCAACATATGCAACATTCTGACATACTTTTACAACATCCATATGAAACACTTACAACATACATCTAAAACACTTGCAACGTACGCTTGCAACATGCATTTTTCGCTCTTCTTCCGCACGACGTAGAGCAGAGCAGGGAACATATGGTTCTGGCCAACCAGCGTCCGAGGATGACGGCGAGGCCTGGCAGCGGGCAGCTGCGCCTGTACCTAGCCTAGGCCTGGCCAGCGATGACCCCCTCTCCTTGCCTGGCCACACGCGGTGTCCAGCGCCTACGCGGTTGCTTCCAAGTTGGCCCGGCCAGCTAGCGGCACCAGCAAGCGGCCAGACCCCAACGACGGCGAGGAGGCTCGTCTGGCGTGGTGGAGGGAGCCGCGGCGAGCAGGCAGCATGGGTGCGACGGTAGAGAATGTTGTGAGGTGGAGTGGAGAAATATCGCATCAGTCCAGTTTTTTTAGAAGCCATAATTTTTTAGAAGTCGTCGTGGGGTCCAATTGATTTGGTACAAGGGAGTAAGGATGAAAACGGTCGAACTCGGTCGAAAAACTCCTCAACCGTTTTCTACTTTTACATTTGAAATACGAAAACGAAAGCGAAAGCGGACAAGCCGGACACGAAAACGAACACGAACTTACGGAATATCTAGAATTTCGGAAACGAACCAATTCGAGCGGAATTATGTTGAACACGGTCGGTATGCGGAAATTCAATACGAAATACCGACCCACAGTGCATAGCATTAAACAAGTGCACGACCAAATACATAACAAGTTCACAACTAACAAGTGCATGATCTAGTTCAAGTGCATAGCATTAAACAAGTGTACGACCAAATACATAATAAGAGAGATGAGGCTGGGCGCCGTCTATAAGAGAGGGCAACTAGCCACCAGTAGAAAGAACGCAGCTGCGTGGTGAGAAGCCTGTAATTGGGCTGTATCACCTGTGCAGTTGGCCAAATTCGATTTAAACTGAATTTTGAATTCGGAATATTTTAAATTAAAAGTAGAAAAGTAGAAAACGGTCGAAAAATGTGTAAACCGTTTTCTACTTTTACATTTGAAATGCGAAACATCTTAAATGCGAAAGCGAAAACGGTAAAGTCGGATAAGAAAATACGGATTCGATCGGATTAAATATAGAAAACGATACGATTCGGTTCGGGATATTTTCGTTCCGTTTTCATCGGAGCTGGTTGCTTGGGTTGGTCCCACTTGGGAAGCGAGCGTCCACGCCTGACTGCAGCATTACCGAACGCGCCTGACTGCAGCATTACCGATATGCTAAACATATGTGACATATCGCTGTATCAGTTGTTGGAATCATCGGCACTCTTAAACATATGTTAGGTATCAGTTGTTGGAGCGCAAGACAAAAAAAAAACCCTCTAGCGCCCACAAAAAATCCCAATGACCAGCCGAATTCTTTTAAAACAGAAGGCGGAATTGCTCTCAATACAGGTATAATCTTTTAAAACAGAAGGCGAAATTGTCAGGTTGGCAGAATTGGCCACGATACAGAGAAGACAAACAACAAACTGTTAAACCTCAACCTATCGTATGTGCTTTATAACTTCGAAAAAGAATATCCTATTTGTTCTAGGCCGGATACATCACAAATACACCGTGGGACTCCACAGGGTACGCATGTGAAAAAAAAAGGTAGAAATCTAGGACGATGATTTGGTGCTTGTATGCCTGCGGGTCCCTTGCTCTGCAAGTTCGATTACCTTTCTGAAATACGAACAGCTCCGTGCCAATCACACGCGATGCCCCATGCCGATATGGTGTCTTGATCTTTACAAGACCAACTCTTCCGATAGCAGCTGTTGGACAAGGTACTGCCCGTCTGCCCCTCTGGTTCCTCGAGGTAGATTTTTTTCATAAGATAGTTCTGTATATTATCGACAGCCTCAGACTGCATTTTGTTGCCTTGTTCTTTCAAAGCTGGTAAGAAGCACCGTGATATTACATCCAGGATTTTCTTGAACTGTGACAGTGTGACCCATATTTCTTGTGAAGCGCAAAACCAGCCAGCCATCTGAGAGCACAAGAACCCCAGTAAACTGCATGCATGCACAAAAACAGGAGGTGAGTCTTGAAGTGAGTTTTTGCCTTGAGAAATGCTTGAAGAGCACAAGCAGTAGCCCCTAGCGGTGGTAGCTGGAAGAGCATCGAGGAACATGGCAAGCCATTTCCATCCCTCAGCTAAGCCATGACGATGACTTACACCTTTTATTTCCAATGAAGTAAGGTGGTCATGCTTCTATTCTACTGTGATACATCGGTTTACTGGGCAGAGGCTTATATATTAGATAAATTCGCTATCAGATAGATCATAGATGAAGGTACAAAGCGAGCACACGGCAATCATGTGGCTAACGAACTGTACACACCTGAATCATTGCAGCATATACTTTGACATATGCAACAACGTATGTCAGATAACTTAGTGCTCTCGAGTTGTCCATTTTCTTCCTGGTAACCTATCAATCTGCTTGTGCCTAAGAAATTACAGATATCATTTGAAAAATCTAAAGTTTAACATAACATTATAATAGTACATGACACAACCTGGTCCATACATCTGCTTCATCCAGTAACTAAAAATACATTAGAAATAGTTGTATTCAAGAAAAAAACATTAGAAATAGTTCTGAGCAGTACTAAAAACGTTTTGGGTGCTTTCCTCATCACATCTGCTATGAGAGACAGAAAATAAACAAAGTGCAGATATATTACAGAGTTAATTACAAACTTAGATTTAAAGCATGCAGATGCTTTGGAACTGTGTATATGCAAACTCTGTTGAACTCAGCTAGAAGATAATCCATGGCATCTGGTACCTGAGAAAAGAGACACATCAGATCAAGTCATGAAATGTAAGATATCAATAATGATCTTAGCGATTGTTCCTAAAATATTCCCAATATCTCAAGAGTACAGCAGCAAATATTGTCATAGTAACTATAAGAGACATCTTCATATTGGTGGGCTTATCTTAATTAAGTTAAACTAATGTCTAATGTAACATCTCAAGTGTCCCAACTCCCAAGTGGCCAGGTCATAGGAAATATGAAAAGTCCCGTTACCGTGATGGGTTAAAATTACAGCCAGGAAAACGACAGATGAATTTTAAGATTCAGTTGCCTTGTGTCACTGGCATCACCCATGTCTATATCTAAGTTTCTCAAAGATAGGAAGCAGAGCGTTACCATCCTAAGTTTCCACTGTTCACTGTGTCCAAGAACACATCACACACATTTCATCCAGCTGACATGTTCCACCTTATTATAACATGATTGCAAATAAGATTCCTGACCTGACTATTTTATTTTTTGGTGACATAGCAGTATAATTCCCAAGCTTCAAACTTGCAAAAATAGAAGTTCCTCATAATTCTATTCCTCACAGTTAAGTAAGAAACAATACTTCCAAACTAGAACTAGAAGCAACCAGTTTCAAGTATCAATAAAACCAGTAACCAAGATTGCAATATGTGCTCTTTGCCTTTTGAAATATGTAGGAGCTCTCAGAAAATTTCAGGCTGCCAGAATCTCGGTCAACTACATTGCAATGATCGATACTAAATTAACACCAGAAAAGTAGCAGCAATAAGAATTCAGTAGTGAGTGATGACTCACAACTGATATATTTTGGAGACAAGAAGTCCGGTTTGTGACTAATAGCATGGCATATCCACAGATCGGTACTAAACTAACAGCACCTAAGTAGCAATAATAAGAATTCAATGGTAAGTAAAGATTAGGCAAATTTTGCTATTGGACATGCCAAATGATGCGTCTTTGCTGGCGGACACTGCGTTTTCCATCTTTTGCCGTGAGACTGTCATGTGCGGACGGACGTATGCAAGGCGCAGGCGCGCCCGCGACGTACGCCGCGCGGCTGAGCGCGCAGAGCGCGCGGTCCACCAGCCCGAAGGGGCAACTTCCAGTGGCTAGAAATCAGGGATTGGATTAGAGGCTGTTTTGGTTAGTCCTATAATTAGGGGAATTCCTTCCATAGTTGGTTGAGCCATTGGCTATTTATTCCTGTAAGCAGGGAAGAATGAAGCAAGCAAGATTAATCTCCTATTCTCTTCTTCCTCCACGCCTCCTAAGCCCAGCCGGTTGAGAGGGGTATAACCTCCACCCTGGAAGACTCAGCCGGAGACTACGAGCTTCGTAGTCGAGGGCCAGCTACCCTAAACTACAGTGCCCTTGACAACCTGGTATCACGGTCTCGTCGATCCTCTCCCACCCGCTCCTCCCGTTCCTCTTCCTTGTTGCCCGACCCGATCGATTCGCCGCACCCCATCGCCCTCCTCACCAGCGTCCCGTCTCCCTCGCGCCAATCATGGCCGAGCCCTCCATGACCGACCTCATGGCAGCCATCAAGGCCCTCACCGACGACATGGCTACCATGAAGGCCGATATGGCCTCGCTGAAGAAGGAGAAGTCCGAGTCGTCCGCCGGCGGCGGTAGTGACGATCGGCGCGCGGAAGGTCAGCACCGACTACCCGCCCAAGCACAAGAAGTGGGATTTCCCACGCTTCGACGGCACCACCGACCCCATGCTCTTCCTCAACAAATGCGACTCCTACTTCCGCCAACACCGTACCATGGCGGAGGAACGCGTGTGGCAGGCTTCCTACCACCTCGACGGCGTCGCGCAGCTGTGGTATACCCAGCTCGAGGAGGACTCCGGCACGCCCACCTAGGCGCGCTTCAAGGAGTTCCTCAACCTGCGGTTCGGGCCGCCGCTCCGATCGGCGCCGCTGTTCGAACTCACCGAGTGCCGGCAAGACGGCACCGTCGAGAGTACTCCAACCGCCAGCGCTCTCGCCTCGGCGGGTCAATTTGGACGAGGAGCGGTAGCGTCGGCTCTACCGTGGCGGCTCATTGGCGCCGTTTCACCATGCCGTTCGCCTCCACAACCTCGACTTCGCTCGCATGTTGCCATGAGCATCGCGCGCCAGATCGAGCTGATGGAGGCCGAGCGCCCGACGCCGCCTGCGCGCCACGCGCGCCGCGGGGCATCCTACCTGCGCCCGCTCCTCGGGCTGCCCTGCCGCCACCACCACACCACCGGCATCGCTTCGCACCCGGCGCAGCGCGGCCGGCTCTGCGGTGACGGGAATCGCCGCCTCTCGCCCGAGGAGATGGCTGAGCACCGCCGTCTCGGTCTCTGTTTCAACTGCAACGAAATACACTCGCGGCCATAACCGTTTTTGCAGGCGCATCTTCTTCCTGGAGAGTGTCGAGATTGACGACGTCGCGAACGAGGCGGCGGCGGCCGCGCCCGACGCCGAGGCCCCCTGCTTTTCCCTTCAGGCCGTGGCTGGGGTCCCTGTGGCGGGTACCATGCAGATCCGCGTGGCCCTCGGTGCCGCAGCCCTCGTCGCTCTCCTCGACTCTGGCAGCACGCATAACTTCATCTCGGAGGCAGCGGCCCGGTGTTCCGGCCTTCCTCTGCGCCAGCGCCCCCGCCTCACCGCCTTGGTCACGAACGGCAAGCGCGTCACTGCGCGGCGTCATCCGCGACGCGACGCCGCTCATCGGCGGCGTCGCGTTCGGCCGACCTCTTCGTCATGCGGCGCTGGCCGGCACGACGTAAATCCCTGGGACACGGTGGGCTGAAGCGCGCTGTGGGCCCATCGTCTGGGACCTCGGCAACCGGCGCGATAGCGTTCCGACACCGGGGCGCCGATCTCCCTAGACAAAGCGTCGCGCCGCCTTCAAAGACTGCCCCTGGCGCCACCTCGGAGGCCGGCCCCTCTCTCGACAAGATCGCTGCTTGACGCGCAGACGGGGCTCTTCGCGGACCGGTGGTTCGCTTCAAACGCAGCGACGACCACCACATCACCCGAAGCCCGGCGCCCTGACCCGTCGCCAGATGGCCCTATCGGTACCCGCGGCGCACAAGGGACGAGTTGAGCGGCGATGCGCCGCTATGATCGGCGGGGATCGTCCGCCGCAGCGACTCGCCCTTCTCGTCGCCGGTCCTCCTCGTCAAAAAGCCGGACGGTTCGTGGCGTTTCTATGTCGACTACAGGGCGCTCAATGCGCTCACCGTCAAGGACGCCTTTCCGATCCGGTGGTTGACGAGCTCCTCGACGAGCTCCATGGCGCTAAGTTCTTCACCAAATTTGGACCTCGGTCCGGGTACCACCAAAGCGGATGCGGCCGGAAGATGTTCACAAGACGGCGTTCGCACCCACGATGGCCTCTATGAGTTCTGGTGATGGCATTCGGGCTATGCAATGCTAAACAACGTTCGAGCTCGATGAATGACGTGCTCGGCCGTTTCTCCGCCGCTTCGTCCCGGTATTTTTGATGATATTCTCATCTCTGGCAGGACATGGGCAGATCACCCACGTCATCTTCGGGCCGTCCCTCGATTTAATCTGCGACGCCACCGGCTCTTCGTCAAAGCGCCCAAATGTTCCTTTGAGCCCCCCTCCGTCGCCTACCTCGGCCACATCAATCTCCGCGCAGGGGTTGGCCATGGACCCGGCCAAGGTGCAGGCGATCCACGACTGGCCGGCTCCGCGCTCGGTGCGGGCAGTACGTGGCTTCCTCGGTCTGGCGGGCTACTACCGCAAGTTCGTCCACAGCTACGGGGCACTTGCTGCACCACTGTCGGCGCTCCTCAAGAAGGACGGCTTCTCCTGGGACGACGCGGCAGCCTCGGCGTTCGCGGCTCTCAAAGCCGCCATCACGGCCGCCCCCGTCCTCGCCATGCTAGACTTCACTAAGCTGTTCACCGTCGAGTGCGACGCGTCGACCGTCGGGTTTGGGGCGGTCCTGACTCAAGAAGGCCACCCGGTCGCCTTCTTCAGCCAGCCAGTGGCGCCCCACCACCGCGCGCTGGCCGCCTACGAGCGCGAACTTATCGGCCTCGTCCAGGCCGTACGGCACTGGCGGCCGTATCTCTGGGGGCGCCGCTTCATCGTCAAGACGGACCACTACAGCCTGAAGTATCTCCTCGACCAGCGCCTCGCCATGATCCCTCAGCACCACTGGGTCGGCAAGCTCTTGGGCTTCGACTTCTCGGTGGAGTACCACTCTGGCGCCACAAACATCATCGCTGACGCCCTCTCCCGCCGCTACACCAAAGAGGGGGAGGTCATGGTGATCTCGGTGCCCCGCTTCGACCTCGTCGACCGTCTGCGCCATGCCCAGGCCACCGACCCGGCCCTGGTCGCCCTCTACACCGAGGTCCGTGCGGACGCCCGCGCTACCCCCTGGGCGCTGGTGGATGGCATGGTCACCTACGACGGCCGCCTCTACATCCCACCCGCGTCGCCGCTACTCTAGGAGGTCGTGGCAGCCGTCCACAACGATGGCCACGAAGGCATCCACCGCACTCTCCATCGACTTCGGCGAGATTTCCACTTCCCCAACATGCGCCGCGATCGTGCGGGGAGTTCATGCAGTCGCCGTACTGCCAGAAGATACAAGTCGGACCACCCTCGGCGGCGGGGCTGCTGCAGCCGCTACCATTGCCATCCGCATGATGCCGGGCCGACATCGGCATCGACTTCATCGAGGCGGCCCAAGGTGTGAAGGCAAGACGATCATCCTCTCCGTGGTGGACCGCCCGGCAAAATCGCCACTTCATCCCCGTTAGCACACCTACACACATGAGTCCGTCGCCCGAGCTTTCTTCGCCGACATCGTTCGCCTCCATGGTGTTCCACAGTCCATTGTCTCGGACCGCGATCCGGTGTTTACGTCAGCGTTCTGACAGGAGCTTATGCGGCTCACCGGGACAAAGCTCTTCATGTCATCCGCCTTCCATCCGCAGACGGACGGACAGACCGAGGCCGCCAACCGCGTCATCGTCATGTACTTGCGCTGTTTCTCCGGTGACCGTCCATGCTAGTGGCTCAGGTGGCTGCCATGGGCGGAGTACATCTACAACACCGCCTACCAGTCCTCTCTCCGCGACACGCCGTTCCGGGTGGTCTACGGTCGGGATCCCCCGACCATTCACTCCTATGAGCCGGGCGAGACCCGGGTGGCCGCGGTGGCTCAGGAGATGGAGGAGCGCGCTGCTTTCCTCGACAACGTCCGCTATCGCTGGAGCGAGCTCAGCGGCGGCCTGAAAGCGCATTCACGACCAGCACCATCGCCAGGTGTCCTTCCAGGTCGGCGACTGGGCTTGGCTACGCCTTCGGCAGTGCGCTGCGGCGTCCCTCCCCAACGCGCCCAAGGGGAAGCTCAAGCCTCGCTATATCGGGCCGTATCAGGTCCTGGAGTTGATCAACGAGGTGGCTGTCCGCCTCCAGCTGCCCCCCGGAGCACGGCTCCACGACGTGTTCCACATCGGCGTCCTCAGGAAGTTCATCGGAACACCGCCGGCTACCCCTCCACCACTACCCCCACTACGGCACGGGGCTGCTGTTCCTGCACCAGCCAAGGTCGCCAAGGCCCGGATCGCTGAGGCGCGCGCCATTGCTCGTCGAATGGCGTGGCGAGCCACCATCCGCCGCTACTACAGGAGGATCTGGATGACTTCGCTCTTGGTTTCGGCTTTTCACTCGAGGACGAAATTTGGACTTCGAGGCGGGAGAGATGTCATGTGCGTGACGGGACGTATGCAAAGCGCCAGCGCCCATGACGACGTCTGCACATGGCTGAGCAAGCCTTGTATGTCCACCAACCGAAGGGCAACTTCGATGGCTAGAAATCGGGATTGGATTAGAGGCTGTTTTGGTTAGTCCTATAATTAGGGAATTCCTTCCATAGTTGGTTGAGCCATTGGCTATTTATTCTCATGGTGGGGAAGAATGAAGCAAGCAAGATTAATCTCCTATTCTCTTCTTCCTCCACGCCTCCTAAGCCCGGCCGGTTGAGAGGGGTATAACCTCCACCCGGAAGACTTCAAAGGAGACTACGAGCCAGAGTCGAGGGCCAGCTACTCCTAAACTACAAAGTGCCTTTTGATGAGACACACTGGTTTTTGAAACATCGCCGGTGGGCACCGCAACCCAGTTGCACCCGGTTTTGGAGAGAGAAAACTTCGTTTTGGACATCGGGTGCCCCTGAACCAGACTTGGCGCCGTCCCAACCTGGTCTGGTTCGACCTAGTTGAACGATCGGCCCGCACCCGACTCCGTTGTTACTCCGGTCTGTTCCTCGTTTCCCCTCTTCACCACAGAGGCGGCGGCGGCATAGGCTGCGGCGGCCGGTCGGGCGGGGGTGCCAGCACGGCGTAGGTTGGCGGGCGTCGTCGATAGGAGAGCGGGCCTATAGAAGATGGCTACAGGATCTGGCGCTTCTTCGTCGACTGGGTCGCGTGGAGCGAGAGAGAGGCAGGCGTTGTGCCCTTTCTGCCACACGGCGACGGTCGTGGAGCGGACGTCGAGAACCACAAAAAATCCAGACAAGCCATTCTACACTTGCAGGAATCGTGACTGGGTGAGTTTTCTTGATTTTGTTCTTGCTATATTTGGGCGTTTTGAAATCGGATGTAGGGTTTATCCTATTGATTTGGCTTTCGCTGTGAAATAGGGCAACGGTACCTGCAACTTCTTCATGTGGAAGCCAGAGAGCGCTGGAGATGGCATGGATGGTGCAGCAGTGATGGCTGCGTTGAAGGCTCTGGAGAATTCACTGTTGAACTTGAACAATGTTGTAGTTGCTTAGAGCACTGTTGTGGCTAGAATAGCTGGAGAGCAAATAGTTGTTAGGATGATGGTTGGGGCCAGTGTGTTTGTAGGTGTTGTTTGCTTTCTTGCTTTGTGCATGGTATTGTACAAGCAAGCATGAAGTATGCTTTGTAATGTTTGTAAAATATGAATGAAATGCAGTTTGAATGGAGTAACTTCAACTTGATTTGTTCCCTTTTTTAGTTGTAAAGTTAAAATTGTAGCATCACTACCTTCAACTTAACAGCTGACTTAATTTTAGCATGACAAACACAGGCATACCAGATCATTAATTATGGAACATCATACCAGATGGCAATATCAAGTTCACACAAACAATAGTCAGGTTCACTACATTACCAGATTACAATACCAGATTCACACCAACAATATCCAGGCTCAAAAGCACACAGATTACAATAGCAAGTTCATAGAACCACACAAAAGCACACCAAAAGCACAGGTGGCTCAAAAGGTTGCTTCTGTCTTGATGTTCCCAGTGCAGGCATCAGGCCCCTAGGCTACCTCCAGCTTGCTGTTTGGCCTGCCTCCTAGTGACTAGGGATCTTGGAACCCTGTAAGATGGCAGATGTGACCATGTTATCAACTACACTTGGCTTTAGATTAAGAACAGTGTTGGCAAGAAATGGATCACTTACTGCACTGATTGCTCAGGAGGTGTAGGCTCAGTTGGAGTTGTCTTCTTCTTCTTGCTGGTTTGTTTCCCCTTGGTGGAGGCCTTTCTCTTCTTCTTGGCTGGCTCTTCTGTTGTTTCTATGATCTCAACAACCTTTGGTTTATAAGTCCTTCTCTTCTTTGGAGGTGCAGGTGGTGGTGCATCAGGGTCTGCAACAATTTCATTGTAGGTTTTCTGCAGGTGTCCAAATCCACCACACCTTTTACACCTTCTCCTGCCCTTGCTGCTGGACCCACCTTCTTCAACTCCAACTATCCTTCTCTTCCTTGGCCTTCCTGCTGCTCTGTTGCATTTAGGAGGAAGGAGGTTGAAGCCAAGGTTCAGCTTTTCCCGTTCATCCTTGCTTGGCATTGGAGGCACTGGAGTTGCATAGGCTGCTTTGAACATGTCTACAGAATAGTAGTGGTCAACATAGTCCTCTAAGTCTACCCTTCTAGTGCCAATGAAAGCTAGGGCATGAACACATGGCAGACCAATTAACTGCCAACCTCTACAGGTGCACTCTCTCTTGTCTAGATCAACAATGAACCTCCAAGGGACTAGGTCCTTGTTGACTCCTCCAACTTCACCAACCATTGGGCCACTCTTGTGAATGTTGTACTTCAGATTTCTGCTTTTATTGTGCAGCTCCTTCATGACAGCTGGCAGAATCTTGAAGGCAGAAAACTTGGACAACAGTTGCATCCTGGTGCAAAATCTCTCCATGATCAACTACCTTATCTTGTCCATTAGCTCTACAACAGGTAATGTCTTCTCTTCCCTGATCCAACTGTTGAAAGTCTCTGCTATGTTGTTTGTGACATAGTCACATTTGCTTGCTGTGCTAAACTTACACCTTCCCATAGCTGCTTGTGATTGTCCTACAACCACCTAGTTGCCTTGGGGTCATGCCTTGTGCATCTCATTCTAGTGCCTATCATGGGTTGTCTGTCTATAGCACCTTGATGCAGGCCATAAGTTCCTCTCAAACACTTCTCCCCTAAACCTCTTCTGGAAATTCTTGACTAAATGTCTCGTGCATTCTCTGTGCTCCACCCCATTACTGAAAACTTTGGTAACAGCCTTGTCTATTTCTTTGCCTATAGTTAGTAAGCATGGAAACAATGTCAGGTGAGGAACATACAACACTCAATTGAAAAACAAGAGCACAATGAATGCAACATACCTACATCAGTTGAAATAACAAAACCATTTGGGGGAACCAATAGCCTTGTGCAGCATCTTCATGAACCATTCCCAATTCTCCTTGGTCTCACTGTCAAATACTCCATAGGCCACTAGGAACATCCAGTTGTGGCCATCTATCCTACAGCTGATGCTAGCTGTCCCTTCCACTTTGCTGTCAAAATTGTGGAATCAATTCCTAAATAAGGTCTGCAACCTTGCAGGAAGCCATCTATGCATGGCTTTAGTGCTACAAACATCCTACTGAATCTTCTTATCTACAATCTCCCACTCAATCTCTACAACACTGCCAGGACTCCTCTTCTCAATCTCCCTTTTCCGAGAAAACACATGTACAAAGCTATCTTTCCAGCCACCCATGATCTCATCTAAGGCCATTTGCTTGCGGTCCCAAACCACGTAGTAGCTCAGCTGTACACAAAAATTCTCCTCCAACTTCTGCTTCAAATCTTTAGCTCCAATAGTTGGATCTTCCCTAAGCCAGTTTATAACTCTGTCCTTCACCCAGTGATTGTTAGCCATATAGTTGTTCTGGAATTTGCTTGTGCTGGCACAATTATGCTTGTGTGGTAGCTTCTTAATCTGCAGCCATCAACCAACGGTTAGCACACAACAATTGATAACTAAATTAAACTAAATGAAGCATTACAAAGCTCATATACCTACCATGTCTTGCCATCAGGTAACTGAGATGCATGAATCCTCCACTGACATCTCTTGGCCTTACAATATGCTCGGTACCGCTGTGACACACTATATGGAACTACAAGTTCAACTTCATTAAGCACAGCATATTGTCTAATACATCTCTTAAAGCAGAAACTATCTTCAAAAGTAACACCAAGACCTATCTTAGGGTTATCTATGTCAGTGACATGAACAACACCGTCACAGTCCCTCCCATCGTCCACAACTAATGGGTCATCATCTTCTGGGTCACTGTCAGGATAGTAAGCAGGGTTAGCATCACCATCATCATTGACCCCATCCTTGTACTTCTCATTCTCATCATCTACTCCTACATACTCCACTTCATCAGCCTCTCCCCAGTCATCTTCAGCAGTATCTTCTTCTTCTTCTTCTTCAGCAATAGCATCATCATCTTCACCATCATTATCAAGATTAAGACCCTCATCACCATTAGCATCAGCCTCACAATTGCCATCATCATTAAGATCAACAGCTTCACCATTGTCATCAGCTACTAGATTAGGCAGTATCATAGCTATTGGCTGACAATTAACCTGACTCTCCTGAGTGATAATAACAGACTGAGAAGACTGAGAGGCATTGGCATTACAACACTTAGACTTTAGCAAACGAGGACCAGTGTCAACAACATGTACAATCAGTGGCACCTTCCTACTGTCCCAATACACATCAAATGCATGTAACAGAGCAGAATCAGAATCTATGCACAGTCTCATCCTTGGTTTTGTCAAAGAAGGTGACCTGTAGTTCTTGGTCGACCCCATGGACTATCTCCTCACCAAGGCACCCAAGAAACCCCATCCAAGAGAATTTATCCTTGTCTACCACACGCATGTAATTAGCAGTTACATGATAATCATCGAGCCCATCTAGTCTTTGCTCTACATATGCAGGTACGCTAATCGCCAGTCTACACGCGGAAGTCGGATCCATCCTAAATCAACACAAAGGATAACAACCAAACTAAATGATTTCAAAACCGCAAGCATTCTACCACATCCGCAGGCATTCATCTGCAAATAGTAGGGATTCAAAAGACTCATCCTTTCACTAGCCATTTGAATTGCAGAACCCTAGGTAGAGACCTAGGGCACTGCCCGTTCTTCGAGCTGGGGGGCTTCATCTTCGGGGCGCGGGGGAACTCTAGATCCTCAACCCCCATGGCGGATGATGGCCGACGCTCGATCTGTCAGCGGCGGCGGGCACTGGGTGGACGGCGGCGTGACGAGCAGTGGAGATGAGTGGGTGGCGGCGCGATTGGGAGTGAGCGGCGGCAGCGGGATTGGGGAATGGCGCGCCTGGAACCCTAACGACGGAGTCAGGTGTGGGCCGGTCGTTCAACTGGGTCGAACCAGACCAGGTTGGAACGGCGCCAAGTCTGGTTCAGTGGCACCCAATGTCCAAAACGAAGTTTTCTCTCTCCAAAACCAGGTGCAACTGGGTTGCAGTGCCCACTGGCAGTATTTCCAAAAACCAGAGTGTCTCATGGCAAAAGATGGAAAACGCAGTGTCCGCCAGCAAAGACGCGTCATTTGGCATGTCCAATAGCAAAATTTGCCTAAAGATTAATGGCAAACAATATTTTAAAATGACAAGATACCTGGTTTATGACTAATAGCATGACATATCCACATGCAAAGGCCAAATTTCCAAAGGTTTTCTCTGTTGTATTTCTACTCTTGACAATTGAAATAATCTGCATAGCATACCAGGTCAGTTATGTGAGTAAATAAATATTAAGAAGAATTACATTATGTAAGAAAAAAGTACAAACCATAGGATTACAAAGCCTACTTGATAAGAAGGCCAAGAAATCCTGAGTAGATGAAGGTGTTAAGCCTTGAGGTCCTAATAGCAAACCATAGGATTCAGTTGTGCTTATTGTTCGGTTAGAAGGAAAAATGGAGGTGTGACCCGTTTGCGGAATCATCTAGCTAGAGTGGCGGGGGATGTGGTGGCATGCCAAAATGTGCCAAAGTTTGTGAGGAACATAATGTTGGGAGAGAATGCAAGAGAAAAAAGAATAGGATGGATGCTAAGGAACATCATCTCTATGTAGAAAAGACGATTATGGAGGAAGCATATGGAGATGATAGGTCTAACATTTCTCGTGATGAAGATGGGCATCTTGAATGGGCATAAAGAGAACCAATGAGGGAGACAGAGAGGTTAGGTGTTAGCTATTCACCATTGTGTGGGGCAAGCGGCAGCAGCCTAGTACATATTGAAAGATGCAATAGTAACACGCCACTTTTAGGGAGAGCAAGTGCCTCGAGTAGTCAGACTACAACTAGTAGGTTCGACCGGAGTCCTAGTGTTTCACAAACTTCATTTGATTTAGATTTGGCACGTAGTAAGGCACCGTCGCAGCCTAGGGTGGACATCATGCTGCAAGGTGATTCCAAAGTGAGACTTGGAAAAACTTGGTCCAAGTGGTTCCATGCCAATGATATTCCCGGAAAGAAAGTTACTGCTCATATTTTGTATTAGCCATTAAATTAACCCAACAGCTTAGAGAAGGAGTGACTATTCCATCGGGAAGACAAATAGATGGTCCTTTGCCAGATATGAACTATGAAGATATGCTAGCTCAGATGGAAGAGTATAAGGAAAATTGGGCTCGATATGGAGTCACTGTGACGTGTGATTCATAGATAGGACCTGCATCATTAAATTCATGATAGTTTGCAATGGCCGCATGCTTTTCCACAATTCCGTGAATGCAACCGCTCATTCTCAAAATGATATGCTCATAAATAAATGCAACATTTTGAAAATGATCGGTTGCATTCATGAAACTATGGAAAAGCATGCAGCCATCACAAAATATCATGAAATTGATGGTGCACATCTTGAATAGTCCTATCCATGAATCACACGTCATAGTGACTCCGTATCAAGCCCAATTTTCCTTATACTATTCCATCTGAGATAGCATATCTTCATAGTTCATATATGGCAAAGGACCATCTATCTGTCTTCCTGATGGAATAGTCACTCATTCTCCAAACTCTTGGGTTAATTTAACGGCTGATACAAAATATGGGCAGTTAGCTTTCCTTCTAGGAATATCATTGGCATGGAACCACTTCGACTAAGTTTTTCCAAGTCTCACTTTGGAATCCCCTTGGAGCATAATATCCACCCTAGGCTGTGACACTTCCTTATTATGTGCCAATTCTAAATCAAATAAAGTTTGTGAAACACTTGGACTCCGGTAGGACCTACCAGTTGTAATCTGACTACCCAAGCCACTTGCTCTTCCTAAAGGTGGCGTGTTAATATTTGCATCTTCCAGTACCTACAAGCGGTCGACTGTCGCCTACCGCACACAATGGTGAATATCCAACACCTGACCTCCCTGTCTGCCTCATTGATTCTCTTAATGCCCATTCAAGTTGCCAATCTTCATCACAAGGAATGTTAGACCTTCTAGCATCTCCATATGTTTCCTCTATAATTGCCTTTTTCCGCATAGAGACGATGTTCCTTATCATCCATCCTTTTTTCCCTCTTGCATTCTCTCCCAACATTATGTTCCTCGCAAACTTTGGCACATTTTAGCATGACACCACATTCCCCGCCACTACAGCCAGATGATTCCGCAAAACAGGTCACACCTTTTCCTTCTAACCGAACAATAAGCACAACTGAATCCATTGTTTTTCCACTTATCTCCATGACTCCAAGGCTCCCTAATTGGTCCTCATAGATGCACCTCAGTTCCTACAATTCAAAAGAAAGAAAATGAATTAACTTGGTACTAAAATGTGATTTAACTTATATTGAATTGAAATCTTAGCAAACTGAGAATTAACTATTTAGAACCTCACCAAACAAGTGTGGGTTGTGCACAAATAAATTAGGATATGGTGTAAAACACGTGCAGCAAGGATGGCAATATTAAATATACACAAATGCATTATTTCATTATCAAAACAATTAACCAAATCATGAGAAAACTCAACATAGCATTGATCAAAGTGTGAGCAAACACTAATCACAGGAACTATCCACAAACCATAGTTTTGTAGCCCTACAAATACTCATCAATGATGCTAACATACATCTATATATACAATATTTATACAATTACATACTAACTGATTATTTAGATAATTTATCAAATATTCACACTATTCTTTTTGGATAGAGGAAAACTACAAAAGCTAGCCTACAGCAGTATGACGCTACTGTAAAAATTGCAGAGCAACTAGAGTTAACATGCAACTCTTAAAATGCTACACCAAAAACGCTAAAACCATTTTAAGTTTTTCAATAGGGGTGTAGTCCTAGGCATGCCTAGCATACTGAGAAACCTACAGAGATACTTCACACATTCTATTAATTAGCTAGTATTACATTGACACAAAGAAAAAAGCTCATATTTGTTACACTAACACATAGACAAAGCTCATATTACAGTACAAATATGTGCTGGATAAAAGTAAAACCACTGGAAAATAGTCAAATGCCGTGCAAAACCATTGTAGTGCACCGCCATTGCAAAATCGTATACAAGCTCGCCTGTTTTACTCCTCACAACATCAACGGCTCCACTGGAGTCGCTATCACCAACGTCACCATGTACCTTTCCCTTACCCTTGCCACAATGTTGGCGCTCCATCGCAGCCGTTCTGCCTTGCCCACCAATGGCTTTGGGATGTTGTTCTTCTATCCTCACCATAACGCTGTGACGGCCAGGTGATGGAGGGTGCTTGGTGGGCAATGGTGGCAGCGCGCGAGGGAGAGGCGTGTCGGCTGCTACCCCAGGCTACGACAGCGGCGTGGTCAAGGACAATGTGGAGCATGTTCGCTTGCTCGTATACGATTGTAGATTATAAACTGGAACAGTATTTTTCTCTCACACCAAACCAGCCAACAATAAATAATCCACGATCGTTTACGACGAAACGACGAACAGGCTGCTAGACCTCAAGTGCAGAATTGTACAGAGTGAGTTCTAGTCCATTGGAGTAAATAAATCAATAGTACTAGTACTAGCACTAGTGAGTACTACTCCCGATAGTAAAGCTACGAAGCTGACACGCCATGCATTTTGTTTGTTTGTTTGATACAGAAACAAGACTGGACTGAACTCTAATTTTCAGACTACATCATGACCATGAATAAGAAAAGGTGTGTGAGAATAATTACGGATTATTTTTGCAGTTTGCTTGTTTGATGCAGAAACAACATTGACTAGTGAGACGACTCACGGGCCCCCGTAGTCGTCCTCAGGGCGACAGGGGCGACGTCCAACCCCGCGCCGCCAGCCCACCTTCCTCGTTCCCTTCGGCCTCGCCGTCGTCCGAGCAGGTCGTCGGGATGCCCGCGCGTCTACAAGGAAGGTGGCGGCGGGGCTTTTCCCTTTACCCCGCTATCAACGGCGCAGGGCGGAGCAGCGGCCTGTTGTGCGACGGCGACGGCGAGGTCCGGCGGCGGCGGGCTCTCTGGGGCCAGATCCGGTGCCTCCTTGTGTGGATCCGGTGGCCTACCGGCTGGATCTGTGCGGAGCTCGGCCGGTCGGTTGGAGGAGGAGGCGGGGGCAGAGCTCGGCCCGTCGGAGGCATCAGGCCGCCAGCGTGCGGGCTGTGACGACGCGGAGGGCGTGGAGGCGGCAGTGCAAGGGAGCAGAGGTGGCGGCCCAATGGTGGCGTGGTGATGCGGGCAGCTGCGTGCGCCGCCAGACGTCGTGGTGCGCTAGTTGTGCAACGTGGTGCCGTGGTGGCATGGATGGCCTGCTCGTTCGCGTCTGCGGCACCATGGCGGCATGGCGGGCGATGGTCGAGCGGGGCACATCAGCCTCTCACAGTTCGGCGACTGCGACAGTGAAGGCGTCCTCCGCTACTACCTGCGGCTTGGGGCTGGTGGCCCTGTCGGTGGGCTCGGTGGGGAAGGCTGCCACAGCGAGTACGGGCCGGCCACTGTCGTGCATGGGGTTGAGGCGCCATGGCGAAAGCTTTGCCCGTTCTTTGGGCCGATGATGGCGACGCCTTTGGGCGTCGCTTACTTTCCTGGAAGCGTCTATCGAAAGGCCCTCTTCCCTTGTGCGGCGTGTTCTTCCTGGGTGTATAACCTTGACCTTGTGGTTAGGCGACGGCGGCGTCGATGGCGTCGCTTTGGAAGGTTGTGCCCTGTCAGTATGTGGCAGCGGCCGGTGCGTGGCAAGGAAGGTGGAGGCCTAGTTGAGGATTCAAGCTACCGGTGTCCATGGTGGTCGAAGGCAGCCAGGATGAGTGTGTTGACAAGCGAATAGAGGGCTTCGCATCTGTTTGCCCGTGGAGACCCTAGACCGGTATAGGTGGCGCCCACAAAGTTAGCGAGGAGGCCGATGTGGGAGGTGGTGGCCAGTAGATTTGTGTTGGCAAGGTGATCTGCGTGGAGTGGCGGCGGGCGGTCTCGCTCAGCGGTGATCGTTCTGGTGCAAGGAGGCACTCTCATGGCTGCTGGAGTTGGCGTGTTGCTGGAAGCGACATGGTTCGTTCATGGATCTCAGTGGTCGGGGTCGGATAGGTGAGCGCCAGAGGCGGCCACTCACGCTTGAGTTGGCAGCTTGCAGCGGACTACATCGGCTAGCCCTACTTGGCAATGACTAGTCCGACGTGGAACAACGTCTTGAGAGGCGACGTAAGCGGATTCGATTGTGGGAAGGCTACATGGCTTGCAGCGACCTGTTGTGATTAGCTCTGCTTCGCATAGGGCTGGACAAAATACTCGCGGCTCGCCAACTCGCTCGACTCGTGTCTGGCTCGGCTCGGCTCGTTTTAATTTTTTTCATGAGTTGAGCTGGAAGTCTAGCTCGCTGTTTTAACGAGCCAGCTCGAGTCAGCTCGCGAGCTGCTCATGAGCTCAAACGAGCTGATGCCTTTCAACCTACGACCATGAATCCAGAAGATGATGATGCTGACCTAGAAGTGTACATCTATATGTAATCCTTATTTTTAGCTATTTTAGATGAATTTTAATTTTATATACCATGTTCGCTTGATCGTTTCTATGGCTTATAAACCGGCTGATGCTGTTTTGTTGTGAGAGAAAAACGTTGTATCATGGTTGATAAGCATGGTTGAAATGAAGCGAACAGGGTGATAATTGTTGTGGTACTTAAATGTTGATTTATGGATTATTTTTCAGGGAGAAGATGATGATGCTGACATTAAATTTGTAGACTTTCCTAAGTCTGTGGTGGCAAGCAACTAGTAAATATGCTAGAACTGCATGGATCATGGATGGACCAGTTATGTTGCATGGTTGATAGTTTTGATGAACCTGATATGTATTAATCATGTATGGTTGCATAATGGTGGACGTTACCATCTGAAATTATTGTGGCATGAACATTATAAACATGTGTGTCCTATTTTTTTAAGTAACTCGCGAGCTAAACGAGCCCGCTCGAGCTCGCTAACGAGCCAAGCTGAGCTGCCCCTCTAGCTTATAATATTAACGAGCCGAGCCGAGCTGGCTCGTTAGCCTAACGAGACAGCTCGAGTTGGACCGAGCCGAGCCGAGCTGGCTCGATATCTAGCCCTAGCTTCGTAGCGAGCTATCTCGGTGTGGGACTTCATCGGCAACGACAGCGCGAGCAGTGACGACGGTGTTTTGTCTTGACGCCTTTGTCGACCGGGGAACGGTGGTCTGCAGGTGGTGTGGTGTGCAGCTTCCTTGAGTTTTGACTTTGTTGGGGTCGCATCGATGTCCCAGTCCAACCGTCTAGAGTTGTTTTTCTCTTTCAATTTGCGTTCGGCGCGTGTTTGTCCCGATCCAACCGGTCCGAATTGTTCTTTTTTCTAGTTTTTTCGTGTTGACGTGTTGCTTTGTTGTTGCCGAATCTTGGTTGATCTTCTTTTTAATGTAGTTGGTAGCTCTTCGACCTGATTCGTTTAAAAAAACTACATTGACTGAATCCACCATTACGGATGCTATCAAAGAGCGGGGAGAGCGTGAGGTACTGGCCACGTCATGCCTGCAGCGTCGTATGCGGACGGAGAGGCAAGCTGCGGAGAGGTCAGAGCCCGCGCAGGCGGAGCTGGAGGCTGCCTCGTCCCCGACGTCCACCGCGTGGGCACGGGAGGTTCTTCGACCAGCCAGCCGCTGGAGCCGTCGTTGGACGGCGAGGGATGGCGCGGTAGCGGAGTGGGGTAGTGGCAGCGGGTGGCGCGGACGCGCGGTGTGCCGGTGTCGCTGGCGGCGGGCCGAGCTGGGGGCAGGACTACATATCGAGCCAGTTCGTTCGGCTCGGTCCAATTCGAGCGAGCTCGATAGGCTACGTTAATATTATAAGCCAGAGGATAGCTTAACTCGGTTGGTTAGTGAGTTTGAGCTGGCTCGTTTAGCTCATGAGCTAGTATAAAAATAGGATACACATGTTTATAATGTTCATATCACAATAATTTCAGAAAGTGACGTTCACCATTATGTAAACATACATGATTAATATATATCAGGTTCATCAAAAGTATCAATCATTCAATATAACTGGTCCATTTATGATTCATGCAGTTTCAACATACTTACTAGTTGCTTGCCACCACAGACTTTAAAAAGTCCACAAATTCAATGTCGGCATCATTATCTTCTCCCTGGAAAATAATCCATAAATCAACATTTAAATACTACAACAATTATAAAATCAAAATTCATATGAAACAGCTGAAAATAAGGATCACGTATAAATGTAATAGGTGTACACTTCTATGTTAGCATCATCATCTTCTGGATTTATGGTCGTGGACTGATAGGCCTCAGCTCATTTGAGCTCGTGAGCAACTCGCGAGCTGACTCATTTAAACAGCGAGCTAAACTTTCAGCTCAGCTCTTAAAAAAGTTAAAACGAGCCGAGTCGAGCCAAGCCGGACTCGAGTCAAGCGAGTTGGCCGTCACGAATATTTTGTCCCGCCGGGAGCGGGACTGCGGCGCAGCGCTGGCCAATTTGCTTGGGTGTGGTTATTTGTTGGGCTGGCCATCCTGGGCGTGCGGGAATTGGGCCTTTTTGGCGCGAGAATTGGGCGGTATTCCAAATTCAGCTGAAATATTTGGCCGATAAAGTTTTTTTCCAACACCCGTCGAAAACAGCGAGATTTTGGATTTTTCGGCGAAATTTGGGCGATATTGAAAACCCTGCCTGCTATTCACGAACGGAAGAGGTAGCAGTGAAGTCCCGTGATTAAAAATGGCAGTAGGTAAATTCGCATCGGGTATTGGTATCACCACCAGCAAAATATAGCCCCATCAAAATCCTCACACCCGTCGCGGATACAGCCTGTTCGTTTGGCTGTGGCTTATCGTAAACGATCGTAAATTTTCAGTCGAAACAGTATTTTTCTCTCACATAAATCAGTCAGCAGTACTTTTTCACGAACCAGCAACGAAACGAACTAGCCAACCGAACACACCGAAGAAAATTCCCCAGACCCGCACCTGGCTGGGTAAACCCCACCCGTCGGGTCACCTATATACCCGACGACAAGTTAAACAATCTTAGTTGCAACAGCAGCGCACATGACAATAAAAAAGAACACACAAAGTTTAGATGAAATTTTAGCAACGACCAGACACCAGTCGTGCAATACCATAAATCCATAATCCTTACCTCAAGTAGTACTTAAGTAGCAGTAGACAGTAGATAAGACATTACATAAATCCATAATCCTAACATCAATAGGAAAATGGATGATGGGGTGTGGGATTGGCTTAAACATCTAAGGGCGTGTTTGATAACGTGGCCTGACGGTCCGGCTACGTTCCCGGGCTGCAACTCGCGTATTTGGTTTACTTGGCCCACTCGCGAGCCTGGCTCTCACGGGCCAAAATGCACTCTCTCTCCTGCCTCCTTGAAAACGGAAAAAGAAGAAGGAAAAAGTCTGCATTACCTCCCTCAATTTTCACGAAAATCCGCCTTTTCTACCTGAGCTCTAAAACCGGACAAAATATCTCCCTCAACTTTTAAAACCGTTCATCTTACCTTCCTGCCCCGGTTATAAGCGGTTTTGAAGGCGGTTTTATCTTTTTCTTTTTATTTATTTTCGACTAAATCTTTGAAAAATCATAGTAAATCACAAAAAAATCATAAAATAGAAAGTGCAACTTTGTTGGACTCTATATGAGTAGATCTACACAATGAACATATAATATGGTATGCTTTAGTACAAAATTTTTATTGTAGCTTTACATCTATATTTTCTGTAATTAAATGGAATAATTCATAGCTGCAGTTTCGATGGTTCAATTGTGGTGAAATTTTTATGGTGAGTTAATTATTGTATGTTTAAACTATAGTAAAAATTTTATACTCATTGGATCATGTATAACTTAGTTATAGATTTTATTTAGGTTTATGCTTGTTAAATATAAATAAATCTATAACTAAGCTATACATGATCCAATGAATATGAAATTTTTACTATAGTTCAATCATACAATAATTAGCCTACCATAAAAATTTCATCACAGTTGCACCATAGAAACTGCAGCTATGAATTATTTCAATTAATTACAGAAAAGAATAGATCTAAAGTCACAACAAAAACTTAATACTAATGCATACCATATTATATGTTTAATGTGTAGATCTACTCATGTGGAGTCGAATAAAATTAAATTTTCCATTTTATGATTTTTCTACAATTTATTATGATTTTTTAAAGATTTGGCTGTAATAAATAAAAAAGAAAAAGACAAAACTATCAAAACTGCTTATAATAGAGTCAGGGAGGTAAGATGAATGATTTTAAAAGTTGAGGGACGTGTTTTGTCTGGTTTTGGAGTTTAGGAAGGAAAAACATAATTTCATAAAAATTGAGAGAGGTAACGTGGGGAATCGTTTTTTCACAGCCTGGCCCAACAGAGCGAGCGGGTGGCCCGACGGAGCGAGTGGGTGAGGATTGGGTCACCTACGGCCTCTCACCTGTGCGGTCTCAACTTTCCTCTCGTCCCCTGTTTCACGCGGTCGTACGGGGCACCAGCACGGCGCTGGCGACGATGAAGGGCACCCGCGTCAAGGGGAGCCGCCGGCGGCGACGCATGGGGCAACCGCGGACAGGGATGCCGCCGGCAACGACTCACGGGGCCAGCTGGGCGGCGGCGAGCACGAGCCCGCCCACGCCGCGCGCGAGGATGGACCAGTACTCCATGGGCGGCGAGCACCAGCTTCGGCTCCGGGGAGCGAGCGAGAGGGACGCATGGGTGAAGGTTTTCTCCGTTTAGAGACCCGCAGTGTCGGGTGTCGGGTCGCCGGGTCCCTATTGCTGTCGTGATTGGCGAGCAAATTCCTGGCAGACACACCCACCTGCAGCAGGGCAGGGGCAGCTATCCCGTGTGAAGCCGAGGCCAGAGAATAGCAATATCTCCTACTAATAATTAACTAGCTAACAGTTAATAGACATTTAGCTATTAGCTAGTTGAATATTAGCACTAATGAATCCAGACCATAATTCTCTGGCATCTTAGTACCTCGTGCTCTAATCAACACGCGCAGTTAGCCAAAATGAGCAATGTTCTTCGGTGCCCCCTAACACGCTAACAACTGTCGCTGGTAAGTCCGGCGAGGTCGTCGTGATTCGACATTTTTATGTTGGCCACTCCAACTCATCACCAACTTCTCCAAATATTTGTTTTATTTTTACCGCGTACAGATGCGAATTAGGAGCACGCCACTGCACCGATCGATGCCATTAAAACATTATAAACACGCGCTCATCACACTCCTGGACGCGCGCCGTAGCCAACAGAGAATCCCCCGCACGCACACCATGCGGCTGGTGTCCTCCATCCGTGCCGCTCTGTGCCTTTTGCTCGTCGTCGTCCTCGCCAGCGACCGCGAGCCCGCGGCGGCCGTCACGCTGTCGACGTCGTCGCGGTGGATCGTGGACCCGGCGGGGCACCGGGTGAAGCTGGCCTGCGTGAACTGGCCGTCGCACCTGGAGCCCGTGGTGACCGAGGGGCTCGGCAGGCAGCCCGTAGGCGCCATCTCCGGGATGATCGTCTCCTTGGGGTTCAACTGCGTCCGCCTCACGTACCCGATCGCGCTGGCGACCAACGCCTCGCTGTCGGCGCTCACCGTGCGGCAGTCCCTCCTGGCCCACGGCCTCTCGGAGACGGTCGGCGGCGTCGAGGTCAACAACCCCGGCTTCCTCGACCTCACACTCATCGACTCGCTCAAGGCAATGCCCGCACGCACGCTAGCTTTGCCCGCAGCCATCTCCTGACTTCCTGAGAGGAGCTGGTACTGTTCGATCGTTTTAATAACCTTCAAGCTTCTGGCCACCGCCGGCCGTATGCAATGCCATGCAGGCTGTGGTGAACGCCCTGGGGGAGAAGAACGTCATGGTGATCCTGGACAACCACGTGAGCACGCCGGGGTGGTGCTGCAGCAACGACGACGGCAATGGGTTCTTCGGCGACAGGGACTTCGACCCAAACGTGTGGGTGGACGGGCTGGGCAGCATGGCCACCATCTTCGCCGACGTGCCCAACGTCGTCGGCATCAGCCTGCGGAACGAGCTCCGTGGCCCGAGGCAGAACCCCGAAGATTGGTACACGTAAGTTATTGGTTGTTCACCATCGAAGTCGAATGCAGATTTTGCACGTACGTACATTTTGCTTTTTTAAAAAAAAAAATCAGAAACTGCACCGGACTGCTGCCGGGGCAGGTACATGCAGAGGGGCGCGGAGGCGGTTCACGCGGCGAACCCTCGGGCGCTGGTGATCATGGGCGGCCTGAGCTACGACTACGACCTGTCCTTCCTGGCCGCGAGGCAGGTGGGCGTCAGCTTCGCGGCGGAGAACAAGCTGGTGTTCGAGGTGCACTGGTACAGCTTCTCGGACGCGCGCGCGTGGGAGGCGGAGGGCGCCAACGAGGTGTGCGGCCGCGCCGCGCGTGACTTCACGCGCCGCGGCGCGTTCCTGCTCGCCCGGGGCTTCCCGCTCTTCCTCAGCGAGTTCGGCGCCGACTCCCGCGGCGGCGACCGCAAGGACAACCGGTACTTCCCGTGCGCCGCCGCCGTGGCCGCGGAGCACGACGTGGACTGGGCGTACTGGGCGCTGCAGGGCAGCTACGCCCTGCGGCAGGGCGTCGCCGGGATGGACGAGGTGTACGGCGTCCTCGACTGGTCCTGGAGCAAGCCCCGCAACGCGACCGTGCTCCCGAGGATCCAGGCGTTGCAGCGGCCACTCCAAGGTTAGTCGATATCGCTGCTCCAGATTCCAATGGCGTGCGTGCATCGCTGCATACTGACGCGTGGTTGGTTTTGACTGGCGGGCGTGTTCATCCAGGGCCTGGCTACCGCGAGGCGCTGCCGTACACCGTGCTGTTCCACCCGCTCACGGGGCTCTGCGCGGTGCGGCACGCGGCCACGGCGACGACGACGCTGGAGCTGGGCCCGTGCAACGAGACGGACGCGTGGGCGTACGCGCCGCCGTCGTCGACGCTCGTTCTAAGGGACGCCGCGGCAGCGGGGCTCCCGTGCCTGCGGGCCGAGGGGCGTGGGCAGCCCGCGCGTCTCAGCACCAACGCCTGCGGCGACCCCCTGTCAACGTGGCGCCTGGCGACAGACTCCGCGATGCACGTCGCCGTCGACGCCGCTGCTCTTGGGCTGGGCGGCGGCGGCATGCTGTGCCTGGACGTGGGCACGGACAGCAGGAGCATCGTGACGAACCCGTGCGCGTGCCAGCACCGGGACGGGACGTGCGACCCGGAGGGCCAGTGGTTCAAACTGGTCACAAGCACAAGGCGCGTCGCGCGCAGGCCGGCCACGCTCGCCTAGATCATAGGCTATTCTTGACGAAGTTTGTAGGATGAACACCGGAGTCAGCACTCAGCAGACGGGACGCGTATGCCGATCTTCTGACAGTTCGGGGAAAAAAAGAGAGGAAAGAATCAACTACTGAATGGATCTAAGAAATTGATTAAACAGGAGCTATCGAACAAACTCGTTCTGCTGAGCTTCCATAATCTTTCCAGATTCATTCCTCGCGTTCAGTCCTCTCTTGATAAATTTGGTTCTTTAGCTTAGACCTCCAATTTCGAAAACTTTGAACTCATTGAATGCGCCTTCACGAAGTCCTCTCCATGGGGAAATCAGAATGTTCTCTTCTTGTCACCCCACAAAAAAGTCTGCCACCTCAGGCACCAATTTTCAGTTATATAACCCAAAGTCTCCTTCCTCTCGAAAACATTACTATTTGATTATTGATGAGCTAGTGTTGTTGTTTGGCTTGATTGAAAGTTGGACCCTACAATCACTCAGGTTGTTTACAATTGACTATCACTAGCTCTTTCATGTAGTTAATTAGGAACTGTGACAATTCCAAACAAAAAAAGACGAAGTTTAGAACCTATTTCACCTGGCTCTGACTCCTAGCTATGCACGAAGGAGCCAGATTCGGTAAGCCAAAAATAGTGTCCGTCTTTGTAAATGGCCATTAACAGAGACCATTTGTTAGAGGCGGTTAGTTTGCCCGCCTCTAAAAAACTGGTCTCTAAAAATCTTCTCTGCGGTAGTGTTCATGGGCCTCTAGTTATTTTAAGAAGAGAGATAAAAAGAGCTCCATGCTATCGTACATGGAGAAGCTAGAGCCGAAGCTCCTCCTAACATGCCTCAGTAGTTCATAGCCAAAATGTGGTTCAAGGCAAGCTCTAAATAGTTTTCATATACCTTTTCTAAATATTTAGTTCGAAAGAAGGAAGTTTACTGATCATCATTAAATCGAGTTGATACAAAAAAAATTGAAAGCACCCCAACCTCTGCACCAAAGGATACACACAACAACTTTAATCAAAGTTACATACTTAACAATAACAATCAGTCTAAAGGTCAAATATTTAGTTGGTATCTAGATAAGTTACAGTGGAAAAGAAAGAGTGCTTACCAACAAAAACGAGTGAAGGTTGAAGAAATTAGGATTCCTCATCTTTTACAGGAGTCCAGTGTGCAGAGTCCGTCTTCTTTCTAACAGCGAAGCCAGCCATGAAACCGAGCAGCATCGCAACCATCACACAGCCAGCAATTGCCATATATGTCAATTTTTTTGGCATCACACCAACCAGCTTATGCTCATCAGGTGTGCTATCAGTATCGACTTGCCGCGAGAGTATTTCAACCATATCATGGACTTGCCCATCATGGTTCCCAATGTACGCTAGTGTCAACTTCTCCCTTGTGGCCACAAGTTTCGTGTACCCGAACTCACCGCTGCGGTACATGGACCTCTGTGGCTGAGGGAATATGGGAACTTTGGGGTGGTCAGGTCTCGGTTCCCAGCTTGGCTGGTAATCTTGCCCAGCCATCCCGATCACAACATGAGCAGGAGCACCAGGGTACACAAAGCTTGACGACGTGTTAAGGCACTGATAGTTCTTCATGGGGCAGAATCTCTCATACCTGTGAATATGCCCCCACAGAGCAAGTGTCACGCTGTGTTTCACAAAGAGAGGTTCCAGATGCTGAATCATCTGCTCCCTGTGAGCTGTGTCCTTGACCTCATTGCTTGAGGTGTACATCGGTCGGTGACCCTGGAACACGATGAATGGTGTTCGACTCCGGTTGACACTCTCAAGGTCAGCTTTTATATAGTTGTACTGATCACTGCCATGAGTGAAATCAGTTTCAGTGGACATGTAAACAAAATGAACAACACCTGCATCAAATGAGTAGTAGAGATTCCGAGTGTCAGGAGCACTGGTGCCAGTAGGGAAAGAGGAGTTTCCAGGCATTCTGAACTTGATGCTGTATGGTACACCACATTCACCGCCGCTATCCTTCCCATTATATATGTTTGCAGCCCAGGTGGGTTTCCAAGGTTGGGAAGGCCAGTCATACTCATGATTTCCAATGCAGACATGGTATGGTGTATTCGCAGCAATAGGTTCAATCTGTTCGAAGAAATGATCCCATAACCATGCATAACCTTTAGCATAGCTGATGTCACCGATATGTGAAATGACTGCAGCTTTGTCTTCATGGGCTTGAAGATCACGGAGGATCCATTTCACAGTTGACAAACTTTCTTGAGGTGTTCGAAAGTAGGTGTTGTAAGGAACATAAGTGCCCAGATCACCAAAGAGGAATGCAATGGTCTCATTGGCCTCAATGTCACGTGAGATGAAGCTATATGTCTCACTCCAACCTCCTGAATCATTGCCATTGCCAACCTACCAATAACAGTTAAACTTGAAAAGATCAGGTGAATGTGACATATGATGGAATATTTATACCAAATGCTGATGATGTTGGATGCTCATCATGGTTGAAACTTGAAACTATGAGCTATGAAAAATAATTATTTGTTTGACCTAGTTTAGCTTGTCACGCAAATGTGGTTGCTCCAGGAGTTTATTTGTTGATATTTATTAAGACATCTCTTCAAAATGGATGAAATGTTCCCTATCGAGGACCAAGCCAGCTGTTCCTAACATCAAAATCTAAGCTTTTACAATGGAGTCCTGCTCTTTGTGCTTCACTAATAAAGACTAAAACAGCCCAGGTCCAAGCTCGATTATCTGCGACAAGCAAAGATCCTAATTCTAGTGAACTTCAAAGCGCAACTGTCATTCCATGTTAAATTATATTAATAGTACTCCATGCTAAAAAATTATATAAATTGTTACTTCAGGTAAACTTATTATGTTTTATTCGAAAAATCGTAGCATATGTACATTGCTAGTTTAATAGTAAGCACTCCATTTTTTCTAGAGAAAATTCAACACATTGAGCACTATGGTATAGGTTGAATGAAATGCCTATTTATGCCATTTTAGTAAATTAGAGTTCACTCTTAGACCTAAAATCTAGATTCTTAATTAAAAAAAAAAACTCCAAAGAATGGGCCAGGAATAAGGGAGAGAGCAAATGCTAGGGTTTCAACTTATATGTTGAGGGAAAATGTTCTATTAAAAATTGGAGTAGGTAAGATCGAATGGGAAGCCACAATCTGAACTTATGAACATAGTTGTTAAAATCAAAATTCTATGGTGCGATTTTACTACTTTACAATCTTATTTTATTAGGATGATTCTACAATTCTGTTAAGTAGAACCTACGATTTTATGATTCTAGTAATTATGATCCTACAATTTGGGATCTTACCATTAGAGTTTCGATACAATTCAGGACCATGATTTTAAAAAACTTGCTTATGAAGTCACGACTCTCGATAGATAGGCTACAACAACAGCTGACATAGCTCAAGGTAAGGTTTCGACTAAGCACATGTCAAGCGCATGTGGAGATGCGATGAAAAAGGGAAAACTTGGAATGAGGATAGGAAGTCACTTAAATTGGTATCCATAGTCTTACATAGGAAAAAGAGTACGAAGTATATGTATGGACAATTTCAATTTTTGCAGGTCTAGATTTATCCGAAAACTTCTAATACTTATGTTGTAAAATTGCTAGCCCTGTGCAGATACACAGGTTTATGGACTAGTAAGTACGCTGTAATGCTAGTAGTGAGTGATTCTGGTAGGCCTTGGTTCCCTAATCGAAGGACAGAAAAGCAAGAATTCTTGCACGAATGCTGGAAGCAAGCATAAAAAACTTGACTACCAAACTGAAGCTAGTGTTCTAAAATTAAATTTCGCACAACTTTCAGACAATGAAAGGCCCCAAACTAGGATGTTCGGATGGGCAGATCCACGGATGGGGAGCCAAAGGGTTTATCAGTTCAGATCTGAAGTGACTCGTAGGCAGCAATCGTTCCAATCAAGCTAGAGCCGAACAAGTATCCAACAAAAATATTTATTGGCACCCAGGTGCTACAATGAGCTCTATTTATCAGAAATTCAAACTCTCAGATCACAATGGAAGTACTACTAGTAGCCACTTAATCATATCACTCGAAGTGGAAACTAGCAAAAGTCATGCAAGTTATATGTATCCATACCTTGTAGAAGTACCTTGTCCCAGGCTGCAATCCCTTCATCACGCCGTCGAAGACGAACCCAGGGTGCCGCCACCCGACGCTGTCGTTCGCCGGGTAGTCGCACATGTGCCGCTGCTCGTATGTCCTCGCCTCCGCCGGCACCTCTTCCCACTCCTCCTCTCGCCGACCAGCGGGCCCGTACCTCACGAACCTCCTCCCGTCGTCGCCGCACACGAACAGCACCCGCATCTCGTCCACCTTGTCGGTGAACGCCAGATGCAGCTGAGCGGGCCGGGCGCCAGATCCCTCGTAGGCCACATTGCCGGAGACGGCGGCGCGGTGGCTGGCGTCGGGGAGCGTGTCGCCGTCCTGCTGGTCAACGCGCCGTCGTCCTCGGAACAGGCGGAACTGGTAGGGGACGCGCAGGTCGGGCAGGCGCGGGAGCGTGAGGCTGCCGGCACCCGTGGCCCAGGAGGCGGAGGAGTTGAGGAGGAGGAAGCCGAGGTAATTGAGGTCGCCGGAGGACGGCGGGGAGTAGACGGCGACGTAGTCGAGCGGACTCGGGTCGGGGAGGCCCGACCATCGGAGGGTGATTGCGTGGTCTGATTTGGTCAGCGTCGACGGGGTGGCAGTGAGGGCCGTGGTGGATGTGGGCTCGCCGGCGGCGAGGTGGGCGACGAGCAGAAAGAGAAGGGCCGACGGTGGCATTGGAAAGCATTTGTTTTTGAATCTTCAAGTTCGTGACTTAAGCTTGAGTTAACGAGTGTGCGCAGGAAGCTCAGATCAGGTTAAACAAATCCTTCACGATCGCGGTTCATGTGAGTTCAGTTGACTCAGCGGGGAGCAGCGGGCGCACGTTGCCACAGCGGGCAGTGAGAGTGTTGTTTTATTAAAAAAATCATGTTGTTTACTACTAAATTCGTTAGACTTTTTTTTCCCTAAATTTAACAACTCCTTATTCAAAAAATTTGTGCTAAGCATCACTTCTTTTGTCATGACTTGCTTTATTAACAAAAGTTTTTCAAGAATAGCTTAAATTTGACTATATTTGTATAAATTTTTTGAATAAGACGAGCAATTAAACTTGGATAAAAAAATCAAACGAATTATAATTTGAAACGGAGAGAGTATTTCCTGACTTATAGTCAGTTGATAATATAATTGATAGAGAGAGCAATGGAGCTAACAACTCAATCTGTATTGATCTCAGCGTATTTGTACAAGCATAAGGCAGGCAACTGCAAGCGCGAGGTGCGACTACAGCCGAAAGCGCATGACGACGACGGGTATGACGTCGTGGGCTAACCAGCCAGCTGTTGCATGAGCTAAGCAGCAGGAAAATACCTCGGCTAAGCTATGAACTACAAGATACAAATTACACTTTATCACCCCCATAGTCTGAAGCTTCATCAAGACGACGCAAAGACTCGTCCCAGTAAAGCTTCAAAGGTCTTCGTTGTGAGGCCCTTGGTCATGATGTTGGCATACCGCCGCTAATCGGCACATGGAGGACGCGGAGCTCGCCGGCTTACACCCATTCGAGCGAAGTGGATGTCGAGTTCGATGTGCTTCGTTCTCTTGTGATGGACCGGATTCGCGGACATGTAGGCGGTACCGAGACGTTGTCGCAGAACGCCACCGTAGCTTTGAGTATGGGGTGTGAAGCTCATGAAGAGCCGCTATCGCAGACCATATGCATTCGGCTACGGCATTGGCGGCAATATGTGATACTTCGCCTCGGCGCTCGACCGCGACACTGTGGGTTGTCGCTTAGAAGACCATGACACGAGAGACTCACCAAGAAACACGCAGAAGCCAGAAGTCGATCGGCGAGTGTCTGGGCAGCCAGCCCAGTCTGCATCGGAGTAGGCCATGACGTCGAGCCGTGGCGAGGCACGCAACAGTAGACCGTGCGACGTCGTGCCGCGTACGTAGCGCAGGATCCGTTTCATCTACGTCGAATGTTGCTGTCGTGGATCATGCATGTAGAGGCAAGCTTGTTGGATAGCGAAGGCGAGGTCCGGGCGGCTGATAGTCAGATACTGCAGCGCTCCAGCGATGATGCGGTATGACTTCGTGTCCGGAATAGCAGGGCCATCCGAGGAAAGCTTTCCTTAAAGCCGTCGGTCGGTGTCGAAGCAGGCTTACAGTTCGACATGCCCGCGCGCTGTAGGATCTCCTCGGCGTACCGGCTCTAGGAGAGGTAGAAGCCGTCCGCCATGCGCTGGACGTCGATGCCGAGGAAGAATCGAAGGTCGCCCATGTCCTTGATGGCGAACTCAGAGCGCAAGTCGGTGACGACGCGCTGAAGCAGTGTCGAGCTCACGAGTGACCTTGGGATGGACGGGGGCGGTGTTGGTGTGGCGTGCGCGGGCACCAGTGATGCTTGTGTGGGAACAGGTGGATTGGATCTGGGAGCAGGCATAGTAGGCAATGGCATGGGCGTGGCCATAGTCGCAGGCGTCAGTATGGGCGTGGGCATGACCACTGGGGAAGGTATGCCAGGGCTGGCACTGGGCGACGGCGTAGCGACACGATGACGCTTGGGAGCTGTGTCCGAGAGGATGAGAGGATCATCGTGAATGGCGGCAGGGAGCGCACGTGCTGGCGACGTAGTGGCAGAAGATGGTGCTCGGAACGGGAAGACGGATTCGTCGAACACCACGTGGCGCGACTTGATGACGCGACGGGTGTCGAGGTCAAAGCACCGATAACCACGATGATCAATGGGGTAACTCAGGAGGACACAAGCACTGGATCGGGCGTAGAGTTTGTGAGCGGCGGTGGCTGTCTAGTTGGGGAAGCACAAGCAGCCAAACACCCGGAGGTGAGTGTAGTTCGGTGGAGCACCCAGGAGCCATTGGAACGGTATCACTGGCGTCGTGGAGTGGCATGGGCGCTGGTTGAGAAGGTGAGTGGCAGTGAAAAGCGCTTCAGCCCAAAAGGAAAATGGCATGCCAGCGTGCAGAAGTAGGCTGCGCACACAATCATTCACGGTGCGGATGATGCGTTCTGCCTTGCCATTCTGAGCAGAGGTATATGGACAAGAAAGGTGAAAGGAGATGCTGTGCACAACGAAGTGCTGACGAACTATAGTGTTGTCAAACTCCTTGCCATTGTCGGTTTGAAAAGAAATGAGGGGTAACTGAAATTGTGTCAGAACATAAGCATGAAAGGAGATCAAACATTCAGCAACTTCAAATTTAGCGCGCATTGGAAAGGTCCAAATAAAATGAGTACAAGCATCAATGAGGACTAGATAATATTTGAAACCAGAGTTGCTAGGAACAGGTGATGTCTAGACATCGCCGTGTACAAGCTGAAAGGGAACATAATAGACAGAAGAAGAATGGGAGAATGGAAGACGAACATGCTTGCCTAATTGACATGACTGACAAGTATGAGCTATGGTTTTTGTACAGGTGAAATCAAACTGATCAAGAGTGCGTTTGATGGAATCACCACCGGGGTGCCCAAGTCGTTGATGCCACAGATTAGCCGAAGAGGAGGAACTGGACAACAGCGCCTGAGCAGATGAAGGCCGAAGGGGATATGGCTCGCTGTCACTGTTACATCGGAGCATCTCTATCCGGGTGTGAAGATCCTTGATAGAGAAACCGAAAGGATCAAATTGGACTGAAACTTTGTTATCTCGAGTGAAAGCATGAACTGAAATCAAATTCTTGACAAGATCAGGAGAAATAAGAATCTGATTGAGATGAAAGGGAGTTCCAGGAAGGGTAGAGGAGGCAGTATGAGTGACCGGCATGGATGCACCATTACCAACAGTGATTGGTGCTGAGAAGGGTATGGAACGAGCAGAAGAGAGATTACCAGAGTCGGACGCCATGTGCGAAGTGGTTCCAGTGTCGAAGAACCACTCTGACGTTTGAGGCCCGGCGGGCAGAACACTAGCTGTGGCCAGAGCGGCGAGGAGAGCCTGCTAGTTCCACACATCATTGGAGGATGAGGACGGAGGAGGTGCTAGTGTAGGTGCACTGGCGAAGTAGGTCTGCTGTGGTGGACCGGGTCGCGGGCCGAGGACGCCAACGCTAGGAGTGCGGAATGGCATGGGCCACGCCTGGACCATGCCGGTCCACGGGTTGAAGCCCGGAAGCCACAGGGAAGATGGTGATCGGCTACCAGCAGATGCGCCCTGGGAAGGAGGCACGCCACCACTGCTACCACCGGGGAAGTTGTTGCCGCGGCCACGATGCTTCTTGTTGCTGCGGTTGTCATAACGCATGTTAGCGCCCGCGGTCGGCTAGCTAGATCGAGGAACGCCGGTGGCGCTAGAACCGCTAGCAGGGGCAGCAGGTCGAGAACTGTCGACAGCGAGTAGGGCGTGCTGGGCGGTGGATTTGGCGTGTTCCTTATCGTACTGCTCCTCCAGCAGCAGATAGGAACGCACGGACAGGAAGGTATGTGGAGGGTTCTTGTCCGTGATCACTAGAACAATGTGCCGGTACTTGGGGGAGAGGTCGCAGAGCATGTTCAGCACCTGAGACGTCTCGCGCACCGGTTGCCCGACATCGCACAGAGCGTTAGCAAGATGTTTGAGATGGCCAGTGTACGTCGTGATGTCCATGTCACCCTAGACCAAGCTGTAGAACTCAGACTCAAGGTAGACGGCTCGATGAAGCTCGTTGTCGCGGAACTGGTCGCGGATCGCATGCCAGATGGTGTACACCGTCGCCTTGGGAACGCGCACGATAGCGCGAACGTCCTTGGACACGGTGTTGTAAAGCCAGCTCAGGATGCACTGGTCGACCATGACCCAGTTTGGATCACGGCGGTTGGTGCCGGTGGGAGAAGAAGTGAGGTGAGAGCTGAGACCGAACTTGCCGATGAAGGCGTCGAAGAAGCATCACCACTCGGTGTAGTTCAACTCGGTGAGATTGAGCTCGACAGGAACGTGGTTTTTGATGTTCACCGTCTATAGCACAGTGGAGGAACGAGGCTAGACAATAGTTTTGGTGAAGGAGACACGGCCGATGAAAGAAGTGGAGGAAGAATACTCGCCATCAGAGAGATCGGCGTCATGCAGAGGGTTAGTGTCCATGGGAACAGCGGAAGGTGAGCGCGCGGCAACCAAGATCGCGGCGATGGGGCAAAGCCGAGCGTGGCGGTAGCAGTTGCGGGGAGGGCAGCGCAGGAGAATAGACCTAAGCGAACGATACCATGATAGAGAGAGCAATGGAGCCAACAACTCAATCTGTATTGATCTCAGTGTATTTGTACAAGCTATAAGGCAGGCAACTGCCAGCGCGAGGTGCGACTGCAGCCGAGTGCACCACAACGTGGGCGACGTTGTGGGCTAATGTGGGGGGTATAACCTCGGATAACCATGGCAGACCACATGGGCTGCGCCCCCAGGGGTGGCCCAGCCCACAAGACGAAGCCTTGCGGGGCACGACTCTGCTCGGCGCCTCCCGCAAGTCATTTGGAAGATATGCTGAAGATACTACGAGATCTATTATGATATGTATGATCCCAAGATTCCTGTAATCAGTTATTACTTTCTGGTTATCTCTCAGATCTAACCGACTTGTAACCCTGCTCTCCGGACTATATAAGGCGGGCAGGGACCCCCCAAACTCACGCAATATCATACGATAGCTAATACAAACCAACATACCATAGGAGTAGGGTATTACGTCATACTAACGGCCTAAACCTGTCTAACTCGTGTGTCTCTATTGCCTTCTTGTTCTTGATCTCACGCTCCCTTGCCGATCAATCTACCTTCGTGGGATACCCCTCGGAGGACAGCCGATGATATTCTATCGACAGTTGGCGCGCTAGGTAGGGGCTTGTGTGCTGTTTCCCTGTCGAACAAGATGGCTTTTTCCATAGGCTCTTCGTCCCTCCCACAGCCTGGCTAGGTCTTCATGGTCGAATCGATCTCGTGGATCATCAACGCTGGTAGAGTCGGAGAGCTCCTTGAGCTGGCACAGATCGTTTCTACGTTGATCACCCCCGCACCTGCGATAGCAGATCCGATCTTGGAACCGCCTCTGAGGTCGCCCTCATCGATGACTCACCGCTCGCTTCCTCGCTACCAGAGGAGGTAGATTAACAATGATGATCTGATCACATCTATCAATCGGGTTGGTCTAAAGCTCGTTGATTGCCTTTCCATCGCCAAATTGGCTCTGGACACTCTGGTTTAGCACCGACCACCCACCAATCCAGATCTATCGAGAGGCTGCTTGAAAGACTCCAGGAGTTGCGGCTCTGCCCTCTGGGTTTGCCAACGCCGCTGCCATTTACCAAGATGCCCTAAGGGGCAAATTCGCTAGCCAGGTTGGAGACATCCATCCTCTCACCGACCAGATCACCGACTAGCTCCCATCGGCCGTCAACAAGTTGCACATCGACCGACGCTCCGGAGCGTCCCTCCAGACCATCCTGGAGGAGAGTCCAGGCTTTGAGTCCTAGGGCTCTACGGAGACCCTCGCCGAAACCTTCACCGAGCAACTTCCTCTCCCTCCGTTCCGTGGCGGCGCAATCTTCAACGTCAGCGTCGACAGCCCCCCTCGGAACGGCAAAACCGAGGAGGAACGCACCGCCTGCGAGAACCAGAACATCAACCGCACACAGCACCGTGCAAACAAGAACGCTCTCGCGTTGGCCGAGCAACAACTTGACTTGCAGGCAAGGCCACTCCACCATAACCTCGACGACGAGTTTGTCCGTGTCGACGGTCATGATGTCTACAAGACTCCAAGTGCCAATCTGGCAGTGGCCGCCAACGAGCTCGCCCAGCTCCCGCAGATGCCAGAGGTCGCTAAGGTCGTCGCAATGCTTAAAGCGGTGCATTGCCAGGTCAATGAGATCCGCCAGGATCAGAGACCTTCTTACTCCACCACTTTGATTTGCCGATCAGTCGCCACAAGAACCGATCGCCGCCCAAGTCGCTTCACCGACCAGCACCACGACGATAGGCAACCCCTCCAGGGCGGATCGAGGGGCAACCGCGTCGAAGATCACCGCCAACACAATCAAGAGGTCGACCAGGATGTCCGAGTGCACCTCAATAATCTTCGAGATGCACGATGACGCATCGACGAACGCCGCTTTGGTCGCCATGAAGATGAAGTACGCCACCGTCAGGAGTACGAGCAAGAGTACGGTAACCCAGACTTAGCTCTCGAGCCGCTCGCTGATGGCAATGCTGCAGACGACGGCGCCAACAACCCCGAGGGGCCCCCAACATTCACAAGGGCACTCCGAACACTTCAGTGGCCCCGTGGTTTCAAGACCACTAGGGTCGAGCCCTACAAAGGAAGGATGAACCCGACACAATGGCTATAGGTTTGTGCCACTGTTGTCCGCACCACCGGAGGAGACACCAGTGTCATGGCAAACTATCTTCCCGTCATGCTCACGCCAATCGCCATGAGCTGGTTTAGAAGCCTTGCCCCGGATTCCATCGGATCTAGGGAGGAGTTGAAAAACTCTTCACCGACAATTACATGGCTACGTGTACTAGGTCAGGCACCAAGCATATTCTAAACCGCATCAACCAGAAGCCATTCGTGCTCCTCCGCAGCTACATCCGATGCTTTTTCGAGATGAGGAATTCTATCCCCAACATCACGGGAGCTGAAGTTATCACCGCCTTCATCCAAGGACTCCATCACCGTGAGCTCCGCTGTAAGTTCATCCGTAAGCCGCCAACAAGGATTGGTGAGATGATCACAACCGCCAACCAGTACGCTGACGCCGAGGAAGCTGAGGTGCGCTTCAACAAGGATGCGGGCACTCATCGCCCAACATGCCGCTACGACGACCACCCCGATGACCGATGCCACAACGATCGCCGCTTCGACGATCGCAGTTACCATCGTGACAGCGGTCGTGATCGGCCAGAAGGGCCCAAGTCTGGCCAAAATTGCCGCCGCCGGCCAGACCACATCATCACCACCGTCACTAAACCTTGGGCCAAGCACAACTACGATGAGCAATACAAGAAGATCCTCGACGGCCCGTGCCCTCTCCCCAAGAACGCCAAATACAAGATGAAGAACTGCCTCGGCTTGGTTAAGGAGTTCCAGGACAAGAAGCTGGACGACGACGCCAACGACAGGGCCGGAGGCCGTCGACCTCCTGGGGGCAATAACAATGCCTTCTAGGACCATGACAAGGTGGTCGCCACCATCTTCGGGGGCCTTGCCTCCACCGAGAGCAGAAGAGAACGAAAGCTCGCCGCACGGCGGGTGCTCGCCGTCACTGTGGAAGACACCGCTACCAACCCCAGCTATCGCCCGTGGTCTGAGGTCCCTATCACCTTCAGCAGGGCCGACCAGTGGGCGAACATTCCCTACATAGGGCATTTCCCCCTCGTCCTCGACGCAACCGTCCAGAAGGTGCTTTTTAGAAAAGTGCTCGTCGACGGTGGGAGCGCTCTGAATCTCCTCTTTGTTGGAGCCCTAAAGGAGCTGGGCCTCAGTTTGGCAGATCTCACACCCTCCAACTCCTCCTTTTGGGGTGTGGTACCTGGCAGGGCCTCCAAACTGCTTGGAGAGATCACCCTACCAGTACAGTTTGGCATGGCAAGCAACTACCGCGTCGAGCACATCAACTTCTACGTCGCCGATATCAACACCGCCTACCACGCCATACTTGGTCGGCCAGCTCTGGCCAAGTTCATGGCTATACCACATTACGCGTATCTAGTGCTGAAGATGCCTTCGCTTGCAGGAGTTCTGGCCCTGTGGTCCAACCTCTCCATCGCCTACTCCTACGAGACAGACAGTCTCACCCTCGTCGAAGCCACCGGCCTCTCCATCTAGATGGCCAGCGTGGTCACCGAAGCCAAGACATTGCCCGCCGACAACATGGAGGCTGGGCATGCCTATAAGGTGCAACATCTGGTATATTTCATCAATGAGGTTCTTAATGAGCCCAAGACTCGTTATCCTCAGGTCCAGAAGTTGTTGTACGCGGTCCTGATCACGTCGCGCAAGCTCCGTCACTATTTCGAGTATTACAAGATCATTGTGGTCATCGAGTTCCCTCTGGGGGACATCCTCCACAACAAAGAAGCCAATGGCTATATCATCAAGTGGGCTGTTGAGCTCGACACTTACTCCATTGAATTCAGAAGCAGGCCTACCATCAAGTCTCAGGCGCTCACTGATTTCGTCACTGAATGGACCGAGATCCAAGAGCCCATCACCGCCACCTGCCCCGAGCACTGGGTGATGTACTTCGATGGCGCCCTTAACATCAACGGTGCTGGTGCGGGCATCCTGTTCATTACGTCGACCAAGGATAAGCACCGATACGTTCTCTGGATACATTTTCTGGCCTCCAACAACGCCGCCGAATATGAAGCATGTCTCCACGGACTCCGTATAGCCATTGAGCTCGACGTCAAACGCATCATGGTTTATGGGGACTCCACGCTGGTCATCAACCAGCTCAATAAAGACTGGTCTTGCTCCAGTGAGAAGATGGATGTATATTGCGCTGAAATCAGGAAGCTTGAAGGGAAGTTCTACGGTATCGAGTACCACCACGTGGTACACGATCAAAATCTGCTCACCGATCACTTATCCAAGTTAGACTCTTCTCGCGCCATGATTCCACCGGGGGTCTTCATTCAAGATCTTCTGGCGCCATCTATTAAGGAAGATAAGGAAATTCAGGAAGTTCCCCCCGCTGAGCAGCTGCAACTTACGGTACCTTTGCCGACCGCCGATTAGAGGGAATAGTTCATCAAGTACCTCTCCAGCGCTGAAGTACCCACCGATAAGACTGAAACCGAACGCCTAATCCGTCAAAACAAACATTATGTGCTGGTGGACGGCAACTTGATGAGGAAAAGTGCCAAGGAAGGGATTCTGCAAAAATGCATCATCCAAGAAGACGGAGTGAAGATACTTCTTGAAATTCTCTCTGGTTCCTGCGGCAACCACGCGGCCTCGAGAACACTTGTCGGCAAAGCTTTCCGAGCTGGTTTTTACTGGCCCACGGCCATCTCCAATGCAGAAGACCTCGTCTGACGTTGTGAAGGATGCTAATTTTTTGCCAAGCAAATACACTTGCTGGCACAAGAGCTGCAGATCATTCTAGTTTCCTAGCCATTCGCATGCTGGGGACTGGACATGATTGGTCCTTTAAAACCAGCGCCAGGTGGTTTCCGATACGTATACGTCGCCATTGATAAGTTCTCCAAGTGGATCGAGTACATACCGCTCGTCTCGGCTACTGCAAAGAAAGCAGTCGAGCTCTTTGAAGACATCATCCACAGATTCGGTCTCCCAAACAGCATCATCACCGACCTCAGAACTACATTTACTGGCCACCACTTTTGGGACTTCTGCGGAGACCGATGCATCTCCATCAAGTATGTCTCCGTTGCCCATCCTCGAGCCATCGGCCTGGTCGAACGGGCGAACGACATGATCCTTGATGCCCTCAAAAAGAGGCTATATCAGAAAGAAGAAAAGCATCCCGGCAGATGGTTCAAGGAGCTACCAGCTATAGTATGGAGACTGCACACTCAAGCTAGTCACAGCACCGGTGTGTCTCCATATTTCTTGGTGTATGGCTCAGAAGCATACTACCAGCGGATATTGCCTTCCGAGCACCAAGGGTGAAAAATTATGATGAAAAGCAAGCCGCAGCTATTCGAACAGAGGACGTTGACAGGGCCGAGGAAGAACGCCTAATCACCTACGTCCGCACAACCAAATATCTAGAAGGCTCATGGAGGTACTACAACCGCAACATCAAAGGTCGTTCATTTGCTGTCGGCGACCTCGTTCTCCGCAGAAAACAAAAAACCGAAGGGATGCACAAGCTCTGCTCCCCATGGGAAGGACCTTACATCGTCAAAGAGGTTACCCGACCAGGGTCTTATCACCTATGTGACTTAGACGGAATTGATGTCCCCAATTCATGGCACATCGAGCACCTTATACGTTTCTATCCTTGAAATGCTCTAGATATGTACTCTCCACTTTATGATGATTAAAGTTTCGATCTCCATAATTTATCTCCATTTTTTCTCTGTTACGGATTAATCTCCACTTACGGTCGACGAGCACTATGCTTCTCCATAACGAACGCCAATACGAAATCGCCATAACTGTGCCGACCACATTTTTCCAAATCTCCAACATTTTCGCCGAACGGTTTCTCCAAAATCGTCGAACACAGTTTCCCCAAATCGCCGAACATGGATTCTCCAAATCACCGAACACATTTTCTCCAAAATCACCAAGCATGTTGTCTCCAAAAACGACGAACACGTTTTCTCCAATTCGCCAAACATTTTTCTCCACATCGCCGAACATTTTACTCCAAATCTCCAAGATATTTTGCTGATCAGTAAGCAGCATATATTCTTTTCTGTCCTCTTCGGAGAAGACCCAGTTTCCGATCTCTCCCTACACGTGCCATGGGCTCCACGCTCTGCGTTATGGGTGGTCGGCTGTGGTTCCTTGGTCACACCTGTTCCTCCTATATGTGCATGGGCTCTGCGCTCGACATTATGGACTATGGGCTAGCCAAGGCCGAGAGTTCGGTAAAGACCTAATTGCTCAGACGCCACTTATACTGCGTTTATCTCCAAGTTATTTCGCCAAACGCCGAGCAGCACACGTTCTGCTCTGCGCTCTATGGAGAAGACCCAGTCTCCGATCTCTCCCTACACGTCCTACAGGCTCTGCGCTCTACGTTATGGGTGGTCGGCTATGGTTTCTTGGTAACGCCTATTTCTCCTACGCGTCCATGGGCTCCGCGCTCGACGTTATGGACTACGGGCTAGCTGAGGCCAGAGAGTTCAGTAATGAACTAACTGCTCGGCTGCTACTTATACTACGTATAATTGCATTGGGTTGTCACTACAAGGATTTTTCGCCGAAAATATGAACAAGTCGCAAAAACATGCACTTTATAACATTTATACATGTACATAAATGTTTTTTGTGCTTTTGCGCGTTCTAACTACATCGTCCAGATATTACAGATGATAATCTCCGAGCAGATCATCGAGCTTCGCCATTGACACCCGTCTCACCAAACAGGCCGATGTCGCCGGCCAATTTTTTCACCGCGTCCTCCACCTCATCCTCTAGCTGCTGGGTCTCCGCCTCGCCCAGCCCTTCGGTGAATCCGGCCCCTATTGCCTGAAGGTCAATGGATGGATAGTGCGACCAAACCACCGCAAGGGTGTGAGTAGCGGCGGTAGCAATGGCATCGCGGTTGAAGCTCTCCCACACTGTCTTGCACCTTTCGATGACGATGTCCGGGCATAGCGGTCTGCCGTCAGGTTGAGGAGCCGCCTCTAGGTCGATGCAGTCGAGTACTAGTTTGACTCCGGCAACTACGGCATCAAACTTGTCCCTCTAGGTTCAGGCGTCTTGCTCTAGCACATCGAACTGCGCCTTGACCCTCTGATGGTAGTTTGCAAGCATTACAAAGTTCCATCAAGCAAGGAAACTAATTCAGCATTAACTTCGACCAGGGAGTACTCACCGTCCAACTCCTCAGCCAGTTTGTCTGCTTGCCCTGTCTCCTTCGCCTTCTCCTCTCAAAATTGTTCGAGGGCCTAGCGTAGCTGGCCGAGCTTCATGTTTTGCTCTACAAGCACAACAGTCATCGCCAAAAATATGGCTGTTCAGCAATACAGAGCACATTCGCTGATATACCATAGCTGCTTTCTGCTCGGATACACTTCTGAGCTGCTTGGATTTCTATTCCAGTTGCGTGGAGGCACTCGCCAGCTCTTCGGACTTGCACCGCAGCTGCTCGGACACAGCCGCCAGCTGCTCGGACAAGACCCCTTTTTGGTGTTCCAAGTCTCGCACGTTGGACTCAGCATGGTCTCGCTCGCGTCGGGCCCTCTGGATGTTGCTCTCCATCAGGTTCATCGCCTCTTTGAGTTTTTCGTTCTCTTCGATGAGGGGTTCCATCCTCTTTATCAGCTAGTGCCGCTGCTCGACAGTCCAAGTTATCCCCTGCAAATGCACAATTATAATGATGAACTCCGATCTCCAACATCAAAGATGAGCACTCCAGGTGCAGTACTGACCTCGATTTGTTTTATCACTCCAGCAAGGGTGGTCTTCAACCTCCTCATCTCCCTAGTGGTGTCTTCCTCCTCGATTACCACCACCTCCTCGCCGCGCTTGTGGATAATTCGGACAAATTGGGGTCGAGGTTCAGTGCGCTCGATCTCTTCCACCTCGTCCTCTTCTGCCATAGCTCGAGGCACCACCGGGGGCTCCGTGGCCAGGCAGCGGGTCCGACCATGCCCTGCGACGCATCAGGAAGAGTCGTTTGCCCCTCGGGCGCCACTAACTTCACCGCCCTAGACTCCGGCGCATCGCCGGTGACTCCAGCCTCTACTCCCAAAGACTCGGCGGTTCCTGCCGTTGCCTCGGGCACTACCGTCGATCCGTCTGTTGTCAATGCCGCTCGTTCGTCATCGCCAGGTTCGCCAACAGCGGCGGTTGACTTCTCCTCCGGCTGCCGAGAGCTCGGGGACTCTAGGACGGGAGCCGCCAGCGTTGCATCCACCATGGGATTAGCCCTTGGCGGTTCAATAGTCTGGACTGGTGGGGTCAGACCCTCTGCACGTTTCGCACTACATCAGATCAGTTCGTCAAACGCCAAAAAAAGCTAAGAAATGACAACAAAGTAACTCCAAGGCAAGGATACTTACGGTTTGGTCTGCCGATACAATTTCTTGAATTGGTGACGCCTACCCGAGCACCTAGGCACGGCCATGGGGTCGACTTCTGTGCTCTGGGGTGGAGGTCCCGTCTCCTCCACCGTCAGCCTCTGCTCCACCTGCCGCTCCGGGACTTCCTCTGCCTGCTGTTCGGGGACTCCCGTCGCCTGCCGCTCAGGAACTCCCATCGCCTGCCACGTAGGGACTCCCCTCGCCCACTGCTCAGGGACTTCTTCGCCTCTCTTTGCTTGTTCCTCCACGCGTGTGCTACGCGGAGGTGCTTCAGTGCTCGGTGGAGGAGCCACTGGAATTTCATCGTCATCCGACCACTCAAACACCGTGGTCCTTCGTGTTCGAGTGGTCTGGTCGCCACCAAACAAGATGTCGCCCGGTCTGTGGGGAGCGGCGATCGCCGTCTTCCTCTTCTTTCAGGCCAGCTCGTCTGTCGCTGCCCTCTTCCCCCAGACTTTCTCCGACACTGGGGATGGGCTCTCCGACGAGACACTGACGGTTCTCTCCTCAGGCTGCGGTGGTGGTCGGGAATCTACTCCCTTCGGCCAATCACACCTCAGGAATCCTGAGAAGTACACCGCTCTTTCCTACGAATGGATCTTTGCATAAGTGAATCAGTTCACTGCTCGGCAACAATCATGAATACAAAGCAGCATGATAAAAACAATCGAGATGGTTACCTGAGGAGGTGGATTTGTACAATTGAAGGCCCTCGTTTTCCTTGGCCAGCTGAATGAGGCGTTGGCAACAAATAGCTCTGTAGCCCGCTCCAGCACATCTTTCCTCGATAGTCGCTCCGTCCTCTCCTGGGTCCCGTTGTCATCACCTTTAAAGTCAAAGCCTGGGTGGACCCTCTCCTTGCAGGGCTGGACACGGCGCACTATGAAGCTTGCCGCCATTAGTTCACCGCTAATCTTCATGCCTTTAATCAAGTCGAGGAGCTCCCTCACATGCTCCATGTCAGCGTTGTTCGGTTTCTCCAACCAGCTCTTCTGGCTCTCCGGGATGTGGTGGACGTCGCAGCGGATTGCAGGGTGGCTCTGCTTCATGTAGAACCACCTAGAGTTCCACCCTTTTAGAGAAGTGTTCAGTGGTACATTAATGTACTCGCTGGCCATCCCATCTCGGAGCTGCCGATATACGCCGCCGACCACCTTGGAACCACCGCCGCCCTTCTTCTTCAACCAGAACAGGTGTCTAAAGAGGTTGAAGTGCGGCAGAACCCCCAGATATGTTTCACAGAAATGGATAAAGATTGAGATGTGCAATATGGTGTTTGGGTGGAGATTGCATAGACTAATAGTCCAAAACTCTAGCAGATCCTGTAGGAAAGGCTGAATAGGGAACCCCAATCCACGCCAGAAATAATCCTCAAACACTATAGCTTCATCAGTGTTAGGCATCGGGAAGGGCTCACCGCTGGCTGGCCGCCATCCGGCAGTGACGCGGTCTGGAAGAACGCCCGCTACCACCATCCTGTCGAGATTCGCCTTCCCCACCTTCGATGGCACCCATTCCTCATCACGACTGGCTTCAGCTGCCGCTTTCTTCGGCTTCACTACTCCCTTCTTCGGCGCCATTATTCAGATTGGGTTCGAGATGCGAATCTGGAAATGTGAGGGCTGAGGAGGAAGACGAAATGGCAAAGTGGCAAAGGTGGGAACGCGGGGTGCGGCTGTGCGATTATAAAGCACTTCCCCCACCCTTTCGCATTCGAGGGTTTTTGGGAAACCGTTCCCATGATTTGCGTTTCTTCGAATTCTCCGCAACTGAAGTTGGGCCGCTACCTGGGCTTTCGCCCAGCCCTGGCCCGCATCACTGATCTATCGCCGCAATTGGTTATTGTTCGCCGAATATTCACCGACATCTCCGCCAACCGTTACGGCTCAATAATATTACTGCACAGCCGTCACTCTGGTTTTTTCTCGACGATTCTGTTTTCTCCAAGATGACTGTTGTTTCTGACCCTGGCACCACATGTCTACATCATCTACTGTCAGGCTCGGGGACTAAGTGGGCACACTTCACCTTGCGGTGAATGTTCTTTTTTCACTTCAAGGTTATGCCCAGGGACTGGCTGCCTGCTCGGCTGGTTTTCTACTTTTCTTCTACTTTGGACCCTGGCACCACATGACTATGTCATCTACTATCAGGCTCGGGGACTAAGTGGGCACACTTCACCTAGCGGTGAATGTGTTTGCTTTGTTCTAGAAGACTCCGCGCCTCTTGAGGGCGAAGAAATTTTTGATTCTGAACTTGAGCTCCTTACACCCTTATGGCAAGCCGTATTTGGATCATATTGCTCGGCTATGGTCCTCGTTGCTTGGCGATGGTTCACGCTGCTCGGCAACTACTCGCAACTGCTCGGCAACTCATCACGGTGGTAGGACCATGAGGTTGACTGCTCGGCTTTGTTCGCACCTGCTCGGACAAGCATAAGACGGCATTGCACAACGGGTACAAGGCGCTCGGGGACTAGCTGTGGGGGTACAACCCTGGATACCCACGACAGACCACATGGGCTGCACCCCCAGGGGCGGCCCAGCCCACAAGACGAAGCCTTGCGGGGCACGACTCTGCTCGATGCCTCCCGCAAGATATTTGGAAGATATCCTGAAGATACTATGAGATCTGTTAGGATATGTATGATCCTAAGATTCCTATAATCAGTTATTACTTTTCGATTATCTCTCAGATCTAACCGACTTGTAACCCTACTCTCCGGACTATATAAGGCGGGTAGGGACCCCCCAAACTCACGCAATATCATACGATAGCTAATACAAACCAATAGACCACAGGAGTAGGGTATTACGTCATACTAACAGCCCGAGCCTATCTAACTCGTGTGTCTCTGTTGCCTTCTTGTTCTTGATCTCACGCTCCCCGGCCGATCAATCTACCTTCGTCGGATAACCCTCGGAGGACTGTCGACGATATTCCGTCGACAGCTAAGCAGCGCGGTTGCATGGGCTAAGCAGCGTGGGAAAATACCTCAGCTAAGCTATGAACTACAAAATACAAATTACACTTTATCAATAATACTTATCAATCGATCGTAGATCATTTGAATCAATTGACTATTTAACTGAATTTTCAGATAACAGTTAGTTGATCCATTAGTTGAGGCTGTTTGGATCCCTAATTTTTAGCGGCTAAAGGCCTCCACTATCAAATTGAATTAGTTTTCTAATTTGACTTAGTCATTTTGGAGAACTAATAAAATTTGTAGAGACAGAGACAGAGAGGGAGAGACCTTCCAATTAAGCTACTAGGGAAGAGGATTTATTCCTAGTTTAATCTATTGTGAATGTTTGAAAAATTACAACTGGTTTGTGATACAAACACTGGGTGAGAGTACTTACACTTCTGTTTTTTAACCAGAAGTGATACTTATGAACCTTGATCATCACACCCATGTTTACTTCGAAACAGAAAGGGTTGTGAAGTGGTGAAGTTGAACACTGGATGGCCATGGGCATGGGCATGATGTTACCCAAACCCAATCCTTGCAGAAATCTCGGATCATGGGGGTTCTTAGCACCACTGATTCGGATGTTGTTCCACTACGATTAGATACAAATCGCCACGTCCGCAACCAACCCTGCATGATGCATCCATGAGCACTTGCAGTCGCGCGACAGATACAGGCAGCACAGTGATGTCACTATCCACACATACCCAAGTGTGGGGGCGTGACCCTATTATCCACAGGACAAGACATGGGTTGTACCATCAGAGGTGGTCCAGCCCACAAGATTAAGGCGTACGGTGCACGGCACTAGTCGACGTGCACCGCAAGGCTACAAGAAAATATTGTAATACCAAATATGATATTTTCCTTGTAACCCTACCCCTCCAGAGTAATAAGGAGGGGCAGAGGTCCCCTATCCCACATCCAATCTTGTATTCCAGCAATACAAAATAATAGAGCATATGACGTAGGGTTTTACGTCATGTTGACGGTCTAAACCTGTATAAATCTTGTGTCTTATGTCTCTATTGCCATCTAGTTCCTGATCACGCGCACCTCTACCAACCAATCTATCATCGTGGGCATAACCCTCGGTGAACCACCGAGCATCTTTTTATCGACAGTTGGCGTGCCAGGTAGAGTTGTGCGCTTGATCCCATGGCAAGCTAGATGGAATCCTACAATCGATAGCTCGAAGGACCTCAAGATCAACTTCGCAACCAAGGCAACTCGGTTGATCATGGCGGTGTCCTTCCGCAACACGCGATGACCATGATGACCTATGGCGGGACCTGATGCTGAAACGCATCTCACAGGAGTGCGTTCTGGTTTGCGGAGCCCGACGCCGACAGGCGGCCCCGTGCTTTGTGCGCATATTGGAACAGCCTGGCTTGATGACGTGCATGTCAAGAGCAGCGGCCAACCTAGATCCAATCTACTCGGTCTCATGATGATTCCAGACCATCATGATAACCGAACCTGAATACGACACGGACATGAATTAACCTGTGAAGGCACTGCTAGTTCTTTCCAACATCGACAAAGCTACGTGTGCGGAGGGGTTTCTGAGCAATCGTCATCAGATGTTCTCCAGTGTCATGCAAATAACGAGTGGTCTACATCACCATGACGTGAAGATGATGCCAGCAAGCAAAAGGATTTCACCAATCTACACGTGACAACGATCATCCAGAAAGCTAAGTCAAGTTGCTTTATAATTAAATATTGTTGTATGAATACTTCTAGATATATCCGTATATCAGAATGATTTCTGTTGGAAGAAACCTAATCGCATCTTGTTGTTGCTCATGATTTCTGATCGGATATGTAAGATCATTTCCGTGGATCACGACAACCAGCAATCAGGAAAGGTGGCCGGCGATAACGCGATGTGGAGCAGTGTTTCCACCAAAGATGTTGATCGGTCGTACAAGCTAATTGGAGTAGTTGAAGAGATATGCAAGCACATATGCATCTGGATCTACACCAACATGAAAGCGACCTCACGTATGTCAAACATGCAAGGAAGATCTTGGACTACGCCCTCACCTCGGTCGGATACGCCCAAGGGCTTTGCCTCCCCATGCGGATTGATTCCGTTAGGCTCCGATTATGCCCGTTCACCTATGACTCCATGTACTCGTCCGAGCTGTCAAGCGAACCGTTCGAGCTATCAAGCGAATCGTCCGAGCTGTCAAGCGAGCCATCCAAATCACATCCATCTACTCAGACATCATGACTCACCGGCTCCTCTACTCCACTTGGCGTCAATCAAGCTAAGTCAAGTTTTAATATTCTTCTAAATGTTGTCTAAATCTTCATACATCTCCGATGTCTCTCCATAATTATTCTCCAAACGACTTTTTTCTCCGCGTATACTGTCTTAAAGATGACACACGCTTTCGACTCAATAAATCCCCAAACAGTCATGTTTATGCTAGGATGTCCCCAAAGATGGCCCTGTCTCTGGCTTCTCCTTACACGTGCACAAGTGTCTACCCTCTGCGTTACGGATGGTCGGCAGCGGCTCCTTGGCGACGCTTTTGAAAGGATCAAGATGCCCAAGAGAAGGGGGGTGAATTGGGTTAATTCTAATTTTTTACAATAATTAAGTCCTATACTTAGCCCACTTTACCCCTTGTGCCTAGAATGTGTTTCTATTGTTCTCCCGCATAAAAGTTTTGCACCCTAAGTTCCAATCCTACTCTAGCATGACAATTCTAAGAATGTAAAGATATGAAATGAATTGCTCAAATGTAAATGCTCAAAGTAAAGAGAGGGAAAGGAACACGGCGATGTTTTCATGAGGTATCGGAGAGTCGTCACTCCCCACTAGTCCTCGTTGGAGCACCCGCGCAAGGGTGTAGCTCCCCCTTGATCCGTGCAAGGATCAAGTGCTCTTTACGGACTGATTCTTTGTCACTCCATCACGGTGAATCGCCCACAACCGCTCACAACATGACTTGGGTCATCCACAAGCTCCGTTGGATGATCACCAAGCTCCCAATCGCCACTGAGCTATCTAGGTGATGGCGATCACCAAGAGTAACAAACACAAACTCTTACTTGATCAAGACAAGCCTAATGAGAAGGGTGGATTCACACTTGCAACTCCCTATGCACTAATGAGGTCCTTAATCTTGGATTATCAAATCTCAATCACCTCACTAGGCTCTTGCTCTCCCTTACACTCCAAATATGTTTCTCAGCTGGACAAATGGGCAAGAGACCTCCTATGGACAAGTGGAGTAAGTATTTCTACCCCCTCATTCAAAACATAACGTTTGGAGGCTGAGTCACCACTCTGTGGGATGACCAGACGCACCGATCAGTTATACCCGCCACTGTGTCAGAGAGAGCCGTTAAGCTCTGACCGGACTCTGACCAGCGTCCGGTTAGCATCAACCGGACGCGTCCGGTCAAGAAAAAAACGTTCTGGAACCTTACTAGAGTCGACCGGACGTAGGCACCCCAGCGTCCGGTCAGCACCAACCGGACTCGTCCGGTTAAAAAAAAGCCTCTCTAGGACCTCTCTTGAGTTGACTGGACGTAGTCACCCCAGCGTCAGGTGCTCCTCCACTCAGCATTCGGTCAGTACCAGACGACTGCAGTTGATTAAATAAACTGATCGGACTCACCCTCCAGCGTTCGGTCACAACCATACCAGCGTCCGGTCAGTCATTTGACCCTCTATTCACTTTCAACTCGAATCCTACATGCATGATGTTGACTCCAATTGATCTTAGGGCTATTCCTAAGCTACCTAGTGCTAAGTTTGACAAGTGTGCACCACACCTAATCTATTAGACTCACCTAGGTCAAGCTACTAGTCCATACCCACCTTAATAGTACGGCCAAAGGAAAAACAAAGTCCTAAACTACTCTAAGTGTCTCTCCAACACCAAACGACACTTAGAACTAGTCCGTCCATAACCTTGTCGTCCATCCTTTGAAAACCGAAACGATTTCCATCGACAGGGGCATGACAACCATGATTGCCCAATCAATTGCCATTACCATGACCTAACTTAAATTGTCTCTGCAAAACACATGTTAGTCATAGTAATCTCGTGTCGTCATTAATCACCGAAACCCAACTAGGAGCCTAGATGCTTTCAGCTTTGTTCTTCCTACACGCACACGGGCTCCGCGCTCCGTGTTATGGTTAACGGGCTAGCTAGGGCTGGAGGCTCAGCTACAAACTAACTATTTGGATGGTTTATATTAAATATGAACACTTCATCCAAAAAACGAACATAATGTTCATCTACAACTGATCGCCGAGCTGCATACACTATTTCATCACTGCTGATTTTTCTCCGGGTTTCATATATTTTACATCATGAACTACCCGTTCTATATATTTTCATTTCAGGGGCCTGGTTCAGTCAATGAGCTTACGTTCGGGAATTGGATCCATCAAGAAGGACAAGGGGATCATCGTCTGGGTGGTCACACCACCTGGCACACGTACTTCACCGCCGACCAACTGGTCAGACTGTTCAGCTCATGGACTTCATCGTTGACCAGTTGGTCGGACTGTTCGATGCTCACTTCCGCTCAAGCATTCACTTCACCGCCGACCAAGTTGGTTGGACTTCTCAGCGCTCATCACCAACTCGTTGGTCATATTGCTCGTCGCTTCGGATTCATCGATAGCTACGCTGAGAACTTGCCAGCTATGCTGGGGACTCCTCGATGCTTGGATTCTTTGTGCAAAAGTTGCCAACTAAGCTGGGGACTTTCTTGGCGTTTGGATTTTGCTACGTCTCATCGCTGTGCTTTCAAGTTGCTCCATGCTGTTCAGATCAGGGTGCTAATCTTGGGCAGCACGTGTGACAGAACCGCCCGAAATAACGCACTTATGGAGGCGCTTGTCTTCCACTGACACTAAGCACCCCGAGAGCGAGCTACATCGTGTGGGTTCCGTCGGGCACACCCCAAGGGAGAGCCCGAAAGATCCACATTTTCCCCTAAGGATCCAATAATGAGAACAAGTTACAAACTTAGTCCATTTCATACATCCAGAGTTCTTAAAAATATATTATTACAGTACCAATTTCAGAGTGTGGAATATTAAACAACGGAATAAAAATAAATAGCAAGTAAACATCTATCGATAATAAGCAAGGATCCGTCTGTGCCCACTAGAAGAATCCTTCACACAACGGCTACGTCTCAAGCAGTACCTACAACAGGGGTAAATAAACCGTGAGTACACAATGTACTCGCAAGACTTATCCGACTAGTGGGAATAATTTCCCGACTCCAAGGGATATGATAAGCTTTTATGGTTTGCGGTTTCCTTTTTGCAGAAAGCAATACTAATAGTGAATCCTTATTTATGTTATTATTAGCAGTCATGATTAATTCATTATCTAGCCATTCTATGAAAGCACCTGCTCTACTTTCAAGCAAGAGTTGAGCAAACAGTTCCATTTCTTCACATTTCATCTTTTAGTTCTTACTATGGTGCTAGAGTTTAGACAAGCCGTACCAGGTTGCCCGACGATTCGCGAATCAATGTGCCTAGCTAGGTATCCCAAAAACACACGCCCTGCTTATACCCTAGGCACAAGCAGGACCAACCCATCACTCTCCTGTTACGGGGTCCAGGTCTCCGTCCAAACTTGGACTCCAAGCCCCCGCTCCTAAGTCTCAGACTTAGTGCTGTGCTTAGACCTCCACCATCCCGCCTCCAATCAGTTGGTCTAGAAAGAGCCAGAACCCACGACAAGAGAGCAACAAGTCTTCCCTGCGCCTATACCCAAGTATATGCTCGAGATAATAAGTCTATGACTTGCCTAGAGTCCATTGCAACGGCCGATCCTTAACCGACACAGACAGGGAAAAAGTGTAACCAAGCTATGCCCTGTTGGCCACAGGACACAACCTCTTACACCCACCAATACCCAAACCATATCCCTGTCCGGTCTCCGTTTTCCTTTCCACCCTTTTTATCATGAGTGATAATAATCACCTATTGTGAGTAATGACAGGTTACTCACGCTACCAAAATCCTGAGCATAGCAGCTACTCAACCTAAACTAGTAGGACTCATAGGTAAGTATATATATGCATGTAGTTTCCATAAATGCCTGTATGTAAATGCACATCATATATATATATATATATTTTTCAGTGATCATTCACAAATAGAGGTTATGCACCGGGGCTTGCCTTGGGCAGGTGGTGTGTCAACAAAGTCAGCAACGAACGGCTTCAAGGCTCTCTCCTGTATGAGAATCTCCTCCTCGTACTCCTCAATAATCTCCTTGTAGTCATGTTCGTCCGCAGGCATGAACTCTACCAACTCGTCATCTACATGCATGAAATGATGATGCAACACTTAGTAATACGGCAACAACAACTCTTAAAATACGAATACACCTGTCAAGCTACTAAACTAGCTCTACCGACTAAGATGCTATGTTACTCATCATTCCCACTAAACAGGTATGAAACGTTTCATGTATTAACTTAGCAACTAAAGGAATCCCAATTCTTCATATCGATTTACTTTATATATGATGAAACAAGGAGTACTAGCTATTCTATTTATCAACCTACCCTAGGGCTACAAAAATTGTAGTGAGCACATAATAATCTACTGAGCCTACTATAAAAATTTCATGGCTAAAGCTATCACCAACTTGCCACAAAAATTCCTACAAATATTAAGCTAAATAATACTAAGCTTTCTAAAGTAAATTTATGAATCTATCATTATCACAGCTAACTGTAAACTAACTACACCAACAGATAGATAGTATTTTTGTGAGTCTAACAATTTTTATTTCACCATTTTTGGACACCTACAGAATTTACTATAATTTTACAAAGGTCTGGTCAAAACTACATTGAATAAACATTTATTAATTTACTAGAAAAAAGGAAAACTAAATCCACCGCGTGGCCCACAAGCAAGCAACATGGCCCACTCCCATGCATCGTGCGTGTGCACGTGACCCGCCAGCGCGGCCCACGCGACGACAGCCCGCGACGGGGAGGCCCACGCGCGCCGATCATCTTGCAAAAACGCCCTCGGACTACCCAGTAATAGCGTGAGCCCTAAGCGCACTATTCCTTTAGTCTATGATTATGTAAAACGGCCCCTACAACAACCTATCTTCACATCAGGGAGGTCCTTGACCTGGCTGCGCACGCCGGCGCGGCGGCCAGTGGCACCGACGGCCCTCGCCAGGCACCCGGGACCCTCCCCGCCCTAAGGAGCCGGTACCTACCTAGGCACGAACGTGAGACGTTGGGCGAAGAAAACGTGAGCCGAGACGCCGCAGTAAAGCCAAACCACGGCAGCGGAGCTCCTGCAATAGAACGGTGGCGTTCCTGTGAGTTACAACAACGTCAGAGTAAATAGGGTAGCGAGTGAGCTCCAGGCACTCACCACAGACCCAATCGAGGTGGTAGTTCGGTCGGAGGTGGCCCGAGCCAAGCTGGCCGCGTGTGCACGGACGGTGCGGTGGTGCCCATGGTGGCAAGACCATGTCAGGGGCGTCTAGAGGGTGGTAGCAACTTGGCAAGGGTGCGCGGGGTAATGGGTAGGTGGAGGTGAAGCTGGCGGTGCAATGAAACGAACGCGAGTAGCTCTGGAGTGGGGACCTTGCCGTGGACGCGTGCCGAGAAAGACCCAGCGGGAAGAAAGCTCCAAATTAGAGCATGTCACAGCAAGGATCACTGCATGATGGGGTCGGGTGGCTGGCTGACTACACCGCGAAGCCATGGACAGGGTTAACTGGACTGAGGTGACTCCACCAAGCCGAATCGAAGGCACAGGTCCGACGACCATGGCGACAGGGGAACAAGGGAAGAGCCGGCATGGCTTGGCTCGTCGCTGCCGTGGCAGGACGCGACTGTCAACTCGTAGCACAAGCGCGCATGTGCTACAGGGCGATGGGGGATAGGGAAACATGCTCAAGAACGGTTGGCCGCATGGCCATAAATCGCAAGCCGATGGCGGCTCGGCCCTGTGCGCCGCAGTGGCTGGCGCCTGTCTGGGGAGGGGCAGCAGTGCAGCGTCGCATCGAGCGCGGATGGGATGGCAATGGGTAGGCGGGGCAAGCTCACGTGTGGCAAAGCAACGGTGTGGGCAGGGCTATGTGCCGGCCGCAGTAGGCCAAGTGCGGCCACGCGCGCACGGTCCCACGCAGGCGAGCACGAGGCGGCAGAGCGGCTCAGGCGGACACGACGCAAGCAGGGCAAGCGCACGCGGGTGGCTCAGCACTTGCGGCCGCGGCTAGCAGCAGCGTGGTGACACGACGCAACGCAGGCAGCGACACGGCGAAGCGGGCGGTGGTGGACTGGCCAAGGCAGTGGGCCCGCGACGACGGCAGTGGTGGCAGAGCGGCCAGGCCCGCCGGGCACGGCGTGCACGTGCGTGCGTGAGCCACGTGCCAGGGCGTGGCAACGGCGGTGCGGGTGTGCGCGCTTGGGCAAGCTAGTGCTGTGGCACCGAGCCGAACCGAGGCATGGTGACCGTGTCCAGACGCTGAATCCGGCCGGGAACATGCCTTGCACTCTTTTTAAAGCGCCCTAAAAAATCAAATTTGTTACTTCAAACACCGAACCACATATTCTATACTCAAGAAGGCATATCAAGCTACTAAAATCAGCCATGAAATTACACTAGTTCTTAATCGAATTCGCCTACAAAAATTGCAAAACTTGGCCTTGTCAAACCGTTTTCCGACTTAGGAAATTCGACTAAGTCTCGATCGGATTCGCGTCGAATTCAATTTCCAAGCTATTCGATACACTAGCTAGTGAATTCCTTTCGCGACCTCAAGTATTTCATCATCACCTACGAAGCTTATACTACAAACTTTATTAAAGTATCGTATATGCATTGTAGAGTGTTTTCGTTCAATAAAAAATTGTTTAAAACCCTAAGTGATATAACGCGACATTGAATGTATCTTTCGTTTCGCGTTTCCGATGATCGATCCAAGTTACGTACATTGTTTTATACCCTATATTACACACTTTTACACATAAATATGATGCTCATATAGTATTTTAGCAAAAGACTGTACTGTGTAACACCGAGGGTGTTACAGCACGCCTGGTGTCTTGATAAGTACATGATAGATGACTTTGGCAAGCTTTCAAATTTATTTTCTTTGACCCTGGTACAAGATTTATTTCTTCATCTTCCAGCAGGCTCGGGGACTAAGTGGCTACACTTCACCTGACGGTGAATATAGTGTTTTTTTCTGATTTACCCTCCTTATTGACTAAGGAATATAAATGGCTACACTTCGCTAAGGTGAAGAATTTTCAAATTTAATCTTAAGCCCCTTACATCCTTCTGGTAAGCCTTACTCGCGCAAGTCCGAGGCCTGCCGACCAGTTTGCTTTAATCTTGATCGCTCAGATTACCAGTCAAACTGGTCGGCTTCAATCTTCACCGCTCGGCTTCATGATAAACTACTCGGACTTGATCAGGACGACGTCGCCAAGCGGATACAAGGCGCTCGGGGATTAGCTGTGGAGACATGACCCCCGATATACATATGACAAGACATGGGCCGCACCATCAGATGTACCCCAGCCCACAAGATTAAGACGTGCGGCGCACGACACTGGTCAACGTGCACCGCAAGCCTTCAAGAAGTATTGTAATACCAAATATGATATTTTTCTTATAACCCTACCCCTCCAGAGTATATAAGGAGGGGCAGGGATCCCCTATACCACATCCAATCTCGTATTCTAGCAGTACAAAATAACAGAGCACAGGACGTAGGGTTTTACGGTCCTGTTCGCTTCTTTTATAATCCGTCGTTTTCAGCTTGTTTTTTCAGCCGGAAGAGTGTTTTCCTCTCACAATAATTCAGCCGGAACAGTATTTCGGCTTATTTTTTTAGCGAAGCGAACGGGGCCTACGTCAAACAGACGGCCTAAACCTGTATAAATTTCGTGGCTTGTGTCTCTGTTACCATCTAGTTCTCGATCACGCGCACCTCTACCAATCAATCTATCATCATGGACATACCCCTCGGTGGACTGCTGAACATCTTTTGTCGACACCGACGCTGGCGACGCCTACATACGTACGTGCCTGAAAATTAAACTATTTTAATTCGTTTTCGTTTAATTAAACACGCGCACTCACGGTGACACGTGAATAAAGACACACCCCTATTACATGGGTACAAATAAATTGTCCAAAGGCTATCTTTAAATTTAATTAAATTTATATAAAAATTACTAATATTTATCATAACAAATATGTATCATTAGATTTATCGTGAAACATATTTTCATAATATTTTTCTTTGGTATTATAAATATTTATATTTTTACTTATATATATTTAGTCAAGCTTTAAGTGTTTCAACTGAGAATGCACTTAGTTTTTTTTTTGGGACGGAGGTCCCTGTAAATCGGGAATTTTTTTTTTGATGCAGACTGTCTGCACCGAAGAAGGATGTAGACCTGATGCCGATGTAAGCCACGTGTCCTAAGAATTCATCACGCTACGGTTCACGCTGCTTCCTTCCCCGTGGCCGTGCGGCTCCGGCTCGGCAATTGCTGGTAGACACGGGTCAACATACGACTGGTGGTCTGCATGCTTCTTCGGTGCAGCCAGTCTTCATCAAATATTTTCCGTAAATCGTAGGCACATGGGTTTGAAGTTTTGAACTTTAGGGTCTCTTTTGGAGCACATCTTCTTTACATACGAAACCTGAACCCAAAAGCTGGCCGGCTAGCGTGCCACGTCGCCTGTTTTTCCCGGCCGTTCGATCGAGCACGTGGATGGCCTAGATTGAGCGAGCCGCAGTGTTTTTATAAAAAAATCCTCGAACTTTAGTTGAATCAAGCCGCAGTCCATGTCTCGTCTCAGTTTTTTTTGAAAAAAGCCCTCGCTCCTCCACCGCTGCTCTCCCTCGCCTGCCTCTCACCTCCATCTCGCCCTCCCCTTCCTCTCTCTCTCTCTCTACAATTAATGCAGCTACATAGATTTAGAAATGGTCTATTACAAACTTTGGTGATATGACCATTTCCTTAATCTATATCATAATGCTACTTGCTTGCTACCAGTCAAGCCTTTCTAATAATATATATATATCCTTAAATGCCATAGTTTGCAATATATGACACTGCTGGCACTAAGTATAGTGCGCCTTTACTTCTGAATACTATACTAGCTATTTGTGTTTCAATTAACCCCATGCCAGACATAGAAAACTCATAGCACGTTGTTTCTATTTAAAAATTAGACATGGCCTCAACTACATATTTGTGCTACATCTAAATGAACTGGTCCATATGTCCTGTGCCGCGGCAACGCCGCAGGTTTTTTCTAGTGATATCTAAAACGTAGGAATAGGAATCGGATAGTCCTACAAAATTTCTTCATAAATCCTTTATCTTCCAAAGAGGACGTTAGGGGTGAAAGTTTGCGCCTCTACAGAAACCATCTTGCTAGGGGAGCGTGCGACCCATCTTCCTCCTCGCACTCGCCTCCTCCCCATCAGCTTCGTGCCCCCGCGCACACCCCAACGGAGTCGGACATCCTAGACATTGCCCGTGACGCTGAAACCCAATACGCGCCAACACCACCTCTCCTCGTCGATCAAGCTCGGGTCCAAGCTGCTGCCGCGCGGCATGGCTAGCGCTCACGACAGTAAGACTGCATAAATCCGATCCGCTGGTGATCGGAATCAGAGGCCTGGTTGGGTGTGTGGGATCACAACGATCGGTAGATCGGGAGAGGAGAGGTTGGAAGAGTTGGGGATTTGGGGATCGCAGCGTGAGATGAGGAAGGGGTCGTGCGATCCCAAATTATGCGATGGGGCGCGCTATAACCTTCTCCATATATTATAAGGAAAAGATAAATAAAAAATCAATACATATAGAATATGTGTTGAAAGACATCAATATTCAAGAGAGACACTAATGTGTTGGAGGGTTTTACGTGTACACCATTAAAAAAAATTATATATATCTATGGGTCATTAAAAAGTTCGAGCTCTTATAGGTGTCACTGCTCTGAACTCTTTTATCTTTCAAGCCATTCCGTCCACATGCAATGCTAACAGTAGCTAATAGAGATGGAAAAAGACAGAGCTGCCCTCAAGCTAGAGTATCTTGTTGAACGGTGCATTTTCCTCCCGCGCCACTCGCCGGTTCTGTGTACGGTTTTTTTGGGAAATTTTGTTGCAGGACATTGTCAAAATACATAATATGCTGATAGACACCGCAACGAGCAGCATTTGTCCAGTACCATTATAAATTTGGGATTCTTTGTCATAACATACCGCAACCAATATTTTATTAATTTCTCAGATTCGTGGAGAGAGAGGGTGGGAGAAATTGTTAGAATCCCGAACCGGCGAAAGAAAGAAGATGAACAACACACACGAACACAGTGGACACACAATGATTTGTTGCTGCAAAGCGGCAGCGTTTTCTGTTGCTTGTTATCTCTATTTAAAGGAAGTACATGCATTGTTACATGGAAACAAATGACCAAGCTAATCCCGGCATGCTCGTGATAGATAGTTGCCATCCCAACCACCTGGGCCATGCCGCAATCCTTGCGCGGCCGCTAATGGCGCTAACCGCCTCTACCTGCTATAATTAGGAAGCTCAGGACTTATCTCAACAATCTCCTCCTAAGTCCTAGAGCAACTAAACTAAGTTTTTCATGCCGATCCCACCACGGAGTTCTTGAAACCGACTGCGGCCGAGCGCCTTCTTGAGAATGTCACTCAGCTGCAGCTCAGTGCCGACGAACTCGACGTCGATCAGCTTCCTGACGCAGCATTCCTGGATGAAATGAAACTTCACGTCTATGTGCTTACTCCGGTCATGGTGCACATGATTCTTCATCAGTGCGATGGCGGACTTGTTGTCCACCATGAGCTTGGGCGCGATGACAGCTCCTCCGATGAGTTCAGCCAGCAGCCGAGCCAGCCAAACCCCTTCACACGCAGCTCTGGCAGCCGTAATGTATTCCGCCTCGCAAGAGGATAGCTCGACCACCTTTTGCTTCGCCGACTGCCATGCAATCGGCCCGCCGGCGAGGAAGAAGATGAGTCCGCTGGTGCTTTTCCTGTCATTGACATCTCCTGCCAAGTCGCTGTCGGAGTAGCCCATTAGGTGTGGCACGGTGTCCTTGCCTCCTCCCGGGTGGTAGTGCAGACCCTAGTGCACCGTGCCCGCAACATAGCGGAGGACACGCTTGACAGCTGCGAGATGCTCTTGCTACGGCGCCTCCATGAACCTGCTGAGGTAGCCCACCGAGTACGCCAGGTCCGGCCTAGAGTTGCACAAGTACCTCAAGCTGCCAATGAGGCTGCAGTACTCGGTGGCGTCCACGCTCGACGTCGAACCCTCCTTCAACAGCTTCAGCTTCATCTCCATGGGCGTGGCGCTGGCATTGCATCCAGCCAGCCCCGCCTTCTCGAGAATCTTGGTGGCGTAGGCGCTTTGGCGGAGCGTGATCCCTCGGGCTCCCTGGGTGACCTCGAGGCCAAGGTAGTAGGAGAGGAGCCCAAGATCACTCATGCGGAAGATGTTCCGCATCTGCATCTTGAACTTCGCCACGGCACCTGCATCACCACCTGTGATAATTAAGTCATTGACGTACACGCCCATGATCAGGCCTCCTCCTCCTTCGCCATGGGTGTACATCCCGTGCTCATCGACGCAGCGCGTGAACCCCAGCGATAGCAGCTCGGCGTCGAGCTTCTGGTTCCAGGCGCGCAGAGCTTGGCGAAGTCCGTACAACGCCTTGTGAAGCCGAAGCACCTTGTACTTGTGCTTGTCGTCGACGAAGCCAGGAGGTTGCTGAACGTACACTTCCTCCTGGAGCTCCCCGTTCAAGAACGCCGACTTGACGTCCATGTGATGAACACCCCAGCCGTAGTGCGTCGCGATGGCGAGCAGGAGCCGCACTGACTCCAGTTGGGCAACGAGGGTGAACACTTCTTCAAAGTCGATGCCGGGGCGCTGTACGTACCCCTTGGCGACGAGGCGGGCCTTGTACTTAGCGATGTTCCCGTTCTCGTCGTGCTTGACTTTATACACCCACTTGAGCCCGATGGCGCGGTGTCCTCATGGAAGCTCCACTAGCGACCAAGTTTTGTTGTCACGGATGGAGTTCATCTCCTCCTCCATCGTAGCAATCCAGTTTGGATCGCCGTCGGCCTCCTTCAGTGATTTTGGCTCCTCCACGCTGACTGCATGGAGTTTAGCTTCAACGGCATCACGGTGCGCCAGACCTGGAACGGCATCCGTTCCGAGGATATTGTCCAACCTCCTGTACCTGTGCTCCACGTCCTCGTCATCATCAGCGTCGAGGTTGGGATCGTCGCTGAGAGGCATCGCGAACTCGACCTGCATCCCTGTGGGAGCGATCGGAGTACGTGGCGACGGTGTATCGGTGGATGTAGTAGGTACGGGCGATGTGGCAAGCGCAAGGGACTTCTGGGCGGTGGACGGTGTCGTAGGTACAGACAATGACGCATCCGACGGCAGTACGCCAGTAGTACGATGCTGGAGTTCGTACTCCTCCTCGATGGTGAAGGGCTCCAGGTCGAGGTCGATGGAGGTGTCTGCCCAGTCCCAGCGCGTGCTTTCGTCGAAGATCGCGTCGCGCGAGATGTGGACTCATTCCATCGCGGGGTCGTAGAAGCGATATGCTTTAGACCCGTTCTGGTAGCCGATGAAGACGACCTTCTGGCCGCGGTCGTCAAGCTTGGTGAGGTGCGGGCGAAGGCGCTTGATGTAGGCGACGCATCCGAACACTTTTAGAAAGTGCACGGGGGGTTTCTTCCCATACCACGCCTGGTAGGGGGTCTTCCCGTCGAGCGTGGCCGTCGGTGCCCGGTTGAGGAGCTACACGGCAGTGTGCACCGCCTCCCCCCAAAAGTGTCCAGGCACACCCCGCGCGCGTAGGATGCTCCTTGCTGTCCCCACGATCATCTGGTTCCGTCGCTCTACAACGCCATTTTGCTGTGGCGAGTATGGCGCCGAGAAGTGACGTTCAACACCTTCACCTGCACAATGTTCAGCGAATTCGACAGAAGTAAATTCCCCTCCATTGTCAGTCCGCAGGGCCTTCAGCTTCTTGCCCGTCTCACGCTCAACGCGAGCATGGAACTCCATGATTGCCACCGGCGTGTCTGCCTTGGATCGCAGAAGCGTGAGCCACATGTAGCGGCTCATGTCGTCAACCAGCAACAGGAAGTAAGCGTTCCTAGCTGGTGTTGGCGGCGAGATTGGTCCACAGATATCACCATGGACAAGTTCGAGCTTCTCCAGAGCTCGGTACTTCGCGGCCTGCGGGAACGACGTGCGTTTCTGCTTCGCCAGGACGCAGTCCTCGTAGACTTGATCTACGTGGTCAATTGCCGGTAGTCCTCGCACCATGTCCGCACGCCCGAGCTTGCGCAGCGCCTGGAAGTTGAGGTGACCATACCGCTCATGCCAACACCACGCCACGTCGTCGACACGCGCGGTGAGGCACACCGGAGCGGTGATGTTCATGTCGAGGAAGTACAGCTGACTCGCCGAGCGATGTACCTTGGCGAGGAGTTGTCGCTGCAAGTCGTAGAGGCGCAAGATCCCAGACTCGATGTCAACCTTGAACCCATCCTCATCCATCTGCCCGAGGCTGACGATGTTGGTGGTGAGGCGCGGGATATAGTAGACACCGTCGAGGCGACGATGTTCCCCGTTCTTGCAGGCGAAGAGGACGGTGCCCTTTCCCTTGATGGCGACCACCGATCCGTCACCGAACTTGACAGTTTTGGCGACGCCGGTGTTGAGCTCGGCGAAGACAGACCGTGACCCCGTCATGTGGTTCGTCGCGCCGGTATCAAGCACCCAGCGGCGAGGCCCCACGACCTCCTTCTCCTCCTTGCTGAGGTGGAGGAGAACCTTTCGTTCGATGAGGTGGACGCGGGCCTCAGCATCCGCGGCGATGTACATCAGCGCCCCTTCTTCTTCTTCGGCCTGCGCAACATGGGTCACGCCCTTCTTCTTCCCGCAGCAATCCTTGGCCCAGTGGCCACTTTTGCCGCAGTTATTGCAGAGAGTGCCGGGCGGTGGCTTCCCGCCACCGGTGTTTCCAGCGCTCGCGTTCTAGCCGTCGCGGCCATCGCGCGACGAGGATCCTACACCGCCGCGTCCGCGTCCGTGCCCACGGCGCTTCCCGCGGTTGCTGGAGCTGGAGCCGCCACCAGAGCTCTCCTGCTCACGGCGTGCCTTGCGGTGGGCTCCCCAGTCTTCCTCGCAGAGCATCAGGCGTCCCATGGCGTCCGTGACCTGCTTCGGCTTGGTGCGCTCCTCGAACACGCGCAGCCGTCCAACCACCTCCTCGATGGTGACCTTGTTCAGATCAAGGAACATCTTGGGGGGAGACAGCGGCTTGGTTCAGCCTTTCAGGGACCACTTGCAGCAGCTTCTTCACTACCTCAGCGTCGGTGATGTTGTCGCCGAGGGAGCGGAGGTTGGTGGCGAGTGTGGTGATGCGGATGCCGAACTCGTTGATGCTCTCCCCTTCCTTGAAGGAGAGGTTACCGAATTCCAAGCGGAGCTGCTGCGCGCTGGCGTCGCGCGCGCGTTCGTCGCCGATCCACAAGTTCTTGACCGCGTCCCACGCCTCTTTCACCGTGCGCTTGACGGCGAGGGTGCTCCAGAGCCTGGAGGGCACCGAGCGCAGAAGCCCAGCCATCGCCTGTCGGTCGTCGTGGTACTCATCTTCGTCGGGGTCCTCGGCGATGCCATGGTGGACGACGTCCCAGACTCTGAGGGTCTGGAAGTTCACCTCCATGACCAGGGCCCATTCCGGATAGTTTGTCCGGGTCAGCATTAGCCACGCGACATTCGCTGATAGTCGCTCAATGATGCGCTCGACGACGCGCGACCCGGCGTCCCGGTTGCGCGAGCGGCGGCTGTGAGAGCGGCCACGGCGACGTGGCGGCGATTTCGACGGCTGGACCTTCTTCTCGCCGGAGGCATCACCAGTCAGCAGCTTCTTGGATGGTGACTGCGACATGGCGACGTCGGGACCTGGCTCTGGTACCCAATGTTAGAATCCCGAACCGGCGAAAGGAAGAAGATGAACAACACACGCGAACACAATGGACACACGATGATTTGTTGCTGCAAAGCGGCAGCGTTTTCTGTTGCTTGTTATCTCTATTTAAAGAAAGTACATGCATTGTTACATGGAAACAAATGACCGAGCTAATCCCGGCATGCTCTTGATAGATAGTTGCCATCCCAACCACCTGGGCCATGCCGCAATCCTTGCGTGGCCGCTAATGGCGCTAACCGCCTCTACCTGCTATAATTAGGAAGCTCAGGACTTATCTCAACAGAAATAACTTTGTGGCCCTCGTCTTCACCCTCCGGCTGTGCACTAATTTTTACTGTAACACATTGGCAGTGCCTTGTCTTCTCCGGCGAGGCCTTCTAGCGAGCAGCCACTACCGCTAGAGACGAGAACGGGATGGCTGCCCTGTGCCCTCGTTCACTAGCAGGTAGCTGCCACTGCCTGCCACGCGATTTGCACTTCCTCCTCCTCCACTGCTCCTCTAAGACCATGACGCCAGGAGCCCTTCCGTTGCCTCCAATGGCCACCAACTGCTGCACCGCCATCACGCGTCTCTCGGATCTGCTGCGGGAGCATCAGGAGCCCTTCCTCCTCCACTACCTGCTCATCTAAGACCACGACGACAGCGCCACGCCGGCCGGCTCGCCCGCCATGAGGATGCGGCGCTGCCGGCGCGAGTCCTGGGAGGCCGCACCGCCACTGCGCGAGGAGGCTGCGCCGCCACCGCAGGAGGTCGGGGAGGCCGCGCCGCTGCCGCGCGAGGCCGGGGGAGCTCGCGCCGTCGCACGCACAAGGCTGGAGAGGTCCATGCCGCCGCTCATGCGAGGCTGGAGAGAGTCACGCCACCGCTGACGTCATTGGTCGGAGAAGGACGGCGAGACGAATCTCCCTCTCCGTGAATCTGATAGATGAATGTGCTACGACGAAGAACTTCAAATCTATAATGGTCCTAGACAAATACCGCTCATTACGGTGTCTATTAACATATTATATATTTTGACAATGTCCTGCAGCGAAATTTCTTTTTTTTTTTCATTAGAAATGGTTTCAAGTGAAAAAAGCCCAGTAAAACTTCCGGGGGTTTTCATCTTTCCTAACTAAATCACATATACGATTTATATATATCGCCAAAAATAAAAAAAAGAAGTCTGCCAATATTTTCATGACACCTAATCACATATACTTGTGCATGCTCGGCTCCATGAGGTGGGGCGCAAGGTCCACGCCGAGGAGCAGCGCGGCCACCGCCGCGGGCGGTCCCCGATGGAGCGCCGCGGCCTCCATCTCCCGCTCCACCATTCGCAGCGCCACCACCACCGCTCAGCCAATGCGGGCGAGCTCTCGCCTGGCCACCGCGAATGGCGCGCGGGCGAGCTCACCTCGCGAGCGGCGTCCACCTCCCCGGCGTGCACCCGGTCGACGTGCGCCCGCAGCGCCGCGGCCTCGGACAGGCGCGCCGCCGCCGCCGCCGCCTCTCTCCGTGCGTGTGTGCGTGTGACTGTGTGAGCGCGTGACTGAGATTTGGTGCAGTTACTACTGCTACTGTAACATAAGCAGTCCTTTGTTTTCAACCATCCAAAGGCCCAAACCGCCAAACGAACCAAGCAATACTACTTCCTCCTCTGCTGCCTCTTGCATGTCTGTCTTGTTCAAGTGTTCAGCTAGCGTTCATGGTTGTCCAATGAACACGACACGAGGTGAGCCAGCAAGCGATGGCACGGCGGCGACCAGGGGCGGATCCAGCAGTGGGGCGGGGGGTGCTCAAGCCCCCCTACCCATACCGAATCAGTGCAAATTACTGTAGAGCCTCTATGAATTTTTAGGCAAAGTTCTATAGTGTAGGGAAGGCTGAGACTTAAGATCGAGCAGCAGTGTTGTTCAGTCCCCTCTAAAATATTTCCTGGATCCGCCGCTGGCGGCAATCACCACCACCACTAGAGCGGTCCTGATGAGGACATCGTCTGATTTGAAGCCGGATCGTCAACGTCGAGATCTCCACAAATCGAACTTACCGACTACCTCTCGGAAGATCGGGCCTGTACACATCAGGTCTGATCCTAACCCTGCACTCCCTGTTGCTGACATGGCGTCGCCGGAGACGGAGACAGAGAGCTTGTCCATTGCCGCGCCACATCGCATCACCCAGGCGTCGACGGTCCACGCTCGCAGCACTTTGCCGAACACCACAGCCGCACGACGGCACAGGCATAGTGGCCTCTATATCGGCCCTGCCCATCGCCGCAAGCTCCGCCGCGCCTGCGCTGCCGCCCTGGGCGCATCCCCATCGCTGCCTCCTGTACCTCGCCTTGCGACCTCGCGCGCCATCCTTCTCCGTCGACTCGCTATCCATGTGCGGCCTCGATGCCGTCACCCTTGCCCGGTCGTCCTTCTCCTCGGCCCTCTCCCAGAAGCTCGATGCCGGCATGCCGCCACGTGCGCGGACAACGGCTGCAACGGGAGGTTCGTCATCGGGTACCATGGCGGTGGCAACATTACAATGTCCACTCCGGCGAGCACATGCCGCGGGTCCGTGGTTGGCGTTCGGCCAGCCGCCAAGTAACTTGAAGGTGTTCGCCGTGGCAATGAGGGCCGGCTCACGTCGTAGCCATGGGCGCTAGCTGAACAACTGAACAAGCGAGACAGGCAGCAGGGAGGAGGAAGAAGTATTGCTCGGTTCGTTTGGGCCGTTGGATGGTCTTCGGATGGCTGAAACAACTGCTCAAGTTACAGTAGCAGTAATAACTGCACTGGAACTCACCGTGAGCGGTACCGTGAGGGATAAGGTTAGGAGAGATGGGCATTTCGGATATTTTCACTGGCCAGATCCATATGTCAGAGCTCCTAAACAGTTAAAACCAAATAGAATATAGACGAAATAGCTTATAAAACAAAAGAGTTCGGAGCAATGGTATTTATAAAAACTCAAACTTTTTAATGGCTCGTAGACAATTGCAAACATTTTTAATAGCACAGCTAAAACCCTCAATGTGTTGGCATGTCAAGAAAAATCTTTGAAGCACTTCAAAACCTCACGCCACTCCACATGTCAGTGCTAGCAGGGTGAAGCAGAGAAAAGGAGTAGAGTGGGGAATAGATGGGAGGAAGGTATGGTAGGACCGTAGGAGCGTATATACAGTTTAATAAATTGGTTGCCCCTGTACCAGGTCCAGTGTCCAGGGAAGTAGGATGTCTCTAACACATCAATTGATACTTGGGCCTACTATCATTTACAGTTCAATAAATTGAACACCTGAATAATCACCTTGCATTTAGTTCAATAATAGTTGTACAAAAGTGATAGATTTCAGTCCGATACAACATAAATTGATACTTGAATCTATTGCGGTGAACTAAGCAACTTGCTAATGAACATGCCAAGAACTAAGGTAAGTACAAAATATGTGAAAAAAGAACAGGAAGCACATTTCTTTCTCAAATGTACGAGATCTTCCATTATCTTCGTTGGAACCGAATCATTTCTTCGATCCGTGGCATAATCTCTTCCTCCTCCTGCACCTGAAAAGCTTTATGCCTCGCCATCTCAGCATGTTTACCCAGAGTCGTTCTTTCTTGTTATGATCATTAGAATGTACGTGTAATTCAAAAAAAAAATCAAATCTAATGGCATTAACTATATGTTAATAGAGTAATTATCTTGTAAAGTGTACTCCATCTGTTTCTAAATAAGAGTCATTCTCGCTTTCCAAAAAATCAACAAATTTTAACAGTGACCAAATATATTTAACAAAATATTTACCCTGTTCGCTGATGCTGAAATTTAGTTTATGTTGATGCTTATGCTGAAATGTTGTAAGATGAAAACACTGTTTCATCGCTGAAAAGTAGTTTTGAATAAGCTCAGGCGAACAGGGACGATTAATATTTATGGTACATAATTAGTATCATTAGGTAAATCGTTGAATATACTTTAATAATAAATTTATTTGGAGATATAAATATTACACGTATTTTTTACAAATCTAGTCAAAACCGAGAAAATTTGATCAGCATGATTTTCATAGCGACTCTTTTTTAAGGGCGGAGAGAGTATGAAATAATGTTTGTATTTCAAACGGATGGAACAAATGTACATTCGTTTGTTGGAACACACAGCAAAGTGAATTTTCATGGGGACGGCATTACCAGTTTACCACGATACAACATACTTACATACACACAGAGAAACAGGAAGTATATAGCACAAGTATGCCACTGCCACAGTATATATCCATGGGCTCATTCACCCATTCATCATATTAATTTGCGCATTGGACGTCTTCCGCCCTGAGTAACTTTTACTTAGTTCTTTCCCGGGTGGTGTTGTGCTTCATCCCCCAGAAAAGGGGCCTCCAACTGATCTTCTTCAATCTTCCCCTGTTCGACGAGAAACCGATGAATCCACGAGTATAAATGAAAATGAAACACACTGATTTTATGCATAATAACAGTCCTTCTCAATCGCGCGCGGCATTTAGAGGCAGGTCGTGTTAATGGAGCGAGCACCCACCTGCAAGATCAGCTGCAGCAGGCACACGGTGCCCGAGCTCGTGCCGCTGCTCCCTGGCGACGATGCGCACCATGAGCCCGCTCTTCATGTAGAGCGTGGTGTTGAGCTTGGGCTTCACCGCCTGCCCCGGCACCACCTCCACGCGGAACCGCGCCAGCACCGCCGCCGCCACCGTCTTCATCTGCGTGTACGCGAAGCGCTTGCCGACGCACAGTCTGGGCCCCGCGTTGAACACCACGTCCTTGTAGGGGCTCTCGGCTCGGCGCCGCCCGCGAACGCGCCGCTCTTGTTGAGCCACCGCTCCGGGCGGAACTCCAGGCAGTCGGGGCCCCAGGTGGCCTTGTCCCGTCCCATGAAGTACGTGAAGTAGATCACCCGCTGCCGCGCGCGCACCAGCGTGCCGTCCGGGAGCACGTCGTCCTCCAGGGCCTCCTTGAAGTCCACGGGCACCGGCGGGTACAGGCGCATGGACTCGGTCAGCGCCGCGTGGAGGTAGTCCATGGCCCCGACGTCGCCGGCGCGGGCGATGTCGTCGATGACGCGGGCCTCCACGTCCGGGTGGGAGGCGAGGAGCCAGAAGAACCAGGTGAGCGCGACGGAGCTGGTGTCGCGGCCCGCGAGGATGAAGCCGATGCAGAAGTCGCGCAGGAACTCGATCGTCGGAGTACCCCGCCGCGGTGCCGGCGTCGGCGTCGGCGGGAGGGGGCGACGACGACGACATGAGCCGCGAGAGGAGGTCGCAGCGGCCAGCCAGGTCCCCGACCTTGCGCATCTCGGCGCGGCGGTCGGCGACGGTCCGCTCGGCGAACACCCGCACGGCGCGGGCGGCCTCCACGAGCGCCCGCTCGGTGCCGATGCCGAGGAGCCGCTTGGGCTTCCAGATGAAGGGCGGCGTGTAGAACCTGGTGAGCGAGAGCTCCGTGGCGCGCTCGAACGCGCGCGCGAACGGCACGTCGGGGAGCCCGTCGGCCAGGCACCCAGCCTCCACCCCGAACGCGGCGGCGCAGATGTTGTCGAACGCGAAGCGGAGCAGCACGTCCTGCAGGTCCACTACCGCGTCGTCCCCACCTCGCTCGCTCAGCGTCTCCAGCAGCCGGACCAGCCGACCACGCACCAGCCGCTCGACGGTGGCCGCCGAGAACTGGAGGAACCGCGCCGAGTGCATCTCGGCGCTGGCGGCCTTCCGCTGCGCGCGCCACGAGTCGCCGTCGGCGTTCAAGATGCCGTCGCCGAGCAGCTCCGCGAACCGCTCCCGGTAGTAGGGCCCCTTGGGGTAGTTGTCGAAGTTGGGCTTGAGGACGTGCTCCACGTTGGCCGGCACGGAGGTGATGACGCCCGAGGAGCCCCCGCCCCAGGTGCCGCGGTACGGGAACGTGCCGCGACACCGGGACAGCACCGCCGCGCCCCAGTCGTAGACGTCGCCGATCGCGAGGTGCGCGAACAGCGTCGGGATGATGCCCACCACCGGCCACAGCATGGGTTCGCCCGCCCGGGACGACAGCCGGCTCCTGGCCGCGCTGCAGACGAAGAGCACCGCGGCGCCCACGGCCAGGTCCGACGCCGGGTCCGGGTGTGGCACATTCTGCGTGTTACGGCTCCAGAGGATCCTCTTGCACGGGCATTCAAAGCGAAATATTTTTTTAAAATAAACAATATATATATATATATATATATATATATATATATATATATATATATTAGTTCATTATTAAAAATAACAAACAGAAGAAAGAAAACGCCAGGCAACCATCTAGCGATTCTAAAATCATAACTAGTTTTAATAAATTTCTTCATAAATTTGTTAGAGCATTTATTTCAAACGTTTAGGTGTCATTATGTATATTATTAAAAAATAGTTAAATTTAAAAAAGAATTTAACTTTCGACAAAACGAAAATGATTTGTAATTTGAAATAGAGTGATCGAGTACTTTGGTTTGTGGATACACGAGAAAAGCTGTAAGCTATGGCACCGGCCATTTCAAACACCCAAACAAATGTGGTGATCGATGAGCCACATTTGTATGAGCATCCAATCAAACGAAGAAGCACGATATTGTATTTGCCATGAAAATTCAGTTAGATCAAGCATCCAATCGAACCAACAAAGCGACTGTGGAGGATATACCCCTGTACCCATAAGACAAGATATAGGTCGCACCATCAAAGGTGTCTCAGCCCATAAAATTAAGACGTGCACCGTAAGGCTATAAGAAGATGTGATTTATTGTATAATACCAAATATGGTATTTTTCTTGTAACTCTACCCCTCCAGAGTATATAAAGAGAGGCAGGAATCCCCTAGACGAGATATCGAATCTGATATACAATCAATACAAAATAACAGAGCACAGGATGTAATGTTTTACGTCATGCTGGCAGCCTGAACCTGTATAAATCTTGTGTCTTATGTCTCTGTTACCATCCATTCCTATTACGCACATATCTATTAATTCATCTACTATTATAGGTATACCCCTCAATAGACTGTCGACCAGACGACCAGATTTCGTAAAGGGTGACCTCCGTGGAATTCAACTACTCGCGTAACGCGATGGCAAATCGTAGCAATCATATACACGATGGTACAACAGCATTGGGATATGATTGCAATTTTGCATTATGGACTTATTTAGTTGATCAAATTTTAGAAATTGGGCTATTGTAGCACTTTTGTTTTTATTTAGTAATTAGTGTTTAATCATGGATTAATTAGGCTTAAAACGTTCGTCTCGTAATTTCCAACCAAACTATGCAATTAGTTTTTTTTTATCTACATTTAATGTTCTATACACGTATCGCAAGATTTAATATAATGGCTACTGTAGTACTTTTTGGGAAAAGTTTTTAAACTAAACCAGGCCTATATATCTCAGTTGATCTTGAGAATGGATTTGGAAACGAACTGTCGCGTCAGGTTCAGGCGCTATCAAGTGAGCTGCTGCAACATATACCCCAGCTATATCCAATCAGCAATTAACACGGATGACAGATGGAACAGTACTTGGTGACGTGGTGTGGTGTCTGCGGTTTTCTTCTGAATACTTTTTTGAGCCTTTTCAACACCCGAATTTGAGTTCCAATCTCTACACTGTAAATTGCTCGCTACAGCGCAACACGTTCACAGTTGAACTCTTACGTCCAGAGAATTCACTTGCTCGTAGCGATCGTGATTATAAGCTGAAACAGTATTTTTCTCTCACACCAAACCAGCCAGCTGTAAATAATCCATGATCATTTACGACAAAACGAACAGGCCGTAGATTATTGGAAATTAGTAAAAGTTTGCTAAAATATTCCTGAACACAAGTAATCTGTAACCCATAGGAAATACTTTTTGGTGTTTATGACCTGCATATCTGGTGCGAACCACAGTTTTTTTTTGTTATAATGAAATGAAATTGTACACTATGATGCATATATAGTGACCCAAAGGGGAAAAAAAGAACTGCAAAAAAAAAAATAGCACCTTATATAGGCAATTCAATGTACTCGATACGGCAATTTAATGTACTATGATTGAGTGCCAGAACCACACGCATGTTTGAATATTTTATTTTACACGCTCACAAATGGCGTATATTTTACAGCTTTGGCAAAAACATATGTATATTCATACCGAACTAAGTATGTGCTTGCAGACTTCAGCATTTCTGCCTTTAAAGAAACACAATGAAAATATGATGTTTACCCCATAGGATGTGACTATAAATGGGCACTGACACAGAAATCCAAACTGGTGATAATTGATAGTCAAGAACAAATTTTCTTAAAATTCTGATATGGCTGAAAATGAGATGGTACAATAAAATGGTGGGTATGTTACAATTCCTGCAAACTAAGTGTGCCCTATTCATCTCAGTTCCACCCACTATGCAGGTAGTGGCTCCTCCAAAACTGTCGGCAAAAAGTATATCATCAATGCACCATATAAACAAAAAAAAGGTACCTAACAAAAATATAAAATGCGATAATAACACGAGATTAAAACCTTTGGTCTTTTCTGGAGCTTCAGGCCTCTCTGGCACTTTCGTAGGCACATCAGGAAGCTCAATAACCTCATCGATGTCCTCAGGTGCAGCTTCTGTGTCAGCCGGAGCTTTCATTTTCTCTTCAGGTCGTACTTCACTAACAGGAGCGTCTGGCAAAGACTCAACGGCAAGCTGCAAAGAAAGGCAATGTTAGAACTAAGATAGACTTTAAACTAACAAGGCAGAAACAGAACCGTCTACATCTCACTTTAGATTTTGAAGCTTAAATGTGATTGCTCAAAATCAAAGACAATGTCATGCCACTAAAAGAGGCCAGAAAAAAATGGAGCATTTCCAGTGCTTATGTGAATAGATAAAATGAATCAGAATAGCTGAGGATCATGGGAGAGAGACTAATCAGAGGTTAAGTCCTGTAATGCCTATTGTTATGTTTGCATTCATAGGGAATCAGGTTGTTACACATAAATCTTTCTGGTTTGGCCCGAGCAAGGACAATATTTATATGAGAGGAGGATTTATGGCCAAGAGTGAAACATAAATCTGGTCCAAAGTGGAATTTTCAGTCTCATTTGTATAATTGCATAATTTTGGGTTCCTTCTCAACAGATAAGAGCTCTAGACGCTTTGTTGGCCAAACCTGAGCTTCCAAATTTTCAAACTCGGCCATAACAGCTTCTTCATCCTCAGCTGAGAGCTGCTCGCCCAGAACAGCATTTATTTCCTGAAATCAACAAGTGATTGGACAAGTCACTAAAAAGAAAATAGGCCCATTCTTTTGCAGTTGAGGCAACATCACAACAATTCAACAGAAGGTATGCTTTTTATGAGGCCCTAAAAGGAAAGCAGAATACAGAACTACTTGTATATAGGTCACGATTTCACAAGGGTGATAAATAGTAGTCCCAATCATATTTAGTCATTCACTACCTACATCCAACATTATAACCATGCTCAAAGCTAGTTATGATGAAAATCTGAAAATAGGCATGCAATCATAGTTGCCACAAACGACTGGATGGAAACAGGCAATACTTATATATTCAGAGAGGATATGGCTGTACTCCATAATTTCACTCTGACGTGTTGCTATCACAATGCCTATACAGTATAACAAGTTGCTGGCAAAAAAAATCAAAGGGGATATTCACAACATCTGATTTGAGGTGCAAATTGTATGTATCTTAATAAGGATGATGTAAATGAAGTTACTTAGAAAAGACAATCCCAAAGAGATTGGCAGCGGATGAACCCCCCCTATAGAAATGATCAAATGAATGTATACAGGTAGAGTTAATTCAACTTACATCTTGATAAGCCTTAGCCTCGGCTGTGTCATCCATCAGCTTTTGGACATCATCAATGTTTATCTCATTCTGTATAGACTTAAGGGCAGCGTTTCCAGCCTTCAGGCTTTCAAATACAGCCTTTTGTTTACTTGCTAGTTCAATATCTGCCAGCTAAACCAAGGGAACCGAAATACTCTGTCAGGTTATCATACATCAAATTAAGAAACTCAGTGCTCCTTAACTTCTTCAATAAGGCATTGTTTGGATGCACATGTATCCACCTCAATCCACATGTGTTGAAGTGGATTGGAGTGGAACTTAAACTAATTTCCACTCCAATCCACCTCAACACATGTGGATTAATGTGGATAGATGTGCATCCAAACAAGGCCTAATGTAGAACTCCAGCCCTACACGACAATATTTAATAATTGGTATTAAAGAACAATTATTTGAATGAACTACAAACCTGTTGTTCAACATTCATTTGCCATGTGTCAACTTGTTTCAACAGCTCTTCCTGAGCTTTCTTCTTCTTCAGAGCAATCAAAGCTCTGTCTCTCTTTTTCTGTTGAACCAACTGCCGTGCAGCTTCCTTTTCTGCTTCGATTACCTTCTCAAGCTGGAAGGGAAGAGATGCGTACATAAATACGCTCTTTCTATATTTTTAGCAGAGGTGATATTGAAATGATGAAATGTGAGGAACTGAGGATAATAACCATCTAATCAGAATAGTCAGCACCTGATGACAACACCACCGGTTGTATTAAGCAAGAATCAAAAGACGAAGTATAACATCCAAGTACATTAAGTTAAACTGTCTGTAGTTGCAAGCAAATTCCACAAAATCCAACACCGATTATTGTAATACACGGTAACGTGTAGCAAAAGCAAATACGATTTTTAGAATGCGCTCCAGAAACTGATGTATTGATGTTTGGACGAACAAGATTAGCAGGTTTAATGTTCACTGGGAATCCTGGACTATAGCATGGAATTACAAGGAGACAATTTCTCTTCACTCCCGATCACCAGGCAGATATGTCGACCTGGATCGATGCTGTGACACGACTCCGATCAGGGCTCCCTATGCGAAACCAACCTATTCAGACGCGATAATTGAGCCCTGGAAAACTAGAAACTCGCAAGTTACTCCGATTCATCAATCGACGCCGTTCTATCCAACTCCAGATCCCAATTGCCACATACACCCGCTCCCGCTCGACGGCCGGAATCTGATACGATCCCACGGCGCGACAGAGAGGACGGCCGGAATTCGACACGAGCGAGGGCGACGGACCATCCGTAGCTCAAGATAGGGCGGGTGCCGCGGAGGGGGAGGCCAGGCCGCGAGGGGAGGGGGGAAGGGGAGGCACACCTGCTGCTGGAACTGGGCGAGCTTGCGGCGCTGCGTCTTGAGGGTGAGGATGGCCCTGTCGACTTCAGTGATCTTGGGCTTCTTCACGAAGATGTTCCCCATCCTCGCGGTCGGTTCTCCGCCGGTCGGCGAGGTGGCGTGACGGCGGCGGAGTCGGAGAGGGGGAGGGAAAGGTGGACTGACGGTCACGGCATTACAGTTGAGCCGTTAGGTGCCGGCGGGGCAGGGTCTGTCTGTGGGTCGTGTCGTGCTGTGGCGGGACTCCTTGGCCCAGTTCGCCTGCTTTTAAACCCGGCGTGATCGTTTTTTTTCTCATACGGGATAGTATTTTTCTCTCACAATATTTCATCTGAAACAGTGTTTTTCATCAAATTCATCCAGAATTCCTCCAGCTGAATGGGGCCCAGCGTCAACTCGTTAACTTGTTTTTGAGGGCTGGCGTGTTTTGTTCGCTCCTCCTTTTACGAGGCTTTTACACGTGTGCTATTACGAGAGATGTTCTATTTATACACGTCACTAAAAAGTTTATATAGACCCTGATATCATGACGCTAAACTTTTTTATCCTCCACGTCATTCCGTCCGCCTTCTGTTAGATTTCCACCGTTTGCTAGACCTGACACGTGGGCCCGACCAGTGATAATGTCCAAAATGCCCCCCTCTCTCCCAATCCCTCCCACGCACGTCGCGCTCCTGCGGTCCTGCCCCTCCAGCGCTTACTGCGCTATCGGTCCAGCAGCCCGTCCTCATTGCCGTGGACGCCACGTGTGCGTCCTCGCCACCGTGGGCGCAGTCTCCTCGCTCGTAGCCGCGGCCGCGTCATCCTCGTCGGCTCGCTCGTGGTGTTCGGCCAGCTCGCGCCCAGCACCTCGCGGACGACTGCTGCGACCGTGGGGCTCCAGCCCTGCTCTTCTCGTAGGACGGGCTGCGCAGCCACGGGGGTGGGCGAGGCGCCCACGGCGGCGCCCGCACTGCTAGCGTCGAGGACGGCCCGTGCGTCCGCGGCGTGGGGCAGGGCGCTCGCGGCGGCGCCCACGCATAGCAGCTGGCGGCTGAGGTGGCTCCCGGGGGCAGTGGCCCATGGCGTTGGGTTGCGTAGCAGCGACGTCGAGCCATCGGTCCATGGGCGTGCACTCGGCCTTGTGTGCCATCTTCTAGTGCAGCGCTAGGCACGCGCGGGAGCAGTAGTTCACCACACCACACACCGAGCACCGCCTGAACTCATGTCGCCGCGTCTCGGGCCGCCCGCATAGCGCCTGCGAGCATAGCCCAGCGCGCCGCCGGCGTCCTCCTCTGGCAAGGCCGCTGTGGTCCCGGGCTGCGCCTGCCCGACAGTGGGGTGCGAGACCGAGACGCCGGGGCGCCCGACCAGCCATGGGGCGTGAGAGGAATGGCGGTGCGACGGCCGCGTGCGAAGAGAACAGCTTCCTCTACCACGACGACGTGCAGGTAGATAAAGATGAAAGGATGAGGAGGAAGACGGTGACTGGGTCACTTGTAGCTTGGCCCCACTTGCCGGAGAGAGAAAGGGAGAGGATAGGGTTATAAGAGAAGGGTATTTTGGACATTATCACTGGTCGGGCCCGTATGTCAAGGCTGCCAAATGGTGGAAACCTAACAGAAGGTGAACAGAATGGCATGGAGGACAAGAAAGTTTAGCGTCATAGCACTAGGGTCCGTGTAAACTTTTTAGTGGCATATAGAAATGGAGCATCTTTCATAATGACACACGGAAAAAAGTCCCTCCTTTTATAGTTTAGTCATCCCTATTTGCCTTGGTAGACTAAAAGAGGCTTTTAGTCCCCAGTAGTCAGAATGTTTGGATCCAAAATGACTAGAAGTTGTGGCAACCTGACTAAAAGGTGAGCTTTAGTTCCATTTTGCAACACTTGGGTCATTAGTTGGTTAATGCACTTTTTAGTCTCATTTAGTCATAGTGTTTGGGTAAAAGTGACTAAATGAGACTCGATTTAGGAGGTGAGGAGTGAACCAAACACCCCTTAATAAACGAGATTTGCAAGGTATGTAAGGGATTATAAAAAAGAAAAAAAGAGAGGAGAAAAGCGTTTCATTCCGTTTTTAGGGCCTGTTTGATTGCGGGAAAAAAATTCTGTTCCAGCGTTTTCCCTATGTAATTGAATTGATTCATATGAAATTCCTGCAGGATTCCTGTCAAATTCCTGCGTTGCAAGCAGGCCCTTACAATTCTTCATAGCTAGGCTCACCGGATGCGGACAATCACTGTACATAAATAATTTTTAGAGGCGTCTCCCTTTTCTAACAGAAATCGTTGTCTTAGCATGCCTTAGCATGCCGTCACTAACGTTCGTGGGAGGCGCTAGCTATACAACCGTTGATAGAAATACATTTTTAGATGTGGTTCCATTAAGAAATCCGCCTCTAAAAATGTACTCTATTTTAGGGGCACTTCCGTTAAGAAAACCGCCTCTAAAAACGCTATTTTCAAGAACGGTTGCTCATGTCAATCATCTCTGAAAATGAGTGTTTTTTAGAGACGGTTTTATTAAGTGAACCGTCTCTGAAAATCAATTTTCAAGGGCGGTTGACTAAGTCAACCGTTCTTAAAAATAGCTGCAGCATAAATAAATTTATATTTTTTTAAATGAAGTTGGATGAAGACAAAATTTATATCAAAATTATAGAGCTCAACGAGATCTAAAACTTTGTAGTTGATAAAATTTTTGTTTGAGATCATTTATGGTTTCAAATATATAAATTAAGTCTTAGATTTTGAATTTTAAATTTTTGAATTTTTCAATTGACCATGGATGAAGAAATGTTCTATATCAAAGTTATAGTGCTCAACGAGATCTAAAACTTTGTAGTTGAAAGTTTTCTCATTTAAGATTGCTTATAAGTCAAAATATTTATTACAAGATTCATATATATTAGTACTAATAGATAGCATCGTAGAACTAGACATAAGTAACTGTGTGGTGCGGTGGTAGGGGAGGTATCATGTGAGGAAGAGATTGTGTGGCAAAACCACCCAAAATAGCACGCTTCTGGAGACGCTCGTCTTCCACCAGACACTAAGCACCCCGAAAGTAAGCTACATCAGACGGTTCCGTCGAGCACGTCCCAAGGGAGAACTCAAATAATCCACGTTTTTTCTAAAGGAACCAATAATGAAAACGAGTTTACAATACTTAGTCCCTTTCATACAATAAGAGTTCTCGAAAATATATTATTACAATACCAAGTTCAGAGTGCGGAATTTAAACCGCGGAATTCAAATAAATATATAACGATAAGATACAAGGATCCGTCTATGTCCACCAGAAGAATCCTCCACACAACAGTCATTCCTCAAGGTGCACCTACAATAGGGGTAAATAAACCCTGAGTACACAATGTACTCACAAGACTTACCCGACTAGTGAGAATTATTTCCCGACTCCAAAGGATATGATAAGCTTTATATTTTGCTGAGTTTTTTTTTACAAAAGCAATAATAGTAGTGAATCCTTACGTATCTTTCTTATTAGCAGTCAAGATTAGTTCATTATCTAATCATTCTATGCAAGCACCTGTTCTACTTTCAAGCAAGAGTTGAGCAATCAGACCCATTTCACCATCTTTCATCTTCCAGTTCTTACTACGATGCTAGATTGTAGACAAATCATACCGTATTATACGGCGATTCGCGAATCAATGTAGCCTAGCTGGGTACCCCAAAACACACGCCCCGCTTATACCCTAGGCACAAGCAGGACCAACCCACCACTCTCCTGTCAAGGGCTCCAGGTCTCCGTCCAAACTTGGACTCCAAGCCCCCACACCTGGGTCCTGGACTCAGTGTGGTGCTTAGACCTTCACCATCCCTGCCACCAAAATTGGAGCTCGGCCAAGCCACAATCAAAGCGGGGTGGGGTCGGCTGGAGATGGGACATGAATGCGGAGACGCGAGCACGAAGAATTGATGAGAGCTGCTCGCTCTCTAGCTTCACCGTGATGCGATGCGACGATGGTGGAAAATAGAGGGAGAAAGAGGGAAAGAGAGAGACGGCGCAGCAAGTGGGCTCGGCTCGTCCACGCCTTGGCAGGACACGAGCGGTGGGCTCGGGAGGCCCACGCGCTATGGACAATGTGTGCGCGCGTCCGACCGGCGTGGCCCACGCACCGCCGTGCCATAAATGGCATGGTTACGGTGGCTCGCCCACGTGCGCGCGACAGAGGCGACACGCACAGGACTGGCAACAGCGCAGAAGTGTAGCAGATCAACACGGACGTGACGACAACCCAACGGCGGCGGCAGCGTCGTGACACGAGTAGTGCCGACAATGCGGCCACGATGGCATCGCAGCACGGCCGCGACGACACCCAAAACGGTAGTGCGAGGTAGAGCAGCACGGCGCAGGGCCAGCGGCTCGCTGCGGCCAGCCTCGGCCAGGCCCAGTCAGCTCAACGGTAGCGGCAATAGCGCGGCACGGTGGCAGGACGGCCAGGCATAGGTGAGCGACAGGCGCGATGGCCAGGCTGCTGCAGCAACAACTGGCTAGTGTGGCCATGTGCACGCGTGCGCGCGCGCCCGGCGCACCGACGCCGCGACGTCGGGGCAAGATGGCCCGAGTTCATGTTATGCACGGATTTTAAAGCGTTCGAGACGTCTAAACCGTTGCTCCAATCCACAAACCACTTTTGCTATACCTTAGAGGGTATATTATGCTACTAAAACAAGCCATAATACTATCCTACTCCTTAACCCAATCTCGAACAATAAATTGCTAAACATAGCAATGTCTAGCAGTTGACAGACTTCAAAATTTCTAAGTCTGAAAGCTGAATTTGATTTCCATTTGTGATTTCTAAGCTAGTGGAAATATTAGCTAGTAATATCATTTTTCGACCACAAGTATTTCACTGTCATCTACAAAGTTTGTACTTCAAACTTTATTTAAGTATCACACACATGTTCTATAGCATTTTTGCTTAATAAAAATTGGTTTTAAACTCTAAGTGATATAACATGACTATCGAATCAACTTTCGTTTCGCATTTTTGTTGATCATTTTGAGGTACAAAAATTGATCTACACACTTTATTACATGCATCAACACATAAACATCATGCTCATAACATGTTTTAGTAGATGCTTTATGGTGTAACACCGAGGGTGTTACAAATCTACCCCCTTAAATAAAATCTTGTCCCGATATTTCATGTGCCTAGTGTGGGAAAAAAGATAAGACATAATTTTTTATTTAAACAATTACCTTGGTGAACTAGAAAGGTGGAGATAATGCTTCAAGATATAGCTTTCTTGCTCCCACGTTGCTTCATCCTTCGAGTAATTTTGCCATAGAACTTTATAAAACTTCACCACATTGTTTCTAGTCACTCTTTCTTTTTTATCTAAGATCTTGACAGGATGCTCAATATAAGACAAATCGGGCTGGAGAGGAAGTCCTTCAACTTCCACAGCTTCATCGGGGACCCGCAAACATTTCTTTAACTGAGAAACATGGAAGATATTATGCACTGCTGACAAAATATTCGGGAGTTGGATACGGTAGGTAGTAGAACCACACCGGGCCAAAACCTTGTAAGGTCCAACATAGCGAGGGGCTAGCTTTCCCCATACACTAAAGCGACGCACCCCTCTCATGAGTGACACTTTGAGATACACATGATCACCAACTTCAAATTGCAAGGGCCTTCTTCACTTGTTCGTATAAGTTTTCTAACAGCTTTGAGCTGCTTTCAAATAGCTCTGAATAATATTGACTTGCTCTCGAGCTTCTTTGATAAAATCATGCCTAAAATAACCACGGTCACCCACTTCAACCCAGTTAAGTGGTGTTCTACATTTCTTACCATACAGGGCCTCAAATGATGTCATTCGAATGCTTTCTTGATAACTATTGTTATAAGAAAACTTAGCTAGAGTCAAGCATTCGTCCCACTTTTCAAGAAAAGAAATGGCACAAGTTCTCAACATATCCTCAAGTATCTGGTTTACCCTTTCTGTTTGGCTGTCAGTTTTTGGTTGATAAGCTGAACTTCTGAGGAGACTAGTACCAAGACATTCCTAGAGTTGCTCCAAAAAACGAGAGACAAAGACTGACCCTCTATCAGAGATGATAATAAGAGGAACTCCATGCAGGATCACAATCCGGTCAAAATACAACTTGGCATACTTCTTGGTTGAATACCTTGTATCTACCGGAAGAAAATAAGCAAACTTAGTGAGACGGTCCACAATGACCTAAATAGAGTCATACCCCTTGGACGTGCGGGGTAAACCCACAACAAAGTCCATGGAAATATCCTCCAATTTCCAAACAGAGATAGGCAAGGGTTGCAAAAATTCCAGTGTACGCATATGGTCTGCCTTAACTCTTCCACAAGTGTCACATTCCACGACGTACTTGGTGATATACTGCTTCATATTTGACCACCAATACAAGTGGCGCAAATCATGGTATATCTTGTTACTTCCTGGATAGATGGACAACTTGGAGTTGTGAGCTTCATCCAAAATTTTTCTTCTAAGCTCATCACTTGAGGGAACAACCAATCTGTTCTTGAACCTCACTACACCTTAGTCATCAACACTAAAATGAGGACCACACCCTTCAGCAATTAATTTCTTGATATGCGGATTTTCGAAACATCTTGTCTTTTCTCTATAATAATTTGTTCAAGTAAATCCGAGACTAGAGCAATATGGGCTAGCACCTCAGCATGGTTGAGAGACAAAGGTGTTTCTTCAACTTGGTACGACTTCTAGCTCAAAGCACCAGCTACTACATTAGCTTTTCCAGGATGGTAATGAATCTCTAAATTATAATCCTTGATTAGCTCCAACCATCTCCGTTGCCTCATGTTTAGCTCGGACTGAGTGAAAATATATTTGAGGCTCTTATGATCCGTATAAATATGCACTTTATTTTCCAATAAATAATGCCTCCAAATTTTTAGAGCGTGCACTACAGCAGCTAGCTCTAAATCATGGGTGGGATAATTCACCTCGTGCTTTTTCAGCTGGCGTGAAGCATAAGCTATCACACATGCATCCTACATAAGCACTCATCCCAATCCAGTCCTTGAGGCATCACAATACACATCAAATGGCCTGTCAATATCTGGTTGGGCAAGAACAGGAGCAGAGGTAAGAAATTTCTTTAGGGCTTAGAAAGCTTCTTCACAAGCCAGACTTCATACAAATTTGATATCTTTCTGGAGCAACTTGATCATTGGTTGAGCTATTTGGGAGAAGTCAGGAATGAAGCGCCGCTAATAACCAGCAAGACCAAGGAACTAATGAATATAATGCACTGACTTTGGAGATTTCCAATTTAACACATCTTGCACCTTGCTTGGGTCCACATAGATACCCTCAGCTGTCAGAACATGTCCCAAAAACTGCACTCGATCTAACCAAAACTCACACTTGCTGAATTTGGCATATAGCTTATGTTTCCTTAATCGAGTCAGTACTCTTCGAAGATGTTATGCATGCTCTTCATTGTTCTTGGAGTATATCAAAATGTTATTAATGAACACCACTACAAACTTATCCAACTCCAGCATGAAGACTGAATTCATCAGATACATGAAGAATGCAGGAGCATTGGTGAGACCAAAAGATATAACTAGGTATTCATACAGCCTATACCTAGTAGAGAAAGCTATCTTTGGTCTATCTTGTGGCCGGATCTTAATTTGATGATACTCAAAACGAAGATCAATCTTTGAAAACACCTTGGCACTAGCCAACTGATCGAACAAAGTATCAATACGAGGTAAAGGATACTTATTCTTAATGGTTACCGCATTGAGAGGGCGGTAATCCACACACATCCGTAGAGTACCGTCCTTCTTCTTCACAAAAATAGCTAGGCAACCCCATGGTGAAGAGCTAGGACAAATAAAGCCCTTCTCCAATAATTCCTCCAACTATTTCTTCATTTCTGCTAGTTCTTTAGGAGCCATGCGGTAGGGACGCCATAAAATAGGAGCAGTGCTAGGTTCGAACTCAATGGAAAACTCCACGTCTCTATCCGGTAGAAACCTAGGTAGATCTTCAGGAAAGACATTCGGAAACTCACAGACCATAGGAATAGAGGCAAGATCAGGAGAAGCTTCAACATGAGCAACAACTGGTAAGGCTGGATCTGCGGCCATAAGGAGAGACATCCTATCCCCGAAAGAAGGAAGTCGTAACTCAACAACTCTCTACTTAAGGTTCAAGACTACCCCATAAACTCACAACCAGTTCATGCCCAAAATTGCATCTATGCCTTGCCCAGGCAGCACCATGAACTGGAGGCGATAAGTGTGAGTGGCTAGCACTAATCTAACTGTGCCCGTCTGAATATTAACGCACAACTGTGTACCCAGAGTACTGATTCTATAGGCAATAGGAATAGCCATAAGAGATATATTGTGCCTATGTGCAAACCCCATGCTCATGAATGAATGTGATGCACCAGAATCAAACAACACATATGCTGAGTGGGAATCAATGGTCAACATACCAGCCATCATAGGTTCATTCTGCAAAATCTCCTCAACCTCAATAAAGTTGACTTGTCCAGAGCAGCTTACGTGCACCTTCTTCTTGATAATCATCCTCTTAACCAGACGGGAGTTGGCTGAAGGCAAGGAAAACTACGCAGACTGGTTCTGTGGGCACTTCCGAGCATAGTGGCCCTCCTTGCCGCACTTAAAACAAGCACCAGGCTTGTTCCCCTATCCCTAACAAGGCAGAACTTGCTGTCCCTAAGGCTGTTGTTGCACCTGCAGAGTAGGTGCATGGTGCTGAGTGTGTGGTGCCTGGTAGGTCTGCTGAGACTGACAGAATGACTGCCCACCTAAAAACTGATAGGGCACCCACCTGACAACCTATACCTTCTAAGCCTAGAGGTAACTAGAAGACCCAGTAAACACCCACTTGCGCTTCCACTCAGCCTGAGAGTCATGCTGAAGCCCCTCTATGGCAATAGCAGCATTCATCATAGCACCAAAAGTGTGGTAGTTCCCTGTGTACAGCTCCTTCTGCAGACTGCAAGAGAGGCCACGATAGAAACGGTCCCTCTTCTTCTCATTAGTATCGATGTGGGTCCTAGCATATTGTGCTAGATGGTTGAACTTATTCACATAATCCATCACAGACATGCTTCCTTGCTTCAGGTCCAGGAACTCCGTCAACTTCCTGTTTAACACACCAGTAGGAATGTAGTACTCTCTGAAAGCGGTGGTAAACTCCTGCCAAGTCACACGGTGATCCACCGGCTATATGGCATTGAACGTGTCCCACCATGCACTAGCAGAACCCAACAACTGCTGCGCTGCAAAGTGCACCTTCTGCTCCTTAGTCACAGTGAGTAGCTAAAACTTCTGCTCTAGAATACAAAGCCAATGCTCTGCATCCAGAGGCTCAGCCGTTGGCGTGAACGTGGGTGGGTGCATCTTCAAGAAATCCTAGTAAGAACAGGGCCCCTCGAGACCGCGAGCACCACCCCCATTCCCGCCATTGCCTCCGTGGACCCCACGGGCGAAGCCACCAATGGCCTAGGCAAGCATCTCCAAGGCATGGGCGGACTTGCACCGAGCAGCCAGCATCTCCGCCATCATCTTCTCTTGGGTCATCGGAGGTGGTGGTGGTGGAGGAGGAGGAGCCAGAAGTAGGGCCTCGTGGCTCTCCCCGTTGGTGTTGTCAATGCCCTCACCGCGACCGTTATCACCCAGGTCTACCCCAGCGCTAGTACTCCCATGACCAGACCTCAGGTTCATCTGTAAATAGATAGGAACCAACCATTAGGGACAACCCTCTAGATTAGGAACAAGAGACTTAGAGAAATGATAAAACTTTTATTAAAGCATTCTTTTATGTTATCCTATCAATTCACTAATCCAAATTATACGTGCGGGGGGAGTTTAGTTTAAGCAAGATTTTCTTTTCATGATGCATGCATCGGCCTACCAGTTCACTCAAGCCGGAATATAGCGGCATTCGTAAAAATTTTCGGCACATCGCACACTCACTTCCCGTACGCTAACAATTCTTACGCAGCGTAAGTTAGTGTACCTACAGAAAAATGATTAGGTAAAACCGGTGCCGCTATCCTAGATAGACCATATTACTAGGGCTTATACTTATTTACATAATTTTATCGCATCCTACTTTTTGCAAAACTTTTGTTGATCAATTTTTAGGTTTTTAAAAGAGTTATAAACTCATAGACTCATTATTGGCTCTGGTACCACCTGTGGCAAAACCGCCAGAAATAGCATGCTTCCGGAGGCGCTCGCCTTCCACCAAACACTAAGCACCCTGAAAGTAAGCTACATCGGACAGTTTCGTCGAGCACACCCCAAGGGAGAACTCGAATAATCCATGTTTTCCCTCTAGGATCTAATAATGAGAATGAGTTTACAATACTTAGTTCCTTTCATGGAACAAGAGTTCTCAAAAATATATTATTACAATACCAAGTTCAGAGTGTGGAATTTAAACAGTGGAATTGAAATAAACATCTAACCATAAGATATAAGGATCCATCTGTGCCCACCAGAAGAATCCTCCACACAACAGTCATTCCTCAAGCTGCACCTGTAACAGAGGTAAATAACCCCTGAGTACACAATGTACTCGCAAGACTTACCCGACTAGTGGGAATAATTTTCTAACTCCAAAGGACATGATAAGCTTTATGGTTTGCTGGGTTTCTTTTTTTTGCGAAAAGCAATACTAGTAGTGAATCGTTATGTATGTTTCTTATTAGCAGTCATGATCAGTTCATTATCTAACCATTCTATGTAAGCACTTGTTCTACTTTCAAGCAAGAGTTGAGCAATCAGACCTATTTCACCATCTTTCATCTTCCAGTTCTTACTACGGTGCTAGATCATAGACAAGTCGTACCATATTACACGACGACTCACGAATCAATGTAGCCCAGCTGGGTACCCCAAAACACATGCCCCGCTTGTATCGTAGGCACAAGCAGGACCAACCCCCCACTCTCCTGTCAAGAGGTCCAGGTCCCCGTCCAAACTTGAACTCCAAGCCCCCACACCTAAGTCCCAGACTCAGTATGGTGCTTAGACCTCCACCATCCTCGCCTCCGATCAGTCGGTCTAGAAAAGAGCTAGAACCTATGACAAGAGAGCAACAAGCCTTCCCTGCTCCCATAAACAAGTATGTGCTCAGGATAATAAGTCTATGACCTAACTAGAATCTAATGCAACGGCAGGTCCTTAACCGACACGCACAGGGAAAACAGTGTAACGAAGCTATGCCCCATTGGCCGCGAGACACAACCTCTTACACCCACCAATACCCGTACCATATCCCTGCCCGATCTCCATTTATTTTTCACCATTTATCATGAGAGTGATAATAATAATCACCTATTGCGAGTAATGACAAGTTACTCATGCTACCGATAGCCTAAGCATAGCAGCTACTCGACCTATGCTAGTAGGACTCATAGGTAGGTTTATCTATGCATGTAGTTTCAACAATAAGCATGTAACATAAATGCACATCACATATATATATCTAGTGATTATTTAAAATAAGGGTTATGCACAGGGGCTTGCCTTGGGTAGGCGCGGTGTCAGCTTAGTCAGTCAATGGCGGCTCCGGGACCTCCTCTTGTATGAGGATCTCCTCCTCGTACTCCTCGATCACCTCCTCGAACTCGTGGTCTCCGATGGTCACGATCTCCGCCAACTCGTTCTCTACAAGCATGCGATGATGATGCAACACTTAGTATTTTAGCAACAGAGCTCCTAAATTAAGAATATTGTCGGAGCGAAAAGTAACCAACACGTAAATATTTGTAGTTTTGTCGTACGTTGTGATCGGATGTGGCCTAGCACTCAATAACACAGGGTTTATACTGGTTTAGGCAACATGCCCTATGTACAGTTGGAGTCGGTCGGTGACTTTATTCTTGAGCCTAGGTGCTCGAAGTTTGCTGTGGGGTTACAAACGAGTGGGAGTAAGATGGGGGTATCAAAGGTCCGGTCGGACTCTGGACCGAAGGGCTGAGAGTGATGGGAGCTCCGACGTGCGCTAAGTGTTCGAACGTATGCTCTATTTTGGCTTTGGAGTGTCCAAAGCTAGCAAAGAGTATTGGAATGATCCGTCTATTGTTCGTTGTTGGTTGTTCGAATCCTCCGAATCGATCGTCCTCATTTTGGAGAGAGCGCATCCCCTTTTATAGATGAAGGAGATAGCTTTACAAGAGAGAGAGTGTGTGAGAGAAAGAGAGTGTGTGTGCTACCTAGTCTTGTTGCCCACGCCATCGGGTACAAGATGGTTTGTCGGCGCCCACAACACTGTTGTCGCTCAGATGCATGTGGTAGGCTCCATCGTCTTCTTCTGGTATGGCAAATGTCGACGCCTACTATACTGTAGGATAAATGTCGGCGCCCACAACATTGTTCATGTTCTAACATGTCTAGAAGGTTGCGGTGGATCCTTTTGACATGGCCTGATAGTACTGTCCTACAGGTATGTAGGGTACGGACCTCGGTATCGTGGTTGATTTGAGAGCCCTGCCTTACTTGCTTTGCCTGATTCTTTGGGTTCTTATTGAGCGGGTGTCCCTGTTCGGTCATTTCCCAGTCGGCTCCTACCACGCTGGTCGGAGAAGAGCTCTAAGTAGAGGTTCAGTGTACTCCCGGTCGGAGAAGCGGGTCAAAGTCAGAAGCGAGCACCGTCCTTACTTGGCTAGGCCTTACGGTTGGAGAGGATGAGGAGGACATGAAATCCATGCATATGACCATGTTTGGCGCATGGTATGGAGGGGTAGGAGGCCAGCAAGGTGTCTAAGTCAAGAAGGAGGCCCGAGGCTAATTCGGTTCGAGTTCCTAAGGTGGAGGCTCAAAGCAACTCAAGTTCGAGCCTGTCTCGGAGTCCAGGAGCAGCACGTACTAAAAACGACGCCCATGTCACATATGGTGTCCGTTTTGGGCGTCCTTTATATGGATGGAAATAATTTCATGGAACTTCCAATGGCACCGGTCCCACCTTAAAATTCGATCGGAGTCAACAAGAATCGTCAAAACAAGTGGACGTCCAACAGAAACCGGAGGCCCGGTCCAACATGATTTCGAGTCTGCCTCGGCCTCCAGGACCAGTCTGCCTTTAACTGGTCACCCAGGATGCATACGGACTCCGTTTTTGACGATCCATATATGGTTGGAAAGCTAATTTGATAAGGAAGACAATCCAAGTGGTCTCACATCAAAATCCCTTCACAATCAATAGGAATCATCAAAACAAGTCAGCATCCAGAATCTGCCAGGGTGCTGCGACACTGTCTTTTGGTCCGTTAGACCGTGTATCGTGTTTGGGCCCATTAGGGGGTGCGTCCAGGGTAGGCGATGACCCTAAGACCTTTATAATCATATGCCACCGCCATCATTAGGTTTTGGGTTTTGCTTAGATTAATCTGTCAAGAACAGTTTCGCCGTTCATCGGTTTATGAGACCCCAACTTTGTGAGATTAATCATTCATCTGCAATTTGGTTGCTTTCTTTCTTGTTCTTGCTTGTGTTCTTCGTTGCGTAGGCAGGGATTAGCCTTCTTGGTGAGGTCAACCAGATCCGTGTCTCGATTGATAACTAGAGGAGTTGTGGTGCTAAGATTGTAGGGTTTGATCTTTCGATCTGAAGCCGGATCAGTGTGTCATTCTCCGCCACAACGATAGTTACCACCACCTGACAGAAGATCAGGATCCTCGTACCCATTAAGTGGTATCAGAGCTTCAGGTATTACCGTCAAGTTTATCATTACCCTAGTTTTGTTTTGTCTTTGTCCTATAAATCCAGAAAATTGGCCCACAAAAATATTTGTGTTAATCTTTGTTTTCTCCCTATCCTATCACCCGTTGTGCCGTTGCAATATTTTTAATTTTAGTTTGCTTTATTGAACGGTCGTCCCTTGTTATGTCGTTGTGTTCGTCATTTTAGGTTTTGTTCTAGATCTTTAGTTCTTTACTACTCAGTCCTGTTTTTTGTGTTGAAGAAGAAAACGTGTTGTTGTTGTTGTTTTCGGTGAGAAAAAAAAGAGGTTGTCAGGTTTACCATCCATATATGTGAGAACGTGTGATCATTAGAAGGAAAAGAAATAGGAAACAGGCAGTAGCACGTGAAGGAGAAGAGAAAGAATAGGAAGCTTGTATTTAATTTGGATTCTTCCTTGGCATACACGTTTGGGTTTTGGAATGCTACTTTTGGAAGCTTGGACAACATGCTACCTTTGATCCTTAGGATTTGAGTCTTGCATCTCATTAGTTTGTATACTACAAGATATATTTGAAGCTTGTACCTTGCGGCACTCCTGGTAAAAGAGAATAAAGAAAGAAATAAAAAAGCAAAAGGCAATACGTGCAAGAAAAAAAAAGCCACACAAAAAAAGGCAAAGAGGTGAAAAAAGAGCCGCACCAAATAAAAAAAAAGAAGGGGAAAAGGAAGGTGAAAAAAAATTCAGAAGTGCTTGCATCCTGTTTAGTCCTTGTGCTGAGATATTGTTGCTTGTTGAACTAGGTCCAGGACGAGTCTAGGCTGGCGACATAGCCTAGCTTGGGACTATTTTTCAATCTTGCAATTTCTGAATTAAATTATTACTATTCCTTGCTACCATATTTTAAGCCTCCCAAGCTCCACATATATACTTTAGATCAGTACAGAAAAAGGGCCTTGCAATCTCGGTACCACTGCCTCACAGGTATCATGAACTAGCCGATGGTTGTACCGCCCACTGCTTGTGTTGGTAAGAACTTTGTAAGAGCTTGGTAAGATGCTTCCACTTGCTGAGAAAAGTGACAACACTGCATCCACGTAGTCATTTAATAGGGATAATACTTTTGTGTTGTCTTTTGCTGTCTTCTAACAATGACAGGTTGTTCGTATCCACTGACTTATGATGGTATAGGTGCTGATGAGTACATGGAGTGGGAAATTGTCATCGACAACATATTTGCTACTCGCTTTTTGTGTCCAAGGAGGAAGCTGAAAAATGCAGCTAGTGTTTTGCCACATTCTGCTTTATCCTGGTGGGAGTCTTTAGATCCTTCTGATAAACCTCAAACTTGGAATGATATGAAACTTCTTATGCGAGAAACCTTTGTTAATCCACCTCCTATTTTGATTTCATATGATGAGGTGCACCATTTAGAGGAAGAGTCTATTGTTATTCCTCTTGCTATGACTAACCTTCTGCAGGATAATATCCATAAGCGAGAGGATGACATGGAAGAAAATGAGGAGCTCACAACCTCATATGCAAATTCAGAACCATCACTTCACAATGCACCTATTACTCCTACTGAGAACACAGGTAATGCCGATAGTGCTACACTCACGGAAGGTGAGAATTGTTTTAATGTACTAAATTTTTCCACAAACCATGCTGTCATAGAGCAATTGTTAGTGAAATCCTCTCTTGATTTATCTCTGTACCATGATAATTTGCTTGAAGTTCCTTATGATAAAGATAAATTGGTTGATGATGCTTTAGTTTTACATGTTTTGGAACCAGTCATTTGTGCTGAAAATAAACATGTTATTCATATTGCTACTAAAACTGATGAGTTCAAACTGTTGTCTTCTTTACATACTTTGGGTTACATTGAATTTGATGTTTTATGTAACCTAGATTGTTTGGAGGAGAGCCTTTTTAAATATGCTGATTTGCCTTGGTTTTCTAAACACACATATCATGTTATTGGCAAATATAACAACAAGGGACAATATATGATACATCGAGGTATACATTCATAGTAATATGAATTTTTCTTTTGTTGTATAAGATTGTGATCGTTTAGAGGGCAGCCATAATAATACAAACATTTTCTCATGTTCCTCAAAGAAACAAGTTCACTTACAAGAAGGGAAGCATTGTTGGTTGCTACCTATGTCTGCTAGACCATCTATGCCAGCATTGTCTTTGGTTAGTTCTAATCTTTTGCAGGATAGTGTTGACATACATCGTGTGCATTCGGATCATGGAGTCAACATGCTTGCTGAAAATTTTATGCGAGATGACATGCTAGAAACTTGGAAACATGGTCACGTTCCTTCTCACAATTATTTTAGTTCCCTTTGTCTTCGCAACCCCGTTCTCATTTGTGTTGTGCAGGATCAGTTTCAATCACAATCGACGCCGAGGATGACTTTTCATCAAGAAGGGGAGGATGATGAGGACATGACATCCATGCATATGACCATGTTTGGCGCATGGTATGGAGGAGTAGGAGGCCAGCAAGGGTGTCCAAGTCAAGAAGGAGGCCCGAGGCTAATTCGGTTCGAGTCCCCGGGGTGGAGGCCCAAAGCAACTCAAGTTCGAGCCCGTCTCGGAGTCCAGGAGCAGCACGTACTAAAAATAATGCCCAGGTCGCATATGGTGTCCGTTTTGGGCGTTCTTTATATGGATGGAAAGATAATTTCATGGACCTTCCAATGGCACCAGTCCCACCTTAAAATTCGATCGAAGTCAACAGGAATCGTCAAAACAAGTGGACGTCCAACAGAAACTGGAGGCCCGATCCAACATGATTTCGAGTTTGCCTTGGCCTCCAAGACTAGTCTGCCTTTAACTGGTCACCCAGGACGCATATGGATTCCGTTTTTGACGATCCACATATGGTTGGAAAGCTAATTTGATAAGGAAGCTAATCCAAGCGGTCTCACGTCAAAAGCCCATCAGAATCAACGGGAATCGTCGAAACAAGTCAGATGATGAGGACATGACATCCATGCATATGACCATGTTTGGCGCATGGTATGGAGGGGTAGGAGGCCAGCAAGGGTGTCCAAGTCAAGAAGAAGGCCCGAGGCTAATTTGGTTCGAGTCCCCGAGATGGAGGCCCAAAGCAACTCAAGTTCGAGCCCGTCTCGGAGTCCAGGAGCAGCACGTACTAAAAACGATGCCCAAGTCGCATATGGTGTCCGTTTTGGGCGTTCTTTATATGGATGGAAAGATAATTTCATGGAGCTTCCAATGGCACCAGTCCCACCGTAAATTCAATCGGAGTCAATAGGAATCGTCAAAACAAGTGGACATCCAACAGAAATCGGAGGTCCGGTCCAACATGATTTTGAGTCTACCTCGGCCTCTAGACCAGTCTGCCTTTAACTAGTCACCCAGGACGCATATAGTTGATAACCAGAGGAGTTGTGGTGCTAAGATTGCAGGGTTTGATCTTTCGATCTGAAGCCGGATCGGTGTGTCATTCTCCGCCACAACGATAGTTACCACCACCTGACGAAAGATCGGGATCCCCGTACCCATTACTAATGGTGTAGAGGAATTGGCGCAGGGTGAATTGGTGGAGACTAGCCACGACGCGGGCGGTGACGGGCCTTAACGGCATGGTGGCGAGCAAAGCTCCAAAATTGGAGCCCGGCCGAGCCACAGTCAAAGCGGGGTGGGGTCGGCTGGACAGGGGACATGAAGGCGGAGACGTGAGCACGAGGAATTAATGAGACGTGCTCGCTCTCTGGCTTCATCGTGACGCGACGCGACAGCGGCGGAAAACAGAGGGGGAAAGAGGAAAAGAGAGAGACGGCGCAGCAGGTGGGCTCGGCTCGTCCACACCTTGGCGGGACGCGAGCGGCGGGCTTGGGAGGCCCATGCACCGGACAACGTGTGCACGCGTTCGACCAGCGTGGCCCGTGCGTCGTAGTGCCATAAATGGTGTGGCGACGGCGGCTCGCCCACATGCGCGCGGCAGAGGCTACATGCACAGGGCTGGCAACAGCACAGAGGTGCAGCGGATCAGCGTGGATGCGACGACGATGCGATGGTGGCGGCAGCGTCGTGACGCAAGTAGTGCCGGAAGGCGGAATCATGACGCGACGACGGCAAGCAGCGTAATGTGCAGCGGCACCCAAAACGGCAATACGAGGCGAGAAGCGGAGGCACAAGGCCGGTGGCTCACCACGGCGCCCTCGCCAAGCCCAGCGGCCCAACAAAGAATGGGCACGACGGCAGGACGGCTAGGCGTAGGTGAGCACGCGGGCGCAGCGACCAGCGATGTGCCCACCGTGACCCGGCTTCTGGCAGCAAAGAATCGCCAAGCGTGGCCATGTCTTGCGACGGCACGCGCAGACGCGCGCCGCGACCGACGCCGCGACGCCGGCGCAGAGATTACTGAGCTCATGTTATGCACGGATTTTAAAGCGTTCGAGACGTCTAAACAGTTGATCAAATCCTCAAACCACTTTTGCTATACCTTAGAGGGTATATTAGGTTACTAAAACAAACCATAATACTACCATACTTCTTAACCCAATCTTTCACAATAAATTGCTAAACATAGTAATGTCTAGCAGTAGGCAGACTTGAAAATTTCTAAGTTTTAGAGCTGAATTTGATTTTCATTTACGATTTCTAAGCTAGTGGAAATATTAGCTAGTAATATCATTTTTTGACCGCAAGTATTTCACTGTCATCTACAAAGTTTGTACTTTAAACTTTATTTAAGTATCACACATATGTTCTATAGCATTTTTTGCTTAATAAAAATTGGTTTTAAACCCTAAGTGATATAATATGACTATCGAAACAACTTTCATTTCGCATTTTTGTTGATAGTTTCGAGTTACAGAAATTGATCTACACACTTTATTACATGCATTAACACATAAACATGATGTTCATGACATGTTTTAGTAGATGATTTATGGTGTAACACCGAGGGTGTTACAGGTTGTGGGCTCGAATCCCACTTATTTTTATTAGACTCTAAATGATTTTAAAAAAAATTGAAAATTATTTTTAGGGATAAGTCAACCGTCTCTGAAAATTGATTTTTAAGGACAATTGTCTTAAGCCAACCGTCTCTGAAAATCGATTTTTAGAGGCGATTTTAAAACCGCCTCTGAAAATCACTTATTTTTACAATCGCTGACATAGTGGCAGTTTAAAACCCGTCTCTGAAGATCACTTTTGACCGTCTCTAAAAATGTTTTCTGTACTAGTGAATTACCCAAATAATGACATTGTTAGTGTATGATTAACACATATACTAATTGATATTAGTGTATTTCAAACAATATTAATAACAAGATAAATGAACAATAGTGAAAGGGTCTGTAACCTAGTGGTAACAAGGATCTTAGTAGCACCTTAGGTCCTGAGTTCGACTCCCCATGTGAGCGAATATTTTAGGATGAGCTGGTAAAGGGTTCACTGCTATGTTATCCTTATCCTCTTGACCGGCTCAGCTTAGGTGAGAGGGAGTGGAGAAAACATGGTGAAAAAAAGGAAATGGAAATATATTGAACCAACATATGTAGGCTTTTATAAAAAAAGAAGAAAAAAAGAGAGGAGAAAAGTGTTTTCATTCCGTTTTTAGGGCCTGTTTGATCGCGGGAAAAAAATTATGTTGCAGCGTTTTTCCTGTGTAATTGAATTGATTCCTGTGGAATTCCTGCGGGATTCCTGTCAAATTCCTGCGTTACAAGCAGGCCCTTACAATTCTTACATCCTCTTAATCTAAAGTATCACTGCCACATGTAAATGGCAGAAGTTGGTGACCTTGAGTTAGCACGGCTGGATCACCATAACTTGAATTGTTGCATGTTCATGCGACATGTTCAAGATTTCCCAAAGTTCATCCATCTCAGAAAGCACCCAGTGAATCCGAAACTTGTCTGTCACGGTTTGGCATGTAGGGTGGCAAAGTTCTCCTGCATTCGGCTAACAGATTTGGCCGATCCTAGGACAGCTTGGCTGGGCAGAAACATAGATGGCCGAAGTAGAGCAAGGCAACATTGAGGCTTTCATACCTCTTTCGTTAAGGGGGTTTTGAATCAGCGTGATCTCATGCAGAGCGAGCTTGAACAAGAAAATAAGTAATTTGGCTACAACAGAGGAGAGTCTTGGCTTTAGGTGAAGATTGAGCTGGTGATGGTTGACAGCATCGCGTACAAAGATATTGGCCTTCCCGGTATGCGAGAATAATGTTAGCATCTTGAAGAAATTGAGGGTGTGTTTGGATCTTTCGCTGATTCCTTTTCTCTTATTCTCAAGTACCTTTCGTGCAAGTTTGGAATATGTGAGTTGCTATATTCGAGATGTCTTAATTTTTAGAAATTTTCAGACAACAATTTTAGAGCATCTCCATTAGTTCTAAAAAACGATTGTTAAATCAATGAGTTTTCCAAGTGGCTAAAAAGTCACGAGCATATTTATTGGGTTACTCCAACCATTGTCAAAATCTCACTCCTAAAAGATATAAGACAATTTTGCATTAAGAATCTCATACAATTTTCAAATATCCCAACCACTTTTATACTTTCTTTCTCTCTTCTAGATTTGTATTGGAACCCTTCCCTTACTCTTTATTTTTCTCCACATCCTTCCACCTCCAGTTTGGTCGATTGATATGCTCATACGCGCATGTATATTTCCACACAATTGGATTGATTTCCTAAATGCGAAAAGATTAGGAGTTGAGATAAAAAGTTATTAGATAGTGTTTTTTTAATCTTGCCAAAAAAAATCAAGATTTGAAGTGAGTTTTGGAAACAATTGGAGATACTCTTACACAATCAACTAGTAGTGCAATGCAATTAAAAAGACAACTTACAAGAAACAATCTATATTTTTTCTATAGCCACTTTACCTGAACAACCACAAAAATTTCAGATACCCTTTTTTATTGAAGAAGCGTTGGAAACTTGGAATAGACGACCCACAGTTGGAACTTTTTTATATAATAAAACGACAATTGTTTTTGAGCAAAAATAAAATGACAATTTTTTTTTGAAATGGAAATATGATTCCATTACTCAACGACCGCACTCTTGGCGGCAACAATGGTATGAATACAAATTGGGAGATGATTCACAATCGGATCATCATCCTCCCCACACACACATCCCAGCGCCGCTAGAGCGTGGGCAACGCCGTTACAAGAACGAGGAACCAAACTAACCATAAAAGGCGACACAATTCAAATGAGCGAGCTCTTGGATTTCTTTAATCAGGCCACCCGCCACAACAAGTTCCCACTTGTCGACTCCAAAGCCTGCTTCACCTTTTTTCGAATTACACAAGTATAGACGTAGACTCTCAACGAGCACGTACACAAACTCTACCTTTATGAGCACCTCCGAAAAAACTGTGGTGGCACATCTCGAGACTGATGAAGTCACCAAAGACGTCTCGTTGTCGACGAAAACGTCGCCTACCACTGAAAGCATAACGCCGTTAAATCCTAAAATAAATATAGAAAAATATAAACACATGTACCAAATCTAATACTTAAACCCGAGTGGACAAGTTCTATCCACGAAACCTAACCACCGGAGCTAGGCTCAGTCCGCGACGCCACTGACTGACGAGCGTCCTTCCAAATTTAATCTAGTGAACGATTTTCCGACAGCCACCTTTTGTTTTTAAGAAAAAATAATTCACACTTATTTCTTTTTCTGTATGGGGACCACATGCGTCCAGCATTTTCTTTTAGCGCTCGCCCATGCCCCATCATTCTCTCTCCGCACGTGCTCCCCATTGATGCTGACGTCACCCCTTAAAAAGCAAATATTTATTTTTAAATGTTATAACTTTTGAACGATGTATCCATTTTTAATTCTGTACCGATGTGTTCTACGCGATAAGATGACCAAAACTAGACCCCACCTACATATATTTTCAAAAATGTTTTTAGTAGCAATTTATGTGGACTATCTTAGAACATAAAATTTATAACATATAACTTATAAATATAACTTATAACCTATACGAAAAACATTTTTTTGCTGCTACTTATACGAAAAACTTGGAAGCTCAAGAGTTATGAAACACAACTTATTTATAAAAAGTTATTATACACAAAGGAACGAATTAACTTATAACATATGCCAAAACTTGCAAACACAAAAGTTATTAACGCACAAAAGAAATTAACTTATAAACACAAAAGTTACTAAACACAACTTATGTGCAGAAGTTATGAAACATAACCTATGTGCATAAGCTATTCTATACAACTTGTGTATATAAGTTATTATCATAAGTTAGTCTATACAACATGTGTACATAAGTTATAAGTTAATACATACAGATTGCTATAAGAAAAAAGTTTCTCAAAACATACGTAAGTGGAGTTTAGTTTTGTTCGTCTAACCACGTAAAACATAGTGGTGTAGACGGAATTAAAATTGGATACACCGTTCATAAGTTATAGCAATTTGAGATAAATGTAATGTATTTTTTGAAGGGTACTGTAAAGTTGTGCGTGCACGGTTTGTACTGGTCGGATCGTTCGCTGATCCGGAATCCATGAAAGACCGCGGGATTGGATTCGGTCTCAGCTCGCACACAGCCTGCTTCACCTGCATTGCGTACTCTGGATATACACGGCAGATCAAGGAGCCCGGCAGCCCAGCATCACCAAACCGACTTGCCAGAGAACAAGCCTACTAACCGTACGTCCGGCCCAAGAGGGTGTTGCTCAAAAAAAGAAAAAGAAAAAAAAAAAGCATGTCGTGGGTGGTTCGTGCTTCGTGGACGGTGGACTCACCGCGGGACACGCGCAGATGGCCAGCCAGATATGCATGCTACGCACGCGCGTGCCCCATGCGCCGCCGCTGTCAAGCGCACCGTGTGCCGCGTACGTACTCGCCGCCCCCACGATAAGGGAGCATGCAAGTAATCGAGTGCGACTGCGAGCGGTCGAGAGCGTTCCACACGATCTGACGGCCGAGCCTGATTCTCCATCTCCTCGTGGGATTTTTTTTTTAAAAAAAAACGTAAGGCATTTCCTTGTCGTTGAGCCTGCGTGCGTTGGAGCTAAGCTAAGCTACTAAGCTACTGAGTCACGTTTTACCTGCTTTGTCCTTGCCTATCCTTTTCACTCTTCCTTCAATTCTTTCGCTGTATGCCTGTATCCACATGGTCCTCCACGGATATGGTACGAACCACGGAAAATTCTGCACCACGCTTGCTCGTATTATCTGACTTATAAGTCATGTTTATCAGTCAACGAATTGTATTTTTTTCTTATACCAAACTAGGTCAACAATACTTTTAGTCATGATTTATAAGTCAAACCAGCTCAAACGAACAGGACGCTGGTCCATAGCTCGTCTTGCCTATCGTGCACAAATAGTCCGACCACCGACTCCATCAGTTGGTTACAAGAGCATCTACATCTGTTAAATCCTTGATTTGGATGTAACAGGCTGTTTGCTTGTTGGTTTCAGCCAGGATTTATCAGTCAGTCAATCGTATTTTTCTCTTACGACAAACTAGCACCAACCGGGCTGTTAGCACCATCTACTTTATTCTTTACCATTTCTAACAAGTAGACGCTAAGGTAATTTTAATTATCTATTTTTCTACTAAAATAGTCTTAGCACCAATAGTATATTTTTGCAAATATTTTTGGGAGCTTGTGCTAACTCATTCTTCTCTTGTACTCCTTTATTTCAAATTATAGGACGTACCCACGGGGTAAGACAGGTTTCAGGGTTGTGTTTAAAAAGAAGACCTTCTCATGTAGGTCGAGAAACCCCTGAACCTCTGCTCCATCCATACACAGCGGCACCGCAGTTCCCGTGAGACTGGGCTAGTCTTAGATATGTGCTTTGGTGTGAGGTAGATGAGGGGATTTTTTTCACCTCCGGCCGACAAATTTGCTACCGTGAGGAATCGAACTCTAGGCGCAAGGGTGCAACACAGCAGCAGTTAGCCAACTAAACTAGCTTTCGCTTGCTATAAAAAACAATATATCTTAAAAAAAATTAAACGTCTTATAATTTAGAATATCGGAAGTTTGTTTTTCCTTGCAAGGATCGGACCTATAGGAAAGCAAATCGAACCGAGCTGAGCACTACACGATTCGACTACTCGTTGTCAAACATAAAATCAAACTGGGCGTAAGCATCGAACCATGCGGTGTCTGTTCCAATTAAAAATTCGCCTTACATAGGATAGGCATTCACGGGGTAGCCTATGAAGATTCATCACTTCCAGTTTGTTTATTGGGCCTATTCGTTTGTTGGTTTCAGTCAGGGTTTATCAATTAGTTAACGGTGTTTTTCTCTTACAATAAATCAGCACCAGCCGAGCTTATCAGCTCAGAAACCCACCAGCGAACAGCCTGATTGTTTGTTTGGAGCAATCACCGATGCTCTCTCAAATCGAACTCTACGCAGCCAAACTGTTTCTGTTCGGTTTGATTTAACACTGTAGCTTCTCTTAGCACCAATGAATATACATATATACTAATTAAGTACTTTACTCCTTTTAGGTAAAGAAATGTGAGAGGCATTCTTGTTAGATACAGAAATATGAGGGGGCATGCCCGGTGTCACTCAACACACACAACTCTAACATGTCTTGGAACTTTGGAAGCTATGGATCAAGATGAGCATAGAGTCATTTTGGAATGGCCATGAGATTTTTCTTTAGAAAAAAATCACTTTGACTATTAGACACTTCACTCTTTCACTGAGCTTAATAAGATCTTGTTTGGTTGTATTTGTGTCCATCCTAATCACATGTATTGAGGTGAATTATGATGAAAAATTAACTAAAATACATCATGTTCTAGAAAAGGGACAAACAGTGCGTTCATGCCAGCAAAATTCCTTGAACCAACCACAGATGTAAGACGAGTTCCTGCTAGAGTACTTGCGGCCATGCGGAGGAAAACAGGTCACATGAGACCTTGTATGATCTAATACTTCTTCCATCCAAAAAGAATAAATTCTAAGATTGAATCAAGTCATTTTTAAATTCAACTAAATTTATAGAAAAAATATCATCATTTATATATCCAAATAGATGCACTATGAAAATATTTTTCCATTATTAATCTAATGATATTTACATATAGGAATCATAAATGTTGATATTTTTCATATATTTAGTTAAGCTTAAATTAATTGATTTCTCAATAAACGAGATTTGTATTTTTTTTTCTGTTGGACAGAGAGTAATTATTCAATACCCGGCTGTCCTTGCATGAAAATAATTTTTAATAAATGCTAATGAGAATATTTTCTTGTTGAACTTTAGCTATGTCACAATGTTCAACAAAAGAAAACATCAAATACGTGGATCCGGGTCAGCAATCTCGGACCACAAAACCCATGCTTTTTCCATAAAGAAAACTCAAAAGGTACAAGTGAACTTGTTCACATGACTTCCTGATCTGTTGCTGACACGGCAACCCATACCATCATATTTGTCAAAATATGATTAAGCTACCAATAAATCCCTAAATAACCCGCGCCTCTTCATTCTTGATTAACAAAATTTGTTCTTTGAATCATTCTTAATTAACAAAATTTGTTCTTTGAATCATTCTTGATTAACAAAATTTGTTCTTTGAATCATGCATGACTTCCCTTTCTGATAAGCCGACTTGGAACCATCTAATTGCGTTTATGGCTGTGGATTCATCATATGGTTGTGGAGGGAGTATGTAAGACTGTCCGCACCTCGCGCCGGGAACCGAGCCTGTACTGGAAATATATAGAGGAAAGGCTCGCACCGCTGCTCTCTATTTCATCCCCAATCCCTCCGTTTGCTACAGGGTATCTCCAAACCCAGCGTACCAGCCGCACAGCACGCTAAACACTGTAGCAGAGAGAGAGAGAGTTGGTGAGAGAGAGAAAGGGGGAGGGAGGGGAATAAAATATGGAATAGTGGGTATAGAGTATGGAATAGAGATAACATGGGTGCGGAAGAAATGGATATAGAGTAGAGAATCTCGATGACTATGATAGAATATTCCTTTTAGAGTATGGAAATAGAGGTTGATGAGTGCGGATAGTCTAAGGGCATGATTGGTTCCATCAGACCCATGGGATGTAGGTTTATGACAATATGCAAAAAAAACCCTACTTGGTCTGGCTATCACGATGTGTAGATTTTGGATGTTTCTTCGTAGCTAGGCTCACCGGATGCGGACAATCACGGTACATAAATAATTTTTAGAGGCGTCTTCCTTTTTTTTAATAGAAGTGGTTGTCTTAGCACGCCGTCACTAACCTTCGCGGGAGGCACTAGCTATACAACCGTTGCTAGAAATCCATTTTTAGATGTGGTTCCATTAAGAAATTTGTCTACAAAAATATATTTATTTTTAAGGGCGGTTCCGTTCATTTTTAGGAGGCACTAGCTATACAACCGCGCCTAGCTCCCCCCTGCGTAGCTTGCCCCGATCTGGTTGGCCGGAGCTCTGCCCTTTGGCTCGACGCGGACGACTGCCCGCGCGCTCAGCCGGCGGCGGCGTGAGTGGCTTGTCGCGTACGCCCAGCGGCGCGCTCGTCCGACGGCGGCACGGCTCGCTCGACGCGGTCGCCCGCTCGAGTGCTCGGCCGGTGGCTGCGTGGCTGGCTTGTCGCGGACGCCTGGCGGCGCGCTAGTCCGATGGCGGCACAGCTCGCTCGACGCGGTCACCCGCCCGCGTGCTCGGCCGGCGACGGCACAGCCAGGCCGCCCCACCTGCGTGCTTGTCTAGGAGCGGCTAGCTCGGCGTAGCTGCCCTCCCATGCTCGAACTCGCTCGCTCGGCGCCGAAGATGGAGAAGATAGAGAGAGGGGAAGGGAGGCTGTGGGGAAGAAGGCTAACGAGTGGGTCCCATGTGTCAGTGAGTGTGAGAGAGAAGAGGAAGGGGGCAATATTGTCCATACGAATATACGGTACCCTCCGTACGCCTGCCAGTGGATCCAAATCACCTCCAGACGTATATAATAGCGTATCTTAAATATCTATAGAGTTGTAATGGCAGTGATATAGTTTCTTCAATAATAACGGTGTGCTTCAAAAACGATAGAATTATAATGGTGCAGATCCCGTTAACCCTTTATATAAAATCGGGTCCTAGCTCTTCCTGCGCTCCCACGAGGCCACGAGGCCACGACCCATGTTTTCCTCCAGTCTATAATCGCAGTTCTTTCGTAGTTTCGTTCTCTCGCGTTTCCACCTATTCTCTGTAGGAAGCTATCCTTTACAGGTCCTACAGATCACGGTGTTCTTGCTACATCCCGATTCCCAATAACAGCCGCACAGTGATCCTAGAGCAGCAGGCATTTGCTTTGCAATGGCCTTCTGCGCGGATTTTTCTGCGCTCCGCCCGTCGCCGGCCGACGTCCGTGTCGTCACGTCCGACGGGAGCACCATCCGTGCGCATTCCTCCGTTCTTGTGAGCGAGGCTTTCTTGTTCCTTTTCGTGTGTGAAATTGATGCGGATCGATTACCCGCCGCTGATTAGATTTCTCGCTATGCCTGCGTGCGCGCGTAAATCCGACGATGGCGGGATCAAGGCCGCGGCGTCCCCGGTGCTGGAGCGGATGATCGTGGGCGCGCGCCGCGGGTGGGACGCCGACTGCACCGTCCGCGTCCTCGGCGCGCCCGCCGACGCCGTCGTCGCTTTCCTCCGCTTCCTCTACTCCAACCCCAGGTAACAACAACGGCAATTACCAACAGCATGCCAGCATGCCACGGTGCGCGCGCGCGGCCTGCCTTGCTTGCCCCGCCGGAGTAGATCCTCCTCGCTGATCGTCGCGCGTGCGGGCGTGATGCAGGGCGGCGGCGGCGGCGGCGGCGGGGGAGTGGGCGGAGGAGGACGCGGTGAGCGCGCACGGGGCGGCGCTGCTGGCGCTGGCGCACGCGTACCGTGTCCCGTGGCTGAAGCGGCGCACGGAGGCCGCGGTGTCGGCGCGACTGACCGCGGAGCGCGCGGTGGACGCGCTCAAGCTGGCCGCGCTCTGCGACGCGCCGCGGCTGTACCTGTCGTGCGCGCGCCTCGCGGGCAAGAACCTGGACGCCGTGGAGCGGTCCGAGGGGTGGAGCTTCGCGGGCCGCCACGACGCCGCGCTCCGGCTCAACCTGCTCCAGCTCCTCCACGACGCCGACCAGGTGCGTCTCTCGCCGTGCCTTGCCTCCGACGGTTAGCTGTTACCAGTTAAGACATTGTTTTATGTTTTTTTGGATTAAGAAACAAGTTTCCAAGTCATGGCAGCGTCAGAACTAGCACTTCTTTTTTAGAACAAGTGCCAGTTCTTTTTTTTAGAACAAGTGCGTATATGGATCATATCTCCATATGATGAGTCATCGTTGAGAGCTCTTGATGGCTGTGCTGAATGCCAACAGTTCCATGACACACCAGCATCTGTATGAGATAGTTCCTGCCCACCTAAAAATCTATTGAATTTTCACCTAGTCAGATGCTGTACTGATATAGCGATGTCTCATTGCCTGATAGAAACAAAGATAGTCCAACCATGCTGCTACTTAGCTTAGCACATCGGTGCACAGAGTGATGCAATCCTGAATTCTTTCAACTTGACACTAGAGTTTGGCACCCATCCTCCCATGGTACAGACCTACAGTCGAAATGCTGCTGTGCTCCAAACAGACACTACAGAAATACAAATCGACCACGAGTACCACGATTCGGCACATCCCTTCCCATTTCCTGACGCGGACACGTCCGTCTCAATCATTTTCTTTTCCCTGGCACTGACAGAGAAACGAGAGGTGGGAGAGGGAGCGTGCGTCGCAGCACGTGTACGGGCAGCTCAGCGACGCCATGGCCTTCCTGGACCGCATCTTCGCTGGCACAGAAGAAGCCTCGTCGTGCGAGGACGAGGACGAGGACGAGGACGGCGTCCGCCGGGGGCTCGAGCAGCTCATGCGGCACTTCGCCGCGTGCGGCGGAAGGACCAGGAAGCCCGCCGCCTGCCCGCGCTGCAGGCGCGCGTTCCAGCTCCTCCGGCTCCACGCCTCCGTCTGCGACCGCGCCGGCGCCGGCGACGGCGACGGCGACGGCGGCGAACCTTGCAAAGTTGCCTTGTGCAGGTAAATGCCATGCAGATGAATCATCACACGACAATGTCGTGTAAAAAAATGTTTCTTTTTCATTTCTTTTTGGTGTGCGTGTGGACGAGCTGTAGAGGCAGTTGGTAGCAACACCAACAACACGAGGGAACAGTGCACAATTCTGCGGCTGCAAGTGTTTTGTCCCGCTGCTGGAGACGTACTCCAAGTTCTTTTGGTACAGTTGAACATGAATGGCATGAAAGAAAAAGAAACCTGAAGGACCATCTGACTATATCTGAAAGTGCACGTGTCAGTGGATAGCATCCACCACAACCTCTATATCTACCATGACTGTACATGTGCCTTTCCCAGACCATTTGCTATGAATCTGAAGTGATTTTGGTTTCCTATTCCAGCAACCTCAAGGCCAAGATGCAAGAAGAGGGAGTGGACAAGACTTGGAAGCTTCTGGTGAAGAAGGTGACCAGGGCTAGGGTGATGTCTGCTCTGGCCAGCAGGGAGGTGCCAGAGGTTGTGAAGAAGTCATGGGCCAAATACAGCAGCCGTAGAGCTGCCAGAATTAGATGAAAAAAGGGGGGAAATGAAGGAAATACAAATACTAGTTCTGTACATGTCCGACACAATCTTGGTTTACATTGTGTGCTTTGGCAGTATTCCTACTGTATTTTTTGGGGGGAGGGACACAGAAGTCACACTCTGCATATGCGTGTAGCCAAAGAAGCTTGATGCCTGTATATTATGTGGCGCCAAGGTTCAGAATGTACTCATAACACATTCATATTGATTCATGGTTTTCAATAAAAAAGGAAAAAGAATACATAAGATATTGCTTATTGCGTTTTCTTAGTTAACGAACTTTAAATTTCACTTGAATGTGTATGCTGAAAGATTACATGACAAAATACTACTTTTCAGACCGATATAACTTGGATGATTTTCCCTGGATTTTAGAAAATCCATTTTGGGGCTAAACAACTTATCTAAAAACTCAAAACATAGCATTCTGAGAAGAATTTTTAGTTTCAGAACTATAAAAGCTATGACGCCTTATCTAAGCAAAATGTTTTTTTTTATTTTAGCATCTACTTCAAAAAGTTATATGATTTTTTAGATCTCTATGTCTTTTTTTGGATTGACAAGAAAAAAAAAGAGCCTAACCAAAAACTCGAATATAGCATTTTGAAAAGAATTTTAGTTTGAAAACTATAAAGGTTATGATACCATTCCAAGTGAAATGGAACCTTGCTGATTTTTATATCTATGTAAAAAATATTTTTTTGACAGAATATGTAAAAAAATTATAAGACCCTTGGAAATCCATAAGCTCTTCCTTATTAATCACCAAGAGAGGATATACAATATGAGTCAATCGTAAAAGTCACTGGCATACGTAGAAAGCGTTCACGACGAGCCAGCGATATTAGCGTGTCCATGTCTCGCCAACGCATGTAACATAACAGTAGTGGCGAGTCACGCCATGATCTCTGACGCGACTCAAAGGGAAAAGGCTAGTTCTCAAAATATTACTTACTTCAGAATGTGTTTGATTAAAATTCTAATATTTTTTATTTAGAATAAAAAGAATCCCTCTCAAGGTGTGTGTGCACGGCAGCACGGGCTATAGGAGGCAGGCCAGCTACCTCGTTTGACTTGGCGACCAAGGCCGCGTTTAGTTGGCCACCGAATCGGCGCCGCCGGATTTTCTGGTGTACTGTAGCTACTGTAGCGTTTTGTTTTTATTTGGTAATAATTATCCGATCGTTGACTAATTAGGCTCAAAACGTTCGTCTCACAAAGTACAACCAAACTGTGCAATTAGTTTTTGATTTCGTCAACATTTAGTACTCCATGCATGTACCACAAGTTTGATGTGATGGGGAATCTTCTTTTTGCATAGTACCAAATTCAGGAATTGGAGGGAACTAAACAAGGCCCAATGCAAAAGCATCATGCTTTGCAAACGCCGAAACACATTTTAATGGGACCACGGAGTAGATAGATAGAGAAAAAAAAGGCTGCATCTTTGGGTTGGCTAGCACAATCCTCGTGTTATGCACAAGTCACCGACCTCTTTGTTGAAAAGGCTAGCTTCGAGACATCGACTTCTGATTGCCAATTTGGTACTGTAGTAAGTTTTTGTGTGTACAGACCTCGATCACGGCAGCTCTAGGTGGGGTGCATACTGTTCATGCATGTAATTTCTCTACTAGTTCAGTTACGGTATTGCCCACCGACAGCTATTAACCACATTAATTTGGTACGTCGTTAGAGAAGTTAAACTTAGAATAAAAAATAAAAATGGTAATGTTATTTATCTGAATTTGATTTGAAATAGAGTGAGTACTCAACGAGGCTCCCTCCGTTCTAAATTATAAGTTGTTTTGACTTTTTTAGTTCATCAATTTTGTTACGCGTATTTAGACATATTATGCCACATTGGACAGTTGTGAACCTCAGTTTCAGCCAGCGTAGCGGTGTGTATATAGAACTACTATCCTGTAGCTGGCTGTAAAATAACTTATTCTGTAGCCACTTTGAGTTACGATAATTACTATGTTAATTTACGAGATTACAGTAACTCCTTACTAAGTGGTTTAATATAACGTTATGATAAATATCCCCATGTGTTATAGTAACCCAACTATCGTAAATATGTATTGACATTATCGTAAATTAGTATATAAAATTATAGTAAATGGAGGTGGCTACAGAATAACTTATTTTGTAGCCGGCTACTGAATAGCCTCTCCCTATATATATATATATATATGGTGCATTTTATATACTTTTGGAGTAGTTACTTCCATAATCAATAAATCATGTTGCGTATGTATACATATTCATTTATCAGTTTGAGTATGTTGACATACTAATATTAAGATACTCTAAATCTTTACTATGTGAAATTTTTTTAAAAGTGCACATATTTTTTAATATATTTTATAATACTATGATAGTATTATATAAAATAAGTATAACCATATACTCTAAGTATATATATACATACTTGTCATACATAGTACCCTAGATGGTCTAGTATGATAATATACTCCATCTACATACACTTCGTCGGGTCATATACGCCATAAATCTAGAGATATACACATGGGAGTAACTACTCCCTGAGAGTAGGAAATAATTTTCATATGTATATACTAATTTACGATAGGGAGAGGCTATTCAGTAGCCGGCTATAAAATAAGTTATTCTGTAGCCACCTCCATTTACGATAATTTTATATACTAATTTACGATAATGTCAATACATATTTACTATAGTTGGATTACTATAATACATGAGGATATTTACCATAATGTTATAGTAAACCACTTAGTAAGGAGTTACTATAATCTCGTAAATTAATATAATAATTATCGTAACTCAAAGTGGCTACAGAATAAGTTATTTTGTAGCCAGCTACGTGATAGTATATATATATATATATATATATATATATATATATATATATATATTCTACAGCTGGTCATAGAATAACTTATTCTGTGGTCACTTTGAGTTACGATAATTACCATACTAATTTACGAGATTACAGTAACTCCTTACTAACACTATTACAGAATGGACTTGTTGTCCCGGGCGGTAACGGCCTTTAGTCCCGGTTACCGCGCCGGAACAACGATTCCGAGACTAAAGGTGCCATCTTTAGTTCCGAGTCATCGAGCCGGGACTAAAGAGGGACCTTTAGTCCCGGTTGATGTTACCAACCGGGACTAAAGGCCCTCGGTAGAAGCAAGCGTGGCGCACCCTTTAGTCCCGGTTGGTAACCTCAACCGGGACTAAAGGTTCTTTTTTTTTCTTTTTTTGTTTAATTTGTTTTCAGTTCGAGTTTACGTATTTGTTTAATATATAATATGTTTTTATATACGTATTCTACGCTGCTAATAATATAAATACTGCACGCATATAATTACATCTAATTCTCATCTCGAGCATTATTATATTGAATAAAGTATGAACCTATATATATATTATAGATATATATATATATATATACACACTTTCATAATCTTGTTCTCGAAAATAACGATATCAATAAACATTTAATTTACACCATTTATTCCTTAGGATCAAAGTAGAACTCGTCGTTGGGATTTAGCACTTTTCTAGAAGAAATCACGCTATTGACTCTTGAACTGCTTTGAGATGGTCTTTTGCATGACCCTTTGTTTCAATCATTCGGTCTTGCATTTGAAATAAAAGGAAAAGTATTAATACATACATACATATATATATATTCATTTAAAAATAAATAAAAATTGATATATACGTACTACGAGAACATCTTTAGGAGTTCTTCTTATGTCTTGTGATGATAAATTCACAAGCGTAGTATCAACACAAGTTATTACACAGTTCTTTGCCATAAACACCCTTTGTCTGAGAAGAAGATTATTCTCATTATCTCACACGTAAATTGAAATACGATATAGTAATTAAACATGTGGGGAAGTATATATAGTACAACTTACTGGTATTTCAACTACATTAAGTGGTGCCTTGCAATCCTTGCGGTGTTGCCAAATAAACTCTTTCCAAACCATGTGCGACCAATAATATACGATCGTTAATAAATTATGACAAAGTCTATTCAATAATAGTTGTGCGCGAGAGATCGAAATTACCCCTGGATAATGTCTATCATATCTTGGTATAGTGTCCGCTCTTTTCTCTTCGAGTCCAAGATTACTAACCGACTTTAGTTTAACTCAATGACAATGAGTATCCAGTGAAACCTACATTGGTTTATACACACACGTACATGCATATAAGTTGTATTGATATTACATAAAATGTGTAGACTACATTATTATTAACACTTACTCAAAGCTGTACGGGAAAAGTATTGTTGTCTTGTCATGCTGCTTCACGAAGAACCTCATGATATTCTTCTGTGCTTCAGATACCCACTGCTCCTTGGGAATAATATCGGTTTTGAATACGATATAAGTTTAGGAATTTCTTATCTGCACATTTATTGTACCCTTTATATTGGAGGAGAATCCCGATGGGACCTTGATGCTGCTTAGACATTCGAACATGCTGTCCCTCTCTTCTTTGCTAAGCGTGTAGCTAGCAGGACTTAAGTAATGACGTCCATCATCTGTCTTCTCTGGATGAAGGTTGTCTCGTTCTTTCATGCCTTGCAAGTCCTGACGTGCTTCAAGTGAATCCTTTGGCTTTCCGTACACACCCATGAATCCTAACAGGTTCACACAAAGATTATTTGTCAGGTGCATCACGTCGATTGCGTTGCGGACCTCTAGGACTTGCCAATAGGGTAGCTCCTAAAAGATGGACTTCTTCTTCCACATGGGTGCGTGTCCCTTAGCATCTTTGGGAACAGATTCACTGCCTTGTCCCTTTCCAAATACTACTTTCACATCCTTGACCATTACGAGTACATCTTCCCCGGTTCGGTTATGAGGCTTCTTCCGGTGGTCTAGCTTACCTTTAAAATGTTTCCCTTTCTTTCTTACTTGGTGATTCAAAGGAAGGAATCGACGATGGCCAAGGTACATGACCTTTCGACATCTTTTCAAATATATACTGTCAAGGTCATCAAAACAATGTGTGCATGCATTATATCCTTTGTTTGTCTGACCTGAAAGATTACTTAAAGCAGGCCAATCATTGATTGTTACGAACAACATTGCTCGTAGGTCAAAGTGTTCTTGTTTGTACTCATCATAGACACGTACACCTAGTTTGTTCCATAAAACTAGAAGTTCTTCAACTAATGGCTTCAGATAGACATCAATATCGTTGCCAGGTTGCCTCGGACCTTGGATGAGGATCAGCATCATAATGAACTTCCGCTTCAGGCATAACCACGGAGGAAGGTTGTAGATACATAGAGTAACTGGCCAAGTGCTATGACTAGTGCTCTGCTCTCCAAAAAGATTCATACCATCTGTACTTAAGGCGAACCTTAAGTTTCTAGCCTCATTTGCAAACTCTGGAAATTCCCTGTCTATCACTCTCCACTGAGACCCATCAGCTGGGTGTCTCAGCATATTGTCTACCTTACGGTTTTCTTTATACCACCGCAAGAACTTTGCATGGCCTTTATTTCTGAACAAACGTTTTAAGCGTGGTATTATAGGAGCATACCACATAACCTTGGCAGGGATTTTCTTTCTAGGACGTTGTTCACCCTCGACGTCACCAGGATCATCACGCCTGATCTTATACCGCGATGCTTTACATACCGGGCATTTATCCAAATTCTTGTATTCATTGCCATGGTAGAGGATGCAGTCATTAGGACATGCATGTATCTTCTGGATTTTTAATCCCAAAAGGTAGACAACCTTTTTTGCTTCGTACATAGTGGTGGACAATTCATTTGGCTTTGGAAGCATCTTCTTTATGAGGTTCAATAAATTCCCAAATGCCTTGTCGGATACACCATTCTTTGCCTTCCACTGTAGCAATTCCAGTGTTGTACCCAGCTTTTTTTGCCCCTCTTTGGCCGTCGGGTATAGCAACTTCCTATGATCCTCAAGCATGCGCTCGAACTTAACTTTTTCTTTTTCACTTTCCCATTCTTGTTGTGCATCACGAATGGCATCGCCAAGAGCATCACCGAGATCATCATCTACCGCTACCTCTTCTTCATCTCCCCCCATTGTAGTATCATCAAAGGCACCATACTGAGCAATAATGTCATCAATGTCTAAATCTTCTCCTTCACCTTCTACCATCATGACCCCGCTTTCTCCATGCTTAGTCCAACATATATAGTTTGACATGAAACCTGACTTAAGCAAATGTGAATGAAGACTCATTGAGCTTGAATATTCCTTTAAATTCTTATATAGGGCACATGGACAGCACATGAAACCATCCCGCTTATTTGCCTCGGCCACACCTAAGAAATAGTGCAAGCCCTCAATAAAGTCTTGGAAGCGGCGATCGGCATTGTACATCCAATGGCGTGACATAATCTGTATTACACGACAAATTATGAAAACCTTGAACATAATTAAGTATTTTATTACACAACATAGATGACACACACGGTTGATTAATTAACTAAGCACGGCTACAACGTAAGCAATCCCAACTATCACTAAACAAACTAAAATTACAATGCACTTGAGTAACATAATTATTTCGTGATAAATGATTTAACTAAAGCAGACAAATCATTCTTACATTGAATATCAATAAGCTTCTCCCTTTGGCTCACTTTGTCTCATCGCTGACAACCGAATTCTGCACGTATGTAGCATAATCTTCCTCCCAGTACCAACCATCACATCCATTGCCCTCCCACTGAAATTAAAGCCAAAAAATATTTAGTCAAAAATATTCAAGAAAAGCAGGTCAATTAGCCATAATAATCAAATGCGTAAGAAACTCACATCGCGATCCGGACACTTGTAGAAAACACGACCCTTGTTGGGTCCCTGTCTCTTGACTCGGTACTCCATCACAATCTTCTGCTTACACTTGCCGCAGATAATGAGAGGAGTTCGGCCTCGATCGTTAAGAACCTAAGCGAGAGGCCGAGGATCCGTACCGATTGTCATCTACTTTCTATACTTATTTTTGCAAACTACTATAAATTTCATATTTTCTAAAATAATATATTTAAACAAAACTAAAATTATTTATTTATCTAACTAAACCATGAAATATGTACTATGTATAACAGTAAAATACCAAACTATCAAGTGATTTTACTATTGTAAATCATCATGTGATTTTGAGCTAAAAATGACATAGAAATCACATAGCTCAAAAACATGTTTCAATAAATAACCATCCGTACTAGTTGATCTTGCTTACGTGATCATCTCGACGAGCATTTCTCCACCGGACGGCACCGTACTTGGCCAAGAAAGAGCTCCAATTCTACGAGGAAGGGAACACGGTCTTCCATGACCATTGCCGCTCTCCCTCGTAGAATCAAAGCTCCTCCTTGACGTCCATTACCGCTTGGCAGAGAAAATGCTCGCCGAGATGATCACGGTCCGCAAGTTCAACTAGTACGGATTTTGTACAATTTTCTAACTATTTTCTAAGTTTTTCATTTCATGGAAAAATTAATTCTAAGATCACGTAAGCCGCCGGAGACGAGGATGGCGCGTGCTCCAGCGAGGATGAGCGATGCGTGATTTTGATGAACTAATTTAACTTTTGTTTATCCAAACATATATGCAAATCATCATGTGATTTTGAGCTAAAAATGACATATAAAATCATAATAAAGTCCAACATATAAAGTTACACATGCATCTACATCGCAAAATGAGATAAGCTACTGATAAAACATAAGAGGATTAAGTTTGTTACCTCCAAAATCGAAGAGCAACACCAATGGAGGGAAGAGAGGAAGAACAACAAACAGTTTTGAAGAACACAGTGCGGTGAGTTTGAATGGAATGGCTCGGGCTCGGGGATGAAGAAATGAGCGGTGTATAGGGCGGCATAATTAGTCCCGGTTAGGTGGCCAAACCGGGACTAAAGATTAATATTTATTCGGGTTAGTCGGTTGGTAATACTGGTAGGGACTAAAGATCCTCGCCACCTTGACGACCGTTGGGAGGACCTTTAGTCCCGGTTGGTATTATTTAACCGGGACTAAAGGGTCCTTTAGTCCCGGCGGCAAAAAATGCCGAAGCTAATGCCAAATTGAGACATCGTTCTAAAGTCTGTTCTCTAGTAGTGTAAGTGATTTACTATAACATTATCGTAAATATCACTGTGAGTTGTAGTAATACAAGTATCGTAAATACATATTCATGTTATCGTAAATTGGTACAAATATTATCGTAAATTAAGATGGCTATAGAATAAGTTATTCTATGACCAGCTACGGAATAGTCTTACCCTATATAGGGTATATATATATATAGACACACACCTGCAGAAGAGGCAGCAGCTAGCTGCTTACTGTACCGGTTACCAGCGTCCACCGTTACATGTTGTGGCCACTGATAAAAGAGAGCAATTAGTGTCTTTTACGTACGTTAATTAATCTCTGGTAAAAGTCCTAATCACTGGTTTGCTTGACCCTAGTCTACCACGGAGCCCTAGATAAGCCACGTGATTTTCACTACGATCAACGCCGCTCGCTTCTTGGGTTTCACAGTGCGACTGGTGCATGCAAGGCCCACATGTGAACCGGGAGAAACGATGAAAGCTACTCCGTCCTGGTTCGTTCCAGATTTCATTCTGGTTAGCACTGTCGTCCTAACTGTGAAACCACTCATCATGTCTGTAAGTCTGAACTCTCAACATTTGCTCTGCTGCAACCATCTTCGCTTCAGAGTTCAGAGAGAAACGAAAGCAAATGAATGAATGGATGAACGACACCAAATAAACCCGGCTTGTTCCTTGGGCTATCACTATCAGAGCGCAGCAGCTTCACAGATTGAAACCAAAACACACCGCGGTTCTCCTTACAAGGTTCAGCAGAAACAAAACATTTTTACTCATATATATAGCTCCATACCACTGCTATCTATATCATCCTACTACTATGGTCTATGGTCTATGGTCAGGGGGCAAAACTTGTGTGCACTGACACTGACAGACGGACGACTGCACACACGGGAGGCCAAGAATGATCACCGTCACCGACCGACTCGTCGCCGTCGATGAGCTAGCAGCCTAGCAGCTAAGGATCCAGCCGGTTGTTCCTGGGCGTGTGCCGCCGCGCGCTCGCGTAGTCCCTCGTCATGAACCACCTCATCCTCTTCCTCTCCTCTGCCCACTGCTCGGCGTGCTGCTGGTTGCTGCCATGGCTCCCGCTTCTCGCCGCTACCGCCGAGCCTTCTCCTTCCACGAAACCAAAGACAAGTTTCAGCCGCTTCTCGGTGACAGAAATAAAACGGCAGCTGGTCACAACACAGTGAAACGAGACGCGACCGGTGAATCACAGAGCGAGGATGTGCACTTACCAACAAGCACTTGCTGATGGAGCAGGGACCTGAAGCTCAGGAGGAAGATGAGAGCGACCAAGCTCACGAGACCAACGAACCTCATGCTGCCGTGTGCCGTCCCTCTCGCTCTCTGCAGTCCAGTAGAGCAGTGGGGTGACTGACGGGTGAGCAGGCGTTGTACGCGCGCGCGCGCGTGCGTGCATACTGCATATAATGCAGGAGCTCATGTCAGAGCATTTCCAACAAGAAGTACAGGTCAAATGGCAGGAGAACGGATTCAGATTGTTTATTTCAGAAGAGTTGTGAGCACAACACCTCTGCCATTTCGCCTTTCTTGGCGGCCTTGGCTTAAACTAGGTTCCCAAGAACCTTACATGTCCTGCGAAGAATCTCTTGTTTCCGGTGCTCATCGGCGAGCGAAACCCAGGTCTCCCTCGCGGTGGCTGCATGCGGTCCTCTCCTTCCTGGGCCAAGAGCACATGCAGTGCAGACTGCAGAGCTGGCTCAGGTCCCGGAAAACGCCGTCCCCATCAACCAGCGGCATAGCCTAACGATCGAGCGAGCCACATGGCATGTATCTAACTTGCTGCACGCACTTGTAGAGCTGTTCTGGTCATTTTTGGATCCATGAAACTTGTAACGAAGCCCTGCTCGCTCGGTACTAATTCACTGGTTTAGTCGAGGGTCTAGCTGCTTCTGATGAATCTCAGCTTTTCTCCATGGCACAGGCATGCTAGCAAACTGAGATCAGCCTGTTTTGATGCAACTTCATTCTCCAAGAAATGATGTCCTATCCCTTTTTTTAAATATATAGTAGTACATTTTCATGCATTTGCAGAAATAATCCACTTTTTAACAAAATTACAGAAATGATGCTCCGTTGTAGCACTAAAAATAGTGGGCGTTTTTTTTTGTTGCCTTTTCGAAATAGGACTTGTGACATTTCAGGCTTTTACAGAAACAATGCCCTTGACAAAATTGCAGAAACAGAAGTGGATACTCCGCAGCACGAAAAACAGAAATCACAGTAGGGGCCGCATGTTTTTGTTACCTCTCCAATTTTTAGCTAGCTGTTGGCTAACGAACCGTTCACCAAAATTAATACATACTGAACCGAGACCTGTTATAGGTTCCAGTTTCTACAAATCCAGACGGCCAAACGGCCAAACGATTAAGGCAAATAGAAAAAAAACTAGACATTGTAGTTACCCGCTGCCAAATCTCAAAGAACAGATATCACAAACACGATGCCAAATACGCGCAAGTTGATGGGAAAACTGCACCAGATAACAGAATACTCTCCACATAGCGCTTAATTCACTTGTCGCAACATGGGGGAGTTCCATTCCATCTCCCCCTGATAAATTAACAATTGAACAAATTTGACAATTCAGTTCACACAATATTCAGAAATATCTTCATGTTTAACTAGGCAGAACATAGACTCCAGTTCTAGCAAACAACTGAGTACCAAATTGCCATGGCAGTTCAAGCCTCGGGGATTTTGGAAGTTTCCCGCTGCCAAATCTCAAATCCGCATATACAAACAAAGGTAAATAGGGGCCATGGTTTTTACAGGCTCCGATAAAAGAAAGTCATATTAAAAGTTTCCTAACAGGAAATGTGCATACGTGCTCTATATTACACGCACATCAGGTAGCTCGCAGAACACGGTCAGTCATATGTCCATGTCAATCAAGGCATCTTCCTCTTCACCATCAGACACAACACCAGTTAAGAAGTCATCACCTGATAATTTGCTGCATTAAAAAGAAGAATATGTCATTAATTCATTATTGATTATCTTGTGTTCCATGTCAGAACCTTGCAGCTCGAAGCAAGCACCTACCTAGTGCAGTAACATCGAAAGCTCACTACTCGTTTTAGCTTTCTATTGTAGAAGTAGTAGTTGAACGACCATCTACAAGAAAAGGTTAGTATCCATATCAGAACGACGATTTAGATGCATAAGCTAACCATTACAATCCTATCTTAGTTCACTCAACATACATGGGCCCTTTCTCTAGAACTGGATCTGCATCAGAGTCTGGGTTATAGCGGTAGATGTCACACTCTCTGATTTTGATAACCTGAAACATAAGGTGTAAACATAAAATACAAGGACTATACAACCTCCAAACCAAACATTACAAGTGAATCCTGACCTCATCAATTGCTTTAGTCATACTGTCCAGAAGAGAACTGCCCTCATTTGTGGCTGCCCATTGCTGAACATAAGTCCAAATTCAGGTAGGCATATCAGACAGTGAGAAAGGAAAAACAAAGTCTCAGGACCATTTAAATTAAATGTGATAATAAGCCCAGTAAATCAATTACTGTATTTTTCCCTTTTTTCAGAATATGCAGTCTAGCTAAACCAATCTATTTATATGAACAAAGTAAAAAAATGCAAACCAAAAGATAAAGAGGAAATCATAAAGCATTACCCTAGAAGCATCAGATAAGTAGGTGTCTACCATCTGATTGAAACTTTCCAACTCCTCTTCTTGGAAGAACAAGTGTGCCCGAACAGCACTGATAAGTGAACAAATGTTGACAAAAGGATGTTAAATTTAATCTGAAGGTCATGCTATCATGAATGTGTGACATGACAGCCAGGAGACCTTAAGAAAGTTAGATATCTCAAACACCAAAGGCCAAGGGAAATGGAGAGAATTGAACTCTCAGCTCAAAGAGCAACGGTTATTAATCCGTCTGTCATACCATCTGACAACACCCCCTTAGGCTGGTAGGAAAGGACAAAAGCGGGTTTGCCATATCGCCCAGGGAAAGCTGACTATGGCATTACCCAAATATCCTTCCTCCCAGATTATATTAGAACACACTTGCTACAAAGACAATATTACCTGAAATCATAATCAGGATATATGTGGCCAAGAGTGAGAACTAGATATATCAACGTTTTCCGGCTGGACAAACATCAAACGAAAAAACAAGTTAGGCTATGTAAAAAGAAAATATGCATAACACAAATAGGAACTTTTGCAAACATACAACTGGGTCAAACCCCAATTTGCTGGATGCCTCAATGAATGGTGGGGCTTACCTTGATCTGGAGGATAAGTGCTCCACTGGTGAAGAAGGATCACTATCAGTGGACTTGCCAAGGTAATCAAGAATCTGAAAGCACAACAGAGAAGTTAGATTGGCATAATTACAATAGCATGCACCAATTCAAGACTGGAATTGAAACATCAACATTTGAAAAGCATGAATACATATAAACATCATACATGCATTCTTTGTGGGCTTTTAAATGAGAAAAAACATTAAGTTTTGCTTGGAAAAGACTGGTGTTTCCCTGAAGAAGAAAAAAAATTCTCTAAAGATCCTAGGGAATGGATTGCATAAAGACAATAGCAACTGTGAATCTGTGGTATCCCATTTGTGACATTCAGTAAATTTTAAATTAAAGAGAAACAATCTTTGGTTCCTGATCGATCAATCAAACAACTAAATTACATGCTCCCATTGACTTATTCAAAACAATGTTGAAGACCCAAACAGCATACAAGGCCACACGAAGAGTAGAAGATAAAGCCTAACATGACAGGTGGAAAAAAGCATAGGACTGCAGCTTGAAGAAGGGTGGCATTAAGCAATGAGGTTGTACATGAATCATTCCATGATTCGTCATGTATGAAAGATGATATCTACAAAACTAATGCCTGGTAAGCATCAACTGCATACATGAGAGAAGGCACCTAAACTAAATTTCACATAAAGTATAACAGGAGAGGTCCCCTGACGAAAAAGCAAACACAGAAAGAGAGGCCCCTTTTGCAATATATAACTATAAATAAAGGAAGCATATTAGAAGAAAAAAGTGAGTGGAAGCAAACAAGCCCAAAATGGCTGAACCAACCAGGACTTAATGGACTATCTGAAAGTATCTAATCAATCAAAACACTTTGTTTTGCTCTACCATGATTCCAACCAGAGCAGACAAAATTTTCTAAACAAATCACTGTAGATTACACATGATCTGTAGCCTTGTTGGAGAAAAAATGATCTCAGTGATGATATAATTCATGGATCCGGGAAAGGCATGTACCTCATGTTCTAGGCTTATTGAAAGCCGACGGTCTGTTGCAGTGTGCTTGCCTGCAAATTAATATACCAGCTTATCCAAAACATATAGCTCATGCTCAACAAAGGATGCAATGGAGTATGTTCCTAGTTTCTTACATGAGAAGGCCTCAAGGTTCCCTCTGATTGTACAATCACCAAGGTTGAGCTGCTCGAGGAACAAATTTATACTGGAAACATGAACAAAACCACAAAAGTCAGTGAACTGGGGAAAACGAATCGCATGCAACCAAAAGCACACCAACGGCAACAGAAAACACCACGTTTACCTGTCGAAGGGGGTGTATTCTAAAAACTTCATGCTGGGTGGCTTGTGAACTCATAAAATAGTCGATCTGATCGGACGTGCCTCGCGAAGTGGGGTTCAGAACCCCAGCTGTGAAATTAACATGCCCATATCGATCAGTGATAATCGAAAGAGTTTAAAAACAAGCGACGAGAAACATATGAGAACCACAGATTGCAACAGGGGCGAGCACAATCAGCATATTCTTTGGCGAGATTTATATGAATCGGAGCATCCATTTCCTTTCCACCCCTTGCACCAGGGGAGCGCGGACTCAACGTGGGAACAGGTTCGAGAATTCGGAAATTAAGCTGGTACCGCTAGTAAAATCCGCGAACAAAATTGATGAATCGAAGAATCCGCCGCAGGAAGAGGATTTGGGTCCGAGAGCTCACGGTCAAAGCAAAGGAAAAAAGATCATGCAGGAGGGAGCGAAGAATCTGTCCAAATATAAGGCTTGCTTACCAACAAAACGAAGAAATCAACCGAAGGCTGGACCGAGATGCCGCTCCACCGCAGCAGGGAGAGGGGAACGGGGACGGGGATGGGAATGAGGAAGACGATGACGACCTCGCGGTGGATCTGGATCGATCGATGCCAGAACGGGGCCGGGGCTGAGAGGCTGAGACCGTGTCCCGTGGCCCGTGGCCCGTGTATGGCAAAGGTGTGGTCTGGATGGTGTGTGTCTCGCAAGTTCTCGAGTCGTGACCAACTCTCTTCGACTCACAATCGTTAATTAGGGCACGTATCGGTTTGGACTTGTCGCATAGGCGGTCTTAAATAATACTATCTCTGTTCTATTTTATCTGTACGAAAATTTAAATTTTAAAAACTTTGATTAATAATTAGACTAATAATTTTTAATTATTATAATATAAACTTTGTTGAATTGTGGCCAACTCTGTTTGGGCATTCGGTCTAAACCAATACGTATTTCGGTTCGGGTAAATCGGTTTTTTAAAAGTTCGGTCATTGAAAAAGGGGAACCGAAGCATTGACAGGAAAATCTGAGACCGACGATTTGACTACCTGAAACATCGGTTCGGTCTTTGGTCTCAACTGAACCTGACCGATCACCGAGCAGCGAGGACGAGAAGATCTGATCTTACACCACACATGAAGCTAGATTTTCAATCCGTGGCTCCACGCACCAAATCAATGAAGAGAGAGACCTATGGGAAAATAGCAATTTGAGGTACCTGGAGTTCATCTTCACCATTAAACAGGAAGCCGGAGATTGATGAGCAAGATGCCAACAACGTCGGCGATACGCATCTGCCTGGGCGGCAGTGCTTCTGGTAATCGAGGATTGAGGGCCTGAGGAGAACCCAACGGAGTTTTCTAGGATGGTCGGTCGGACAGGGCTCCACCGCTCCAAAGTGAGAGACCGAGGGCACGGCCGAGGGCAACGGTGTTCCTGCTTCTGAGACAACGGACGAGGTCGACAAGGAGTTGCAAAGAGGGAAAAAATTTATATGATTGGGCAACTGCTTCGTGGGCTTAAAGCGTGTTTGGATGGTTACCGCATATTGCCATGGTTTGCCATGGCTCTCTCATACACCACTAGCTCTCTTATTATAGATCAAAGCTTAGGTTTCCGTTTGGTTGGTTGTTGAACTTGCGGCGTGCCGCAACACTGACATAACATGCTAGTTCATTTTTCGTGCCAAAGGCTGCCAAATGTATGGTGCATGATTTAGCAAATGTTCGATATGTGGCTATGACAAACTAGGCTCTGGTGGGCTGAATATGTGCACTTCGGGCTGTTCGGGTATATCGGGTAAATGAGCAATAAGACCGAACAAATAAAATATCGATCGCTTTCTTAGAATGCCAAACCAGACCGATGACCGGAAATTTGGTTCTTTCGGTCTCGGTCTATTCTGGTTCAGTGTTTGGTTTCAGGTTTTTTTGCCCACCAACTCTCTGCAACCCACGATCGTTAATTAGGGCATGTGTCAGTTTCTATCTCGAACGTGTCTAGCGGGTGGTCTCATATTGTCGTATATATGGGCCCGAGTAACTTCACCACCCGAATATCCAAAATTTCATCCTAATTTTTTTGTCCCACCCCCTAATCATCCGGGAATAAAGAGTTTCTTCCATTCTCCTTTACTTAGACTCGAACTTATGATCCATACTCATACGAGTTAGAACAACTCGCGTTTAGCAATGATGGATACATGGGCTAATTCCAATATGTATTGGGTTGCATGCCCATGGCTTGTATGTGACCCAAACTCATGACCCGCGCTCATTAAAGTTAGAACAACTCGCATCTAGCAATGATACAGAGTCTGGTTCCTATAAATATTGTATTCTGTTGTAACGCAAGAACACGTTTGTTAGTATTTACTCATGAAAATGAATCGGCCACATATTATTTCTACGAGTGAAAGCATCAAATTGTATCTTAATTAAACTTGAAGCAATGTCTAAAAACATAAACATGTTTATGAGGGCTCTAAAAGCAAGTATTATAAGGTTGTGGCAGAACCGCCTAGTCTAATGCCTCTCATGAGTATTTGTCTTTCATTAGACACTAAGTACCCAAGAGATGACACTAAACTACGCAGTTCCATCGAGCACACGTCATGGGAGAACTCAAAAATCCATATTTTTCCATCAGGATCATAAACGAGAGAATAAAGCTTACAACATTCTTAAGTCATTTCTTACATCACTTTATTACAATACCAGAATATTACCTCAATTGATTATAACAGCGGAATATAACAATGTTATCAAAGTTACAGAGGAAGCATGATTAATTTTATGACATGGTGGAGCATTAACATAGTGGACATTTTTATACAAGAGATGCTAGCAGCTTTTACATCTTTTCTTATAAAAATCTTTAGTGAGGGTTATAAATACACACTATGGTCGTAGCGTGAAAGGAATCCTCTTTGAGCCCACCAGAAGATTTCCACACACAAGGGTCAGCTCTAAGTTGTGGCAGAATCGCCCGAAATAACACACTTACGGAGGCGCTCATCTTCCACTAGACACTAAGCACCCCGAGAGCGAGCTACATCAAGCAGATTCCGTCGAGCACACCCTAAGGAGAGCCCGAATAATCCACATTTTCTCCACAGAATCTAATAATGAGAACGAGTTTACATTGCTTAGTCCATTTCATATATATAGAGAGAGCTCTTACCGGATATGTTTAAGTGAAATCTAGGTCCGTCGTTCATAACGGGTCGGCATAACCCGCATGGGGCATCCTGCTGCTCCCTACCCATCCCTCAGCAGTGGCTAAGCCATCCGGTCGACTTGTATTGCCCCGCTGGGATAGGACTTACTTGAGGAGATAGAGGATGAGAACATCCCATGCAAGGATTTAGTTAGGCAGATAAGCCAGGCGGTAAACTTGTAATAAATGGACAAGCTCTTAAATTTTGTTATAGCCAAACAACTTTTTAGCCTTTCTTCCCTTTTTTGTATAAAAAGGTTAGTGCATTCTGACCCTTTCCGTCATTAAGGTCGTAAAGCTCGGGGTGCGGGTGAGCAAATTCTGATCACGCTGGTGAGCAAAGGCGTCGTAGCCATTGAGGCATAGGTTTCTCATAGTCCGACTAGTTATACTCAGAGCTTGTGCCCACAACCGTAGCTCATAGGTCTTAACGTGATAGGGGGTTGGGCACAGAGAAAGTAGGCCAGGTGGATAAACTCTTAGATGCGCAATGACACTTTTCGTGACTAAGGCCAAAAAAGCCCAGGGTGTGAAAAAAAACTCTGATCACGCTAGTGAGCAAATGCACCATAGCCGCTGAGGCGTAGGTCTCTCGCACTCCGACTAGTTTTACTCAACGTTTGTTTCTGCAAACCTCACTTCTGAGCCTTAACGTGAGAGAGGGTCGGGTGTAGAGAATGTCTACCAGATAGGTACGCTATTATTAGCCTCCAAGTGAGGCTTGACCCCCCGCCATTGCTGGGGTCAGGTGTCACGTGCTTGCGTGCGTGAGTCACGTGTTTGGGCACAGCGGTGTGCGCACGTCGGGCACGCCGACACCGAGAGCCGAGGTGCGGTGACCGCACCGAGTTGCTGAAATTGGTCGAAAACGTGCCATGCACGCTTTTTAAAGCGTCCGAATAAACCTAAAATATTGATCTAATCAACAAACCACCTATGCAATTCTCAAGAGGGCATATTAGGCTATCCAAACCAGCCATGGAACTATACCACTAATTAATCCAATTCTCCTACAAAAATTGTCAAACTTGGCCTTGTCAAACCACTTTTCAAACTTACGAAATTGACTAAGTCTTGATCAGATTCGCGTCAAATTCGATTTCCAAGCTATTAAGTATGCTAGCTAGTGAATTCCTTTCTCGACCACAGGTATTTCATTGCCATCTATAAAGTTCATACTTCTAACTCTACTAAAATTCTGTATATACATTCTATAGTGTTTTTATTTAATAAAAATTCGCGAACATCCGTACTTGAAAATTTTATACGTCACGAACGACCTTTTGTTATGCCTTTCCGTTGATCGTTTTAAGTTACGTCAATTGATTTACACACTATATCACATGCATTAACACATAACCATGATGCTCATGATTTGTTTTAGCAAAAGATTTTACAGTGTAACACCGAGGGTGTTACATAAGTATCATTCTATCACCTGCAACAGGTGGAATAAAACCCTGAGTACTCGATTGTATTCAGCAAGACTTACCCGACAGAAGAAAAATAAAAGACTCTAAGAATATACAAGGCTATCTGGCTTATGGGTTATTGCATCTGTAGAAAGCATTATAGAACGTGCGTCCTTATAGTCAATTTTATTAGCAGTCATCATTAGTTCGTTAACTAACCATTCTATGTAAGCACCTATACTACTTTCAAGCAGGTGGTGAGCAATCAGAACTATTTTATCACCTTTTAAGTTTCTAGTTCTTACTATGGTGCTAGACCATAGCCAAGTCGTACTGCCTCATGGAAACAACAATTCACGAACCAATATATCCCAGTTGAGTACCCTAAAACACACGCCCTGTTTATACCCCAGACACAAACAAGGCCAACCTATTCCACTCTAGTCACGGGGTCCAGGTCCCTGTCCAAACTTGGAGTCTAAGCCCCCACACTTGAGATCCGGTCTCAGTATGGTGCTTAGACCTCCACCTTTCGCTGCCTCCAATCACCCGGTCCAAAAAAGAGGCGAAACCCACGACAAGAGCATAACGAGCCTTCTCGTTCCCATAAGTAAGTATGTGCTCAGCTGAAAGGTCCTAATGGCTAGAGGGGGAGTGAATAGCCTATTAAAAATTTCTACAACAACACTTAACAAACCGGTTAGACAATTATGAGGCGAAGCAAGTGTTGTGCTAGCCTATTAAAATGCAAGCCTCCTACCACAATTCTAGTTTATATAGTTTCTATCCACACAATAGCTATGTCACTATACTAAGTTAGTGTGCTCTCAAAAGCTAACTAAAGAGCCACATTAGCCAAACTAACGAGCTCTCACAACTAGATACACTAAAGAGCTTGACAACTAGTTTACGGTAACGTAAAGAGAGTGAGCAAAACGGTTATACCGCCGTATCGAGGAAGGAGCCACTCAATCATAAGAATGAATAACGATGAAGACCAATCACCTCGATATCAAATGATGACACAATGATTTTTTTACCGAGGTTCACTTGCTTGCCGACAAGCTAGTCCTCGTTGTGGTGATTCACTCACTTGAAGGTTCACGCGCTAATTGGCATCACACGCCAAACCCTCAATAGGGTGCCGCACAACCAATACAAGATAAGGATCACACAAGCCACGAGCAATTCACTAGAGTACCTTTTGGCTCTCCGCCGAGGAAAGGTCAAGAACCCCTCACAATCACCACGATTGGAGCCGGAGACAATCACCAACATCCGCTCGATGATCCTCGCTGCTCCAAGCCATCTAGCTGGCAGCAACCACCAAGAGTAACAAGCAAATCCCACAGTGAAACATGAACACCAAGTGCCTCTAGATGCAAACACTCAAGCAATGCACTTGGATTCGCTCCTAATCTCATAAAGATGATGGATCTATGATGGAGATGAGTGGGAGGGCTTTGACTAAGCTCACAAAGTTGCTATGTCAATGCAAATGGCCAAGAGAGTGAGCTAGAGCCGGCCATGGGGCTTAAATAGAAGGCCCCACGAAATAGAGCCGTTGGGCTCCTCACTGCATAGAACACGGGCCGACCGGACGCACCGGTCAGATTGACCGGACGCTGGACCTCAGCGTCCGGTCGCACGATGCACGTCACGTGTCCCCTCTTTTCAAATACTGAGCGCTCGATCCCAACAGTTAAGTGAAGACCGGACGCACTGCTGTGAAGTGACCGAATGCTGGGCCTCAGTGTCCGATCATTTCCAGTAAGCATCCAGAAGCGAGAAATCACGACCGAACACGTCCGGTCATGCTCGACCGGACTCACCCAGCGTCCGGTCACTCGGCGTCTCCTCTATGCACTGCCACGTCAGCAGGACCGGACGCAACCCTCTAGCGTCCGGTCACTAAGTGACCCAGCGTCCAGTTAGAGATTGACGCCAGCATCTTCGCTGCTTCTACTGACCGGACACGCCGGTCCTACCGAGACCAATGTCCTGTCACTTATAGTGACTTCCGTCTTTTCTGTATAGGGTGCCAGTGGCACCAGCGAAGCATAGGCTGGCAAGATTCTAATTGCTTCCAATCTAGCAACCATGGCATATGTTTCTCCAAAGTTAAGACCTTCAACTTATGTATAGCCTTGTGCTACTAATCTTGCTTTGTTAGTTACTACTATCCCATCTTGATCTTGCTTATTTCTAAAGACCTATTTGGTTCTAATCACATTGTGTCCCTTTGGTCTCTCTACTAATTCCCATACTTGATTTCTTATGAAGTTATTCAATTCTTCATGCATAGCATTCACCCAATCAACATCCTTCAATGCTTCATCTATCTTCTTTGGTTCAATAGATGACACAAATGAGAAATGCTCACAAAATGAAGCCAATCTTGATCTAGTTTGCACACCTCTTGAAATATCACCAATGATAGTATCCAATTGATGATCCCTTGCAACATTGGTTGGTTGGAGGATTGGAACTTGATTGCTTGCACTTGCTTGATCTTTAGGTTGAGATGATGCACTAGCCACTTGATCTTGTTTATTATCATGAGAGCCACTTGCACTAGCTTGATTTGTATCATCTTGCACATTTGAGTTAGAGAGCACTTGCACTTGATCATCTTCATCATCATTCATTTTCCTAGGCCTCAATTCACCAATATACATGTTCTTCATGGCATTTGAAAGTTGAATGCCTCTAACATCTTCCAAGTTCTCATTCTCTACTTGTGAACCCTTGGTTTCATCAAATTCAACATCATGAACTTCTTCAAGAGTACCACTATCCAAATTCCAAACTCTATATGCTTTGCTTGTAGTGGAATAACTAAGTAGGAATCCTTCATCGCATTTCTTATCAAACTTGCCCAATCTAGTGCCTTTCTTCAAGATATAGCATTTGCAACCAAAGACCCGAAAATATGCAATGTTGGGCTTTCTACCATTTAAGAGTTCATATGGTGTCTTCTCTTTCAATGGGTGACAATAGAGGCGGTTGCTACAATAGCACGTGGTGTTGATAGCTTCGACCCAAAAGGATTGACTCACATTGTACTCACTAAGCATAGACCTTACCATATCAATGAGTGTTCTATTCTTTCTCTTAACAAGGCCATTTGATTGTAGAGTGTACTTGGCCGAGAATTGATGTCTAATTCCAAATTCATCCACAACTCATCAATTCTAGTGTTCTTGAACTCACTACCATTGTCACTTCTAACTCTCTTGATGGTTGTTTCAAACTTATTGTGAATGCCCTTAACAAATGATTTAAATGTTGCAAACACATCACTTTTGTCCACTAGAAAGAATACCCATGTGTACCTAGTATAATCATGCACTATCACAAAGCCATATTTGTTTCCATCGATGCTAGTGTATTGTGTTGGCCCACACAAATCCATGTGCAATAACTCAAATGCTTTACTAGTGCTCATCATGCTTTTCTTAGGATGGGTGTTTCCAACTTGTTTGCCGGCTTGACAAGAGCTACAAAGCTTATCCTTTTCAAACACAATAACTTTCAAGCCTCTAACCAAGTCATGCTTAACCAATCTATTCAATTGTTTTATTCCAACATGACCAAGCCTTCTATGCAATAACCAACCCATGCTAGACTTAATGAACAAGTATGTAGATAATTTAGCTTCACTAGCATTGAAATCAACTAAGTATAGATTCTCATATCTAAAGCCTTTGAAGATCAAATTAGAGCCTTCTACGCTTATGATTTCTACATCATCTACCCCAAATATGCATTTGAATCCAAGATCACATAATTGAGCCACGGATAGCAAATTAAAGTTTAAGCTCTCTACTAGCAACACATTGGATATGCTCATGTCATTGGATATTGCAATCTTACCAAGCCCTTTGACCTTGCCTTTACCATTATCACCAAATGTGATATTATCATAACCATCATTGCCATTGGTATTGATGGAGTTGAACATTTTTGCATCACCGGTCATGTGTTGAGTGCACCCACTATCAAGAACCCAATGCCTTCCTCCGGCTTTGTAATTGACCTACAAAAGAAGATCATTTCTTTTTAGGTACCCAAACTTGCTTGGATCCTCGAAGGTTAGTGACTGTAGGGTCGAGATAGCGGATTAGAGGGGGGTGAATAGTCCTTTCTAAAACTTAATCGCGTCGGCTAACCGAAACAAGTGCGGAATTAAAACTATCGGTCTAGCCAAGACAACATCCCTCTATCTGTGTTCTCTAGCACCTTCTAAAGATACTAATAAAGCAACAAGGGTGCCGAGCTAGCTAGATCTCACCTAACCAATTCTAGAAGCAATGTCACACAAACCTATGCCACTAGTACTTCAAGCAATAAGGGAGCTCCTACACATGCTAGTAAGCAAAAGCACAAAGCCACCTAATACTCACTAATAATGCTCAATAACAAGGTAACCAATGCCAAATTAGAGAGCGCAAATACTTAGTTACACAAACTAAGCAAAGTGACTAACAAGGTTACACAAACCAAATTAGCCATGCAAGGGAGCTACTTCTATGCTACACATGCAAGAAGATAACTAGTGAGCTACACAAACTAACTAATTACAAGAGCAACTACACAAGCACAATGTATATAAAAGTAATCACATGCTTGTGTAAGGGGATTACAAACCAATGGGAAGAACAAGGTTGACACGGTGATTTTCTCCTGAGGTTCACGTGCTTGTCAACACGCTACGTCCCCATTGTGTCGACCGCTCACTTGGTGGTTCGGCGGTTAATTGGCATCACCTGCCAAGCCTGCACGTCGAGCACCGTAAGAACCTACCCGTAAAGTGAGGGTAGCTCAATGACACGCTCAACTAGAGTTGCTCTTCGCGGCTCCCGCGGGGCGAGCACAATGCCCCTCACAAAGCTCTTCTCCGGAGCACCGCACAAGCTTCTTGCGGGCTTCAACGGAGACCACCACCACGCCGTCTAGGAGGTGGCAACCTCCAAGAGTAACAAGCACCATCGGCTTGCAACACGATCACCTAGTGCCACTCGATGCAACCTCACGATGCAATCGCAATAGAATCGCTCTCTCACTCAATCGGATGAACACTATTAAGCAAGAGTGAGTTAGAGGGCTCCCAAGCACCACCATAGAAGCCACCAAGGCTTTGGTGTGCTCAGCTACCGGCAAAAGGTTGACCATAGCTTCTATTTATAGCCCCATGGGCTAAACTAGCCGTTACCCCTTCACTGGGCAAAATTCGGGACGACCGGACGCTCCGGTCATATTGATCAGACGCAGGACCTCAGCGTCCGGTCAATGGATGCTCGCCACATGTCGCCTCCATTCAACCTCAGTTGCTTAATCTCAATGGTCAAGTGATGACCGGACGCAGCTGCTCAATGTGACCAGACGCAGCAACCCCAACGTCTGGTCGTTTCCAGTAAGGTACTAGTCACGACCGGACGTGTCCGGTCGATCACAATCGGACGCAGCATCAGCGTCCAGTCCTTCTCCAACTTCTCTGCATCACCTATGTCACCGTACGTCAGCCTGACCGGACACACCCTACTAGCGTCCGGTCACTTTCAGTGCCAGCGTCTGGTCGAAGACCGACGCCTGCACGCTCTCTGCCGCCACTGACAGGATGCAGGACCATGAAATTTTGTGGAGATGTGCTTCACTGAGTTACCTAGTAGATGTAAAAAATTGAGCTTCATTTGACTTCTAGATTGCTACTAGATTTCAATTCTTCCATCACTGCTACATGCTGAAAACTGCTTGACTAGCTTATGATCATCCAACTAGTAACCTTCAACTAAATTATTTGTAAGTCATCAAATATATCAAATGAATCACCAACAACTTGAATTATAGCACTTGTATGTTGATAGCACTTGGACTTCACTCAATTTTCACTTGGCATTGGGTTTGGATGTGCACTAAGCTTTATAACTTGATTCAACATATAATGAACAATGTGAGATCAATTGAATCAAGTCTCCAATGCCGATAGTACCTACAAATAACCATCCACTTTTTAATGATACCCAAACAATTTTGGGTCCTCTCAAGTTAGGTGCAACATACTTAGGCATAGTCTTAGTATGAATAGCGGGATGTTTTGCAATAGCAACCATAGAGGTACCATTACCATCCTTCCTAAGCATAGAATCATCATCAATTGAAATACGCTTAGGAGTGTTACCTAAGGGACATGAATGTGCCATGTGTCCCTTTTCCCGGCATGAGTAGCACTTTCTCTTTGCTTGAGCCTTTTCTTCCTTGCTTATGTTGTGCTTCTCATTGTCTTGCTTCTACTTGTTTGCTTGAGCCTTCTTCTCAAGCTTGTTTGGACAACCCGAAGCTAGGTGGCCCAATGTGTCACAACTATAGCATCTCATGTGAGCAATCTTCTCTATTTTCTCTTCTTTGTTCTTGCTTATTTGCTTTGCATCTTGATTCATCATTGGACGCAATGCTCTTTATCTTGCTTTTCCGCCCCTTCTAGTTTTATTCTTTATCATCAAGTCACCATCGTCATGGTTGATCTTGATTTGCTCTTGGGGTGTCTTCTCTTGCTCAACTTGTGGCTTTGGTTGAGGCTCTTCTAGTTGCTTCACCAATTGCTTGGTTGGGCACATTGAGGTAAGGTGACCCCAAGTGCGGCACTTGAAGCACTTTACATGCTTGAGGCTCTCTTCTTCTTTTATCTTCTTGAGCTTCTCTTCTTCTTTTATCTTTTTGAGCTTCTCAATGTTAGGGCAACCATTTGCAAGGTGTCCCGCTTCATGACACCAGTAGCACATGGTATGAGAGAGCTTTCTTTGTTGTAGCTTCTTCATCTTTCTTTCACCCTTTGTCATCTTCTTCTTGAAGCCAAGGCCACGCTTGTCACCATAGTTTCTTTGAGTCTTCAACATATGCTCAAAGGTGACTTTTGAGTTGTAGCACCTCTCTAACTTGTTGTTCAATTTCTCCACTTCATTTTTGAGTTTATTGTTCTCCTTCAAAAGGTTAGTCTTACAAGATATAGAAGTAGAACAAGCATCTATTTGTGAAGAACATGGCATTTCTAATAAATCATCACAAGAGGTGGATACATGTTTTTTGCCTACATCACAAGGGTTAGCAATATTTTGCAATTTATCATTTGATCCATGTGATGAGCTCTCATTATTTTTAAGTTTCTTTGTAAACATTTTAATGAGAGAAGCATGTTGTTATAATAATTCATCATGAGATGCAAGTAGTGTCTCATAATTCAATTTTAGCTCATCATGTGAAGATTTAAAAGCATCAAGTAATTTCTTATGTTCTTCACAAGAGTTCTTTAGAAATGAGTTTTCATTTTCTACTTTCATTGTTTTAGCTTTCTCATTTTCTAAAGACATGGTCATGCTAGCAAGTCTACTAACAAGCTCATCATATGAATCAACATGATCAACCACATTATCATTTGATACCTTGGTGTCACCTTGTGACATGAAGCAATGTGGTGATGTAGGAGAGCTTGTAGTAGCAATGTCATCCAGGCATGATCCATCATCGTAACCATCAAGTGTGCATAGGGTAGCATCATCAATCTTGTCAAGTGAACTTGTAGTAAATCGATCATCATCATCACTTGACCATGAGGTGGAGCAATCTTCCACAATCACCAAGTTGTGGTCATGCTCAACATCCTCATGCGCCACTTTCTTGGGCTCATCCTCCTTGAACTTGCCATCATCCCATGTGGAGGAATCACCGAAGGTGCGCTTGATGGACTCCCATATCTCACGAGCGGTTTCCGTGTAGTTTACTTGTTTCATCAAATCAAAACTCAATGCATCCATTAGAAAACAACAAGCATGTGCATCAAGTTCACAGAGAACTCTTTGAGCTTTGGTGAGATTTCTATGGTCCAAGACATGGGTGAGATCACTAATGACAATCCACCAAAACTTAGGTCCCTTTGCATGAAAATGATCAAGCATGTGATTTTTCCAAATTGCAAAGTTTGTGCCATAAAAATGTGTGTCGTACAAACATCTAGCCCACTAGACGCCATCCTCTCGGGTCGGTGAAGACTACAAAAGAGAGACCTAGCTCTGATACCACTTGTAGGGTCGAGATGACAGACTAGAGGGGGGGTGAATAGTCCTTTCTAAAACTTAATCGCGTCGGCTAACCGAAACAAGTGCGGAATTAAAACTATCGGTCTAGCATTGAAATCAACCAAGTATAGATTCTCATATCTAAAGCCTTTGATGATCAAATTAGAGCCATCTACACTTATGATTTCTACATCATCTACCATAAATATGTATTTGAATCTAAGATCACATAATTGAGCCACGGATAGCAAATTGAAGTTCAAGCTCTCTACTAGCAACACATTGGATATGCTCATGTCATTGGATATTGCAATCTTACCAAGCCCTTTGACCTTGCCTTTGCCATTGTCACCAAATGTGATACTATTATAACCATCATTGCCATTGGTATTGATGGAGTTGAACATTTTTGCATCACCGGTCATGTGTTGAGTGCACCCACTATCAAGAACCCAATGCCTTCCTCCGGCTTTGTAATTGACCTACAAAAGAAGATCATTTATTTTTAGGTACCAAACTTGCTTGGGTCCTTGAAGGTTAGTGATTGTAGGGTTGAGATGGCGGACTAGAGGGGGGGGGGGTAAATAGTCCTTTCTAAAACTTAATCGCATCGGCTAACCAAAACAAGTGTAGAATTAAAACTATCGGTCTAGCCAAGACTACACCCCTCTATATGTGTTCTCTAGCACATTCCAAAGATACTAATAAAGCAACAAGGGTGCCGAGCTAGCTAGAGCTCACCTAACCAATTCTAGAAGCAAGGTCACACAAACCTATGCCACTAGTACTTCAAGCAACAAGGGAGCTCCCACATATGCTAGTAAGCAAAAGCACAAAACCACCTAATGCTCACTAACAATGCTCAATAACAAGGCAACCAATGCCAAATTAGAGAGCACAAATACTTAGTTACACAAACTAAGCAAAGTGACTAACAAGATTACACAAACCAAATTAGCCACGCAAGGGAGCTACTTCTATGCTACAAAAGCAAGAAGGTAACTAGTGAGCTACACAAGCTAACTAATTACAAGAGCAACTACACAAGCACAATATATATAAAAGTAATCACAAGCTTGTGTAAGGGGATTACAAAGGAACGGGAAGACCAAGGTTGACACGGTGATTTTCTCCCGAGGCTCACGTGCTTGCCAATACGATACGTCCCCATTGTGTAGACCACTCACTTGGTGGTTCGACGGCTAATTGGCATCACCCGCCAAGCCCATACGTCGGGCACCACAAAGAACCTACCCCTAAAGTGAGGGTAGCTCAATGACACACTCAACTAGAGTTGCTCTTCGCGGCTCCCGCAGGGCGAGCATAATGCCCCTCACAAAGCTCTTCTCCGGAGCACCGCATAAGCTTCTTGCGGGCTTCAACGGAGACCACCACCATGCCGTCTAGGAGGTGGCAACCTCCAAGAGTAACAAGAACCACCGGCTTGTAACACGATCACCTAGTGCCACTCGATGCAACCTCACGATGCAATCGCAATAGAATTGCTCTCTCACTCAATCGGATGAACACTATCAAGCTAGAGTGAGTTAGAGGGCTCCCAAGCACCACCACAGAAGCCACCAAGGCTCTGGTGTGCTCAGCTACCAGCCAAAGGCTGACCATAGCTTCTATTTATAGCCCCATGGGCTAAACTAGCCGTTACCCCTTCACTGGGCAAAATTCAGGATGACCGGACGCTCCGGTCATATTGATCGGACGCAGGACCTCAGCGTCCGGTCAATGGATGCTCACCACATGTCACCTCCATTCAACCTCAGTTGCTTAATCTCAATGGTCAAGTGATGATCGGACGCAGCAGCTCGAAGTGACTGGACGCAGCAACCCCAGCGTCTGGTCGTTTCCAATAAGGTACCAGTCAAGACCGGACGTGTCCGGTCGATCATGATCGGACGCAGCATTAGTGTCTGGTCCTTCTCCACCTTTTTTGCATCACCTACGTCACCGTATGTCAGCCTGACCGGATGCACCCTACCAGCGTCCGGTCACTTTTAGTGCCAGCGTCCGGTCGAAGACCGACGCCTGCACGCTCTCTGCCGCCACTGACCGGACGCAGGACCCCAGCGTCCGGTCACTGTGTGACTAGCGTCCGATGCACTCTGTGAAACCCTGTCTTTTCTGTATAGGGTGCCGGTGGCACCACCGGACTGTCCGCACTCTACAGGCGGACACTCCGCCAGTGAAGTTTCGAACCCTTCTCGCCTCCATTTCATCACCGAGTTGATCCACATCAACTCCAACTTCATCTCCTTTGTAAATGTGCCAACACCACCAAGTGTACACCACCATGTGAATGTGTGTTAGCATTTTCACAATCATTTTCCAAAGGATTAGCCACTCAACTTGCCACGCCACTCAATCCTAGCGACGATGTAAAGTTAGATCACTCGAGTGGCACTAGATGACCGATATGCAAACAAGTTTGCCCCTCTTGATAGTACAGCCATCTATCCTAAACCCGGTCATCAACTTCTCTACACACCTATGACCGGTGAAATGAAATGCCCTAGGTTATACCTTTGCCTTGCGCATTCCATTCCATCTCCTCCAATGTTGATGCAACACATGCACCGACATGATCAACAATGATATGATCCACTTCATATCATCACGTGATCATATTGGTTCATCAATCTTGACTTCACTTGCTTTTCACCATTGCCTTTGTCCATCGGTGCCAAGTCTTGCTTAAGCTTCACCACCACGTGGTCCATCGCTCCAAAGCCTCCAACTTGCCCTTCACACTTGCAACCAGTCCATTAAGCCAAGTCATGTCTTGATCTTCTCCACCTTAATCACATGACTTAATGTCATGTCTCATTTGCAATGAGCTCCTTCATCATCACATGTGTGAGCTTTACAACATCTCCAAACCATTTTCACCTTCACGGCATATGTTGCTCACACACATGTACTTGTGGACTAATCACCTGTGTATCTCACATAAACACAATTAGTCCACCTAGGGTTGTCACTCAATTACCAAAACCACACAAGGACCTTTTAGTGACTAAGCTCTTTGGCACCCAAATAGCTTTCTTCTTTGAGCCCATCCATGGTTTACCAATGAACTTAGTCTTTACACCATCTGCACCCTTGGTAAGCATATAGAAAGAATCAAGCTTAATGGAGGATACATTCGCTTATGACTTCTTGTTCATGCACTTTTGCTCTACATGATCAACTTGCTTGCAACTAGTGCAAAACCGACTAAACTAGTCTTGTGAGGAGCAAATGCCACCTTGCCTTTCTTGGGGATATAGCTCAATCCCTCTTTATAGAGAGAAGCTCTTTAGCTACCCAAGCACATAAGCAAGCGGTCCTCACCACCATAGGCCTTAGCCAAGGTGTGAGTGAGCTTATTGACCTCCTTCTTGAGGTTCTCATTCTCAACCATTAGTGAGGCATCACAAGTGAAACCATCACTACTAAATGAGGTGAAAGTAGAAGTACTACAAAAAGGGTTAGTGGGAGCAACATTGATAGTCATTGATAATGATTCATCAAGTATATCATAAGTTAAGCCTACATTACAAGTTTCAACATGCTTTTTTTTTATTTTGCTCATCAAGCAAAGAGGAATGAGCCTTTTCAAGCTTTTTGTGAACCTTGCCAAGCTTCTCATGGGCTTCCTTTAGCCTCTCATGAGATGCATTGAGCTCATCAAAGGCTTGCTTTAGGGCTTTTAGTTCCTTATGTAAGCTTTTGCATTCTCTTCTCTTGATGTCAAAGTGTTCTTTAGCATCTTCTAGAATGTCAAATAGTTCATCCTTAATAGGTTCATCATCATCACTATCACTTTCATTTTTATTTTTATTTTTATTTTCATTATAATTTTCTTCATCACTTCCATCATCACAAATTTGTACCTTAGTGGCCTTAGCCATGAAGCATGATGGAGTGTCAAAGAGAGAAGGCTTCTCATTGGTAGCAATGCTTGCAAGTGCCTTCTTCTTGGTGGTCTTGTCATCATGACTATCATCATCATCACTTGAGGAAGCATCACTATCCCAAGTGACTACATATGAACCACCCTTCTTCTTCTTGAAGGTCATCTTGTCCTTCTTCTCTTTCTTTTCCTTCTTGTCCTTTTTCTTGTTCTTCTTGTTGTCATCATCATTGTCACTATTATATGGACATTGAGCAACAAGATAATCTTTGCTTCCACATTTGAAGCACCTTCTTGACTCTTCCTTGTTCTTGGATGAAGATTTCTTTCTTCTAGCATGGTACCCTTTCTTTATCATGAACTTACCAAATTTCTTGACAAAGAGAGCCATCTTCTCATCATCATCATCATCCCATGAACCATCATCTTCACTTAATGTATCTTGTTTTGCCTTGCCCTTGGATGATGTGGCATTGAATGCCATGCTCTTCTTTTTCTCATCCTTCTTCTCATTCTTTTCTTCCTTCTCATCGTCATCTCTATATGTATCATCGGTCATTATATCTCCCAACACTTAGTTTGGTGTCATGGTATCCAAACCACTCCTCACTAGAACAGTGACCAATATGCCAAATCTTGAAGGCAAGCATCTCAAGAATTTATGAGAGAAGTCCTTGTCCTTCATCTTTTCTCCAAGTGCTTTGAGATCATTGACAAGCACTTGAAGCCTATGGAACATCTCCGGCACCCTCTCATCCTCCTTCATCTTGAAGCTTACAAACTTCTCTTTGAGAATGTATGCCTTTGCACCCTTCACGGCTTGAGTGCCCTCAAATGATTCCTCCAATTTCTTCCGTGCCTCGTGAGCTCTCTCAATGTTCTTGATTTGCTCAAATGTTCTTTCATCCAAAGCATCATCGATGGCACTAAGAGCAATGTCATTATTTTGAAGTAGCATTTCTTCGACGACGGTGGGAGCCTCTTCATCTTCAATCTCAATCTTTGTCTCTACCACCTTCCAAACCTTCCTATTCATTGACTTGATATAAGTTGCCATCTTAGCTTTTCAATAGGGATAATTTGAGCCATCAAATTGGGGTGGCTTCTTGGTGTTGTTGATTTGAGCCATTTTTACACCGAAGGTTGTTAAGCCTCAAATCACGATGACCTCAGCTCCGATACCATTTGAAAGGTCCTAATGGCTAGAAGGAGGGGTGAATAACCTATTAAAAATTTCTACAACAACACTTAACAAACTAATTAGACAATTATGAGGCGAAGCAAGTATTGCGATAGCCTATTAAAAATGTAAGCACCTACCACAATTCTAGTTTATATAGTTTCTATCCACACAATAGCTATGTCACTACACTAAGTTAGTGTGCTCTCAAAAGCTAACTAAAGAGCCACACTAGCCAAACTAACAAGCTCTCCAAACTAGCTTCACTAAAGAGCTTGACAACTAGTTTGCGGTAATGTAAAGAGAATGAGCAAAATGGTTATATTGCCGTATCGAGGAAGGAGCCACTCAATCACAAGAATGAATAACAATGAAGACCAATCACCTCGGTATCAAATAATGACACAATGATTTTTTACCGAGGTTCACTTGCTTGCCGGCAAGCTAGTCCTCGTTGTGGCGATTCACTCACTTGGAGGTTCACACACTAATTGGCATCACACGCCAAACCCTTAATAGGCTGCCGTACAACCAACACAAGATGAGGATCACACAAGCCATGAGCAATTCACTAGAGTACTTTTTGGCTCTCCATCGGGGAAAGGTCAAGAACCCCTCACAATCACCATGATTGGAGCTAGAGACAATCATCAATCTCCGCTCGACGATCCTCGCTGCTCCAAGCCATCTAGGTGGCAGCAACCACCAAGAGTAACAAGCGAATCCCATAGCGAAACACGAATATCAAATGCCTCTAGATGCAAACACTCAAGCAATGCACTTGGATTCGCTCCCAATCTCATAAAGATGATGAATCTATGATGGAGATGAGTGGGAGGGCTTTGGCTAAGCTCACAAGGTTGCTATGTCAATGCAAATGGCCAAGAGAGTGAGCTAGAGTCGGCCATGAGGCTTAAATAGAAGCCTCCATGAAATAGAGCCGTTGGGCTCCTCACTGCATAGAACATGGGCCGACCGGACACACCGGTCAGATTGATCGGACGCTGGACCTCAGCGTCCGGTCGCGCGATGCATGCCATGTGTCCCCTCTTTTCAAATACTGAGCGCCTGATCCCAACGGTTAAGTCAAGACCGGACGCACTGCTGTGAAGTGACCGAACGCTGGGCATCAGTGTCCGGTCGTTTCGAGTAAGCATCCAGAAGCGAGAAATCACGACCGGTCCGGTCATGCTCGATCGGACTCACCCAGCGTCTGGTCACTTGGCGTCTCCTCTGTGCACAGCCACATTAGCAGGACCGGACATAACCCTCCAGCGTCCGGTCACTAAGTGACCTAGGGTCCAGTCAGAGATTGATGCCAGCGTCTTCGCTGCTTCTACTGACCGGACGCACCGGTCCTACCGAGACTAGTGTCCGGTCACTTACAATGACTTTCGTCTTTTCTATATTGGGCACTATGGGGGAATAGATCCCCTATACCCTCATGGGTATACATGGGCTGCACCACCGGAGGTGGCCCGGTCCGCAAGATGAAGCGTGCGGAGCACGCTATATTGTAATTGTACCAAATTAGATACTTTCCTTGTAACCTTGTCTCTTCAGAGTATATAAGGAGGGGCAAGGGTCCCCTAGAGGATAGATGATATAGATCATACAGATCTCACCTCAATCAATACAAATAATAGAGCACAGGACGTAGGGTTTTACGCCACACTGGCAGCCTGAACCTGTATAAATCTTGTGTCTTGTGTCTCTGTTACCATCTGGTTTCTGATTACACGCATCCTACCGATAATCTACCACCACGGGCGCCCCTCTCAGTGGACTACCGACTATATTTCATCGACAGTGGCGTGCCAGGTAGGGGTCCCCTCTAGGGGTTGTGCCCCTTTAGGGGGTTGTGCGTGCTGGTCCTTTGGCAAGCCAGATGGGAATTTTCTTCATCGACGTCGTCATCCGCGACAACTCGGGATCCTACGGTGGGCGACCCTTAAGATCAACTTCGCGATCAAGATTAACATCGTCCGTGGCAACTCAAACATTCATCTAGCTCCAGGGCGGACTACGACGACATGTTTCGTGGGCAGCTACCAATGTGCACGAAGTCAAACAGCAGCCCTAACATTCAGCATGGCGTCCGACAAGGGTTGATCTGATCAATCATGGCTTAGTTGGTCCCGCTTCGTCTCAAGGGTTTGGCTTCCCTCCACGGTTGCCATGCATGAACGAAGAAGACATATACTTGTTGAAGCCATCGAAGTTGTTGTTGGCGGCTAGCGGCGCACGGCCACGACTCCAAATAGGCAAGCAAGGGCACGTCCGAGTCCTAAGACAAGCAAATAAAGAAAGAGATATATACGTACATCTACAAAGTGCCATGCAAGTCGATTACCAGAAAGTCATGCAAGCTAAATATTGAAGACCATGCAAGGACAAAAATTCATACGTATGCATGTACGGGAGCCGTACATTATGTACAGATTTGTTGCTGCTCTTCCACGTCTCCAACATGAGTTTGACTTCGTCCGAGCCCATCAAGTCATTCAAACTGATCATGCTATCAAGAAAGGTGGAGCCGAGCCGAAGCAAGCCGCTCAAGTCATCACGCAAGTCATGACAAGCTGCTAGCATGCCATGTTGAGCCATCAAGCGAGCCGCTGAGCGAGCCGCATCGACCCACGTCAACCACGTCCCGAGTGGCTCTACCGAGCTCTGACCACGTCGACCACGGACCACGTCAACCACGTCCCGAGCGGCTCTACCGAGCTCCGACCACGTCGACCACGAACCACGTCGACCACATCCTGAGCGACTCTACCAAGCTCCGACCACATCGACCACAGACCACGTCGACCACATCCCGAGCGGCTCCACCGAGCTCCGACCACGTCGACCACGAACCACGTCGACCACGTCCCGAGCGGCTCCACCGAGCTCCGACCACCTCGACCACCAGACCACGTCGCAATGATGATCGCCACGAAGAACGGCGCTATGACAACCACGACCACCGTCACAACAGGCCGAAAAGCATGAGGACCGGACAACTTTATCGCCATCGACCAGATTTTATCCAAAGATAAGTACACTTCTAATATTTATATTTGACACAATTTTCATTACGACGTTTCTCCACAATGTCCTCGTCATGATTATTCTTCAAATAACGTTTGTCCATGAATACCATCTTAAAGATAACATACAGCTATACTTAATGCAAATCCTCGACCAGTCATGTTGACGCTCGATGTCTCCAGAAACGGCCCTGTTTACCGGCTCTCTCCACGCGTGTATGAGCATCCGCCCACTATGTTACGGGTCATTGGCAGCGGCTCCTTAGCGACGCCTTCCTACACGCACACGGGCTCTGTGCTCCACGCTACAGTGAAGCTAGCTAGGGCTGGAGGCTCAGCTACATACTAGCTGGTCTGGCGGTTTATATAAAGTATAAACACAAACTTTATTTTAACACTGATGTTTACAAAGCACCAACTATTTTATCACATCATGCTCATTTGCAAATGACTGCTGAGCGTCATACGCTATTTCTTTACTATTGATTTTTCTCCATAAATTATTATTTTGTACATCATATACTACCGTTCTATATATTTATATTGCAGGGATCTCGAGCTACGCTCGGGGACTTTTGCTCGCCCTCGACACGTGATCGGGGCGCCTCGACCACTCTCCGACCACAGCTCGGGGACTTCACACCGCCCCCTCAACCTATGCTCGGGGAGTGCCTCGACAACTCTCTGACCACAGCTCGTGGACTCTGCCGCTCGCCCCTCGACCTGTGTTCGGGGACTGCCTTGACCACTCTCCGACCACAGCTCGGGGACTTTGCATCTCAACTACATGCGACTGGCGACTCGCATACATTTGGGATATTCTTTCTCGTTTAGACCTTGCTACAAGACTCACATACAGTTGAGAGGCATTTATTTTCTTTGACCTTGCTACAAGGCTCATGCCGCCTTCCAAAGAAGCTCGGGGAACCTTTCAGCATCATACTTTATTACACCTCACACTCGTAGTGAGTTAAACCGGGGGCCGTACAAACCTTTCAGGATGACGTGTCGACTAAACCGGTACAACTAAACAGAACGCCAACACGTTCTAACTTAGTTACACCAACATGATATCCAAGCTTAAACACGTTTTCTACAAAAACAAACAAGCTTATGTTGATATACAGTTATGTTATTACAAGCTTGCCTGAAAAGGTCCAAGTTTACAATAACACAACTACATCTTCTTCTCTGACTATTGCCTACACCATTGGTCGGATGGGGACGCGCTGGCGCTTTGCCGCTCGTTGGGGCGACATCGTGTTTCGGGTCTCGGGGACTCGGCATTGATTGAGTGAAGAAGATGGCCCCGCCGATACTGGTGGTCGAGACCACGAGCTTCGCCCGGTTAACTTGAAGATGATAAGGCGCTCGGTGACTTGTTGATGGCGTTCCTTGTACAGGTGTTGTCGCACCTCCACACAGGTTAATATCGCCAATTATTTTCACCGACACATCCAGCTGGGTCATCCGTAGCTCCTCAGCCTTGTTTGGATCTACCTCCTTTGGGTATCCAGCCTTCAGGCGCTTGAGGCATATGTTTTTTTTACCACACTCATGCTCGGGACTATCTCGACCGCCTTTGTGCTCGAGGACTGCCTCGACCACTCTCCAACCACAGCTCCGGGACTTCGCGTCTCGACTACATGCGATTGGCGACTTGCATACAGTTGGTATATTTTTTCTCATTTAGACCTTGCTATAAGGGCCATACCTCACCTTCCAGCAAGCTCGGGGACTACATCAGTACGATGCACCTGCTAGTGCATCTCGTATCGCCTGTACGATGATAGGATTCTCAACTTAACTGGGAATTCTTTTTAGACCCTGGCACCACGTGCCTACATCACCTACTACCAGGCTCAGGGACTAAGTGGGCACACTTCACCTTGCGGTGAATGTGCTAGATCTGATGGATCAAACGCCTCCGATTCTATAAGGACGACGGTGTCTCTTCTCGACTCAGAGTCAAAGTGGGCACACTTCGGGGGAAATATTTTTCAAATTTTATCTTGAGCCCCTTACATCCTTCTGGCAAGCTCAAAACGGCGCTACTCGAAGGATATAAGGCGCTCGAGGACTAGCTGTGGGGGAATAGACCCCCTATACCCTCATGGGTATACATGGGCTGCACCACCCGAGGTGGCCCGGTCCGCAAGATGAAGCGTGCGGAGCACGCTATATTGTAATTGCACCAAATTGAATACTTTACTTGTAACCTTATCTCTTCGGAGTATATAAGGAGGGGCAAGGGTCCCCTAGAGGATAGATGATACAGATCTCACTTCAATCAATACAAATAACAGAGCACATGACGTAGGGTTTTACGCCACACTGGTGGCCTGAACTTGTATAAATCTTGTGTCTTGTGTCTCTGTAACCATCTGATTCCTGATTACACGCATCCTATCGATAATCTACCACCACGGGCACCCCCCTCAGTGGACTACCAACTATATTTCATCGACAGGCGCCGGTGGCACCGTCAGACTGTTCGTACTCTACGGGCGGACACTCCGCCGGTGAAGTTCCTAACACTTGCTCAAATGTGCCAACCACCAAGTGTATCACCTTGTGCACATGTGTTAGCATATTTTCATAAATATTTTCAAGGGTGTTAGCACTCCACTAGATCCTAAATGCATATGCAATGAGTTAAAACATCTAGTGATACTTTGATAACCGCATTTCGATACGAGTTTCACCCCTCTTAATAGTACGGCTATCAATCCTAAATATGATCACACTCACTAAGTGTCTCGATCACTAAAACAAAATGGCTCCTACCATTTATACCTTTGTCTTGAGCCTTTTGTTTTTCTCTTTCTTCTTTTCAAGTCCAAGCACTTGATCATCACCATGGCATCACCATCATCATGTCATGATCTTCATTTGCTTCACTCACTTGGAATGTGCTACCTATCTCATGATCACTTGATAAACTAGGTTAGCACTTAGGGTTTCATCAATTCATCAAAACCAAACTAGAGCTTTTATCAAGATAATAAGTTTGTGACCTAACTACCATCCACAATAATGGACGGTCCTCAATCGACTTAGGCGAAACAAGTGCAATCCGAGCCTCGCTCGAATGTCTAACCAAGTCCAGATCCAAAGTACCATTCCGCCTGGTCTCCAATTATCATTTATATATATTCCACGTGATAGTAATGTAATAACAACAATAATATCTTTCATATATCTCACGAGTGACAGATAATCACTCGACTTCTACCAAATCCTGTAACATAGCAATCTACACGATCCTGACATATTAGTAGGACTCATAGGATAAGGATATATATATGTGCAAGTGGTTTCATTTAACTCCTTAAAACTTAAGGTACAAGCATAAAATAAAATGCAGAATAATAGGAGCTATGCACCAGAGCTTATCTGGGTAAGATATACCAAAAGATAGCATTCCATCATGGTGACACGATCATCAAGGCACCGTCTTTTTTGCTACTTCGGTCGACTCCATAATCCATCGCTGTTCCTATTATGATATACGTGGATACAATGTAGAGACGCAATTAATCAATGGTAACCGCAATTCTTAAAAATATGATTATGCTCCGCAAGCTAACGAGCTAGCTTAAATGACTAAAGTACTAGTCTACGTATCCACATCGTCAAGTAAGGCTTCGCCTCTAGAAAAATGTTCTTGTTTTAAAATCCCAAGGTGTTTCGGCATTTTTTTATTAAACATATATTTTTGAATTAGGGCTCATTTAGCTACCTTAACAAACTAATTCTTATGGAGCTACAAAATTACAATGAGCACCTAATAATGTGAGGAATTTACTATGAAAGTTTCAGAGCCAACACTATCACCAATTTATCACAAAAATCCTATAAGTTTATATCTTACAATATTAAGCATCTTAAATTAATTAGATAACTTCTGAAAATATTATAAAACTATGTGAACAAAATATACTAACAGGTAGATCATGATTTTAGGAACTTAACAAAATTGGTTTCACAATTTTTGGTTAACTACATAATTTTATATTGAATTTACAAGTTTACCTTAGAAATAAAATTAGAAAAAGAAAAGGGCCAGCAGCAACTCCTTTTGGCCCGACAGCCCAGCGTGGCGCGGTTGCACGCGTGTCGTGGCGGCCCAGTACGGCCCAAGGCCGGGGGCGCCCACGCGCATTGGCTGTTTTGTAGAAAGGCCCCCGAGCTTTCAGAGATTAATATGACTACTATGCGCACTATTCCTACCGTCACTAACTTTGCAACCAAACCCTCGGATATTTTTGCCTTTACCACGAGGAGATCCCTGGAAACCCCGTGCACGCCGGTGCGTCGGCATATGGCATAAGGCAGCTACGCCAGGCAACCTAGGCTCGCTTCGATAGGAGTAAGGAGCCGACCACCATTTGCAACTGAACGTGCAAGGATGGGTGGCAGTTAGTGACTCAAAGGCGCACTGTCGCGAGCTGCAGCGGCGAGCGGCTATCCGCAGAGGTGGCATGCCTATTCCGATGAACCTACGTACGTTCGGCAGAGTAGAAGCGGTGGATAAGCATTAGTGGCTCACCATGGTGTACGCCCTATTGATGGTTGAAGCAAGGGATCGCTGCGATGGTCTGGCCACGTGCGAGCCGCTGGGGCGCTAGTTCCCCGGGAGGGGCACCCATGCGTCACCGCAACTCCGGCAAGTACCCTGGCAAAATGGCACGAGCACCAGATAGAGGGAGTCAAGGCGAGTTCAGGGTTACGAGCAATCGAACTGCTACCACTCCTATATGCCTTACCTCCCAACCTACCGATTCGGCGGTGCCTATGACCAGCGACGAGCAAAATGCCAAATTGTCGGTCGGTAGGGCTTGACTGAGCTTGAGGGGAATGAGATAGCTAGCCTACTTCCTAAGCTACCCGCTAGAGCGAGGAATTGAACGACGAAGCCGCTGACGCTAGGAGGAAAGGAGGAACGGTGACTCCGCGCTCAGCGTGGTTGTGGGGAGGTCACAGGAGTGAGCTCGAGCGGATTAAGACAAGGCGGCCCCGATTGATGGCAGTAGTATGAGCATACATGCACGAATGATGAGACCAAGAGATTTGGCACGATGCTTTTCAATTGGAGCGGCCCCACTCGAGCAGGGACCAACCATGGCGGCTAGCGAGTTAGGACGAGCAGAGAGGCATCACCGTCACCCTATGACTGGGGTCGGTTGACCCAGACGCGACGGCGGTGGCACGGCTCGCGGTAGTTGAATCGTAGGGTAGGGCGGCTGCCACGTATGCACAACAACAATGGCCATGGGCTCAGCAGTCAAGATGGCGCATGCTCACGACGACAGTGGATGCACGTGATAACCGCACCGCGACGATGCCTCGTAGCGCGGTCGCGCAACGGCTACATCGGCGTAGCGCAGTGGTAGCACATCAGCATAGCGCAGGGGTGTGGCGCAACGCTCGTGAACACATGAACCAAGACATGGCTCCGTAGGCCCAACATGAGGTGGCCATGACCCGCTCGGCCCAACGCACAACACGGGCAGCGATGAGACAGCCGCCAGCAAGGTCACGCGCGGTGCTCGCGTTGCAACAGTGCGTGCACCCCCACGCGACGTTGTACTCCTAAGCACGGTAACCGTGCACACCGGACTAGCCAGCAGAAGGTGAGGTCGTGCATGAATTTTAAAGCAAAGCAAAGACGGCTGGTTACCTCGATTGAAACTCGACCAATTTCGCTGACCCAGAGCCAACACTGTCAGCCATCTAGCGAAGCAGTTGTCACAACCATAGAGCAACCATAGAGGGAGATAAGAGGATGCCAACATGGGCTTATCACCGGAGTGTCGGTTTATGAATAGAGCGCCAACAACACGGTTACAACGCGTTCTAAGGAGGTTTGGGAAATTTTTACAAGAGCAACGTGACATCCCACACAACTTCGACCTACACCATGATCATGTACTCACTTTGATGTAATCAACAATACAAAAACAAACAGCTAGTGTTTAACATTTTAGCTAGAATTTAAATATCAAAATAGTATTGTATTACTACTTTTCCATACTTAGAAAAGTTAAGGATTTCAGTTGGGGCTAAGTAACCATTAACTCTTTTGTCGCAATTTTTAATAGATCTAAACCTTGTTAACTTCAACCAACAAATACTTCATGCAATAGTCCATACCTTATACTAACCCATAGGAGCAAAATATTTAAGCATCATTAACTATTTTGCTCAATATAAATCACCAAAAATGGTATTTTAATAATAGTTCAAGTGTTTGTCGACTTAACGAAAAGAGCTTATCTTAACGTCAAATTTGATTTTTTAAGCTCCCAAGAGCACTAGTTAACACTATTTATTTTGATTTTTCTCAACTACGAAAGTGAGTGACATAGGATTCGCTTATTATTTCACGTGCGTTATAAATTTTTAAAACTAGAAAACTTGTTTGGCTAATCCCTCTCGGACCTAAATCTCGATGTTAAGCAAGCTCGTAACATAAGGGGTGTTACAAAGGTGATGTAAGCAGGCTGCAAGAGATACCACGTCACTTTGGTGCCGAGTTGGAGGATAGAGAAGATAAGCGGGATGCTAGCTTACAGCCAACTGATGCACAGGTTCCAAAGAACTCTGTGAGAGCAAAAGGTGAGCCTAGCATTTGTGGGTTATTAGTTGGTTGTATATGATGTGGCAAAATCATACGTTGGTGGGTTGTATTATTACACACTAGCATATTGCCCGTGCTAACGCTACGGCGATATTTCCAGACAATATTTGTTTTGGACATCTTCAATATGATGAGATAGATTTAAGATCCAAGCTGAAGAGGAATTGTAGAGTGGTTATATTGATGGATCCATAGAACATCGGTCTGTTGTGCATGAATTGGCCATCAAGTCAACTAAAATTAGATGTGTTCAAGTTCACTGAGCTAACTACCATAAGAATGTCATATTAGACAACACGTATTTTGGATGGGCAGTCAGCTTATGTACTTACAGGGCCATAAAGAAAATTTGTGCAGTACTTTTCAGCGAACTACTTCAGCAGTACTTTTCAGCGAACGAACAGTGTTTTTCTCCCACAACAAATCAGCATAAGCCAAATTTCAGTGAAACGAACAGGGCCATAAAGAAAATTAGAAATGTCACATGAGTTTTGCATAACCACTTTGTGTTAGCTCTAAAGATGAAAATTCACCTGAGAAGTGAAACATAAAGTCGAAAGATCCATATTCCAATACTCCATTTCTCAAGTCGGGAGGGCACGCCGGACGATCAGTGTCGAGCGCCCGAGCGTGAGCAGGCGCCGATGGCCGCGACTGTGATGTGGCAAAATCATACAGCCTGCTGATGGGCTGTATTATTAGCCATACTCTAGGTTAATTTGTAGAACCACGTTAACCGAGGCAATCACACCTACATAGGATAAAACAAATAGTCACTATCCACCGAGGCAGGGAGCCTAGGGTTTCGATAATTATGTGGCATAAATAGTCGTCTCATCGTATTGTTATTTTTCGTTCGAAGTTATATACAAGAGTTTGTTTAGATTAGAGGATTTTCATATGAATTTCAATGAAATCTAACTCCTATATATATTTTGCTTATATTTAAGAATCTAGCCTCATTAAGTCCTTTGTAGTCCATCTTCCATTTTTAGGTCAAGTAGGACCCGATTGCAAAGGAAGTCATGCTCTGTTACTTAAGAATCTTTCTCTCTTGTGTGTGTATATATATATATATATTTGTATACATAGACTTGGTATATAAGACTAACTTAGGAATCTTTCTCTCTTGTATTGTTACTTAGTCTAGTTATACCACATTTATGAGTATCTAATTCTATCTCTGGATTGTTAATATTGCTATTCACTTATCATTCATATATTGTAACACCCTAAAATTAGCTACTTTCTAAAAAGAGTAAAATGATTTATGTTAATTGTTTTGTGCTCATAAAAATATAGGTAAAAGAAAATTTTCTTTAAATTAAAATCCAACATAAGGGAAGCAACATGTTTGCGCATACATGCCGTTGCATTGATACTTTTGTGATGAGTGGTTTGGAAAATAAATTCAAATCTCAATCTTTAAAATATTGCTTTTAAGTAGTGGTTTAAAAGGAATTTGAAAACTTGCAAAAACAAAAGTTAGATAAGATACCTTGTTTTCAAAATCCAAAGGCTTGGAAAATGTTGTAAGATGTGTTAGAACGATGCCTCTCTTTTCGGGAATCTTTCTGACCTTTTTCAGGATTGAATTCCTATTTCTGGGAGCTTTGTATTTTTTCTCGATCAATGCAAAAGTCTTTTTCGGGAGCTAAAACCACTTTAGTTGTGTTCCTTATTCTTCCATCTATTCCTAGGAATTTTTCTAGTATTTTTTGGAGCTCAGAGATATTTTTCGGAGCCTAAATAGTAATTTCTGATTTTCTGTAATTATTTTAATTCCGAAAATCAATAATTTCCTAAAATATCTCGGATTTCCAAAATCTCCAAACCCTGCGTATATATATGCCGGCGTAGCCCTCGACGCGCTGATTTCGGAAATACAACCCGTTTTTCGAGCCGCCACTAGTAACCCCGCAGATCGGACGCCGAAGTTCTCCACAGCTAGGTTTCCGGCGAACTCTTCGGCGAGCTTTTCCGGCCAAACCGTCGCGTTTAGGCGTCAACCACCATCGCCACAAGATCTCGTCGTTCTCTACATCGGCACGCCTTTACTTTTGTGAATCCATGATCTGTTCATCATTTCCCTAACCTTTCTCCCTCTTTTCCGGCGAGGTCATCCATGAACGACTTCCTCCTTCCTCCGTTTCGGGCCACCCTCGTCCATGGTCGCGATCACAACCATGGCCCCACGCCTCTGCCGATCTGCAGCCCCGTCGGACCAGCCTCCCCCGCCTGGCCTCCCTCTCGTCGCGCCAGCAGGGTACCACTCGGGCAGGCCCTGTGCACGCCGGCGCAGCCAGAGCCGCGGGCTCCAGCCCGGCCCCTCCGCCTAGCGCCCCACGTGGACTGGTGCTGCCGTCCGGCCGGCAGGCAGAGACGCCTGGGCCGAGGCCCCTCCCTTGCGTGCATAGTGTGCAGCTCCTCCAGGGCCACGATGGCCATGTTCTGTACGTGCAGTTCATCACAAGGAAGAAGATGACGTATTTACAACTTTGCCACTTGTTCGTAATCTCTGCAGTTTAATCATCCTAGCTCCGATTCAGTTCATTCAAGTTGGGTTAGTTTCGTACCGTTGCGCTCTATACAGTAGTGACGATGTTCATCATGTTGTTCAATTGTAATTTATAAGTTAAATATTAATTTGATTAATGATTATTCAATAACTTTTTAATTAAAAGCAATTTAAGTTTTAATTCCATTTTGCACCGTTTAAGTTGCGGTTGGTTCGTGTTGACGTGATCTATATGTTAGTAATGACGTTTATCATGTCACATAATTTTGTATATATAATTAAATATTAAAATGATTAAATATGCATGCAAATAGTTTTATAATTAAGTAATATATGTTTCATATCTCGGCAATTCATGTATAATATTAATATGATTAATTGTTGATATTAATATGATTTTCAATTATAAGTTTGGTTAGTTTAAACTCGTTGTATATATGATAAACTTGTATAGATGCTCTCAAATTCATTTTACTTTTGCAAAGTTAAAGTTTAACTTGCTTAATCTACATGGCAACATTTATGAATAAAATATGATTACTTTAACTCAGTTTCAAAATTAAAATATAATTTGCTTAGTTTAACAACATGTTATATACAATTTGATTAGGTGCTCTCACATGTCAACTTGTATTTGCAAGTTAAAATTGAATTAGCATAAATGGTATCGAGATATTTATAAATAAAATTTGATTAGTTAAACATGTTGCATGTGTGATAAACTCGTTTAGTTGCTTTCACATATACTTTATTTTGCAAAGATGTAGCTTAACTTGATTAAATTATATGACATTGTTTAGGAATAAAACATGGGTAGTATCAACTCGGGCTTCGAATTAAATTATGTTTTAACTAATCCAAATTAATAACATATTCACATGGTTTTTCTTAATTTAAATAAATCAAGCATTTAGGCTTTTCTTTTTTATAATATAAAATCCCGATAGTCGTTTCTTTTTAACGATAGTTCCGTTATCGGTGATTCTTGTGTTCTCGTGATTGTAGCGACGATCCCACTCTTTTAGTATATTGTTTTATAAGCAGAATCTTTCGGTAGATGTATCTTTTCAACCGTAGCTCTGATTAGCGTGCCTCTCGTGACTGTGTGTTCGTAGCGGTGCGTAGAATCGTATTTCAAACTCTTTTACTTATTTTTCTATGATTGGTGTATTGTTCTGATATAGATGCAATTGTATGATATACATGTATGTGTATGGATGTTTGTATGGTGTTCTACGATTACGTCCGGTCGGTGAGATATACGTGGTGATCCAGAAGAAGAAGGATATTGAAGATTAAAGCTTACCGAAGGATCGGTGTATAAGGCAAGTATAGCATGGGACCATCTTTGTTACATATTCACATTTAATCACTTAATTCATATTGCATGTGTCTACCTCGTTACCAATAAGAATATCCTAGATATTTAATATCTTGCACCTTGATATCTTTGGGATATTACATTGGGTAGTTTTTGCTAGTGCTTAACTAAACTATGATATCGTAACTTGACTAATGATATATGCAATAAACATTAAAACATGACTTTTTAGCAACATAGAAACATGGGGCTGGAATGTTTAGCTACTTTCTAAATGCTTCAGATTCCTCTCCCTAAGGACTTATCTGTAAGCGATCATCCGGGACTTATAGTACAACTATGAGGGCTATATGGCTCTGGCTTTAGCTCAGTATGAGAATCTTTTCTAGCTTGTTAGTGGTTACCTTTATGTCGCATTAAGGTATGTTTCCTTTACGATGTGTGTATCGTGCTGCGATGCCCACACATGCCACTTCTAGAGATGGGCCACATACGCCTAGCGGCCCTAACTTGTTAGACGAACCTTTGAAATGCTTCATAGTGAATCCTGCCGACCTTCCTTGGAAGTGGGTCAAGAGATTAGCTACCTCGGGCAAAAGGGTAAATCACGACTCAAAGTGAAAGTGTACAACCTCTGCAGAGTGTAAAACTGGTATATCAGCCGTGCTCACGGTCACGAGCGGCCTTGGACCCTTATGGAATAGAGATGATCACTAATGAATAATGGTACTAATGATTAATTATTTATGCTATACATTATTCATGTTTACCTGATCATGTATTTATGGGAATGATAAATTCTTCGCCACTCAATTGCTTAAAAAGATGATCTATTAAAGCTAATCGCAGTAAACCAGTGTCAGCCTTTTGAGCCTCATGAACCCCATGATATAATTGTTAAGTACGACATGTACTTATGCTTGCTTTACTTTTCTGTACATTGGATAAAAATCTCGGATGGGTACCATATTGCTGGTTTGAAGGAGTTAGGCTTGTGGTCAACGAGTCAGTCGTCCCTGTGGATTTGGAGTCTTCACCCGAAGATCGGAGTTGTCTTTCCGCTGTCTATACTTTGAGGTTATTTTTCTTTTACTAATACGTTACGTAATAAGTATTGTCTTTTGATATTACCCTTATTTGTGGCTATATGTGAGATTTGACTTTCTGGGCTCACATATAGTATGTATCTAGTTTTGTCTTTAAAACCGGACGCTACATATATCTATGGGCTTACCCCAGCTTAGAGTAAGTGCTTACTTAATGATTCTATCATAAGTACATACGCCCTATTCGCTCGGCTTATAAGCCGTGCTTTTGCAGTCAACGAACATTATTTTTCTCCCACAACAAATCAGTCAACGGTATTTTCAGACATGGCTTATCGGCCAAGCGAACATGGCAATATTTATCAATATCTCTATCCACCGCTCCTCCCTGTGGTAAAATATAAATAATTCTCATATATAATTTTCAGATACATATATGCTTACGTGCATCTGAGATATACTGATTTATTTAAAGAGAGATATTTATGCCATTAAAATTGAAACCACATACAGTACGTGTGACCGTATATTTTCGTCACAAGATCTCTTGCAATCACGAGATTTGGGCCCACCTGTCAACAGGCAGCGAAGCGCCTGGAGAGCGGAGAGGAGGGGGGACATGCACGGAGACGGACGCGTCGGTGGCGGTGTCGCCATCGTCCTGCACGCCACCAGCGTACCAACCCGAGGACGAACACGCCGCACTCGAACACGCACGCAACGCAACGCAGCGTTCTCACGCCAGGGTAAATCCAGCGCTCCCCGAAGCAGAAAGACCGCGACCCAAAGCCAGCTCGAGCTCCGCTCCTCCAGTCTCCACCGCTCGCCAACCCCACCCCGAGATATACCTCCTTCCTCTCGAAGCTTCGTCTCCAGACGACGTCGCCGGCACTTCCCTCGGCGCTGGTGCTTGTGGTTGCCAGTGGCGGTTGGTGGTGTTGCTGGGATGCTCGCCGCGACGGCGACCGCCGCCCGCCTCCGCCTGCCGCTGCCAAAAGCGGCCCGCCACTCGCCCTGCTCGAGCCGGCGCCACCCCGATTGCCGCCGCCGCTGACGAGCGACCACACGCTTGGCGCCCGCCATGGACGCCTTGTCCCGCCCCGCTGTCGTCATCGACAACGGCACCGGGTATGCCTTCCTCCTCTCCCTAGATCTGCGCGCGGAGGCGCGACGGCGGTGAGTCACGCGGCTGATCTGCCCCGACTCTCGCGGCAGGTACACGAAGATGGGGTTCGCGGGGAACGTGGAGCCCTGCTTCATCACCCCCACTGTCGTCGCCGTCAATGATTCCTTCTCCGGCTCCGCCCAGCCGGCGGCGAGGGGCGCCCCCGCCAGGGGGAACTGGCTCGCTCAGCACAGCGCCGGCGTCATGGCTGACCTCGACTTCTACATCGGCGAGGAGGCGCTGGCCCGATCCCGCGCCAGCAGCACGCACAGCTTGAGCTATCCCATCCGCAACGGCCAGGTGGGCGCTCCAGCTGTGTACTGCCGTGTCCAGTTGCTGCTTTTTTTTTTCGCGGCCTTACTTACGATTGATTTGGGCTGAAATGAACTCTTTCAGGTGGAGAATTGGGATACTATGGAGAGGTTCTGGCAACAGTGCATTTTCAATTACCTCCGGTGCGACCCAGAAGATCATTATTTTCTTCTAACCGAGAGCCCTCTGACTGCCCCTGAGACCCGGGAGTATACTGGGGAGATCATGTTCGAGACGTTCAATGTGCCGGGCCTCTATATTGCAGTCCAACCTGTCCTTGCGCTCGCTGCTGGGTACACTACCACCAAGGTTAGTCATCAGAGCTTAGCCTTGTGGTTTCTTTAGCATAGGCATGCCTTACACTAAAATGGATTGCAATTGCATTGAGCAGGCCATGTTTCAGAGTGTACTTGAAAATGCTTCATCACTGTTTTCCTTTCTTCCCTGTTGAGCGATCATCACACACTTATATTTATGAGAAACTTCATGCTTTGTTTTCAGTGTGAAATGACAGGTGTTGTAGTTGATGTGGGTGATGGGGCTACCCACATTGTTCCAGTTGCTGATGGATATGTCATTGGGAGCAGTATCAGATCTATTCCAATCACAGGCAAGGATGTTACCCAGTTTGTTCATCAACTTCTAAAGGTAGCTTCCTTTGCTTTCTTGTTGAGGAAATGAAAGATTCCAGAAAACAGTACTTTGTTCAACAGGGATAGAACATAATAGAATATACAAAATTGTGGCTAATTTGGAGAAGTGGCTATCATACTGTATATTCCTTGTGTAATAATATAAAACAATAAGCTTCACTCCTAAACATTTGTTAAAGAAAAAGCTTCACCTTAACAATTAAGGATAGCCACAGCATGCGATAAAACCATAGCTGCATTTAAAAAAAAATCATAGATCTGTTGGACTATCACTTGAACTTGGCCCATGATGTGATTTTTGTGAATATCTTCTAGATTCTTTGATCCACCTATCGTTGTTTTCTAATAAAGATTGTAGCTATGCCTTTATGGGTAAATGCACACCTATGATAAGATTAAAACTATTTCCCATTGGCATGCAACTTGTTTAGTGAATTGATTTATAGTTTAACTTTGACATAGATACAAAGGATGCACAACATCTGTTTCTATAGTTTGATTTAATCTTCTTTTAGAAAATAACACCAAACAAGTGCATTATATGCATAAAGTCACCGAGTCCCGTATTCTTGCATCCAGGAAAGAGGGGAGAACATTCCACCAGAAGAATCTTTTGATGTAGCAAGGAGGATTAAAGAAATGTACTGCTATACTTCTTCAGACATTGTGAAGGTATTTAATTACATTAAGTGCCTTGTTATGTTACTTGGTGAACATGTATACTTTGATTCAGAAGAATATTTTTTTTAGAAAAAGAAGTTGAAAAGAATGTGGGTGGAGGAGTTCTTGTTCGCTCTTCATGGCAGTACATTTTGTTTAAAGTATTGTATAATGTATAGTGGTCCCCTAGTTGAACCATTGAAACACTTTACACCTATACTATACTGACTGATATCTGATTGTGTAAAGCACTGTTCGAGAAATAAACATGATTTTTGCCAAATAATGCCATCATTTTTTTTGTTTCCCCACTGGTGAATGCTTTCCTTAAATGTGATGTTTCACTCCTGCCAGCTTCTAGCCATGGGGTTTTTTATAGAAGTAATGGTCCTTCCAAGTGATGGAGACACGGATGACTTCCCGATTAGGATAGGACTACATCAAGGATAAGCTTTGAGCCCTTATCTGTTTGCCTTAGTGATGGATGAGGTCACAAGGGACATACAAGGGGACATCCCTTGGTGTATGCTTTTCGCGGACGATGTAATGCTAGTTGATGAAAGCCGGACAGAGTGAATCGTAAAGCTGGAGTTATGGCGGGGAGACTTTGGAGTCCAAAGGTTTTAGACTCAGTAGAACTAAAACTGAGTATATGAGATGTGACTTCGGCACTACTACTTGGGAGGAGGTAGATATTAGTTTGGAAGGTCAAGCAGTGCCTAGGAAGGATACCTTTCGATATTTAGAATCAATGCTATAGAGAGACGGGGATATTGATGAAGATGATAGCCATAGAATCAAAGCAGGGTGGATGAAGTGGCGCCAAGCATCTGGTGTCCTATGTGACAAAAGGGTACCACAGAAGCTAAAAGGCAAGCTTTATAGGACGGCGATTAGACCTGCTATGTTGTATGGTGCAAAATGTTAGCCTACGAAAAGACGACATGTTTAACAGATAAGTGCCGCGGAAATGCGTATGTTGCGTTGGATTTGCGGTCCTACAAGAAGGGATCGAGTTCGGAACGATGATATACGTGATAGATTAGGGGTAACACCAATTGAAGAAAAGCTTGTCCAACACCGGTTGAGATGGTTTGGACATGTCCAACGGAGACCTCCAGAGGCACCGGTGCGTAGTGGAATCCTAAGCCAGGATAGTAACGTGAAGAGAGGTAGAGGAAGACCGAAGTTGACTTGGGTAGAGGCAATAAAAGGAGACTTGAAAGGATGGAATATACCTAAAGACTTAGCCTTAGATAGGAGTGCTTGGAAAACAGCTATTCACGTGCCTGAACCTTGATTGCTTTTGCTGGGTTTCAACTCTTGCCTACCCCAACTTGTTTGGGACTTAAATGCTTTGTTGTTGTTGTTGTTGTAATGGTCCTTCCAAAAGGGCAATTAGTCATATTCTACCTTATTGTTGCTATTTCAGGAATTCAATAAACATGACAAGGAGCCATCAAAGTACGTTAAACACTGGACGGGCATCAAACCAAAAACTGGTGCGAAATGCACATGTGATATTGGATATGAGCGATTCCTGGGGCCTGAGGTATTTGACTTTACTAAATGAGTGTACACATATGTAGTAACTTCTATGTCACCGTCTGTTTCGGACTTGCAGTAATTGGTTGTAGGTAGACCATGACATGCAGAACTACTCCCTCTTGTTAATCTGAGTTCACTTTACTTCACTTGTACCTGAGTTAAGTTGGCTTCGTAGAATAACTAATTTGACACTTTGAGTTCAAACTTTATGTGACTGCAATGCTAACTTTTCTTCGAAGTGCCCTGAGATATTTTTGCTATACATTTTAACATCACCATTATATTTTAATTCAACCTTCTCACATTAGTGTTAAATTTGTGCAGATCTTCTTCAACCCAGAGATATATAACAATGACTTCACCACTCCTTTGCAAGTTGTTATTGACAAGTGCATCCAATCATCCCCAATCGACACAAGGAGGGCTCTTTATAAGGTTTTTATTATCTGAGTACTATTGTTACTATTTATTCTAAGACATTACATCGAGTCTAAAGAATTTCCAATGGCACAGAATATTGTCTTGTCTGGAGGCTCGACTATGTTTAAAGATTTCCATAGGAGGTTACAGCGGGACCTAAAAAAGATAGTGGATGCACGGGTCCGTGCATCTAATAGTCGGCTTATTAGCGGAGATGCTAAGGTACAAACTTTGTTATTGGCTCTTAATGTCTTCCTGACAGCAAAAAAGCAGACAACCAACTGGAAACTGGGAACTTTGTTGTGGCTTTGCCAGTTTTTCAGTGACACATAAATTATATTGATCTTCAGGCCCAGCCTATAGAAGTGAACGTGGTCAGTCATCCTATTCAGAGATATGCAGTATGGTTTGGTGGATCTGTGCTTGCTTCAACTGCCGAATTCTACGAGGTATACCAGCTTAGATTATACATACATACATACATACATATAATAGCATTACAAATTTTATTGGAAAGAACCAGACAACACCTGGAATTTTTGAATGTGAACTTATCTGCTTGCACCAAGTTTATTGCACTACATCGTTCAGTATATGTGTTACAACTTATTATGGGAGTTCTTTCCTGTGCCTAGGCTTGCCACACAAAAGCAGAGTACGAAGAGTATGGTGCGAGCATCTGCCGATCGAACCCTGTGTTCAAAGGGATGTACTGAATCAGCCCATCATATATCCCATTCTCAAGGGTATGTATTAAACTGGGTGCGGTTCCCTGTGGCTGACGGTCGTGAATGGCATCCACTCAAGCGTAAATGGGAAGAACTGACAGTGGAGACGGACTGTCGAGAGGGATCCTGGAGAAGCATAGCCGTACGAGCTGTACAAACGAAAGGTGCAAATAGATAGGTTCATGTTTCGTCATATACAATTTAGATGCTGGTAGGCCTGACAGGATGGGTTTGCCACCTCTGCTGAATTGGGTGGCATTGTAATTTGTAGCGTCAACATTGTTGCTTCTGGCGATGCGGCATTGCTCCTTGTATACACCTCGGTGACTTGGCACTACATTTTGGTCCGCTACCAGCATCGCTTCTAGCGTCACGCCCTGGCCCTGCGCCCCTGCCACGGCAAGGAGAACGGCAGTTCAGGGTCGGCGAATACGCGTGATTGCCAAACAGGCTCGGCTGGCGCGGGTATAGCGTCCGGCATCCAGGAGAGAGTTGGCACGGGCATGCTGGAGGCCGTAAGCATTCCATTCCCTACTTCCCTGCGCTAATACTCTTCAGCTACAACCTCTTGGCTCTTCTGAAGTCTGAACAGTAGCCTGGCACTAACATCCAGAAATAATCACTGATTTTAGTGATGGTCACCAAGTTGGGTAACAGAGTGGTCACAGATTAGGTAAACTTTATCCAGATGATTCATATCACATTTGAAGAGTTCAGAGAAAAACAAATTCTCCCTAATATTTACATCCTACGAAGGGCAGGCTTGGTGCAAGCGGTAGAGTCTTACCGCCTGTGACCGAAAGGTCCCGGTTTCAAGTCGCGGTCTCCTCATATTGCACAGGCGAGGATAAGACTTGCCACTGACACCCTTCCCTAGACCCCGCACAGAGCGAGAGCTCTCTGCACCAGGTACTGTCTTTTTTATTTACATCCTACCATGTCTAAGCTTATCACACTGGTGTGAAGGCACAAACAGAATGTTTGCGAAACCAGAGTGTCATCGCAAATGCTCAGGCGAATGCTGGTGGAATTAATGGGATCAGTTGAGACCAATCGGAACATGCATCGGGACGCTCACTTTTTCTACACCCTCAAGGAGCTTCACGCCGAGCTGGCCTCTGATCCCTCCTCCGAAGGCACACAAGTCACCGGAGTCCATTACCGCAAATGTGTGCGGGTGACCCATTTCCGAGTTCAGCCAGTACGAGGCGTTTGTGGGGCTGATCTGCACGACCTTCTTGTTCAGAGCCTTGAGCGAGCTGACTATGCTCGGTGTCGAGAAATCCGGACCCTCCTCTGCCTCATCGTCCTCCTGAAAGAGAGAGAAACAAAAGGTAAGTAGGGGATGAAATATTAACACTAATACACATGATTAGTATGTATCCTCCATATCATGGTTTTTCTCTTATCTTTAGTGTGGTTATACGTTGACATATAATGGCGATATTTCCAAATATAAATATGAGAATGACCGAACCTGGAAAAGCAAGGATTCACCGGATCCAAAGGAGTATACATCCCCATTCTCAGCAACGACAAATGTTGTGTATTCACCAGTGGAGAGATGAACGGCCTTCACGTTGCGTAATCCTTCAACCACTGTGGGAACAGCCTTGTATTCCTCATCACCATGCCCCAGACAACCAGTGTGGCCCCAACCCCAGGTGCACACACGGCCGTCAGCACCAAGGGCTGCGGCATGCCAAGTGCCAGCTGCTATTGAAATTGGTTTAAAGCTCAAGGACTGAAACTGTTCAATCAACTTGGGCATCCCTTATTAGTTTTGCATCCATGCCCAAGCTTGCCCCCTAAACCACAACCCACAGAATACACAGACCTGCATATTGGCATGCACTATTAAATACCTCTAGAAACTAAAAGTTTCATGGTCAATATCAATAATAATAAAAATGACCCTTGAAGATATAAGAGCGTAATAACAAAATGCAGATGGGAGCAGAACCTTACATTCCATTTGGCTGGTAGGCCAACATAAGAAGGTAGCAATTTCCTGCAGAGATATATGCAACAGGAACATCCTCAAGTCCAGAGAGAAGACGAGGTTCAACATCTGAAGGATCCGAACTGTGGCCAAGCCTCTCAGCTTTGCCCCATGAGAAAGTGTAAACTCGACCCTCTCTAGACAGAACTGCAGAGAAGTAGCCCCCTATGGCTGCTTGAACTACAAAAACACCCTTCAATGACTCCACAACCTTAGGAGTTGTAATCTGAATAGGAGCATCATCAACTAATTCTGCACCCCTGAAATTATCCTTCCCAAATGCATAGACGCTTCCTGTGTCACTCACAAGCATTGTCCATCTTGATCCAACTGCAGCTTGTGTGATTCTGATGCCTTGTAGAGACCTAACATGGAGGCGACAGTTATAACATTGGTTAATACTAAATGGTCCTATTTCAGAAGAACTGAAAGATTACCTAATAATACATGGCCTGAACGGTCTTCTGAATCCCCAAGGCCAAGCTGACTGGAGCAGTTTGCCCCAAATGAATATACATCTCCATTTGAGGTGATAACTATACTATGGCCTGGCCCGGCGATCACCCGAGAACCATTCTTCTCCCTAACCAAAATATACTTAAGAACATGTTTCCAAGAGCCTCCACACCGTTGTTTCAGACACTCCTGATCTTCTTGCTTCATCAGCTTAAACATGGTCCTTTTCTGGCACGTATCAAATGCCGCAAGCTCTGGAAGCGACAACGCAAAGTTTGGTGCAAAATTTGCAGGTTTACTGAAAAATGTGCATGTAGCCTGAGGACAGAAAGGCATAATTCATCAGTAGCAGCGTCTGTTATTAAAACACAAAAGCACTGAATGTAGTTGTATGACTTGCCTCCAGATTGGCGAGATCTTTCGGGTCTAGATCACAAGCTGAGAGCACATGGAGAACAATGGAGGGCTCACAGCAAGGGAAATTGCCTGGGATTCCATCCCCATAGCAATGGCGCTGTGAACGTTCTATTAATGTTGCCAATGGAGATGAATGGGAGGTCGACTCATCAGCATTGCTATGGAATTGCATCACTGGTGAGGTTCCACTAGCAGCAGTGTCCATGGGGCACTGCATGATTCTCGCAGTGCTGTTGCACTCTACAGATGAATGGGAGCAGAGGACTCGGTCTGATAAGAGAAACAAATGACAGCCCGTCACACTTTCGACAAACAGATTGAGCAGGATGTGCAGATTTTACACAAACTGGAAGGATAACAGCAGCAGCAACAAAGAGTTAGATGATCACATTCATAGCTGCGTTTCATCTAAGTTGCTGTCTGCAGAAGACAGACCGATCATATAGTCTCCCTAGCAAATTAGCATCAAAATAAACTACGCCTTAGCGACACAAAGGATGGCAGGAAAAAGGGAGAAACAACACGCATCCACCATTTGACCATAGATCGCATCCTGAAATCAAGATCGACGCGGATCAGACCTTAACGGAGTGTTTAACACTCGATCATCCCACACCTCCAGACTCCAGTATAGTCTGGGAAAAGAAAAGAATTTGAAACATGATGATCCGTGATCAATATCGGTATATCGCAACAAAAGCTATGGTTCCACCGGGAAATTGGTACAATATCACAAAATCTCGTTTCCAAGACATCCAACACACCGATTCCCCACTCCAGCACCAAAAATCCCCATTTCCGCTCACCGCCATGGCCCCAAAACCAGCGAAATCCAGCCAAATCCCCCCACAAACCATGAACAAATCCTTCCTTTCCCGCCAGATCGACCAAGAACGGCGAGATAATAGATCCGATTTCATCAGATTCCCCCCAAAAGTTCTCATCCCCTCTAAATTCCCACACCAACAGGAAAAAGAGAGAAGCCGCCCACAAAATCCAAGAAGGGGGAGGGCTGGAACATCCAGGTATAGATATAGGTCCGATCGAGGCATCGTACTAGGATTTATAGGAGGGGTTGGTTCATCCGATCCTCGCCGGCTGCAGCGTTGCAACCTCGGCAACTAGGTGGGCACCGAGCGGCGGCGAAGGTGTCGGGCCTGGGAGGTTAGCTAGAACTAGAAAAATCGCAGAGGATGCGTCACTCCCATATTTATAGATGTGTTGGTAGATGCCACGTCAGCATCAACCGGCTAGTCAGGCCTGTTCGCTGGTCACGTGAGCCGTACTTCGTCAATAAACAAATATTATTTTTCTCTCGCGATACTTTTTAGTCTGACTTATCAGTTAAGCGAACACTCCTTAGAATAGCGGTGATCACACGACGTTCGGAGCTTGAACTTCTCTTAACAGTTGAGAGTTGGGTTTACCTTGTCTGGTTCAATGGCAACGGGTTACTTTATATAAATTTCTCCAACAATCTTCCATTTCTGCATAAACAGTCAAAAATTGGTACCCACAAAGGTTTTCAGATATGAACAATCATCATGGGTAGCATAAGGTTGCTTAATTTTTGGTATGGCGAGATAAGAAGTTTTGGTATGGTCAACCACTCCCTTAAGGAGCCAAAGCCTCCTTATCCGAAACCCCAACCCCCCTCCCCCCAACCAACCCCCAACACCCCCCAAAAAAAACACCACACGCACAACACAAAGCCATAAAAAAGGAGTCATTCACCTACAAGGCTACAATATGTAGGATACATGCGAGCAATCAAACATTTTAAAACTTCAAGCGATAAATGGCACATCAAATGCCACACATAGATCTATACTTTAACCAATTAAGCATAGTTAAGTTGTGTTGACACTCAAAATAGGCTCAAACTAATTTTAGAATTGACGCATGTCAGTTTTGGTACAATCTAAAAAAACTCCATGAAATGACATAAAAATAGTACCACGTTGATTTTTAATATGATAAAATTACCCCTACTCCATATAAAATATGGGGTACACTATTGATTGAGGTATCCAACGTCCAATCAACAAAAACCTATTTAATACTCCTTTGCCTTACTTTCCTAACCGCATGTTATTGTTCATCTCTTGATCCTAAACCTAGGATGATGCCCTTCAAAGCCTTATTTTTAGTTTTGGTAATTGAGTGACAACAGAGACGGATCTAGGAAAATGTCCAGGGAGATTCTTCAACCTGCAGACAGCTTCAGCCTCTTCTTAAGGTGCATCCATGGCAAAAATTGCTAGGGGGAGGGGGGCTAAGGGGAGGCTCAATGGGTCTGATGGCTGTAGGGGGGCTAGAGCCCCGCTCGCCCCACCGCTGGATCATCCCTTAGTGACAACTAGTGGACTAACATTGTGGCTTTAAGTGTTGATTGAGGTAGGTAATATCCACACCAAGGGTTGAGCTAAAATGGCATCCATGGTGGAGATGGAGACGGCCACAAGGTGAAGTGCTCGACATTGGAGAAACGAAGTAAGAAGCAAGCCCCAAGGCAAAGATATAAATGATAGGGTTTTGCTTTCATCGGCCAAGACGCAATACGGTGTGGTAACTCTTATTTATCACTTACTCCCACTTTAGTCTAGTTGGTATATTAATTAGTAAATACATCCTTGTTAGTTATCAATACTCTTAAACCATCGTCTGGAATACTCCTGGGAGAAATGCTATAACGATATTTTGCGCGCTTATGAAATTATCTATTTGAGCATAAGAAATATCAACACAGCACGGGATGGGGCCCGCGTGCCTATGACCCGAAAGTGGCGCAATTAGGATTGAGACACATTTTAATTATGAAAATTACCGAGAGTATATCAAAAAAATATCACACGCAGGTCTGGACAGAGAAGGACTTGGCTGGCTTTGTTGCTTTGAACGCTGGTTGTTGTGGAGTGCCGGCGCGCCATTGGCTCTGCGCTCTCGGGTTGCGTCGGGCCGTTTTGGCCAATTCTAGGAGGTGGCCAGAGCGCCAGCAATGCGGTGCCACGGTCAGGCATATGAACGGCGTGCCAGTTCGCTGACAATTACGGATAGAGAGTTGAGGGAGCAACATTGGCATTGGTGAGTCAAACGGATGGGGAACCAATGGAAAGAAGCGAAAAAAGCAAGAGAAGAACAAAACTGAGGGTGAGATCGCCGCGCGGGATGGGGCCCATGCGCCCGAAAGTGGCACGATTAGAATTAAGACGCGTTTTAATTACAAAAATTTCTGAGAGTATATCTAACAAATATCGCGCACAGGTCTAGATAGAGGAGGACTTGGATGGCTTTGCCGCTTTGGACGCTGGCCATTGCGGAGTGCCCCGCTTGCCATTGGCTCCACGCTCTTGGGTTGTGCCGGGCCATTTTGGCCAGTTCTGGGAGGTGGCCAGCGCCAGCAGCGTGGTGCAGCGGTCAGGCATATGAACGACGTGCCAGTTCACCAATGCATGGGATAGAGAGCTAAGGGAGGCAGGGAGCAGCATTGGCATTAGCGAGTCAAACGGATAGGAGAAGAACAAAACTGAGGTCGAGATCACCGCACGAAATGGGCCCCACACGCCTGTGGGCCGAAAGTGGTGCGATTAGGATTAAGACGTGTTTTAATTACCGAAAATTACCGAGAGTATATCTAACAAATATCGTGTGTGGGTCAGGACAGAGGAGGACTTGACTGGCTTTGCGACTTTGGACGCGGGTCGTTGCGGAGTGCCGCAGCGCACCATTAGCTCCGTGCTCTCGGGTTGTGCTTGGCCATTTCAGCTAGTTCTGGGAGGTGGCCAGCGCCAACAACGCGGTGCTGCGGTTAGGCATATGAACGGCGTGCCATTTCATTGATAGTAACGCATGGGACAGAGAGCTGAGGGAGCAGTGTTGGCATTGGTGAGTCAAACGGACGGGGAACCAACGGAGAGAAGCGGAAAAGCAGGAGGTGAACAAAACTGAGGGCGAGATTGCTGCGTGGGATGGGCTCGCGTGCCTAAGACCAGAAAGTGGCCCGATTAGGATTAAGATGCGCTTTCATTACAAAAATTACCTAAAGTATATCGAACAAATATCGCACGCAGGTATGGACAGAGGAGGACTTAGCTAGCTTTGCCGCTTTGGACGCGGGCCGTTATGAGGCGGCACGTCATTGGCTCCATGCTCTCAAAGTTGCGCGACGTCGAATTGGCGATTTTGGGAGGTGGCTAGCGCCAGCAAATGGCCTTGTGCCATGGCGAGCATATGAGTGGCATGCCAATTCGCCGACGATTACGCATGGGACACAAGTTGAGGGAGCAGCGTTGGCATTGTTCCTCGGATCGTTCAAAGAACTAACTTCACATATCAAAGTTGATGGGGTAGTAGGTGCTCCTAATTTCCCCATCTTGCCAATCTGCGACCTTTGTATGCCCGTATGTTATGGTACATTTTATATATGAATTATGGACCTAAACTTGATGTCTTTCAAGCCCTAAAAAGTGTCTTGTCTCGCCAAGTCAATCAATCCATGCTACATAGTGTCGGTGTTTGGTCATTTGGCTAGTAAATTTTGTGATTTTATGCGTGTCGACCGGATGGTCGTGTCTTGGAGGACACTAGGATTTATAATGGTTCGCATCAATGTCCCTACGCCCATTCGCTCTTCGCTTTGTTACCGCAAGACTTTGGTTTGTAGTAGGGGTTACAAACAGGCGAGAGAGGGAGCGGATCCCAAGTCTCTGGTTGGAAAATCGAATGGGGTTCATGCTGAGATGTTTAGGTGTTATCTCCTATCATCTCCTAGAAGCCTCCTCTTCTGAGGGCGTCCTGCTTCCCCTTTTATAGACGAAGGGGAAGATACATGTTACACGAGATATAAGCGAGAGGGAAGAAGGCTTTTGGCATCATGGCGCCCTTTGTTTCCTTCATGCGGATCCCGCCGACCCTATAGATCACGATGGGGATGGCTCCATGTCGTTACTCTATTCATCACTGGCGCTGTACGCTGATGTTGTCAGCTGGTCGTGGCGCTCCATCCCATGCAGTGGGCGGCATGGTTAATGGACACCCGCGCCGGAGGCCGTATGGGGATTAGGTAGCACAGTGCTAGCACGCCTGACGCTATTGGTGACGTGTGTCCTCAGGTATGGCCCATCATGGCCGCGGGTCACGTTAGGACGCGCCTACTCCCTTTCCGGTGTCAGAAGTTTGACCCAGGGTCCGTGCTCTAAGACCCATAGTGGTTGGGGGCGGTACGGACCCCATCGGCTGAGGCGAAATCCCCCTTCGAGGGGTCTAACGAAGCGAAGTCTCTGCCCGAGGGACCTGATGGAACATGAAAGTGCAATCAAGCCCTAATTATGGGTTTTGGTGATAATGACCATGCAATTAGAGAACTAATAAGATTTATCAAGATGACAAGCAAGGAATTTATATTCGAGGATGCTACACGAAATAGAGGAGCCCTCAATTACAAATGTAGATGGCTTCAAACTCAAAGGAGGTTTAAATTCTTTTATATTTTGAATTTGAGTATAGGAAAAGCCGTACTATAAAGAGGGACATAATGCTTAAGCTAATATGTGCTACCAAGTGCTCAAACAACCACATGCATCCTTAGATTCACAGCCAAGACAGTCTACACTTCACTATTACCCTTGCTGTCTTGCGTGGTGTGGCACTACCGTACTTGAAGAGAGGCACTGCGCACTTGAGTCGTGGCACAAGGAAGTTAGCGTCCACACTGACTTCTCGGATGGCTCGAGACGTATTAAAAGGTCTCGCCTGACCTCGAGGCCGCGGGCTCCGTCTCGCCCGACCTCATGGGTGCGGGCTTCGTCTCGCCCAACCCCAAAGTCACAGGCTCCGTCTTGCCCGACCTCGAGGCCGCGGGCTCTGTCTCGCCCGTCCTCGAGGCCACGGGCTCCGTCTCGCCCGACCCTTTGGGTGCGGTGACCGTTGGGGGCTGGGGGTATATATACCTTTCCCCTTCCTCCCCAATGGCTCTCTGCCTCTTCTTTCTCACTTCAGCATACCCAAAGCAGAGCAGGAGCTCTCTCTCTCTCTCCCTCCCTCTATTGTTGACCCCAAGCCCTCAAGCAAATCTATTGATTTTTCCATCAATCCTTGAGGGAAAAGGGTCCTAAACTCGATTAGAGAGCAGCTCCATTGATTCCCCAACTCTAAAGAGCACTTGGTTCACGTTTTAGCCAGCGGTTGTGTTTGTTACTCTTGGAACTTGGCTCGTAGCCGGCTAGAGCATCGCCCGTGGAGCTTGCCAACTTGTGTGGCAGCCTCTGGAGGTTTGTAACAATCTCTTGAAGTTAGTAAAGTCATCCCTCATCTCTAGAGTTAATGTCGGCACAAAATTTCGTCCCATGCTGAGGGCACACGAGCAAGCCGGAAGGGTCCGCTCGATGGAGCTAGAGATCCGCCTAGCTTCAGCGCAGGGATGGTCGATCATGCGCACTCCTCCCGAGATGTGTCAGTCAATTTGACCCTGCAATTGACAAGGAGAGAAAGCTAATCAGTAATCTAAGACGGAACATGCCGGTATTGCCAGACAGTCCCGAATATGCAGCTCTGAGAGCCGATATAGAAGGAAAGCGACTAAATAGTCGATTCCAGCATATTCATAAAAATAAATCAATTAAACCTCATGGAATTATGGAAGATAAATCGGTTATCGCTTAGGATATATCTTGTTATTTAGACAAATATTAGTCAATGGCAAAAGGATGTCAATAATGATTAATTTATGCTAAACCAATGACTACAAGTAACCGAACCCCTTTTATATAAAAGAAACAGCTCATCATCATTTATCCATTTAATAAAGATAAATCTAATGAACATATTAGATCTCATCTATCTCTATGACCAGTGAGGCATAAGCAGAATCATGCAGGCCGTAGAAATAATAATAGATTTGACGACCCTAACTTATTACTAATATCAGTGGGGCATGAGGCAGAATCATGCAGGCTGTAATATAATAATAAGATCATGGGGCTAACACATCTTTCAACCTATCTTTACTTCAACGGTCTCGTGACGTGAACCGTTCGTGAAAGCACTCGATATTGGCTAAAACAGTCAATTCAGGCATAGCGCACAGTTAAGGTCATAACCTATCAGGAACATATCTACCAAATAACGATCCCCACTCCATGGTGCTAACAGTGGGGTGTGAGGCAGAATCACATAGGCCGTGATAACGGGCCATGGAATAGTTCTCGCTAGCCAACAGATCTATTCAAGACAGAACATGCCTTAACCGCACGCTATGCGCGATCAAGATTGACATAAAACGGCCGATAAAACATAACTCATCATTTAAGATACCGATTAGATCAGTTTAGATTAACAAACGATGGGTTAAACAGGATATAAGGCCGATCTAGATCAATCCCAATCGAGTGAAGTGATATTGCTGTAAATAAATAAATAATGGAAGCAATAAGCAATATCGGTAACTTAATGAATCTATCCAAAAGAACGCCACCCTTAGATAGAGCCGATAACTTGACCTTAATCTAGTTTGAGCAGTGGAGGTCGACCGGATCGATGCAGCCGTACTTGAACTAGACAATAGTCGATAACTAGCTTATACCAGAGTCGCAGTGGAGGTCGACCGGATCGATGCAGCCGTACTTGCTGAAGAACTCGTCGAGATCTACTCTACTCCAACTCCTAAGGGGTGGTCGGAGCCGAAAAAAGTAAGTAACTTGTATTTGATTGATTGTGTGTCCTTTACAATAGCCGGGGTCCAATATTTATACCCAGAACCTACGCATGAATCCTTCTTAAGCATGACTCATTACAATTTCTTGGCCTAAGAGAAAACATTCCTATTTTAAGATAACTTGGACTCTAATCTTTTCCTTTTTGTAGAGTCCAACATGCTTTGTCCTGGCGCCGATTGTAGCCTTTGTCGTTATCTGCCGGCGTTATCTGAAGAAAGCCGATTCCAATGTTGCATTCAAATCAGCTGATACCGATCTGCACGCAATTGATTCCTTGATGACATGATCTTGGGAGCTTTCGAGTCCCTGCGATTCTTCTTCCAAATTTTGGTGTAAACACATGCCCCTCAATTTTGGGATAAAAGTAATTTTATTTCAAAATTATCACGTCTGTATCCCTGATAGGTCCACAGTCACGGATAGAGAATCTTGATCTGGGGTCCACTGTTTGTCGTCGTCTATGTCAGCTCATGAGCCCATGCTTCAAAACTTTTACGAGAGCATCATTGCTTCATGGGCACTTGGATTCATCTTTCTAGGCCGGCTATAAAATGTCTATCCGATCCTGGCGAGAGCAATTCAACAATTCAGCCATGTTTCTCTTCCATCTGCCCCCCTCGTGTGCTTCTGACTCCGCCGGACCCTCCATGGTCTATCCTTTTGCTATGAAGATCTTGAGCGGTTAGAAGAATTCTTGTGCATAAGGTAATTGTGTCGCTCATTCTAGCACCTTGTCGAGCAAGAGGTTCAGCTACTGCGGTTAGAAGAATTCTTGTGATATCACCTGAGTCTTCTCTCCATGCTCGCAGAGCTGTTCTAGTGTTTGCAAGGGCTAAAATGTGTGAACACCTTCCCCTTGTTTGCTCCATCCAATGCCTATCGGGAAAGCCATAGGCTTCTTTTCCGTAGTTTCCCAGTCACTGAGAAATTAGCTGGGCATCTGTTAGGCAGACGGCGTTTCCCCTTCTGTGGCATAATTTTATCAACGGGCCGATGTGACTCGGTTTATGATGACCTTCGGCCCTATGGGGATTTGAACTCCCTTCAATCCAAAGAGGCCTTGATGGGCTAATTGCTGGTCAATGTAAATCTTTCGTGTCCTTCCCACGATATTTTGTAATTTGGGGAAGCAATAAGTCCGAATCTGTTTTCTTTTCGTTATCCGTCCCCTGAATTTTTGAAGTGTCGATCCGTTTCCGTAACTGACTTCAATTTCACACCCTGGCTAAATCTATCTTCTCGCCTTCCTGGGCTATATATACGGGCCACGGTTGTGGATAAAAAAACAATCTGCATCGTCTCAAACCTTTTGCGTCTTTTAGTGTAGTTCCTGCTTTCCCGTAGGTTTGAGATCATGGAGAACAACAAGAGGTCTGCTGAGCAGGCCCTCAATGGATCCGCGTCATCACGCTAGTGCCTTCATCATCAGGAGGGTGCAACTCGTGATGCTCTCACTACTTTGGGGCATAGGGCCGACTCCGTTCAGCCTTCGAGGTTCTCTTCGTCAACAATTCGCCACCAGCTTCCCTGCTACCCGAGGAGGCGGATCGATAATGATGACCTGCTCGCCTCCATCGATAGGCATGGTCAGAATCTTACCGACTGTCTTTCCCTTGCAGAATCGGCTCTGGCTATGGTCCGACGCCGATCGCCCCCCGAGGTTGATTCGGTGGAGGATAGGTTGGCCAAGGCCGAGGCCACAATCATGGGTAAGACATTTGTCATAACTTTTGCTTTTCCTCAATTTCATCTTTAAGATTCTGATCATTTGAGTCATTGAATCTTTTAGATCTAACTGCTTAGTTGGAAAGCCTTCGATCAGCTGCGGAGCACGTGGCGAGATTTGTCAATGCTAGGGGCGCCATTCCGGTGGTTCGCTTGCATGACATCCTAAACCGAGTCAGGGAGGTCACTCTTCATGGCGTTCATCATGGTGCTGCCATGGCGTTGGCTACTGCACAAGCCCGCTCTGGCCACAATCTTTGGCTTCTTCCCCACGGCTTTTCAGACGCGGCGCACCCTTGGGATCATGAGCGCCTGGTTGAGGATTTCTTCAGCGCCGCCAACTCCGTAGCTTTCGACACCTAGGCCAATGATATAGTAAGCAGAGTGTTTTCTGGCCTGTAGCTTGTAATAGGTGACAGTTAGCAAACAATTTCCTCGTTTTGAATGATCTTCTCTTGTGTCGATGAAATATGGTCGGCAGTCTACCCAGGGGTATGCCCAAGGTAGTAGATTGTTGGCAGACAGATGCGCAAGCCATAAACAAGATGGTGACGCAAGACACACGAGGTTTTATCCAGGTTCGGCCGTCGAGAAGGCGTAATACCTACGTCCTGCGTCTGATTGTATTGCTGTATGTTAATGAGAGATGATTTTTTAGAGGGGTCCCCTGCCCGCCTTATATAGTCCGAGGGGCAGGGTTACAGATCTAGAAACTAATCCTAGTCAGTTACAATTGCCATAGATGACCAGATAAGGATTCCTATTCTAACCGACCGAGATCTTGCTTGATCGCCAAATCTATCTTGACTCCTTGCGCGGGACTCCGAACAGGTTGGTCGGGCCGCGCGTCGTCTTTTGGTGGACCAGACCCACTGATCCGGGCCGGCCCAATCTTAGCCATAAGGGTATAGGGGTTAATACCCCCACATCTTGCTTCATACTACATGCATTACTTTGTCCGTGTTTGCTTTGCTTCTATAGGCGATACACATCGTACCGGCTTTTACCCCTTCGGGTTTATTTTTGCACTAGAGGCGATACCTTTCTGATATCGGCTTATTAGAGCTGTCGATCGAACAAATCGATTAAGTATTAACCCAAACGCTAGGGTAATATTTATTTAAATATTTCCCATTGATTGCTCGGCCAAATTCTTCCTCTCCTCTTAGTGTTTCCAAAATATAAGCATTACCAGGCGCACAACGTTTGATCCGATAAGGTCCTTCCCAGTTAGGTGACCATTTGCTGAATTTACTGTCCTTTGACCCGATCGGCAATTTCACTTTCTAGACCAAGTTTCCTTCAGAAATTTGCTTAATCTTGACCTTTTTATTGTAATATTTTGCAACCCTCAATTTATTGGCTTCGATATTTTCAAGAGCACGCAGCTGAAGGCAACTCAAGTCCTCTAAGTCATCTATCAAGAGATCCTTGTAGACTTTGGCTGACAAATCATTCTGCAACGTAACACGCCTCGATCCAGTTCGAAATTCCCTAGGAAGAACTGCATTATGGCCATACACAAGTACGTAAGGCGACGTTTTAACTTGTCCATGATAAGCCATCCTATATGCCCATAGTGCCTCATTAAGCGTTGAATGCCATTTCCTTGGCTGTTCCTCAATCTTTTTCTTGATCATCTTAATCATAATCTAATTAGATGCCTCTGCCTGGCCATTAGCCTGAGCATAGTAAGGAGAAGAATTTAGTAGCTTGATTCCCATACTAGCAGCAAAATCCCTGAACTCTTCTGATGTGATCATGGTCCCCTGATCGGTAGTTATAGTTTGAGGAATCCCAAAATAATACACAATATGCTCCTTGACAAAATCAACCATGTTCTTTGAGGTTGTCATCTTCAAAGGAATTGCCTCAACCCATTTAGTGAAGTAATCTGTTGCTACCAATATGAACTTATGTCCTTTGCTTGAGGGTGGAAAAATCTAGCCAATCAAATCAATCCCCCAACCTCAAAATGGCCAAGGCTTGATTATTGGATTCATGGTCGATGTAGGTGATTTCTGGATATTACCAAAATATTGGCAATTCTGGCACCCTTTGTAATATTCAAAACAATCTTCCAATATTGTTGGCCAGAAATATACAGTTCTGCGAATAATCCACTTCATCTTATAAGCCGATTGATGAGCTCCACATATCCCTTCATGCACCTCGCCCATCAACACCTTAGCTTCTTCTCGATTTAGGCATTTGAGTAATACTCCATCGACTGTTTTGTAATACAGCTGATCATTCAGTAAAACATATTTAGTCGATTTATACCTTAGCTTTCTGGTAACTTTCTGTGATGGATTTCTAAGGTAGTCGGCTATTTCGACTCTCCAATCTTCATTCAAGGCTTCACTACTCAAGACTTCTCGAAACACTCGATATCCTAACGCACTTTGAGCTAGACGATTAGCCTCTTGGTTTTGTGCTATCGGAATATGTTGGAAAGAGACATGAAGAAATTCTTTGAGTAACTTTTGGCCCTCGTCATAGTATCCTTTCAAAGTATCTTCTTTGCACTCATATAGGCCGATCAACTGATTAATAATTAAATGTGAATCTCCAAATACTTCAATTGCTTTGGCCTTTACTTCATGAAGAAGTTGAAGTCCCTTAAGAATAGCTTCATACTCCGCTTGGTTGTTGGTAATCACTGGTTCAGTTGGAAGAGAAAACTCAAAACTTGCCCCCCGAGGCGAAATAATAACAATACCAATGCCACCACCTTGCTTGCATGATGATCCATCAAAGAATAACGTCTAAGGCACCGGCTCTACATAATCAATGCTTGGCTTATGATGCTAGATGACAAAATCGGCCATTATTTGTCCCTTGACTGCTTTAGCCGATTCATACTTCAAGTCACATTCCGATAACGCGAGAATCCACTTTCCCACTCTCCCATTCAGTATTGGCATTGATAACATGTGCTTAATCACATCAGCCTTGGAAACAACCGTACATTCAGCCGATAATAAGTAGTGTCGCAACTTAGTGCAAGAGAAATATAAGCATAAACATAACTTTTTGGTGGAAGAATATCTTGTCTCTAGATCTAGTAGTCTTCTACTCAGATAGAAAACAACTCTCTCTTTTCCTTCAAATTCATGCATCAAGGCCGATCCAATTGCCTTGTCATCAGTCGATATGTACAACTTAAAAGGCTTACCCTGCTGAGGAGGGACCAGCACAGTCGGACACTTCATGTATTATTTTATTTCTTCAAATGTCTTTTGTTGTATGTCACCCCACTTGAATTCTTGATCATTTTCAACTTCAACAAGGGAGCAAACGACAGGATCCTTTCGGACAAATTTGAAATGAATCTTCTGATGAAATTAATTTTACCAAGTAGAGATTGCAACTCCATCTTAGTAGTTGGGGGAACTGCCTCATCAACTGCTTTTACGCTTTTCTGACCAACTTTGATTCCTCTCTCGTAGACCATAAATCCAAAGAATTGTCCAGCTGACACTCCAAAAGCACACTTATTAGGAATCATCTTTAGACCATGTTTTCTTATGCATTCCAGAGTCTCTCACAAATCAGCTAGGTGCTCTTTGTACCCTTTGGATTTTATCATCACATCATCGATGTAGATTTCAACAATCCTGTCGATCAACTTATGAAAAATGTAATTCATTGCTCTGAGATAAGTTGCACCGGTATTCTTCAGACCAAAGGTCATCACAACCCACTCGAATAAACCGATTGCGCCGGGACACCTAAAAGCGGTCTTTGCTATGTCTTCCTCAGCCATAAAAAATTGGTTATACCCTGCATTACCGTCCATGAAGGTAATAACCTTGTGCCCGGCTGCTGCATCTACCAACATATCAGCTATTGGCATCGGATAACCATCCATGGGCGTCGCTTTGTTTAGATCCCTAAAATCGATGCAAACTCTTAACTTTCCATTCTTATACACAGGGACAACATTCGATATCCACTCTACATATCAGCATGGTTGGATAAACTTTGCTTCCAGTAACCTTTCAGTCTCCTTTTTAAAATCATCAAGTATGTTCGGATTGAATCTTCTTGGAGCCTATTTAAACGGCCGATATCCAGGTTTGATTGACAACCAATGTTCGATAATTGACCGGTCTAGACTAGGCATCTCATAGTATTTCCAAGCAAAATAGTCTTTAAATTCCTTTAACAAATCAACCAACTCTCGTTTATACTTAGGGTCCAACTTGGCACTTACATACGTCGGCCTAGGTCTATCTCCAGAACCAATATCTACTTCTTCTAATTCATCGGCCAACGTTAAACCATGTCCCAGTTTGCCATCTGTACCATTTATTAGATTATCCATTAAGATAAATTTTCAAAGCCGACTGCTTGGATCGACTATTGGCTTTCATTGTTGATTCTAATAAAGCCTCCTTCTCATAACTTGCCAGAAAAGCATTCAAAATCTCCTAGTTCCTAAAAGACTAGATCGGCTGTTGCGATGCTCACAGATTCATCAGCGCGAACCCGCTCGACATCATCTCCATGCCATTGAATCAAACACTGATGCATGGTCGATGGTACACAACAGTTCACATGAATCTAATCATGACCAAGGAGCAAACTGTACGACCCTTTTCCATCGATGATGAAGAACGTGGTGAGCAAAGTCTTACTCCTAATTATTAGTTCGACGTTTATTGCCCCCCGGGTCTTAGACGCATTACCTCCAAAATCCTTAAGCATCATGTCAGTCTCCATCAGATCTCCTAGTCCCTTGCCAAGTTTATGAAAAGTGGTGTAAGGCATGAGATTGATAGAAGCACCTCCGTCCACCAACATCTTGTTCATCGGCTTCCCATCAACCAAACCTTTCACATATAAAGCTTTTACGTGTCGATGCTTGACTGGTTTATCAAATATTTCTTGATGTATAACCATCAACTTGGCAACTATCTCCTCATACTCCGATTCATCAAAATCCAAATAAACTTCTTGAACTGCCGGAGCTCTGAATTCTGATGGCAACAGAAAAACCATTTGAATATTAGCCGATGGTTGCTTTCTATCGGCTGTTTGTTTAGTACGCCATACTTGAGGTTTACCGGATGCCTGAGTCTGTTCTAACTCTTTATTCCTTAGGCGTTGCACCCTTCTCTTCTAGCTTCTTGTCAAACCTCCTGGACACCATTGGTTTTCCTGTCAAACATATTCTCTCTCGTTGCCTTCTTCTTTATAATCAGCCCAATCTTGATCGACAACTCTTTTTCCCAGCCGATTATGAATACTTCCATTTTTAAGCGCCGATCCATGTTATTATGGTGATATGCATCTTGAGCATGGATAGACCGGCGGTTGGCTTGAGATTGCATAAACTCCCAATACTGATCGCTGCACTCTGGACAGTTACTCCTGGTAGGCAACTTTAAACCTTCGTTCCAGCAATGTCTTAAGAAAGGACAATTCCAATGCAATTTGGTTTGCTTTCTTTTGTACCTCTCTTTTTCCTGTTGATGCTGGTATTCTTGTTTTTCCAACCAACGCTGATAATCCTTTTCCTTCTGGCGCTGCCATTTATTCAACAGAATTCGTGATGTAACTCACGGCTTTGTCGCCCCTTCCATTGATGTTTCTCCCTACTCATATCGGCTCTTTTGCTTGTCGTGATGTCTTTTAATTCCCCTGTATTCGTCGGCCGATATTTGCCTCTCAGGATCGATTGTTCTAGCTTCTCTTGATTTGGTTGATGTTAGGACCTTAATCTTTCCTTTGAGCAGCCTAGCATCAACCATGTTTTGATCTCCTGGGAAAGGATTATCATCAACTTTCATCTTCCGAGGCGTATCAAATTTGAGTCTTCCTTGCCGAATAGCCCTCTGTATATGCTGCCAAAAATTCTGCATTCATTAGTGAAATGAGAAGTAGTGTTATGGAACTTGCAGAATTTCTTATTCTTCAACTGATCAGGGGGCAACATAACATGATTATCGGGCAACTTGATATGTCCCTTTTCAAGCAAGAAATCAAAGAGCTTGTCTGATTTTGTGACATCAAAGTCATAGCTCTCCTCGACTCCTCTTTCCCAAGGATTTGGCACCATTACTGTCTTTTTGCCCCAATTCCATTCAGCCGCAGCAATCTCTTCCTCTTCATCTTCATAGCCGTCATCGACTGAGTATGGATTATAAGCTTTGGCCATTGTGGTACTCTTTTGAAATCGGGTATCTCTACGCATACTCTGGAATTGGCTATTGAGCGCTGCCACTCGTTGAGCCAATTGACCCAAGTTGTCAAATTCTTGTCCCAGCAGTTTTTCTTTCCACATTGGCAGCATTCCTTGAACGGCTAAAGCAGCTAGCTGATCATCAGCTAAGTTTAATGAGAAGCATAAGTTCCTAGTCTCTCGGAACCTCTGAAGAAACTCAGTGCCCGATTCATTAGTCTTCTACCTTATAATTGTCAGATCGGTAATCTTCTTTTCTCCAGTCCTAATACAAAAATATGTATGAAATTTCTTCTCAAGGTCAGCCTAGTTGGCAATAGAGTTGACTGGCAGTGATGAAAACCAAGTGAAGGCTAGCCCTGACAATGACAGAGAGAAGAAACGAACTCGATGGACCTCTTCAACGGATGCTTCGCCCAACTGTGTAAGCTACCGACTGACATGTTCTATTGTGCTTGTGCTATCTTGGCTAGTGAACTTAGCAAACTCTGGAAGCCTGTAATTTATAGGAAGAGCGACTAAATCATACCATTCTGGATATGGGCATTTGTATAAATAGGTCAGTCCTTTTGGCTTTAGACCGAACTGATCCTTCATCATCTCGGTTACCTTTAGCAACAACTCGTCAGCATGTGAATTTGGATTTCTCTGTACTTGCTGACCCATCTGTGGATTGAAATCCCATGTGCCCTGATACCCTGGATTCAGAATCATGTGAAGGGTGTTATAATCTGTGCCATAATGATACCCCTGTAGAATCTCTATCTGCTGGGTCCTTTGCTGGTTTGCTGCTTGAAGTCTCTGATTGTAGATATGGTGATCTATATCTCTACGAATCCTTTGAATTGATGGTACTATTTTTTGAGCCGACGACGGTATGTGGCCTGATGTGCCAAAATTAATCACTTGGTTCTGACCTTGTCCCGCCGGCTGTTGCACATACTACACTGACGATACAGGATTATACTGTGTCTAATTCGTAGTAGTACCTTGAGCTTATTCAGATGAACTCTGAACTACCTGGACATCGTCATTACTAGTTCGTGTTGCTTCTTGATGACTGGCACTGACTTAATTAGTCCCTTGGGTCGATGGATGTGGAATGTTGTAATAAGCCGGCCCAACTTGACCAACTGAAAATCCATGAATCGCCTCTTTCATGGCGTTGTGGAATATGTCCAAGAAAGCTTCATTATGGCTTGATATGGCGTCACGAACATATTTGTTTACAACTTCCGTAAAGAAACGCCTGTCTTCAGCTTCAACTGTATTTGTCTGCCCATGTAATAGAACTCTTGGTAGTGGATATTTCTGAACAATTGTGTTGTCAGGTGTTTTGGTGTAGTACAACAAATACTTGTTCTGAAATTCTTCTATAGCTTTGCCGATGGCATCTTTATCTCCATCAAGAAGATCTTCATAATATACCATAAGGATGTCGTTGTTGTTGTGAACCGCCATGATGATTGTGGGGTCCCACTGGGCGTGCCAAGAACATGTGTCGGCACGAAATTTTGTCCCATGCCGAGGGCACACGAGCAAGCCAGAAGGGTCCGCTCGATGGAGCTGGAGATCCGCCAAGCTTCAGCACAGGGATGGTCAATCTTGCGCACTCCTCCTGAGACGTGCTAGTCAATTTGACCCTGTAATTTAAAAGGAGAGAAAGCTAATCAGTAATTTAAGGTGGAACATATCGGTGTTGCCAGATAGTCCCGAATGTGCAGCTCTAAGAGCCGATATGGAAGGAAAGCGACTAAATAGTCGATTCCAGCATATTCATAAGAATAAATCAATTAAAGCTCATGGAATTATAAAAGGTAAATCGGTTATCGCTTAGGATAGATCTCGTTATTTAGACAAATATTAGTCAATGGCAAAATAATGTCAACAATGATTAATTTATGCTAAACCAATGACTACAAGTAACCGAACCTCTTTTATATATAGGAAACAGCTCATCATCATTTACCCATTTAATAAAGATAAATCTAATAAACATATTATATCTCATCTATCGCTATGACCAGTGAGGCATGAGGCAGAATCATGCAGGCCGTAGAAACAACAATAGATTCGACGACCCTAACTTATTACTAATATCAGTGGGGCATGAGGCAGAATTATGCAGGCCATAATACAATAATAAGATCATGCGGCTAACACATCTTTTAACCTATCTTTACTTCAACGGTCTCGTGACATGAACCGTTCGTGAAAGCACTCGATATCGGCTAAAACAGCTTATTTAGGCATAGCACACAGTTAAGGTCATGACCTATCAGGAGCAGATCTACCAAATAACGATCCCTACTCCATGGTGCTAACAGTGGGGTGTGAGGCAGAATCACACAGGCTGTGATAACGGGCCATGGAATAGTTCTCGCTAGCCAACAGATCTATTCAAGACAGAACATGCCTTAACCGCACGCTATGCGCGATCAAGATTGACATAAAACAACCGATAAAACATAACTCATCATTTAAGATACAGATTAGATCAGTTTAGATTAACAAACGATGGGTTAAACAGGATATAAGGCCGATCTAGATCAATCCCAATCGAAGCGTAAGTGATATTGTCGTAAATAAATAAATAATGAAAGCAATAAGCAATATCGGTAACTTAATGAATCTATCCGAAGGAACGCCACCCTTAGATAGAGCCGATAACTTGACCTTAATCTAGTTTGAGCAGTGGAAGTCGACCGGATCGATACAGACGTACTTAAACTAGACAATAGTCGATAACTAGCTTATACCAGAGTCGTAGTGGAGGTCGACCGGATCGATGCGTACCGTCATTTAATGTAAGTATAAGCCATGATGGTACTTACAGACAAGCAGTGGAGGTCGATCGGATCGATGCAGCCATACTTGCTGAAGAACTCGTCGAGATCTACTCTACTCCTACTCCTAAGGGGTGGTCGGAGCCGAAAAAAGTAAGTAACTTGTATTTGATTGATTGTGTGTCCTTTACAATAGCCGGGGTCTAATATTTATACCCGGAACCTATGCATGAATCCTTCTTAAGCATGACTCATTACAATTTCTTGGCCTAAGAGAAAACATTCCTAATTTAAGATAACTTGGACTCTAATCTTTTCCTTTTTGTAGAGTCCAACATGTTTTGTCCTAACGCCGATCATAGCCTTTGTCGTTATCTGCTGGCGCTATCTGAAGAAAATCGATTCCAATGTTGCATTCGAATCAGCTGATACCGATCTGCACGCAATTGATTCCTTGATGACATGATCTTGGGAGCTTTCGAGTTCCTGTGATTCTTCTTCCAAATTTTGGTGTAAACAGTCTCTTGATTTGAGAACGAGGAAGGGTTGGAAAGACCTAAGCCTTAGTGGCTAACCTCAACAACGTGGAGGTTGGCAAGCCTTGGTGGCGAGCCGAACCACGGGATAAATCACTGTGTCACTTGTGCTTGATTTACATTACTTGCATGACATATTGTGGTTGAGGTAATTTCTAGGGTTTCTAGTCGATCTACTTATGTATGGTGTTCCTACCACTTCTAGCTCTTGATCTGTGTTTGTCATACCTGCAGTAAGCTAGGAAATTTCTCCGATCTAAATTTTCGTTCATAGATTTTGAACTGTGATTCGAAGTTGTCTGCAGGTGCGGAAGTGCCGCTGTTCTGGCCCGGCAGTGCCACAGTCCCGCCCTCCAGAGTGGCAGTGCCGCAGGGTGATTTTGATAAAAATTTGAGTGTTTGTTTTGACAGGCCTATTCACTCTCCCTCTAGGCCAACCAAAGATCCTACAGAATGGAACCCGCGTCCTCGGGGTCGGGACGCGTCGTAGCCCCCCAGCAGCTGCAGCAAGCGGCTGCGATAGGTGAGTCCCAGTGCAACATGTGTAACACCAGATCTACTTTTGCAACATCCAAATGAAACACTTGTAACATACGTCCAAAACAGTTGAAACACTTGCAAACACCAGAAAAAACTTGAAAACACGTGCGTAGACATTGCAAATATATACAACATCAAGATGAAACACTTGCAACATACGTATAAAACACCTAAAACACTTAAAATATACGCTTGCAGCATGCATGTATATGCAACATCCAGATATATTTTTGTAGCATTCAGATGAAACACTTGCCGTATAGTCTGAAATAGATGAAACATTTAGAACATATACTTGAAATATACGTGTATAAGTATTGCAACATGTGCAACATCCTCTACTTTTGCAACATCGATATAAAACACTTGTAACGTACCTCAGAAACACCTGAAATACTTAAAACTAGGATTATTAATTTTTACCGTTACAATGATTGACACTTCCTTAGATAGCATCTTAACGGTTGTCAGTATATTTTTGTTAGCAGAAAGAGAAAACATATACAAAATTGACACTTTTGCTCACGTGGCACACCAACTCCTTGCGCCAGCGCGGATCCGAGTCAGCGGGGCATGTGAAATAAAAAAGAAAAAACAATGAAATGTAAATAAGTGAAAGGAAAATAAAATATAATACAAAACAACTTATTAAAAATAACATAATAAAAACATATGAAACGTTACATCGATACTTCTGGAACAACCTAAAATATACATAAAAATCTCACTTCTACGTGAATGCTTAAAGAAAAATCTCAGAAAACTTCTCATCTATACTACGTGAACATCATAAAATACATTACATATATACTACGTGAACATCACAATAAAACATATGGGGAAACACAAATAATAAAAAGAAAAAACATGTAATAGAGAAAAATAGAAAAGAACACACATGGATATTGCTTGAACAACCTAAAATATATAATAGAACATCTCATAAATTCTATGTGAATACGCAAAGATACTTATTAAACACCTTACTTATACTGTGAGAACATTCGAAAACATATTATGGAACAATATATTATAATGCACAAATATCATATGTAAAATAATTAAGTACAGCAAAATAAAAAAGCAGAATAAAACACCACATAGAAACAAAAAAGGAAAAAAAGAAAATGAAATAATAGTAGAAGACCACATAAAACAAGAGAGAAGAAACAGGAAAAAAATAGTAGAAAGGAAAGAAAACAAAAAAAAAAATCTATCGTGCATGCCTACGTGAGCGTTACCCAGGCCGATGGTCGATCCGAGCTTGAAGTGGGCCGGCCGCGTTCCCTCGCGCTTTCTCCTGTCGCTAGTCGACGGAGCGCACGCTGCCGACCGGTCGGAACGGAAGAATGCTAAGGGTCTAGCTGGGGACGTCAAATAGACCCTTTTTCCCCAAAAAGAATAGCAGGATGGGTTGTCTGGGCTCTTCTCCACCAGCCTGCGTGCTGTCATAGCTGTCCATGCGACGCGGCCGACCCGCTAGGCTGTGTGCGCTAAAAAAAAAAAAAGGAATTCCTTATTTGACACTTAAAAAAATGAGTCGTTTTTTTTTGGCTCTGAAATTTTCTTCGTTCTTTATTTGACACTCACTTCAACTTTTATTCCTAATTTGATATTATCGTCAAATCCGTTAACTAACGGTGTTAACTGGCTGTTAAAAAGATGTTTTTGCCCCTAGAAAAAAAAACGGCGAAGCAAATTTGAGAGGAAAAAAAACCTGCGTCCGCCTTTGATGCATGCGCCCAGCTGCAAAAAAAAGGCGCAGGTTTTTTTTCCTCTCAAATTTGCTTCGCCGCTTTTTTTTAGGGGCAAAAACGTCTTTTTAACAGACAGTTAACACCGTTAGCTAACGGATTTGATGGTAATGTCAAATTAGGGATGAAAGTTGAAGTGAGTGTCAAATAGGGAACGAAGAAAATTTCAGGACCAAGAAAGAAACGACTCATTTTTCCAGTGTCAAATAAGGAATTCTCAAAAAAAATAAAAATAAATAAATACCGGAGAGACTCCGCCCGGCCCACGACGCCCTTGTAACTCGGATTGCCTGTGCTGACGCTGTTGATGGTGACTCAGAGTCCATCTGGAACAGACTCTCGTCCACTTTCTTAAAAAAGGATCGTGATCCTGCTTCAGGAAGCAAGCGGAGTTCTTGAGCTCAGCAATGGTGGAAACACGCGCGCGCGCTCAGAGTCTCCTCTCTTGAATTTATTTATCTAGTCGCGGATGGAGTGTACTATTGGTACATCCATGTACTGAATAAAAGCAATGGTGGAGTACGTATATACGAATGTGACGTGAGTTGGAGGCTTGGGGCAGTTGGTTGTGACCTCATTTCTGTGGAAACGTACTGAAAGCACGCACAGGGGAGGGCAGCACCCGGCGGCTGCGTGGCGCGACCGTTCGACGTGGTGACGGGCGGCGTCGGCGTGGCTGGCCGCGTGCCGCTGTGCTGGCGGGCGGCAGCCGAGTGCCGCGCCGCATGGGCTTTGCCTTTGCGTTGCCAGCCGGCCGGCCGCCGCGTGGCTCTGGTGGACGGCGGGAACCCCCGTAGTCCCGATTCCGTCTAATCTCTTCTTCTTGGCCTGCCAGTCAAACTGCCATTTGCAAAAACAAGAATAGTACAGCCAGTGTTGCAAAGGATAAACCTCAAGCCATGCGAATGACGAAGCACGTTACGCTGGGCAAAGCTGCCGCTGCCGCTAACGGCCTGATCCACGCAGATACGGTGTGGCCAAGTGGCCATGTATCACACGATCCGCCGGGCCGATCCCTAGCTAACATGTTTGGAGCGAGCATGGATCCAAAGCCGCGATCCACCGAATAGCCTAAATTGTCGCAGCACTCTGCAACATGGCGCTCCGCCCATGGCCGCAGGAAGGTTCTCCCTTCTCCGGATATAACAATTGATGCGCCCACGCGCAATCACATTGTGTTTTTGGGCATCTTGCGCCGACTCGATCGACAGGGTATTATTGGGATTGGCATCATCAGGTCGGCTTTATCTATCATTTGAGATCAGATGACCGAGGCAATAGGATAGGAGCAGTAAACCAACAGCACAGTACTCCAGTTTCCTGTTTCCTTACCTGTCAGCCATGTTGAGCACGGAATGAAGTACTATCCCACAGGACTGTCACACTGGCTAGGAGCTGTTCGGTGCACCGCGCATGTACGAGTATGCAAAACGAGGAAGTGGGAAAATGAGTGAGCATTAAGCCCCACCAGGCCACCTGAACCACCCTCGGAGCCACCAAAATTGAAACCAACGCATACTACGTACCTTCGGCCCTACTCAAAACATGCACACACACATGCTGTGCAACGTACAACTCCCTCTCTCGCCACCGCCATCATCGTCGTCTTTCCTTGCGTTCAAAACAACGGCTAACCAATTGCAGGGCCCTAACCACAACTAAAACGAAAAACTAGCGGTGGCCAAACCAAACCATGATGACAAGGCAAATTGTCAAACGATAGTCTACGCTCTGTTCACTTAGCTTATAAGCCGTACGTTTTCAGCCAATGAATAATATTTTTCTCTCACAACAAATCAGTCAACGATACTTTTAGTCATGACTTACCAGCCAAGCAAACAAGGCACTAGTATCCGGAGCTAGGCTGGCAATGCTGACGTGTTTTCTAATAACTATCTAAGGCAACCGACCACCCCACCAATCATCCTGTCCTTCGCCCCCAATCCTACCGTCATCATCCGAGGCTCTCTCGTCTCATCATTTTTGGTGCCGACCGACCCTTCCATGTGCAGCCCAAATAAACCTCCACAGTCGCCTCCAATGCAACTTTCGAAACATTTCGAGATTATTGGGCGCTGCAGCACTACTATAAGGGCAACATGCTCGTCCTCGACTGTTTTTTTTATAAAGAATTCTGGGGCCCTATGCTCTGGACTTTTGCAGAGATTGCATGCCTCGGCGTTGGACTCGCCGGTCCTGGACGCTGTTTAGTTCTTAAAAAAAAATTCTACCCAAAATATCACATCAAATCTTGCGCCACATGTATGGAGCATTAAACATAGATAAAAAAAACTAATTGTACAGTTTGGTTGGAAATCGCGAGACGAATCTTTTAAGCTTAATTAGTCAATGAAAAGCCTTAAGTGCTACAGTAACTCATATGTGCTAATGATTGATTAATTAGTATCATTAGATTCGTCTCGTAGTTTCTTGATGGATTCTATAATTTATTTTTTTTATTAGTAGTATCAAAAACCTTCCTTACACCGAAAAAATTTCACGTCACCGACTAAACAGACGCACGCTTCTAAAGAGCCAGCCTGCCATGCCAGCGTCAGGGCCAGCCTTGTGCACCTCGTCGTCCTCGTCCTATATATTCACACGAACACACACAAAGCCTTGGCACCACTGCAAAGCCTGAAATCGGTTGCTTGCTGCGCATTACACACAACCACGCATACACAGGAGCGCAGCGAGCGAGCTGCACCTTGGCAACAGCCATGATCAAGCTGAGGTACTCCAAGAGGCTCTTCAAGAGGAGCTCCTCGTCCAAGCAGCAGCAGCAGGCGGCCGCTTGTGGCGGCGACAATGGGGTCGGTGGCGGCGCTGGGGAGATTGAGTGGGAGGTGAGGCCCGGAGGGATGCTGGTGCAGAAGAGGGACGGGAGGGGCGGCCAGGAGATGGTCACGGTCAGGGTGTCCACCGGCTTCTCCTGGCATGATGTGTCCATTGCAGCCACCTCCACTTTTGGTGAGTACTACACTGCTCCGGCCGGTCTGATGGTTCTTTTTCTCTCTGTTTCTTTTTTGGTCGATTTGAGTGGCTTTATGTTCAGTTGTTCACATACATTTGATTTCGTTTGTGGTTGCTGATAGATTAGCAGAGTATGTTCTTGGAACTTGAGTCGACATAGCTCCTTCTTGGAAGTTTACATCATAATTATTTAGCCTTCCCCTGAATCCTTATTATTATAGGTGAAAAAAGGTAGTAATAGGAAAGATCCAGTTATTTCTCCTCATCAGTGAGTGTATAGTTGTTTGGAAGCCGTTGAATGGAGTTAAGAACGGAAGCAGTGCCCTTGCTCTGAACTGTCAAGTACAGCAGTGTCACTGCATTTGACATTTCCTATGCAGAAGCAGAATGCTTCGATGGAGTATGGGCAGCTCTGCTCCCAAATTTATTACTCTTTTTTAGAAAGGGCTCCCAAATTTACTCTTATGGGTGATGACTGAGCCGGTCTCCGACGGACAACCCAAACCGTGACCCATCCGTATTTTGCGCAGTGCACAGTGTTTTTCGGGAAAAATCATCCTCCAATGGAGTCCCAAACACAGCAGCCATTTTGCGTCCGACGAAACACGGTACGCACGCAGGCAGGTCCCACCACCACGAGCTCGGGGACGACCGGAGCCGGGGCGGAGCTCGGGGACGACCGTCGCCGGGGCGGAGCTCGCCCGCGCCGAGGCCGAGCTCGCCCGCGCCGGGGCCGAGTGCGTTGGGACGGAGCTCGCCGGGAGAGGAGGAAGGGACGGAGCTCGCCGCGGCGGCCTGGAGAAGACGACCATGGGAGGAGGAGACGGAATCTCTTGCCTCTGGCTCCATCGCGCCCGCTCAGGCCTGCGAGAGGAGGAAGGGAAGAGGAGGCGGCGGTCGCGAGAGGAAGAGGACGCTCTGAGAAGGAAGTTTATGGGTTACGGACTCTTTTACTGTGCACAATATAAAACCGGCAATGCATCTCGCTTTTGGGGCTCTTCGTTGAAGTCTGATGGTCACAAAAAAATCAGAGCGAAATCAGCATGCTTTCGATTCCAAAATTCTGAACTCCAAAATCCAAATGTGAAATTCCCACGCTTCTGAGTCGTACTGCGATTTCCAATATTTTTGTACTAGTTGACAACTAGAAAGGTCGGCTGAATACTATAAACCGTGGACTTGTGAACCGACATGTGCTGCATCTTCTTCCTCAGAACTACAGTACATCACAGTATCTGTACTAGCAATGCTGATGCAAAGAGACAAAGTCTTACACCCTAACATGAGCGTACACACTCGCGCGTAACTTTATTCCTGGCTGCGGTCTGTTAGCCTCTCCTGTGATCCGTTTTTTCAGCTTATTTTTTTAATTAAAATATTATTTTTTTCGCAACAAATAAGTAGAACAGTGTTTTGACTTTTTTTTTTATCAAGCGAACGGGCCTGCAATATATACAAATATAATAAAAACTAAAATCATTTATGTCTGCCACCCACACTGCCAGCTCTTGCTACATGCAATCGCCGTTGCAGTGACTGCCAACATGCCCGATGCCTTAATAATCAGCCAAAGTTGCACACATGTTGGAACCTTCATCCATTTTTTTTCTTCTTTTCTATCGTCATCTAAACGATGTGTATACTGATAGCTTGATTTCATTAAAAAGTGTCTCCTTTTTAGTTGTGTCGTGACTAACGAGCTTTGTCTTAAAAAATGCAGGGGAGCTGAAGGTGATGCTGTCCATGATAACAGGACTAGAGCCTCGGGAGCAGAGGCTGCTGTTCAGGGGTAAAGAGAGGGACGACACTGACCACCTCCACATGGTTGGGGTGAGGGACAAGGACAAGGTCCTCCTCCTCGAGGACCCTGCCCTCAAGGACATGAAGCTCCGGGCTCTCTCGGGCCAAGTCGTGCGGAGTCGTGCCAGCCTTTTATCCAAGTGTAATTCGGATCAGCCCGCTGTCGTGCTAACTATTACCACTACTTATTAGTTATAAGATAAGATCGTACTACTATTTAGTCTCGTGAAAAAAAAAAGACGATACAGCGCTGGAGGCTCCCACGTGAGTGGAGTCTGGAGAAGGAAAAAACCGAGGCAAACCTTCTCCCGTAAAATCTACGGAACTATTCAGTCTCTTTTAATTTCTAAAAGTTTTTTTTATATCCGGAATCCGAGGGGTTTGTTCTCTGGACCCCTCTTAGTCCACTCTTAGTGCCACTCCATGGAAGGGCTAAGGGTCCCTGAAGATGAGAGTGAGAGAGCCTTTTAATCATGTAGCTTGTTTCAAGCGTCAGCCATGGTGGTTGTGATGTGATTTGTTGAAGCCTAGTATTGAGATTCTTTCTATGGGTCCCTACTACTACTACTGCTGCTGTGGTCATTTCTCATTCCTACCTACATGCATGGGTCATGGATAGGGATGAGAAAAGATTGTATGTATCTTGTGTTCCTGTTCCCAATGAATGGATCGATGAAACCAAACGTGTGTCCCTTTCCATGATGGAATTTGCTCCCTTTTGTTGATCTTTTGGGGGCTGTGATTGCGATGTGTGCATGGAGAGCGAATCATGGCGATGCTTCATGTTCAAGAAAAGGAACCTAAGATGTGCAAGTGATAGAAAATTTCTAAACCTCTAGGTACAGATCTAGCGGGTATAAACATCTCGTTGGTGTACCTTGATAGCTAGTGCGTCCGCGGTGACCGGAGATGAAGTGCAGTGACAGTGCCTGTCGGGGACCAAAAGTAAGATACCCAAAGAAGAGTTGATATCCATCAATGCTAATTCATCAGAGCGATCAAGAACGCAACTACATTTCCCAGTGGGTCCCGCCTCGTCCAAACTACCAAGGCTGCGGGCTCTGTTTCGTCCGACGTCCGTCGCCCGACATCTGAGGGCTGGCTCCGCCTCGTCCGACCCTCGAGGCCTGACTCCACCTCGCCCGACGTCTGAGGGCTGGTTCCGCCTCGACCGATGTCCGAGGGCAGGCTCCACCTCACGCGACGTCTGGGGACTAGCTCCGCCTCGCTCGACGTCTGTGCGCTGCTCCTTCATAACTACACGCACAGATAAGGCAGGGCACTCAAGTCAACCGTAATACCAAGGACCATACCCTACACACCTGCAGGAAAGTACCGTCAGGATGTGACAAGACGGGCACTTTAAGCCCTTCCATGCATGTTAGAGCCCGAACAGTGTTGTAGGTGTCGACATTTGTCTTACAGTGTTGTGGGCGCCGCCATTTGCCCTCAGGCGCGGATCCTGACGGAAGCTGACGACAACCACTATGGTCCAGGAGGAAACTCGCATCACCTACAGTAACGGACGTGCAGTCTCTGCATTGTCTGCTCCCTGTATGGCCGCGGATCAGCACCCTGGTCCGTCGCGCCTCCCGTCGGGGCGGGATGGGATGTGACAACTTGCTGACCACGCCAGGAAATGACAAGATCAGCGGATGTGCTCCCAGCATGGGGCTATCCCTGGCACCGCCTGCCATGTCAGCGGGGCTCGCACAGAGGAAAAGGAAGTCCCGATATCTTTAAAGGAAATCCTTTGCCTCTGGTTTTTCTTCTTTCTCCCATCTGTAATCCCTGCTCTCCCTTGGCATATGAAAGGGACGGCAGGACACCCCACTAAGGGATCGATTCAACACACCACGCATCACAACACACATAGCTGAGCAGCGATCAAGCTCTCAGCACCCATTCGACCTTTCCATCAGAGACTTGAGACATTTCCCTCTCTTGCCCGTTTGTAATCCCTACTATGAACTTTTTGGTGCTAATAATACGAGCAGCAGCCACGAACTGGACGTAGGGACATTCTGCCCGAACCAGTATAAACCTTATGTCTTTTTAGCACAACATCCATGTAAGACGAGCAATAACACAAATTTACTCGTTGGTGTTTACTCGAAACATCGACAGTTGGCGCGCCAGGTAGGGGACCTTTGCGTGTTCCAACATTAACATTAGGCCACGGATGGCTAGCCATGATATCAGCTGGGTCCTGGGTGCACACATGCGCTTCGGGGACCTAGACTTGATCATCACGGTGGGAGGAGAGTTGGCATTGGCTCACGCCGCCATCCAACATCTCCCCTCCATTGGCCTCGACTACGGGAGGCTTGAGCGCCAGCTCGACGTCGTCCTAGGACCCTAGCCATCCAGGGAGGACCCACGTCGCCTCACCTTCTCTTACGCCAATGACGTGGCGTGGCTCGCCGAAGGGGAACCCCTCTCTTCGGAACACCTCATATGGAGCGCCCCGACAATGCTTCTGTTTGGTCTCCGCAACGCCGCGGGGACCGTTAGCCACCTTGTGGCACAACGCATGATTCCACCTCCCACGAACGATGAATTCGTGGGGGGGTGATCGAATACGTCGCGGAATCTTTCCACTACCTCCTCACAGAGGAGCCAGAGTCACCCATTGGCTCTGACTCTAGCAGGGGGAGCCATCACCCCTCTCGTGAATGCTTCATGACAGGTACCCCCGAGGGACACATTGAAAGCGTCCCCGAGGAGGAGGCTACCCCGGTGAACGACCTCGACGACGAGGCCGAGGGGGAAATAGCGGCCCCACCTCGCATGAGGGTAGAGCAGCTGAAAGCCCAACACCGAGAGATCGAGGAAGCGCGACTCCAGCTTTAGCAGGAATGTGTAGAGCTCGATCGAGAGATCGAGCGCCACGGAGACGGTGGGCGCGCATGCGCCATGGCCCACAATGTGAACCGGAGGATCATCGCTGGCGATTAAGCCCTCCCTCGCTTCACCCGGGCAAGCCAGAACATCGCCACTATGGCGGCCATGCTCCATGGTCTTCCAGAGGCCGCGACGCCCGAGGATTCGTCGGGCTCATCACGAGATTCGCACGCTGCAAGAGCGTGCGGCGACGTAGCACGTAGAGAGCTCGTTGTCTCGGTGACGCGAGCCCGACGCTAGCCAACGCACGCCCTCTGAACACCCCAGTAGGGACTCGTCGGTCCACCAGGTGGTGGCAGCGCACTGTGGTCCCGGTGCATCATCGTCTCAGCCGCAACCGTGACGCACGCAACACCCTCGACACTCGTAGGCATACTCACAATGACCCGGGAGAGGGAGCTCACCACGGCTATCACCCTTGCTGTGGCGGATGCTACGACAGCGGCGAGGACCAAAGCTCGAGCCTCGGCCTACTGAGGCCTTAGGCCTTCGGCCGACACATCCTCAACGTTGCCTTCCCACCAAGGTATCGGCCACCAACCAACATCCCAAAGTACTCTGGGGAGATGAACCCTGGACTATGGCTTGAGGATTATCGGCTTGCCTGCCAAGCCGGTGGCGTGGATAATGATGATTTCATTATCTGCAACCTTCTGCTGTTCTTGGCCGATTCGGCACGAACATGGTTGGAACACCAGCCACCCAACAGAATCCAGAGCTAGGCGGACCTGAAGGAGATCTTCGTGGGGAACTTCTAGGGCATATATAAGCACCCTGGGAACCCATGGGACCTCAAAAACTGCCGACAGAAGGCCAGTGAGACCCTCTGTGGGTACATCCGGCGTTTCTCCCATTAGTGCAATGAGCTACCTAACGTCGCCGACGCCGACGTTATAGGGGCTTTCCTATCCGGGACCACCTACGAGTCTCTGGTTCACAAGCTGGGACGCAAGGGTCCGCGAACCACCAAGGAACTCCTTGACATCGCCACCAGCCACGCCTCGAGCGAAGAAACGGTTGGAGCGATCTTTGATCGCCTCAATGGCAAGGCGAGGCGGGACATGGATGCTGCCGAAGGCACCTCCAACCATCCCGCCAAAAAGAAGAACAAGAAGCAGCGGCGCGAGGGCTCTCTCATGGACGCCGCTGACCACAGGGGTGGTCGGAAGCCCACGGAGGGCACTCCGAACCACTTCAAAAAACTACTCGAGGGGCCATGCCCAAACTATGCCTTCCCCGTCAAGCATCTGTACAAGGACTACGCCCTCATGAAGCGGTTCTTGTCTGGGGCTCCAACAAAGGGGAGCATGGGAAGGACTCTGACCCCACCATGGACGACGCTGAGGGGAAGGACGATGGCTTTCCAACACCGGATGGCTGCTTCATGATCTTCGGAGGATCGAAGGCCTATGACTCTAAGCGTCGCCAGAAGATCACGCACCACGAGTTCTATGCGACCGAACCGGCCACGTCTGCCTTCCTCTAGTGGTCAGAGTCCGCTATAACCTTCGATCGGACCAACCACCCGAAAAGCGTCCCACAGCCAGGGAGATACCGCTCGTGGTTGACCCAATTGTCGGCACAAAGCGGCTCACCAAAGTACCGATGGATGGAGGCAGCGGCCTCAACATCATGTACACCGAGACGCTCGATGCTATGGGCGTTGACCGAGCGCGCATTTGGCCAACCGGAGCGCCTTTCCATGGCATCGTGCCTGGAAAGTAGGCGATGCCTCTTGGGCAGATCGATTTGCCTGTCACCTTTGGGGGGTCCGTCCAACTAAGGATGGAGACCCTCACCTTTGAAGTGGTTGGATTTCACGGAACTTACCATGCCATCCTAGGACGACCATTTTACGCGAAGTTCATGGCCGTCCTCAACTACACCTACCTCAAGCTAAAGATGCCAGGCCCCAACAGGGTCATCACTATCGGCACCTCCTTCCAGCGCGCCTATGAGTGCGAGGTCGAGTGCTGCGATCACGCCGCGGCAATCATCACCTCCGGAGAGCTCGCGGACATCAGAAAAGAGGTCACTGAAGAAGCACCCGACCCCAAAAGGTCGACCGGGTCCTTCGAGCCAGCAAAAGGCTCTAAGGAGGTCCTCATAGACCCCGGGAGCACTGAGGGAAAAATGGTGAGCATTGCTACCACGCTTTCCTCTTAATAGGAAAGCATGCTCGTCGGCTTCCTCCGCGCCAACAGAGACATCTTCGCGTGGAAACCCTCAGACATGCCGGGCATCCCAAAGGAAGTCACCGAGCACGCCTTGAAGATCCACCTAGGCTCCAAGCTGGTGAAACAACGCCTGCGTCGCTTCGACGAAGGGAAACGTAGGACCATCGGCGAGGAGATCATAAAACTTTTGGCGGCCGGATTCATCAAGGAAGTGTACCACCCAGAGTAGTTAGCCAATCTTGTTCTTGTCACAGTTCACCTAAATGGCCATTTAGCCCATTTACACACCGTTTAAATGCTACACGATGGTACACCGTTTCCGTTTAATTGGTTGTTTTGATCGTTTAAATGGCTGTTTTCCCGTTTAAACACCCGTTTTGCCCAAATAATGGGCTAAACGGTAGGTGACCGACTGTTTACCGTTTAGCATTTAGGATAACACTGGTACTTCTTATATGAAAGAAGAGCAGGAAATAGAGGATGTGTGTTGACTATATGGGTCTCAACAAAGCATGCCCAAAGGATCCATTTCCTTTGCAGCGCATAGACCAGATAGTTGACCCTACCTCAGGGTGCGAAACCCTCTGCTTCCTTGATGCGTACTCCGGGTACCATCAGATCATGATGAAAGAGTCCAACCAGCTCGCGACATCTTTCATCACCCCCTTCGGATCATTCTGCTACGTCACAATAACGTTTAGTCTGAAGAATGCTAGGGCTACATACCAGAGTTGTATGCTCAAGTGTTTCGGGGACCTCATCGGGCGAACCGTTGAGGCCTACGTTGATGACATCGTGGTCAAGTCCAAACGGGCTGACCACCTCGTAGCCGATCTTGAGTAGACCTTTGTAAAACTCCGAGCAAACGGCTTCAAACTCAATCCTGAGAAGTGCGTTTCGGGGTCCCGAGGGGCATGTTGCTTGGTTTCATCGTCTCCGAGAGTGGCATCGAAGCCAACCCAGAGAAAATCTCAACCATCACTAGGATGGGCCCAATTCAGAACATAAAAGGAGTACAACACATTAGAGGGTGCCTTGCCGCGCTCAGCCGCTTCATCTCATGCCTCGGCGAATGAGGTCTCCCCCTTTATCGACTTTTGAAGAAGGCCGACCACTTCGAATGGACGACTGAGGCCCAGGAGGCACTTGACGTGGTCAAGCTGCTTTTGACGAAGGCCCCGATCCTAGTTCCTCCTATTGATGGAGAACCCCTCCTACTCTACATTGTGGCCACCACGCAAGTGATCAGCGCCGCCCTAGTAGTGGAGCGGGAAGAAGAGGGGGATGCCCTCAAAGTACAATGCCCTGTGTACTTCATCAGCGAGGTCCTATCTAACTCAAAGACATGCTACCCCCAAATCTAGAAGCTTCTGTACGCTGTCCTTATCACCAAGAGGAAGTTACGCCACTACTTAGAGTCACATCCGGTGGCGGTCATGACGTCCTTCCCCCACGGCGAGGTCATCCAAAACCAGGATGCCACGGGAAGAACCGCGAAATGGGCGCTCGAGCTGATGGGTTAGTGCATTGCGTATGCCTCCTGGACGGCCATCAAGTCTCAGGTGTTGGCTGATTTCATCATGGAATGAACCGAGGTCCAAATGCCACCAGCGATCATTGACCAAGAGTATTGGACGATGTACTTCAATGGATCGCTGATGAAGAAGGGCGCCGATGCAGGGCTGGTCTTCGTGTCACCCCTCGGGGTACGCATGAGGTACATGGTCTGTCTCCATTTCCCCCCAACAACATAGCCGAATACGAGGCGCTCATCAATGGCCTAGGCATTGCCGTCGAATTGGTCATCCGACGCCTTGACGTTCGAGGAGATTCCCAGCTGGTCGTTGACCAAGTCATGAAGGAGTCAAGCTGCCACGATGTCAAGATGTCAGCATATTGCCGAGAAGTCAACCGGTTGGAGGACAAGTTCGATGGCCTCGAGCTCAATCACATCCCGGGGCGCCTCAACGAGGCGGGCAATGCGCTTACGAAAGCAGCATCCAGCCAAGAGCCGGTGCCAACGGGCGTCTTTGCCAGCGACCAGCACAAGCCCTCAGTTCACCACGAGGGGTTAGAACAAGGCAGAAATGGTCCATCCAATCTAGGCCCGGGGGCTGACCAACCGTCGGCTACGTCTGGCCCTGAAGTCATGGAGCTCGAAGAGGACCCAGCGACAAAGAATGACCCTCTGGTCGACTGGAGGATGCTCTACCTCGACAACCTCCTCGGTGACACGCTACCAACGGACAAAATGGAGGCTCGACGGCTTGCACGTCGCGCCAAGTCCTTTGTTCTTATGGAGGGCGAACTCTACAAGCGAAGCTACACCAGGATCCTACAGCGCTGCATCCCCATCGAACAAGGGAAGCATTTGCTAAGCGATATCCATGGTGGGATCTGCGGTCACCATGCTGCGCCTAGAACCCTAGTCGGAAACAAGTTCTGACTGGGCTTCTACTGGCCCACCGCTGTAGCCAACGCCGATCAAACCGTGCGCACCTACGAAGGGTGTCAGTACTACGCTCGGCCGATTCACCTACCGGCCCAAGCACTCCAAATGATCCCTATCACGTGGCCATTCATGGTCTGGGGGCTTGATCTGGTTGGACCTCTCAAGAGGGCATCCAAAGGCTAGACCCACTTGCTTGTCACCATAGACAAGGTCACAAAGTGGATAGAAGCTCGGCCGATCTCAGCGATCAAATTCGAGCAAGCCGTGCTATTCTTCCTCGACATCGTCCATTGCTTTGGAGTCCCAAACTCTATCATCACGGACAACGGCACATAGTTCATCAGAAAGAAGTTCCTTTGATTCTATGATGAATACCACATCCGAGTTGATTGGGCCGCCGTCGCGCACCCCTAAACGAACGAGAAGGTCAAGCGCACAAACGGCATGGTCCTATAAGGCCTCAAACCCAGGATCTTCAACCGGTTGAACAATTTTGGTGCACGCTGGGTCATTGAGCTTCCTTCAGTACTCTAGAGCCTGAGGACAACCCCCAGTCAAGCCACCGGCTATACGCCCTTCTTCATGGTCTATGGTTCCAAAGCCGTCCTCTCAACCGACCTCGACTATGAAGCGCCAAGGATCAGGGCATACGATGAACAGGGAGCCGAGGCATCCCACAAGGACGCCATGGACCAGTTGGACGAAGCCCGTGATGTTGCCCTCCTCCGCTCGGCCAAGTACCAGCAGACGTTACGATGATACCACAGCCATCGAGTGAGGGGTCTGGCCTTCAATGTCGGAGACCTGGTTCTTCGTCTTGTCCAGAGCAACAAGGACCGCCACAAGCTCTCTCCACCATGGGAGGGATCATACGTTGTCGCAGAGGTGCTCCGGCCAGGCGCCTACAAGATGAAGACCATCGACGGCGAGGTCTTCACCAATTCCTAGAACATCGAGCAACTACGTCGCTTTTACCCTTTAACAAACATACATTTTCTCTTATCAGTTTTGTTATCCAACTCCCTGATTTTTTCAGTGACATCCGACCCCAGCAACGGCGAGGGGTCGGATGTCACTCAGGGGCTGATATGAGCGTATCTATCCGGCAAACATTTTCTGTGCCTGCCCCCGTTTTTACGTTAGGACCTAGGAGCTAGGTTTACGGGAACAAGCTCTGAGTATAACTGGTCGGACTGCGGGATACCTACGCCCCAGCGACTACGGCGCCTTTGCTCACCAGCGTAATCAGAATTGGCTCGCCCGCACTCTGAGCTTTTATGACCTTAACAAACGAAAAGGGTCAGAATGCACTAACTCTTTAAGCAAAAAGGGGAGAAGAGATGAGAGACCGTTTGCTCGACCAAAATTCAAGAGCTTATCCATTTATCATAAGTTTTCTCCGATTGGCCTATCTATCTAACTAAATTCTTGCGCAGGATGTCCTCATTCTCTATTTTCCATAGGAAAAACTTATCTCAATAGGTAACACGAGTCGATCGGACGGCTTGGCCACTAACGAGAAGCGGGTAAGGAGCAGACAGGATCACGCCCATACCCAATCCGAACCCATCACTATTACCATCAAGGTAAAACCGGTGCCCAGGTCGATTGAACGGCTCCAAACCACCGCTGAAAGACAAGCACTTTTACTTACTTACTTTACGCATTAATTTCGATATCGAGCCTCCGACCCCGGCAATGGCAGGGGGTCGGACATCGCTTGGGGGCTGATGGGAGTGTCTATTCGTTAGACATTCTCTTTGCCCGACCCCTCCTTACATTTAAAAACTAGAGGCACGGTGTGCGGGCGCAAAACTTTGAGTAAGCCTGGTCGGACCGCGACGACCCTACGCCCCAGCGGCTGCGGCATTTTTTGTCCACCAACGCGATCATAGTCTTTGCCTCCACGCTCCAAACCTTAACCTCCACCTTCTTGGAAAGGGTTTGGAGGGACCTACCTACGGAATCTCCATCGAGGAGAGGCTATCAGATTGTCCAAGTCGATCGAACGGCTCGGGCCGCTGCCGAGACACAGATACGGAAGAATAGGAGGCTAGTGTAGGTTACATCGGCCCCGCCATGAACATCGCACCCGAACCCCGCACAGACACATCTGGTAAGAACTCCTAGAATCCATCACTCATGCCATCGAGGTAACATTACCGACCCCCGCTATTTTTTATATGATCATTCATTCAATGATTCATACATTCATCTCATGCATCCAAGCATTGCATATGCAATTGCTACATCACAACGCTTCGCATCGCATCATGAAGCGGTAGTCGTCTCATTCGATATGAGCGGCAAACCGACCGAGGTTCGAAGGCCGGCCTACGAAGGGCTCGAGGCCGCCTCATGTCAAACGGAGCCAGGGGAGGAAAACCGAGATGAGCCCTGGCGGCCTTGCCCGACCCCGCTCAAAAGTGGAAAGGGACCTCTCAACCTTTCTCATTTGATTCTAACGTCGAGCCAAGCCCACAGAATCTCCATCAAGGAGAGGCCAATGGGCCACCCGACCCTATCGAAAGGCTCAGGCATCTGCTGGGTGGCGGGTTAAGAAGTAGTGGAATGCCATATGAGGGCTCTACCGACCTCGTCAGCAGATGACGGACCCAGATCCCACTCGAACATGCCCGTTAGCGAGCTCACCGAGCATGACACTCGAGTCATCAAGGCAAGTGTCGTTAGCTCAGCCCCTCCAATCACAGAAACCGAGGACGGGGTGACGCATAAAACACGACCGACCCCTATCGAACCCCACGGGGCTTGAGGGCTCGAGCCACCCGATCATAGATTGAGAGACCAAGGTTCGAAGGCTGGTTCGTGAAGGGCCCGAGGCCGCCTCGCGTCGAACAAAAGCCAGGAGGGAAAACACAGATGAGCCCCAGCAGCCTTTGCCCGTTCCGCCTAGAAGCGAACAAGGTCATCTCAACCTTCTTGTTTAATCCAAACCTTCAGCCGAGCCCATAGAATCCCCATTGAGGGGGAATCTATTGGAAGGCGGGTTAAGGAGCAACGGAATGCCACACGAGGGCTTTGTCGACCCCGTCACAAGCGACGGAACCGGATTCTGCTCGAACATGCCCGTTAGCGAGCTCATCGAGCACATCACTCGAGCCATCGAGGCAAGTGACGTTAACTCAACCCCTCCAGTTGCGAAAACTGTGGATGGGGCGACAGTCACAAAAAAGAGCCGACCCTCGACTAAATCCCTGCTACGCGTGGGGGCTCGGGGAAGGTCGGACTTACAAGGAGACCGAACGCACGGTCGTAGAACAATAGCTAAGATCCTAGGGAGGGGATATGTACGAATACAAGAGTTGCCTTCTCCTACTAAGTTTTGCTATCCTCTCCTCGATTTTTAGTGAAATCCGACCCCAGCAACGGCAAAGGGTCAGATCTCACTCGGGGGCTGATAAAGGTATAAGTACACCTTTTCTGAAAACAATCCCCACGTTAGACCTCTTCTTCACGCTATGCATAGTGGCAAGGTTTATGGAAATGAATAATCGATCATGTCTGGTTGGATTGCAAAAAACCTACGCCTCGGCGGCTATAGTGCCTTTGCTCACCAGCGTGATCAAAGTTCTCCTCTTACACCTCAGGCCCTACTGTCTTAACAAACGGAAGGGTCAGAATACATGAGCCTTCTCTTTTCGCATACAAAAAGGGAAGGAAAAAAATTCAATCAAACAAAACAAAATGACGAAATTGTTTTTATGATGCATAAGGATCGACACTTGTTCACAGATTATAATAAGTTTTCATCCGATCTATTTGACTAACTAGCCCCTCAGAGGGGGAGAACTATGTCTTCAACTCTGTCTGTCAGGTCCCGCGCAAGAGGAGCCACCACCGTCTCTATCTCGTCTAGCTTGGAGGCTTCGTAGCCCGGTGCAAAACCAAGGCTCATCGTCTCTATGTCGATGTTGTCCGTGTAATGCGAACGAGCAATCACAAAAGCTTGGGTGATCCCAGCGTGAAGAGCTTCCCTTTCGAGCTAGCGCACCCACGCCGTGATACCTATGGCACGGGCCGCAAGCGAGCTGGTCCCCTTCGATCGCGCCACCTCTAGGTCCTCGCAGACCACTCCGAGGGCAGCTCGTAGGAGATCGTGCTCGTCGCTCTCCGCCTGAAGGCTCCTGTATGCCTCGGCGAGCTCCATGGCCAGCCCAGCAGAAGCGCTCTTGGCCTGCAGCCTTCGGGTCATAGCGGTTCCGAGCTTGTCCTAGAGGGAGCCGATCCTCTGCTACGCCTCGTCGCGCTCCTCACGGGCCATGCCACGCTCTGAGTAGAGCCTCCCCGCGGTCTGGAGCAGCTCATCATGCTCCTTGCATAGCCGAGCAACCGCCTTGGCATCCTGACTCACCCTCCGCTCTAGGGCCGCGAGCTTCTCCTCGGCTACTAACTTTAGGTCCCGCTCCTTCTGAGCCTCGCCCAGGAGGTCGAAGATCCACTGGTGGGCCACATCGTCCCTCTAAAGTAGCTCATCCCACTCCCTCCTGACTCTGGCGACCTCATCTTCATCTTGCCACGCCCTCGCTGATAGGGCCTCGAAGGCCTTCTCGGTCTCCTCCTCATGCCGACGGGCCTCGACCTCTCGTAGTCAAAGATTCTCTACCTCCTCGACAAGGGAAGTCAGGTCGGCCACCCTCTATTGGACGGCAACTAGCTGGGCGGTCACATCCCCACGCAGTCGGGCCTCTTCGACGAGGTGGTCCCAGCTCTCCTTCTGCTTGCGAAGGAACCGGGTTTTCTCCCAGCTACGAGCGATAAGGGACTGAAAAAAATGATGGTTAGAACACAAAAATACACGAAAAAAGAAGAGGGAAAAAGGCAAGATTAAGTGAATACCCGACCGGTGGGAACGACGACGTCGCACAGGGCACCCCTAGCCTGGTTTAGAGCTTCTAGCATGACCAAAATCCCCTTGTAGGCACTCTCCCACTGCATACTCTCAACAGCGTCGTCGAGGGAGAAGAGTGTCGACGTCGGGTCTCGTGGATCTATCCACTAGAGTAGAGGCTCGCCCCGCGCGGACGAGTGGCTACCTCTCGACGTCAGGGCCAGGGCGACTCCCCGCTGGTCCTCTCTACCACCGCCACAACACCTGGGGACCCCTCGACCGTGTCCCCCTTCGTCCGGCCCATGTCGAGCGCCGTCATTTGGGCCGTCGAAGGTGCGGGTTGCACCGCTGCCTCGGTCGCCGCCTCGGTCGCCGCCATGGAGGCGTCCGGCTGTGGCCCGCCTATCATGGCCGCCACCACCTCCACCTACATCGAAGGGGCCTTGTCCGCCTGCATCGTGCCCACCACGGTCGGCGCCACGAGCACCATCGGAAGCTCCGACCGACCCCTCATCGATAGCGGCACCGCCTCCATCGCCAGTTCTTTAGCGACCTCCGAGGGTGCCCTTCGAGCCCCCGTGTCCGCCTGTCCCGCCGAGGGCACGGGCATCACCACGGGCAGCGCCTGATCGGTAGACAAGGCAGTAACGCCGACATCGCTCCCGCCCAAAACGGGTGCGACGTTGATCGACGGTCGCCGCCTCGCCTAGAGGATGACGCTCTTCTTGGGCGCCAACGCCAAAAAGTTGCCCCGTCTCAAAACGCTGCAAGAGATAAAAGACATAAGTCACGCTGAAAACAGAGAAAAAATAGAGAAAACAGAGGAGCCAATGACTTACATCGGCGCTGTTGGGTGGAGGATACGTTTGGGGGACGAACCCCTAGGTCCTTGCTCCACCTTGTCTGGGTAGGGCCATTTTGAGCCCGCCCCCTGCTCCCGGGTAGAGGGGCACGACGGCGGAGCCACCCCCCTCCATCGGCACCTCAGGCGCGGTGGCAGATCCGCCCGCCCCGGTTGGCTCTTGGGGCACGATAGCGAAGCCACCCCCCTCCACCGGCACCTCGGGTGTGGCGGAAGATCCGCCCGCCCCTGCTGGTTTTGAGGACAGGCTGACGGTCCAACCCACCTCCTTTGGCCTGACGGACATGCCTCCCCCTGCATGAAACGGGAAGGGTCCCTGTCAAGGACGAGCGGGTACCTGTCAGCGTATCCTCGCTCTGCAGGTCATCCCACTCGGTGTCGGCAACTACCTCATCGTCTTCGTCATCGTCATCATCATCACTATCCGTGTCCTCCCCTCGCTCTCGTGCCCACAGCTTCTGTTGCTTCTTTCTCCTCTCGTCCTCCTTCGCCTTTCTCTACCGCTCGGCCATGGCACGGTTGGCCGCCGTCATGGACGGGTCCTTCGGCAGCGGAGACGGGTGATCCATGAGGATGAGTTTCCCCGGCTGGTCCCCCTATCTTAATATCAGCATCAAGGGGTCGGGAGTTCAGTCAAAAAGGAGGCATGAGGAAAGAAAACTTACGAAGACGATGTACCCCGGCTCCGGCCGCATCGGAGGGTGCCCCGACACCGAATACACGAACTCGAGGAGAGCACCGGCGTCCTCCTATGGAGGCTCCATCACCTCCTTGATGCCCTACGCTACTTCAGAGGGGGAGAGCGCTCCCTCGGTGAGCGCCGTCCCATCGAATGATGCCTTAGGGGCCATCGCATATAGGGGAAGCGCGCGCCTCATCAACGGCGCCACCATCCTCATGTGGTAGGCATCTATGATCCCCGATCCATTCATGCCCTTCTTCTTTAGGATTCGGATGGCGGTGAGATGGTCTCGGATCCTCTTCTTGTCTTTCTCCAGGACTCCCCACTTCCCCCACGAGTCCGGGACCTCTTCGATGAGGCGCCCGGTAAACTCTAGCAAGGGGGCGGCTACGTCGTTCTTGATGTAGAACCAATGTGAATGCCACCCCTTGTTGGAGGTCGACAGATGCATCGACGTGTACTCGCTGACCCGGTTGTAGCGAAGCTGGATGCTGGTGCATCCCATCGACGTGTTCAGCTCCTGTTTCTTCTCTCGCTTCTTCAGGAGGGTGACGGCAAAGAAGTACCGCCATAGATAAAAGTGGGGACTAATTCCCAGGAATCTCTCACATAGGGCGACGAACGCCACAATGTGCTGGATTGCATTGGGGTTAAGGTGTTGTAGCTCTACCTTGTAGTAGTACAGCAGCCCCTGAATGAACTTATGGGTAGGGGTGGTGAATCCCCGCTCGTGGAAGTGAGCGAAGGATAGGACGTAGCCATCGGGCGACGACGGCACGTCCTTCTCGCTGGGCAGCCGCCACTCCTCGGCGGCGCTCCACGCGTAGAGAAGACCGCGGCGGACAAGGCCTTCCATGCACTGGAGGGTGATGTCAGAGCGGCACCACGGCTCCATTGGAAGATGGGGGTGGGAGGATTCAAACTCGACGGCGGCAAAGACGTGGATGCGGGGGGCTTAGGTGATTGGCGGTGGAGGTTACAGATGCGAAGGCAAGAAGGCAAAGTATGAAACCCTAGGGACAAACCCTTTGGTTTTATAGGGCTGATGGATGCAAGGAAACCAACCGTCCGCCTGGATCTCTGCGCCTGCCACGATCTGTCGCAACGTCACGCCGCAGGATATGCGCATGAAATCTCTATCCTTTCCTGCGGGAAAATGGTTGGACGTTTTGCCTCCTCGGGTGGACCGGGACTCATTACGAGTGAAAGGAATATAGATCAAAAGCGCATCTATGACACGTCTGGGCCTAGGAGTCTGACGGTTGGCCCGTCAATGGGTCCAACAGCCGCTCTAAACAGCCCTACAAAGGGTGGAAAGAGCCGGGCCCCACAAACGGCCAGCACCCAGGCGCACGAGCGCCACGGGCATATCGACCTACGATTGAGTCTCAGTAAAGCTTACCCTGGCTGAATCCCCGCAAACAGGATGCTGGGACCCGAATCGAACTATCCAGCTAAACAACCATCAAAACTCATGACCACACCCGTGAAGGGTCCGACCTCGACAAAAGAGGAATCACGATCCCCAGGGCACGCTGTGGGCGACAAGAGAAAGCCAAGGCCCATAGAGTCATCCCTTTCGAAAAAACCTCCTAAGGAGTATTCTACTCCTCTGTAGGCTCGGGGGCTACACCCACCGGGTGCGCTCGCACGCACCCACTGGCAAGTCGAAAAAACCTCCGAAAGAGTATTCTACTCCTCCGTAGGCTCGGGGGCTACACCCACCGGGTGCGCTCGCGTGCACCCGCTGACAAGTCGAAACATCCCCCAGACGCTTCTACTCAAATCGCATGGGAGCTCGGGGGCTACTATCGAGGACCAAAAGTAGGGTACCAAAGAAGAGGAGTTGATACCCATCAACGCTAATTTATCAGAGCGATCAAGAACGCAACTACATTTCCTAGTGGGTCCCTCCTCGGCCAAACCACCAAGGATGCGGGCTCTGTTTCGTCCGACGTCTGAGGGCCCCCGAGGGCTGGCTCCATCTCACCTGATGTCTGAGGGCTGGGTTCGCCTCGACCGACGTCCGAGGGCAGGCTCTACCTCGCCCGATGTCTGGGGACTGGCTCCCCCTCGCCCGATGTCTGTGCGCTGCTCCTTCATAACTACGCGCGCAGATAAGGCAGGGCACTCAAGTCAACCGCAATACCGAGAACCATACCCTGCATGCCTGCAGAAAAGTACCATCAGGATGTGACAAGACGGGCACTTTAAGCCCTTCCAGGTATGTCAGAGCCCAAACAGTGTTGTAGGCGCCGACATTTGTCTTACAGTGTTGTGGGCGCCGCCATTTGCCCTCGGGCGCGGATCCTGATGGAAGCTGACGACAACCACTACGGTCCAGGAGAAAACTCGCATCACCTACAGTAACGGACGTGCGGTCTCTGCACTGTCTACTCCCTGTATGGCCGCGGATCAGCACCCTGATCCGCCGCGCCGCCCGCCGGGGCGGGATATGACATGACAACTTGCTGACCACGCCAGGAAATGACAGGATCAGCGGACGTGCTCCCAGCGTGGGGCTATCCCTGGCATTGTCTGCCATGTCAGCGGGGCTCGCACAGAGGAAAAGTAAGATCCAATATCTTTGAATGACCTCTTTTGCCTCTAGTTTTCTTCTTCCTCCCATCGGTAATCCCTGCTCTCCCTTGGCCTATAAAAGGGACGGCGGGACACCCCACTAAGGGATCGATTCAACACACCATGCATCACAACACACATAGCTGAGCAGCGACCAAGCTCTCGGCACCTATTCAATCTTTCCATCAGAGACTTGGGACATTTCTCTCTCTCGCCCATTTGTAACCCCTACTATGAACTTTTTTGTGCTAATAACACGAGCAGCAGCCACGAACTGGACGTAGGGACATTTTGCCCGAACCAGTATAAACCTTGTGTCTTTTTAGCACATCATCCGAGTCAGACACGCAATAACACAAATTTACTCGTTATGGTTTACTCGAAACATCGAAGTGCCCGACGACGAGGCGAGGTGCAGCGTCCCGGTGGTGGCAATGCGGAGGCGATGGTGAAGCTGCGGTACTCCAAGAGGCTCTTCAAGAGGAGCTTCTCGTCCAAGCATCAGCAGCAGGCGGCCGCTTGTGGCGGCGACAATGGGGTCGGTGGCGGTGCTGGGGAGATTGAGTGGGAGGTGAGGCCCGGAGGGATGCTGGTGCAGAAGAGGGGGCGGCCAGGAGATGGTCACGGTCAGGGTGTCCACCGGCTTCTCCAGGCATGATGTGTCCATTGCAGCCACCTCCACTTTTGGTGAGTACTACACTGCTCCGGCCAGTCTGATGGTTCTTATTCTCTCTGTTTCTTTTTTTGGTCAATTTGAGTGGCTTTATGTTCACAGCCTGTTCGGCGGGGGCTGAAACGATCGTATATGATTGTGGATTATTACTGCTGGCTAGTTTAATATAACAGAAAAATATTATTCTGGCTAAAAATTTACGATCGTTCACGACCAAGCGAACATGCATCATAATTATTTAGCTTTTCCCTGAATCCTTATTATTATAGGTGAAAAAAGGTAGTAATAGGAAACATCCAGTTATTTCTCCTCATCAGTGAGTGTATAGTTGTTTGGTAGCCGTTGAATGGAGTTAAGAGCTTGTTTGGTTTGCAAAATTTTTGGCGAAATAGCACTGTAGTACTTTCGTTGTTATTTGGCAATTAGTGTCCAATCATAGTCTAATTATGCTTAAAAGATTCGTCTCGTGAATTTCGTCTAAATTGTGTAATTAGGTTTATTTTTTATTTATATTTAATGCTTCATGCATGCATCTAAAGATTCGATGTGATGGAGAATCTTGAAAAATTTAGCATTTTGGGAGGAAACTACCTAAGAACGGAAGCAGTGCCCTTGCTCTGAACTGTCAAGTACAGCAGTGTCACTGCATTTGACATTTCCTATGCAGAAGCAGAATGCTTCGATGGAGTATGGGCAGCTCTGCTCCCAAATTTATTACTCTTTTTTAGAAAGGGATCCCAAATTTACTCTTATGGGTGATGACTGATGGTCACAAAAAATCGGAGCGAAACCAGCATGCTTTCGATTCCAAAATTCTGAACTCCAAAATCCAAATGTGAAATTCCCACGCTTCTGAGTCGTACTGCGATTTCCAATATTTTTGTACTAGTTGACAACTAGAAAGGTCGGCTGAATACTATAAACTGTGGACTTGTGAACCGACATGCGCTGCATCTTCTTCCTCAGAACTACAGTACATCACAGTATCTGTACTAGCAATGCTGACGCAAAGAGACTTCAAGAGGGTGTTTAGTTGGTGAGCTAAAAATTTTAGGTGTCACGTCGGATATGTCGGAAGGATGTCGGGAGGGATTTTTGGATACTAATAAAAAAAACAAATTACAGAACTCATCAGAAAACTGCGAGACGAATCTAATGATACTAAGTAACCGGTCATTAGCACATGTGGGTTACTGTAGCACTTAAGGCTTTTCATGGACTAATTAGGCTTAAAAGATTCGTCTCGCGATTTCCAACCAAGCTGTGCAATTAGTTTTTTTTTGTCTACATTTAATGCTCTATGCATATAGAGTAAGATTCGATGTGACATTTTAAAGTGAAAAAATTTAGGAACTAAACATGGCCTTACACCCTAACATGGGCGTACACAATCGCGCGTAACTTTATTCATGGCTGCGATATATATAAATATAATAAATATAAAAATCATTTATGTTTGCCACCCACACTGCCAGCTCTTGCTACATGCAATCGCAGTTGCAGTGACTGCCAACATGCCCGATGCCTTATAATCAGCCAAAGTTGCACACATGTTGGAACCTTCATCCATTTTTTTTTCTTTTCCATCGTCATCTAAACGATGTGTATACTGATAGCTTGATTTCATTTAAAAGTGTCTCCTTTTTAGTTGTGTCGTGACTAACGAGCTTTGTCTCTAAAAAATGCAGGGGAGCTGAAGGTGATGCTGTCCATGATAACAGGACTAGAGCCTCGGGAGTAGAGGCTGCTGTTCAGGGGTAAAGAGAGGGATGACACTGACCACCTCCACATGGTTGGGGTGAGGGACAAGGACAAGGTCCTCCTCCTCGAGGACCCTGCCCTCAAGGACATGAAGCTCCGGGCTCTCTCGGCCAAGTCGTGCGGAGCTCGCGCTAGCTTTTTATCCAAGTGTAACTCGGATGAGCCCGCTGTCGTGCTAACTATTACCACTACTTATTAGTTATAAGATAAGATCGTACTACTATTTAGTCTCTGAAAAAAAAATAGACCTAGTGCTGGAGGCTCCCACACGAGTGGGGTCTGGAAAAAGAAAAAACCGAGGCAAACCTTTCCCCACAAAATCTGCGGAACTATTTAGTCTCATGAAGGTACTTTTAATTTCTGAAAGTTTTTTTTATATCCGGAATCCGAGGGGTTTGTTCTCTAAACCCCTCTTAGTACACTCTTAGTGCCACACCATGGAAGGGCTAAGGGTCCCTGAAGATGAGAGTGAGAGAGCCTTTTAATCATGTAGCTTGTTTCAAGCGTCAGCCATGGTGGTTGTGATGTGATTTGTTGAAGCCTAGTATTGAGATTCTTTTTATGGTCCCTACTACTACTACTGTGGTCATTTCTCATTCCTACCTACATGCATGGGTCATGGACAGGGATGAGAAAAGATTGTATGTATCTTGTGTTCCTGTTCCCAATGAATGGATCGATGAAACCAAACGTGTGTCCCTTTCCATGATGGAATTTGCTCCCTTTTGTTGATCTTTTGGGGGCTGTGATTGCGATGTGTGCATGGAGAGCGAATCATGGCGATGCTTCAGGTTCAAGAAAAGGAACCTAAGACGTGCAAGATCTTAGCGATAAGGGTGGACAATACAATGTGCCCCGTTCGTTTTGTTCGTGACTCTGCCATTGATGTGCTTGAGATTTGCGGATCAACAAGTCCTTTGGACTGCAGCGAAGGTGAGCCCAGAGTACAGATTGGTAACTGATCTGTTCCCCATTCGCAGACAGCAGCAACTTTCACCCGCATGCTTGTCAGCATCAATGCATAGTGCTAGTAGAAAAGAAGAGTGCTTGTTGGCTTCAGAACGAAGGGATTAGTACAAAGCTCGCAGCAGATGGTGCTATTAGCCATTCCATCCGTAGTCAAATCTGTGCCACAACTGAGCCGAGGAATGAATAGTGCTTGTGTGCTGTACTATTTTAGCAGTACTTTTCAGCCAACGAACAGGGTTTTCCTCTCATAACAAATTAGTATAAGCATCAATGTAAGACAAATTTCAGTGGAACAAACAGGGCCGATCAGATCAAGAGAGGGGCCGAATTCGTGATTGTTAGGTACTCCATTTCATCCGCGAAGAAGCTATCGCGGGATGCTTTGGGGGCTACCGCTAGCATCGTCGAATACATACAGTCAAAAGTTCATCAGTAGCAGTAGCGTACAGTGCAGTCGACCTGCTCCTGAGTCCTGACGCTTCAGGTTCAAGAAAAGGAGCTTTATCACGGGAAAATGGAGTTCATTCTGCTGTGCCCCGCGCCTTTCTGTTACTGTGCAGCAGATGTGCTAGGCTAGGGTCGCTGGTTGTTGAGATTTCAGATCAGGAGCTCTCTGGACTGCAGCGAGCCAAAGAGTACAAATCAGTCGCCGGTTTGTTTCCCATTCGCGGACAGCGGCAACCTGCAGCCGCTTGCTTTGCTTCTTTCGTCCTTTGAATTAGGCCTCGTTTAGATGCTGAAAAAATTTCAACCCGATAAATAGTACCACTTTCGTCTTATTTGACAAATATTGTCCAATCGTGGACCAACTAGGCTCAAAAGATTCATCTCGTGATTTCCAACTAAACTGTGTAATTAGTTATTTTTTTTACCTACATTTAATACTCCATGCAAGCGGCTAAAAATTGATGTGATGGAGAGAGAGTGAAAAAACTTGGAATTTGGGATGCATCTAAACAAGGCCTTAATTGCCAAAATCAATGCAAAGTAGAAAGGTTGTTTGTTTGGCTTCATAGGGAAGGAACTCCCAACTCGTACAAGTCCCGACGAAGATGGACATTATTATATGGAGTATAAATAATCTTTTCGATTCAAATCGTATGTCGTTCAAGCTTTTTTCTAGACCAGTGGTCATCGCACGTGTCTATTAAAAAAATTCGTAAACATCAATAATGTCATTTTTTTACAACTCTTCATCATCATTGTCCTCCCCCGTTACATAATGTAAAGAAACTAGTAGAGTGAAAATCAAGTCACCATGTTTATTTCAAAACACATTCGTACTCGGTGCACGGCGACATGCACGTGTCTATTAAAAAATTTATAAACATCAGAGGAACAATAATGTCATTTTTTTACAACTCTTCTTCATCATTGTCCTCCCCCATTACATAATGTAAAAAAGCTAGCAAAGTGAAAATCAAGTCACCATGTTTATTTCAAAACACATCCATATTCGGTGCACAGATTATTTAAAAAATTGTATTTGATCTATAGCCAAGTAACTGCAACCATACTCAGAGATAGTGCAAAGGAATAAACAAATTATTCAACTGAAAATTAAGGAGATTACAGCCATTTAAAAATGTAACCTTTAACAAGATACATTATAAATTGTCACCATCAGCAGCAAATTGTTGTAGCCCCACACAACATGTTAATGACTCCAAATCATATTATATAGTCCTGAGCCAGCCTATGTTCCTAGCACCTATTGTCAAGAAACAAAGTAGAGAAGGATTACGTTACAAAATTATTCTTTGAAGGTTATTGTATAATATGATTTGTGTCTAATTTAAGATAACTTTACATAAAAATAATATAGCACAATAGCCAATGCAATAACAAATGAAAATTAAAAAGTGACAGAACAACTTATTAATAAATGCTGAGAAGTTTCACAAACGAACCAGCTTAAAGATCAAACATCTAAATTAGCATGGATGTAATAACAGCGAAGGGATATGCCCACAATACTATATCACCATTCTTCTTACAAAGGAGCTCCTAGAAGGGTTTCTGCGGAGAAAGAGGCTCACTGAGCTTAATTAGGGACCCAATTCGAAAAGATTTAGTTCAATGTAGTGGTAGTAACTGGATTTTAATTTTTTTTCTAATTATATAGTGCACCATAGCTGGATATCGATTCTTTCTCTATTTAATGAAATTATCAATGGATCATTGGTTGTTCAATCGCCACAAGAGGTATGGAGGTAGAGTTTATCAGAGAAATGAGCTTAACATACAAATTCTGCATTGCTCATAGACTACCATTACCAAATTTATTAACAGTGTTACACCAACCTTCTTAAACCTAGCTTTGCCCTTCTCATGACGCTTTTCATCGGTTGGCATAAAAAACATTCCAACAGCATACTCGCCTGGTGGCGGTAGCTCAAACCCAACTTCCTTTGCGACCTGCAGGAACACCAAAACAAAAGCATTGACTAACTGTCGAAAAGAACAGTTTTGCTTTCTTCTATTTCTCATTGCTTGACCAATAAGACAGATTGATATAAACAAAGAAAATGGGGCAGTATGGCTTAGGATGGGTGTCGATGCGGGACCCACAGGATACCCCGCAAGAGAGAGAAGATCTAGTTCAACTAGGATTATTTCCATGTAATCTTAGTAGTAGAACTATTAAGTAATCCTACTAGAAAATCTCATTATAAACCGACTAGGACTCTGGCCTCCTGACTATATAAAGGAGGGCAGGGCTCCTAAAAGAGGACGACAATGGTACAACATAACACTTCATAATCAATCCAACGCAAAGGCCAACGCCGACTGGACGTAGGGTCATTACTCGATCTACGATCGAGGGCCTGAACCAGGATAAATCGACTGTCTCTTGCGTTTACCATCGAGTTCAGCATACGCCGAAGCCTGAACAATACTGCCCCGGGTACCCCCGTGGTAGGCTATCGGTGGTGAAACATCAACAGCTGGCGCGCCAGGTAGGGGCTTTCGGCAACTTTGCATCCGAGAGCTCATGGACCTCGATAACATGATCTTCCCGACGGGATCGATTTTCATCTTCGGCTCATGGATCTGCGAGGCGGACAACTACGGCAAGCTTCAAAGCCATCTCCTCAAATATCCGGATCATCATGAAGAATTTCCTATTTCGACAACTACGACGGATCAGCTCACCAGAAGATTCGCGCAGCCCATAATACCCGATTCGAATAAGATTTCACGGCTACACGCATCCGACTCGAATTCAAGCTCCGTGTCCAAGATGAAGTCTTATTCAAGTGCTTTCAAGAAACTGAGTTCTTTTTTGGCAAGATTCCAGAGCACAACCCAAAACAACTCGGATTATCCTCAGAGTCCTTTCAAAAGGCCGAGTTCTTTTCCATTTGGGCTCGACAACACGACAAAATCCTATCAGGGACAGTTCGAAAGGTCTTTCAATCCAACGCTTGGGATACCACTGACAGGAGCTCAGGAGGGTCTCGTGCTAACGATAACATCGCAAGACTGTATCATCCACTAGCCAGGTTCCGTTCCTGAGGATAGCAGAACCCAACTAGTTGGCACAACAACAACAGCTATTCTACCTTACCAAGAAGGAGACTCGATCTGCAACGTCGAGGCGCCTACTGAAGTCATCAGCAACTCCGACAGTATGAAAACTAACACCAATAACGGAACGGCTCACGCACGGGAAGTGCTCATGGTTCGACGTCCTCGGTCACCATTAAATCCCCCAGAAGCACCCGATGTCAGGTCATCAGATGAATCAGAGTCCAACATATCACCCTTTGCCCAGGGCTACGATGGAGAAACCGAGAGTCAGAGACAGGCTAGAGAAAGGAAAAACAAGTTGAAGCAAGGGCGCCAACACCACGCTAGGCAGCGTAGAGAAGCCTGGACCAGATCGAGTCGAAGAATGAATACGACAAAAGAAAATCACAACAAGAAAGCGAAGAAAGACGCACAAAGTGAATACGCCTTACGATAAGATTCGAGAAGCATTAGAAGAACTCAGGGCAACTTCACATCACGGAGAGAAGTACGAACAGCTCCAGGACTTGCTCCGGTCGACGATCCCGAGAACGCATGAAGAGAGAGCCCGATCAAGACTACCCGCCAGATCAACAACCCGCAGGCAAGAAGATCAAAATCAAAGGAAGTCCGCTTTTGAAAGACTTGGGCCAGGCGGAAGTCATAACGGAGAAAGTAGGAGGGAACATAGTCGGGGCCACCAATTTGAACAACCAAGGAAGACCGGAGTAGAGTGCCTACCTGCATGACCTCGCAGACTTATTCCCATCAAAACAACACTTGGCCGTAAGAAGGAGCCGAATCTGAATTCAAGGAAGCGAACGCATGATGATTCCCTGTTTTGCAAACAGGTTGGCATCAGTACGATTACCTCACAAATTCAAACCGTCTAACCACTCCAAGTATGATGGCAAAACCGAACCAAGACAATGGCTCAGAATATATTCACAATCAATTGAACTAGCCGGAGTAGACGATGATATCAAAACCTTGTTCTTTCCCATATGGCATCGGAAGCGATGCCCCTCAATGGTTCGATAAATTGAACCTGTGGATCGATCGAACTTGGGAAGACTTGCAAAAAAGCTTTCACGTGGAAAATTCGCGGGTATCATCACACACCCGATCACTCATGCAGAATCGAAAGGACTCAAGCAAAAGGGGCGAAAGTCTCGAAATTACTATCGACGATTCGGTGAATGCGGGCTCAAGTGCATGACATCACCGAGCGAGAAGTAATTGAAGCTTTCTCTCACGGAATCATGGCTAGGTGGCAATTTCAAGACTTCGCAAAGAAAATCCGAGAAACAATGAAGAGTTCAGACGAACAGGAGAAAAATGATTACTGCAGAAGAAAAAACACGAGAAAGGTTCCCGGATAGAAGCAACCAAGACAACCCGGATAGGCAAAATCATCAAAATAGCAGACATCAAGAAAGAAAGCGTAGACCAGACAATACCGTGGCAATGGCCGACAAATCAAAGAAGTTTTCCAAACCGGAAGATATGATGACATTGAAAACATACGTTGCCCATTACACCCTAACGGAGACACACCATCGGAAAGCGCTACACTTTCAATGATCGATACACAAGAAAAGATAGTAAGGAGAACACCAAAGAGGACAATCGGAAGAAAGATGAAGACAACCACGAGGACAAAGGATTTCAAAAACCTGGGAGGCAGTAGCGGTGATCTTCTCGGGGCTCCAGTTGCGAAGCAAACATCAAGAAAAACTAGCACTACGGACTATCATGACGGCAGAACCGGCTACACCAAGATATCTCAATTGGTCACAATATCCAATCCAATTTTCAAGAGAAGACCAATGGACTAGCGTGAGGAACGCAGGTCATTACCCACTAGTTTTAGACCCAACTATTGCCGATATGATTGTCACCAAAGTACTAATCGACGGGAAAGTGGACTCAACATCATCTTTTCGTAAACACTAAGGAAGATGGGACTACAACTCACGGGATGATTACACCAACAAGCACTCCTTTTTATGGAATAGTACCCGCAAAGCAAAGCAGCCATGCCACTCGGACAAGTTACTTTACCGTCACTTTTGGAACTCCTTGAAATATCGAGCGAGTTTATCAAATTTGAGGTCGCAGACTTCGATTCGTCATATCATGCGATCCTCGAACGCCCAGCACTGGCAAAATTCATGGCAATACCACATTATCCGTACTTATTGCTTAAGATGCCAGGACCCAACGGTATCCTTTCTCTTCGAAGCGATTTGAAGCGTGCTTTTGACTGCGACGTTCAAGCAATCCAAATTGCGGCCAAAGCACAAGCCGACAATGGAAGAAAAGAAATAGACACAATTGCTGCGGAGATGAGCCAAGAAGAATTAGAAATACCAGCTAAAAAGCCCAGCATCATCACACCACCAAAAGAAGCCGACGTCAAGCAAATTGATTTGGGCACCGACGATACCTCCAAGACAGCAACCATCAATGCTCACCTCTCGGTAAATAGGAACTCGCGCTCACCAACTTTCTTCGGGACAACAAAGATATCTTCGCTTGGAAGCCGGCTGACATGCCAGGTGTCCCAAGAGAGTTGGTGACCACACGTAATTGATGTTAATGAAAACTCCAAGCCTATAAAGCAACGGCTACGACGATTCTCACCCGACAAAAAGGCGGCGATTAAAAAGAAATCACAAAAGCGATGGCAGCAGATTCATCAGAGAAATCCTTCATCCGGATGGCTAGCAAACCCGGTCCTTGCAGAAGAAGAACACAGACGAGTGGGCGTAAATGCGTCGACTACGGATCTCAACAAACATTGCCCAAAAGATCCGTTCGGGCTACCACGCATTGACCCAGATAGTCGACTCAACAACGGGGTCTACACTATTATCCTTTCTCGATTGCTATTCAGGGTATCACCAGATCGCATTAAAAGAACAAGACCAGAGCAAGACATCTTTTATTACTCCGTTCGGTGCTTACTGTTACAAGACCATGTCGTTTGGACTAAAGAACGCCGGTGCCACATACCAAAGAGCTATCCAAACTTGCCTTGGGGATCAAATCGGTGAAAATGTGGAGGCATACGTGGATGATGTAGTGGTGAAAACAAAGAACCCAGACACTATGATTGAAGATTTAGAGCAAACATTTGAAAACTTGAAGAGATGGAGATGGAAATTGAACCCAAATAAATGTGTATTCGGAGTTCCTTCAGGGAACCTCTCGGATTTTTGGTCCGTCCGCGTTATTGAAGGCCAAGCACCAAGCAAATTCAAGCTATAAAGAAATAGGGCAACCTAGAAGTATCAAAGATGTACAGAAACTAACAGGATGCATGGCGGCCCTCAACCGTTTCATATCAAGACTCGGCGAAAAGGGGTTACCCTTCTTTAAACTACTAAAGAAGACAGACAAGTTTGAATGGACAAAGGAGGCCAATGAAGCTTTCAAGAAACTTAAGGCATATCTCACATCCTCACCAATTCTCACACCCCAAGGAAAGACGAAGATATGATGCTATACATTGCGGCGACTCATCGCAGTAGTCAAGACGACAATAGTCGAGAAAGAGAAGAAGAAGGACGCGTGTATAAAGTACAACGACCCGTGTACTACATCAATCAAGTATTATCTGAATCAAAAATCGGTACCCGCATGTAAAAAAAACTACTCTCGCCCTACTCATCACCTCCACGAAGCTTCAGCCACTATTTGAAAGCCACAAGATTATCGTGGTGACAGACTTCCCGCTCAAGACATCTTACTAACGAGAGATGCGACGGGACGCATATCAAAGTGGGCGATTGAACTTGGAGCTCTTAACATCGACTTCACCCCACGAAAGCGATCAAATCTCAAGCCCTTGCCGATTTTGTGGCGAGTGGATGAGATTCAGCAGCCTTTATCGAGATACAATCCTTGACCCATTGGAAGATGTACTTTGATGGGTCACTCAAACTAGGCGGAGCCGGCGCAGAGCGTTCTCCTCCTTTTTCTCGGAAGGAAAACAACTCAAGTACGTCCTTGAGATATTATGGCAAGCTACAAATAACGAAGCGAGAATATGAAGCCCTCATCCACGGGCTCACGAGTGGCAATTACCCTCGGAATAAAGAGATTACTCGTATATGGCGATTCAAAGAAGAGTCATCAACCAAGTAAACAAAGATTGGGATTGCACAAAAAAGAAAACATGGGTGCTTCTTGTCTTTGAAATACGGAAACTTGAAAAACATTTCCAAGGATTAGAAATTTTACACGTCATGCGCGATTCCAACATTGCAAAGAGATGTCCTTGCCAAACTCGGATCGAGACAGAGCAAAGGTTCCACCGGCGATTTATAGAAGAGCTATCAGTTCCCTCTATCAAACAACCCGGTGAGACAACCCACGAAATTCAGGCTAAAAGCGTTCGGATCTTGGTAATCAACACCTCATGGAGCCAAGTTTTCATCGACTATATCAAAGAAAATAAATTACCGGCAGATAAAGCGAAGCCACCCAAGTTGTTCGTGAAGCAAAAACTACGTTTTAGTAGGAGATAGACTTTCAGAAGAGCAAAGCATCATCGGGGTACTCACGAAATGTGTCTCATTTGAAGAAGGCAAAGAGATCCTAGGCGAGATACACTCAAAGTTCTTTGCGGAAATCATGCCGCTTCAAGGACTTTGGTTGGAAAAGCATTTCGACCGGATTCTCTTGCCAACCGCTTTGAAAGACGCAGAAGAACTTGTCGAAAATGCAAAGGTTGCCAAATGTTTGCAAGACAAGCCCATGTGCCAACTCACAATCTTATCTCGCATCCCACCCGCTTGGCCTTTTTTTCCTGCTTTGAAATTTGGATCAAGTGGGACCCTCAAGAAAGCAAAAAGGCGGCTTCAGTACATCTTTGTAGCAATCGACAAGTTCACCAAGTGGATTGAATACAAACCACTTGCGAAGTACAGCGCAACCAAAGCAGTCGAATTCATCCAAGAAATTACGCACCGCTTTGGCAAGCACAATCGAATCATCACAGATCTAGGCTCCCCCTTCACAGCTACAAAATTCAGAAGCTGGGCACAAGACTGTGGTTTCAGTATAGACTATGCGTCTGTTGCACATCCAGAAGCCAACGGACAAGTAGAAAGGGCCAATGGACTCATACTAGCAGGATTAAAACCAAGGTTATACGAAGAACTAATGGACTATGGGTCCAAATGGATTGAAGAATTACCAAAAGTAGTATGGGGGCTACGAACTCAAATAAGCAGAGCAACAGGCCACTCACCCTTCTTCCTAGTTTACGGGTCGAGGCCGCATCTTGCCGCCGACTTGATCTGGACATCACCAAAGATAGAACAATACGATGAAGGAGAAGCGAGAACACACAAGAAGATTAGAACTCGATGTACTCGAAGAAGTCAGAGTAAACGCTATCCTCCAATCAGCCAGATACCTACAAGGTTTAAGACGGCACTACAACAAGAGTACCCATCCTCGATCACTACAAGTTGGAGACTTAGTGCTAAGAAGGATACAAAAGACTGACGGATGACATAAGCTTCTCAGTCCATGGGAAGGTCTGTTCATTGTCACAAAAGTCACCGGACCAGGCACATACAAGTTAATAACCGAAGATGGAAAAGAAGTCAGCAATACATGGCACATCAGCCAGCTAAGAAGATTCTACGCGTAAAAACAACTCAAGATAAAACAGATATGCAAGCCACAAGGGACCAACATTCACAATCGACGAAAGACGATATTCTTCGACAACATATGTATTAGTTCATATTTATGATCAATAAAGATGATATTCATCCACAGCATGTCTTGTCATGACTTCCAACGAGTTGTTTTCCCGAAACAAAAACCCAAAACTAGTCAACCGAAATTGAACTTCAAAAGACCCTCCAGCTCTTCGTTCCGAAAAGCAAGAGGCTCGGGGGCTACATCCAGATAGGAATACTTTTTCCTCAGAAAAAGTACAAGCGCCACTCAAAAGGAGACATTCTATGCCGAGTCATTTTTACATAGCTCGGTGTCAACACAAAGATTTACATCTAACAAGTCACAGCGTGGACAAAGCACTCGACGGATCACAAAAGAGGAAGAAAAGAAAAGTACTCGACAAATCAAGGTGTCTCGTCAGGATAACACACAGAGTTGTTTTGTGGAGCAGAAACAAAAACGGGACAAAGTACTCAGCAAGTCAAGTAAATTCAACCACACCCAGGCAAAGAATACATCAACGAAAACAAAGAATCTTCATTTAAAGAGGAGTGTAATATTACAAGAAGTCTGGTCAATCGGATCGTGCATTGTCATCGGAAGGAAATGTCAATATTTAGACTGTCTACAACCCCTTGGCTAATCCTTCGACCTCGTGCTCCATCCTCTCAACGGCGTCAAGGTATTCTTGGCTTTTAGCTTCTCTCTGCTATCTTGGATGAGGCGCCCTGGAGCAAGGACCGGGACAGGCTAGCACATTCTTGGTACATACTTGGGCACACTTCTTCGCGAACTCTTGGAAACGAAGTCGGAATCAGGGGAATGAATCATGCGCCCAAGATTGCCCGTCATCCATTGAGTCAGGAGAACATCGGCTCATTGAGCGAAAAAGATTTCCACAAAACGTTCCAATTTTTCAAGAGCCGCCGCGACTTCTGGACAAGCCTTCAATAGTTTTTGGGGCTGCACAAGATCTCACATCGTCACCGCGCCTAATCGACTTAGCAAGGCGAGTTCTTCCTTAGCATGAGTAATTACCTCCTCGGCCTTATTATGACTAGAGCGGACAAGAGCCTTCATTTCATCGATACTCTCTCGAGAGCTTCGCTTCTCATTTCGGAGAACTAGACAAGACACCCAAGAACAAGTCGTGAAAAAGAAGTCAAAATACAAGAAAAAAAACAGTAAGAACCCGTGGCACCTTTGCATTCATTCTTCGCAGACTCCACCGCTGGCATCTCTCTCGCTTCTCCGTCTCCACTACCAGGCACGAAGGGTCTTCTCCTCCTTTGGTGCATTTGACCTTTCTGTCTCCAACTCAGCCCGGAGAAGGTCGAGATCGGCTTTCAGGCGTCCACCTCGAAGACAACTTTCTCTCATTTTCGGATGAGAAAAGAAGCCGTAATGATCACGAGAGAAAGACTGAGCAAAAAGAGGCAAAGAGAAACAAGGCATAAGGACGTAAGAAAACGAAAGAGCATGCAAAAGAGGAGCGGCAGTAAAACCTACACGGAGCTTTTCACCAAAAAGAAGTCGCGAGGGTCGACAAGCTCCCCAGTGCGGTCGGCTCCCGACAATCGATGGGTGGCATCGAAGCTGCTGCACCACGTCATCGGAAAAAGAAGGACCGCCGGAAGCAAGAGAAGGGAAGGAGAGGCCGGATGGGGCGAAGAAGGAACGACCAAAGCAACCTCCGTGGAAGCGGAGTCAAACCCTCGAAGGACCGGTGGGACGGCCACAGATCACCTCCGGAGCGCCAAGACCATAACTTTGCGAGTAGCTCTAAAGCCCCGCGCAAACAACTTCATCAACAGAATCTTTGTGAGTCCCGAGGTTTCGGAACTCGTTGGCACGGCGGCGGAGGGAAGAGAAGAAGTCGATGAAGGAATGAGAGAAGACGAAACATCGAAAAGTGATAAAAGGAAGCACCGATAAGAACCAGAGGAGGGAAAATAGAAGCCAAAAGATAAAGCTAGAATCTACTCACCCAACCACTTTCTTCTTCTTGAAGCCAAGAGAGGGCCTCTGGGGAGGAACCACGACGGTGAAAACGTCCCGCCACCCGGCATTTGAGAGCGGAATAGCCAACAACGAGAGCGGAAGGAGCCGGATCTGAGACGTGGAAGAACTCCGTACTAGAGGAGCGGTAGAGCTCGATACGGGGCTACCAAAGAACTCGACACACGAGCTTGGAAGAAGTCGACACGGAGCCTCGGAAGAACTCACACCCGGCCTCCGATTACTTCAAAAAGTTCAAGACTAAAAGTCAAGACAAAGAAGAGAAATTCAATGCAACAGAATATGAAAAGCAACTCACCGCCGCATGATGAGGGGTACTTCATCATCTTCTTCCTCCTCGACCAAGGAAACCAGAGCACTGCTTTGAAAAGAGGATAAAAAGTACTCGGATCAAGAGAGAAATAGGAAAATAAAAGAACAAAGAGTATTAAATGTGCTCACCTAAGAGCATGCTAGCAACAACCTGGAGTACACGAGAGAGTACTTGGTTTGCGAGGCTTCTTGGAGACAGGCAGGCCAGATGAAGACCCATCCGTTCGCCCCCTCTTCGGGACACTGCGAGGACCGCGAGGGACTAGACGAGGAACATATTCTTCATATACATCAACAAATCCGGAAGAAATCCCAGGAAGGGCGGTAAAGGTTTGGGACTTACTAATTGCAGAAGTTCCAGCAAGTCTATCCCCAGTCTCCGCCACGGCGGGGAGAACGTCAGGAGAGACCGGGTCGACAAAGTTCCACCCAAGCTCCTACGAAAAAGGATAAAACACCAAGACAAAGAAAAGATAAGCAAGAACGGATGCGGCTAGAGTGCATAAAGTACTCAAACAAAAAGATAGACAACTCACAGCTGGGGGTGGGTTGTTGGCTGAGAACTCGGTGACAGCAAGAGGAATAACGCTCACTCCTTTCAGCATCTTCTGGAGACGCTCGAGTACCTCCTCACCGGTTAGCTCAAGAGCTGGGACCATGCGTGAAGGATCCTCGGCCCCAGAATACTCAAAGCCAAGATGCTCCCGCTCTTTCAAAGGCTGAACCCGGCGATGAAGAAAGCTCGAAACAATACCAAAGTCGGTCAAACCATTGCTTTCAAGACATGCTAATCCTATCAAGGAGGTTTGGATCACTTGAATCTCAAAGAAGCGATTCAAGCTTCTTGTCCCATCGGTCATTCACCACAGGTGACCAGATCCGGGATGGACGGCAAGGAAAGGATCAAATTGGCGGCGTAAAACCACTAAGCACGCCAATCTTTTACAGAATCGACCAGGTCATAGTCAAAAACTTAATTTTGAGACCACGACGAGCCCGAATCCCATAACCGCCAAGAATATTTGGTTTCTTCACGGCGGGGTTGAGGTTTCGAGACGAAAGAAAAAGCGAAAAAGAGACAGAGAAGGAGGATTCCAAGGAAAGCTTCAGCAAAGATGAACGAAAACAAAAGATGGAGAACAAACATTGGGGGTTAGGTGGTTTAGACTAATCCCGAAATAACCAAGAAACCGATGAAGGAAAGCGGAAGCAGAAGACAAAGTCCGACGTGGACAAAGGAAACGAAGAGGACAATCTCACCAGACCGGGCTGGAACCCGATGCTCGCCCGGAACTCTCCATTCAGCGATAACTTTGCTTTGGATCAAGCTTATCGCTAACGAGCTTTCAGGCAATGGTGGTCTTCGCTTGTTGTTGGAGCCGCCAAACCTTCCGAAAGCAGCCCTCATAGCCACGAACTCCGGTTTTCGATCAAAGAAAGGGATGACTCCTCGTCTATGAAGGTCGCTTTGAGACTTGCTTATGTTTTCTTTCTTCCCATGAACTGGCGGAAGCAAAAAGGCACTAAGGAAGATGAAGCTAGGTTGATGGTGCTTGGGTGGTGCGCGGCGATGCAAGCGGCGGATTTCTAAAAGCTAGGGTTTAAAGGCAAGAGTTTTGGGCAAAGAAGGGTCTTTAAATAGATTTCTCGATGATACAAACGCCCACAAGGCCCGATAAAACACACAGTGGGGAACGCGACGGTCCATTTACCGACGCATGCTAAAACGACGGAGGGCACAAATCCACACAACAAGACAAACCAACGGGCAGATTTTAGACTTATCCGTCCAAAGACCACAGCGCGGAGGTTATCGGATCGCTACAAGAACAACTTGTCAAAACAAGAAGAAAGAAAGAAGAAAGAAAGGGCTACCTCACAAGGAACAAAAGAACCCGGTTATTTAAGAAAGAACTCGGTAATCTCATGAACAACAGGGATCCCAACAGAAAAGTAAAAGACAACTCAGAAGACAAGATTCATTACATTACAAGCGACTTCAAAAATAGAAGATTATAAATCTTAAAGACAAGATTCGTTACATTACAAGCGACTTCAAAAATAGAAGATTATAAATCTTACAAGACCCAACGAACCCGGCACCACGAAAAGCAAGGTAGCAAAGAGGAACGCGGACACGGCTAGGCTCTGAAACGACTACGTGTCCCAAATTGCTACTCGGAAGGACAAACCGCCATCAGCTACACTGTTTTCTTCAAAGGACGGGCGCAGTGCACCCAAGGCGGAAATCGGCAGCACGGCAAGACAACATGGAGTAGAGAAGGCCGGCGGGCATCTGTCTACCCAAGACCGATGTGATGCTGCATATGGTGTTGATCTGCACCGGACAGTCTCAAGACAGGTGACGAGGATCAACCCAGAACTGCCAGATGAAGAAACGAAGCCCACATCACAAGACTTCCTTCAACTACCACCACGTACACCCTGGCACAATGCTGTCGCGGGATTAGCCTACCTCTAATCCCTATCACAAGACTTTCTCTAGCTACGACAAGACACACAGGAACTATAAAATATGCTCGGGGGCTGCTCTACTTCACAAACTACCATGTTCATGACCACGAAGGTTTCAACGGAATATCCAATAGATGAAAACAAGCACTCCGGGGACAAGATTTATAGACCAAAGGAAGCGCACATGGACTAGGAGTACCAACGAAATAAGCCTAACAAAGGACACACAGTGAAAGGACGAGGACTCAATAATGGATGACTCAAAGAGAGAGAGGAAATAAAGATTAAGACGGGCATATTCGGAAGAATATACCAAAGACAGTACAACCCGTGAACAAAAGGCATTTACACTCAACCACCACCATACAACTACATCTGACAGCAGCAGACTATTAAAGAATACGCCAAGACCTCGCATCCGAGTTCTTCCTGAACAAAACAACACGGATATACGCTCGGGGGCTCGACCAGCATCATAGCTTAATCAACACTAAGCTAGGGAGTTCGGCCTTCATTTCAACTACTCCTGGGGGCTCGGAACCAAAGACAAAAGACAAAGAGTACAAGAAACTCAAGACTACAACGACGACGATACATCAAGACTCTTCATCCGACTTCTTTTCTAAAGAGAAGAACTCGGAGAAAGCACAAGGCTGCGGGATACTTAGCCCCATAATTTTTTGAAGACAAGGATCAAGACCCTCCAACTTTTTGTTCCAAATAGCAAGAGGCTCGGGGGCTACACTCAGTGAGTGCACTTTTTCTTCGAAAAAGCGCACGTCGCCAAAAGACTTCCTCAACGCAGACCACTTCAAGACATTGCGACAAAAAGAACCCAGAACGAGCCATATTCGAGTTCTTTTTGACAAAACTTCAACGAACAATCAGAGGCTCGGAGGCTGCATTCCGCGAAACTACTCGGATGATGGTTTAATCCAAGACTAAAGGGCCGCTTCGGAAAGATGCCACAAAAACTACTCGGATGATGACATAATTCAAGTCTCGGGGACTACTTCAGAACACAAATTTTCAAACAACATAAAGGATCAAGACCCTCCAACTTTTGTTCCAAATAGCAAGAGGCTCGGGGCTACACTCGGTGAGTGCACTTTTTCTTGAAAAGCGCGACGTCACCCAAAAAAGACTTCCTCAACGCAGACCACTTCAAGACATTGCGACAAAAAGAACCCGGAACGAGCCATATTCGAGTTCTTTTTGACAAAACTTCAACGAACAATCAAAGCAACTTCAAGACAAGATCCTCCAGCTCCTTGTTCCAAATAGCAAGAGGCTCGGGGGCTACAACCAGATGGATGTACTTTTTCTTCACAAAACACTCACCACTCGAAGGTCCCAAGAAGCGCTACAAGGTTTCACTCCAGAAAGCACTCGGATAACATTTTGTTCCTACCTAACAAGACTTGAAGGAGCAAAGCGAGACTTTCAGAGCTCAACCATGAAGTGCTCGGGGGCTTGTCGATGCGGGACCCACAGGATACCCCGCAAGAGAGAGAGAAGATCTAGTTCAACTAGGATTCTTCCCATGTAATCTTAGTAGTAGAACTATTAAGTAATCCTACTAGGAAATCTCATTGTAAACCGACTAGGACTCTGGCCTCCTGACTATATAAAGGAGGGCAGGGCTCCTGAAAGAGGACGACAATGGTACAACATAACACTTCATAATCAATCCAACACAAAGGCCAACGCCGACCGGCGTGGGAGTTAGGTCGTTACTCGATCTACGATCGAGGGGCTCAACCAGGATAAATCGACTGTCTCTTGCGTTTACCATCGAGTTCAGCATACGCCGAAGCCCGAACAATACTGCTCCGGGTACCCCCGTGGTAGGCTATCGGTGGTGAAACATCGACAATGGGGAGAACAAACCTCAGCAGCAGGACCAACTGTCTTATCAGGGAATCTACAACCAATGAAGGACATCAATGTACGACACTTACATATTTGCAATTTACAAACAGTGAAATAAATCAAACCTGAATCTGCAACCAGTGAAAGACATCAATCTACTACACTTAAAAATTTGCAACCCGGTGAAATAAATCGAACCTTGAGGCTATAGCCGCAGAGATGGTCTCATCCGGAAAGCAAAGATTAGGAAACTCGGTGTCGTCGCTTCGACGGCACCGTCGTGAAGACCTTAATGTCATCCTTAGTAATCGCATCACACGCACAGTGCAAGCAAAGACAAGCACTATAAGCAAACACAACCCAATCATCATTAAAAGAAAGATTTTCTAAATTTAAAGCGAAAACAACAATGTCTCTTATCACGATTCTACGTCATTGTAAGGAATTGAGAATACATTTTCACCTAAGCTTTCTTACCCACCTTTAATATAGACCCTTAGATAACCAAGTATCTTTTAATCTAACGCTCCATATCAATCCACCGATGGGACACCTACCATTTATGCTGTTCTCGCCATTCAAATGTAATCAAAGTAATTAATTGCAAATCGCTATCACGGAAGATGACACGGACCCGCCCGAGGTCGTTCGCTTTGGTCATTTGAGGCGAGCACCGACGGAGCTCGAGGGTGGCGGCGATCTTGCTCCTAAAAAAGTGTTGTACATGAGAATGACACAAGAGATTCATCAACGAGAGAAGCTGGTGACCTGAATGGAGAACCGAGATGAGAGTTAAGAAGGATTTCAGCTAGGAATTCCTTGATCCCTGCATGGATTCCGAGGACAGAATGTTCACATCAAATTTAGTGATGTCTCTAAAATTCAGCTAAACGTTCACACCCGAGCTCCCCGGAGTATCTAGCTAGCTAGTTGCCTTTAAAATTAGCAAACGATAACACACAGAATACATGGGGTTTGACCTTACAGTTCCAAAGCCTCCTCGGCCATAGCTGTTCTCATCTCTCTGTAATTGAGAACACCCTGCGATTTTGCATGCCTAAAAAATAAATTATTAAAGACAAACGATGTCGACTTAATTTGGACAGCTCACCTTTCCTCAAGCTTGCAAAATACAGTAAGGGCTATCAATTTGCATCTGCATAGATAACAAATCTTACTACAGTGCCAATGCTGAATCAATAAATCTCACTATCTTCGCCAATTCGAATCAACGCAATTTAATCTTAGGAACACAATGATCCATCCAAGCACACTCTAAAGCATGATTAATTCCAACCCTTGTGCACCTCGGGTAACCAAACTGCAACATTAGGTCACTGCACATATGGCTTGAGGACCTACTACCTTTTTGTTTCGGGACAAAATTTACATAAGCAAAATCTGATTTTGTTTAAAAAATATCTGAGCCAAACCTAAAATCAGAAAAATTGAACCATTCCAAGTTACAAGGGCGGGCTTGGTGCAAGCGGTAGAGTTTTACCGTCTGTGGACCGGAAGGTCCCGGTTCGAAGTCGCGGTCTCCTCGCATTGCAAAGCGAGGTAAGGCTTGCCATCGACACTATTCCTCAGACCGCATGCAGGCGGGAGCTCTCTGACTGGTGAACGCCGTTTTTTTTAACCATTCCAAGTTACGATGGGGATAATTCACGATACCTTGTAAAAGTACCTCCTTAGGGCTCCAATCCCTTCATGAGGCCGTCGAAGACGAATCCCGGATCCCTCCAGTGTGACGTCATTGTCACGCCGCCAATCGCGACATGTGCTTTTCGTCAGACGCGTGCTCACTTATGTGCCCACCTCCTTCCACTCCTTCTCATCCTCCTTCGCAGCCCGTACTGACGACCCCTCTCTCGCGATCGCCGCAGACACGAACAGGACCGCATCTCGTCCGACGCCATCCGCGAACGCGAGGTGCACACCGCTCGGGGTGGCGGGATCGCCGACGGAGACGTTATCGAGACGGCGACGCTGGTGCTTGCCGTGGGGGAGCGGGTTCCGGTCGTGGTCGATGTGGTGGTAGGAGAGTTCGACGGCGGCGCTGGGGCCGCCCTCCTCGGCGACGACGGGTGCGAGTTGCCTGGTGAAGCAGAGGGCGAGCTCGGGGGCCTGGGTTGGGGCGGCGGCGTGGATTGGGACGGAGTGACGACGCGGATCGGGACCGGAGGGTTGAAGGGGGGAACGAAAAAGCAAGATAAGGCACCGGCTTGCCTATATGCGGGTACAGGGGCGGGTAAAAAAAGTCAATGGTGAGAAAAAAATATTGGCACGAGGGCGTCGACTCCCGGGCTAAATGGCAGGAACGCATAAGAAATCTTACGATAGCCGTAAGACTTGGCGTGGCCCACATATGAATTAATAATAGACCATTAGATTAAAATATATCAACTGATCCAAGGGTCCTGATGCAAGGTGGCCCATATTTTTCAAATCCTTCGCTCTTTTATAGTATAGATACATAGCTACCTATCTATAGATATGCATTATTTTTGGACAAGTTGCTGTTCCATTCCATCCAAGGGTTACAAAAGTAAACATATTAGAAAAGGGTTTGGCTCCTTGGTTTTGCTGATCGATTGGCGTTTGTGGAAGGAAAGAAATGGTAGGACCTTCCTTCGATCGAGCAAGCTGTGTAATAATAGCCTCATAGGGGAGTTGCTGCCCAGTACTAGTAGGGAGGAGGCGGATCAATGCTTGTGGCGGGCTACAGGCAGTTGCGGTTGCGGATCAATGCTTTGGTTTGGTTGCTGTCACGGCAGGCAAGGCTGCCGGTACCGGCCGGCGCGGCGACGGCATGGTCCAAACTGGTCCTCAGTCCTGTATTGTCTAACCATAGCAAATGCCATGTCAAGTTTTTTTTTTTTTTTTTGAGGGAAGCAATGCCATGTCAAGTTCAGCCTACCGTCTGGCAGGAGCTTGATTGTTGACCTGAGAAAGCTCTCATCGCTGATCGGTCAGCACTACCAGACCAGGCAGGGCCACGCACGCCGAGAGGGCGAGGCTCTGGTCGGTCTATTGTCCATCTGAGTCTGACACGCAGCCATGATCGCTCGACACGACGCTGCCCTCCCTTTCTGACCTTTCGAGGCGCTGTGCCTGTGCGTTCCTTTTCAGTTTCTTTGGCTGCCGCGTGCCGTTCTCCGTTGAGAAGATCAAGGCCTGGTGATACTGCATGATGTGCCTTTGCGACTACCGACGGAACGGAATGCTGGTGATCACGCGTCTCGACATGCATGGAGCCACGCACGCCCCGCACGCCGTGATCCGTGCGTGATCTCTCCGTGACTCCGTCCGCCGGCCCGAGCCATGGACGCCGCGTTGTCATGTACTCGGGGCCCGGAAGCCGGAAGGCCCGGACCACGGAGGTCGGCGGCAGTTGCCCGTATCGTTTGGACCTTTGGGACGAAGTCGTTTGCCCCCGTCCGTGTATTGTTAGGCTTAGCATGTGCAGGACCCAGGGTACAGTTATGGCCCATTAAGAAGAACAACCGTCCTTTTTTTTGTATTGTTGTTGTTGGAGTCCAAAATTTCTTCTCAAATTTTAAAACTAGACAAATTGTATCTCGTAACCATTTAAAACAATTCCATAATTTTTTATATAAAAAAAAATTGGTACACACGTGACGAGAATTTTAAGCCAAAAAATATTTATAAGTTTCTAAAATCAACAAGATAAATGCTATAGGTACATTGAAACATGAGAAATCCAAACAAACTATTTGAAGCTCATGAAATATATATTTAGAAGCTTTCAGAAATCATATTCAGGTCTAGGGAAATGGAAAATATTGAGAAAAATCTAGGAATTTTCCGAAAACGTTCTAACATATGGCTAAACATGTTTTAAAACTTTTCATAAGAAAAATATGAAACTAGCATGAATGCATTCAACATGAATGAGTTGAGCATTATTTTAGGTTTTCACTAAAATAATACGCTATGCACTAGTGCAGTATTTTCCTTCTTAAAAGGATCATGTACCTTCCATTTATGTGGAAGCTTTGGCCTGGCTCAAGAAAATCCCATTGCACTCACTTTTACTTTCAGCTAAAACATAGTATGAATATTTACATTCTTTGTCCACGGGTATAAGGCATTATTTGTACGACTTAAAATTTATCCACAAATATATCCATTTTGATATAACCCACCCTTCCCCTCTCTCAAAATCCACTCGTCCACCCTTTGATATACACATTTCACTTCCGTCCTAGTCTATTATGTCATGTGTCATCAAAATGTTTTGTTTGGATCCTAACTGGATTATAGTAACATAGAGTATAGATGAGATTATAATAATTAAGATTATGGATTATAAATAATCTAGACGATTTGGATCTCTAGATTATAGAGGTGAATTGTTGTTAGTCGAAGTACAAATGACTTGTAATATCATAGAACCAGTTTTGAGAGAGATGATATGAATATTATAATCTGGTTGTTAGATTGTCATAATGTACAACTTATAATCTGCTCCCCTGGTAAAAAAAAAACAGAAGTTTCACTTTGCGATGTGTCCAACAATCCTAAGTTTTACTAATAAAAAATAGTATCAACACTTATCTTAAAATATATTTATTATAAAAAACATCCTCTAATTAATCTAGTGACACTTAGGGCCTATTTGGCACACCTTTACCAACAACCTCATAAGTTGTTGTGAGCTTTTTTTTTTGTCAAACATCTTTTTTTAAAACAACTCATGAGGTGAAGCTCGTTTTTATGCTCTCACAAAGAAATGGAGAGAGATGAAGCTGAATACATTAGCTTTTCACATATCTCTTCCTCTGAATTATAGTAAAATAATCTGAATAGCCATACATGAAGCTGTTTCGCCAAATATTTTTTTTAAAACAGCTCAACTTAACCAAGAAAGCTTCTCATAAAGCTATTTTTCTAAAAAAAAATAGCATAACTGGTGAAGCGAGTTGTGTCAAACGAGGTCCATTGTACATCATAACTATCAATACTTATTTGATTAAAGTTTAGATTTTTGTTTGACTCCTCAGAAATCAAGTTCTTTTTTTGGACGGAGAGGTATATATTCAGATTATTTTACTATAATTCAGTCGCAAACACCCCAAATATCCCTATAATTCAGTTGCAAACACCCCCAAAAATATGTTTTGAACCGACTACAGATCTACAGTAGAAACGTTGAGTCCATCACTAGAAGCGCAGCGTCTGGCTTTTTTTTAGTACGGACGCCAGTTATCTCCCTCCCCCTGTCTCCTTCCCACTGCCATGTGTTTGCCCAGCAAAGGCGAGACAAGTGAAGGACGCATCTGGCCGACGCCGACCACTGCGCAGTGGGCACTCCGGCACTGGCTCCTTCCTTCCCTGATCCCTCGTCCTCCTCGGCCTGCCTGCCCCGCCTGCTGCAGCTGCCAAGCCCCCGGCTCCGCTCTGCTCGCCAGCAGCACCAACTTCCACTTCCGTTCCACCAGCAAAGCGAGCTCCTTTTTACTCCCCAAAATCTCTGAATAAAAAATCGCGCAAGCAACCTCGCTCCACCGGCCTCCCGCAGTCAGGTCAGGTCAGGTCCCAGCCCACGCAGCATTTGACAGCGCGAGGCGGTTGCCCAGTCAGGTCTGCCTTTTCTTGGTTACTTTTTCCTTTGATTTTATTTAGTTCAAAGCCCATAACCACCGGCAATCTAATCTCCAGGCCCCGGTGTGGGTTTCCTCTTGCAAGCTCCTGAGTTGCTTCTGGGCGCCAGTTTCAGTTACCCTATCTCCGGTGTGGGTTTGATGAGGGGCATTCACATTTTTATCTCCCCGTTTTGCACAGTCTTGGGGTGGACGGCTTTGATTGGCTTCGAAGGAAGGGAGTGTGCTTGTGAGAAGCCTTTGACCAAGGTTGCCAATGGAGTCTGGGATTTGGGCATCTGTTTGGAGCTTCATCAAGTTCCTGCCTTTCTTCTTTGCGCTTCTCCTCCTCGGCATCATCAAAGGTGGACAGAACGCTTGCTCTGTCAGTCCATTCTTCTCTCCTTTTTTTTTCTTAATAAAAGTATGGAATGTAATTGTATTAAAGGATGGTTTCACACGGCTGTGTCCTTGTTTCGTAAATTCAATCAATCAGTTCACGTGGTGTGTTGCATTTGCTAGTCCTATGCTAAGAATGGTTGCCGATTGAGCTATTCTGGTTCTGCTTGTACTGATGCTTGGTTGCTCCTTCAAACCATTGTTGTGGGCTTCAGTAATGAACAATGATGTAACCTGGTTGCCTTGATTTGGCTTGCATAAATGCTCATATCACCAATGAAGTAGTCCATTTATGAGTTGATATACACTCCCTTTGATAATAAGGGAGCAAATGGTGTAGTACATATAGGTATATCAATACTTTCTGCCTAACTTTTATTGGCAGAGTATTGACTTTATGAATATTGCTCGATCTGCCTGGTTCTTTTTTTTTTGTGTGCATCTGCAGATTTATTCATGCCGTAGCTTTTACTTGTTATTTGTGCCATTCTGCTTGATAGGGGCAATAGACTTGTTTCTGCAGTGTTTTGCAATCAGAATATCTAGGGATATGAATTGAACTGTGCACATGAGATTTTGGATTAATTCTAGAAAAAATAGTGTTCTGATTGTAAATGTTAATACCTTGGCTAGCCTACATTTCATGGACTGTTTGAGTACTTGGTAATTATTGTTGATCTCAGTTCCTATTGGTCTATCGATTCATGCTAATCTTGCCAATCCAGGTGCTTTGTTTGGCCCATGGGCATGGCTCGTCATGACAATTGGAATCTCCGCACTTATTCTAGGCTTGTGGCCTATGCATGTGATTTGGACATATTACTGCATCATCAGGTAGCGTTTGCAGTCCTGAAAGGAAAGTAATGCAATGTAGTGTATTTGGATGTGCTTATCACCTTTTTATGAAAGCAGAACCAAGATGGTAGGACCCGGTCGTAAAGTTGCTGCTTCTTATCGCTGCAACTGTGGTTTTGTTTCTATGGCTAATAATTGGCGTCGCGGGAAGCATCCTTGCTGGTTTGGCTTATGGCTTTCTAGCACCAGTAATGGCTACATTTGATGCAGTTGGGGAAGGAAAAGAAAAGACACTTGTTCACTGTTTTTTGGTACAATTTACTTGTAATGGTTTCATTCTGATATCTGTTTTGTGTGTACAATACCTGTTTCACATGGTTGGCTAACTGGAAATGCAGGATGGAACATGGAGCACTATCACAGGAAGCTGTACAGTAGTCAGGGACGTGAAAGACATGTTGGTACACTCATATTTTTCAATCATGGATGAAGTTCGTCTTCATGCACCTCCCGATGGCAAGCCATATGAGATAAGGTCTTAGGTCTACTTTCTTTCTGTTATTGTTTTCAGCCTTTTCATTCTTCCTTATAACTATATGTGTTAACAAGTGAGTTGCAATTGTACTAAATGAGTCATTACCTTCATCTGGTACTCTAATTAAAATATTCTGTCTGTTTGTTATCTTGGTTAGCTTTTCTTGCACATCATAAACAGTTCAGGTTAACAACAAGATACACTATAGTGTGGTCACAAGAAAGACCAGGAATACACAATTAATTCATACTTGAGAACTCGCTTTAAAAAGAAATGATATGGGGGAGTGTCCCATGTAAATTGAAGTTCAGTATCCTTTTAAATCTTGATCCGATCGATAATATTTAAACACCCTTGTAGTGATATTGTTTTAGTTGAGGAATTCTGCATGGCACAAAATAATTAACTTTGCAACCCCAGATTGCTACAAATTCCTGGTGCAATATTTGCTGCTGCTTGTGGGCTTGTAGTGGATGCAATAATGTTCACACTAATTGCCTTGTACAAGTTCCCTGTTATGCTATTCAAAGGATGGAAGCGGTTGATTGAAGATCTTGTTGGCAGAGAAGGACCTTTTCTTGAGACAGCTTGCGTGCCGTTTGCTGGTCTTGCAATTCTTCTCTGGCCATTTGCAGTTATAGGAGCTTTTCTAGCCTCTGTTATCTGCAGTGTTCCGTTTGGTGCATATGCTGCTGTGGTGGTTTATCAGGTATTGACAAATCTTTTTGGACTGGCAGCAGAAAAATATCATTTATAGCATAAAGCTAGTATTATGATGAAATATTACCTGATTTAGCATGATAGATGTGGAAACGTGAAGCTTACAGTTGCAATCTTGTTTATGTGGCAGGAATCCTCACTTTTCTTGGGACTGTCTTATGTAATATCATCAGTATCCATCTTTGATGAATATACAAATGACGTACTTGACATGGCACCAGGATCTTGCTTTCCTAGGTACAAATGGTTTATTCTGTACCAAAATGTTGTCCTTGAATTGTACACCGAATAATACAACAACAACAACAACAACAACAAAGCCTGTCAGTCCCAAGTAAGTTGGAGTAGGCTAGAGTTGAAACCCACCGAGAGCCCCAAGTCACGGTTCAGGCACATCAATAGCTGCTTTTCAAGCACTCCTATTCAAACATAGATCTCTAGTTATATCCCAAACTTTCAAATCTCTTTTTATTGCCTCCCCCATGTCAATTTCGGTCTACCTCTACCTCTCCTCACATTATTAGCTTGGCTTAGGACTCCACAATGCACTAGTGCCTCTGAAGGTCTCCTTTGGACATGGCCAAACCACCTCAACCGATGTTGGACAAGCTTTTCTTCAATTGATGCTACCCCTAGGCGGTTACGTATATCATCGTTCCTAACTCGGTCCATTCTTGTGTGACCACAAATCTATCGCAACATACGCATTTCTGCAACACTCAGTTGTTGAACATGACAAATCTTTGTAGGGCAACACTGAATAATACAAGTTACTCAAAATTTCACTTTCCATGACTAGGTTTAAATATAGGAAAAATGAAGCTTCCTCACATGGTGGTTCTCTCTCGAGGCACGGTTCATCCAAGGACAAGCATGATGGAAAGAAAGCTCCTCAGCGCGTAACATCATTTAAAAGTAGCTTTGATGAGTTCAATCCATTCAAGGTGATCTTTTTCTGGAAAACTGGCAAAAGAAATTTCACTGTGTTCCCAGTACATAAAAATTCTCTATACTGACACTGGCCCATGCTCCATTTAGATTACTTTTATTGTATTCTTCTACCTCCATTACAAATTATAAGATGTTTTGACTTTTCTAGATACATAACTTTTGCTATGCACTTAGATATACACCATGTCTAGATTCATAACAAAAGCAATGTATCTAGAAAAAGGCAAAACGTCTTGTAATTTTGGAATTGAGGGAGTATTATGGTGGAGCTATACTTTTTGTAGAGTTTAGATATTATACTATGAGATTTTATAATCTCATTTAAAATTTAAAAGGATGAAGGGCGGGCCTGGTGCAAGCGGTAGAGTCTTACCGCCTGTGACCAGAAGGTCCCGGGTTCGAGTCGCGGTCTCCTCGCATTGCACAGGCGAGGGTAATGCTTGCCACTAACACCCTTCCCCAGACCCCGCACAGAGCAGGAGCTCTCTGCACTGGGTACGCCCTTTTATTTAAAATTTAAAAGGATGCATGATTCTTTGGTGTTTCGAAATTTGTGCAGTATAACTGATTTAGATGTGTTGCTTAGTTGCTAGATCACCTTTTCATAGAGTGTAAGCACCGTGGCAAGGATCTGGTCGCTGAAGGAGTGATAACCCCAAAAGATATAGAAGGAACAAAGGCAGGCAAAGCTAGCACTGGAGTACTTAATGTTGGGTTACCAGCATATGTTATCCTTAAGGCACTCCTCCGATCTGCTAAAGTCAATTCTGATGGTCTGATTCTAAGTGAGTAAGAGTACCTTTCTTCACCACTAAAAGAGGTTTATGGTACCTTTTATGACCTGCGAGACTTTCCTGTGAAATATGCAGGTGATGGATCTGAGATAACATCTGACAATAGGCCTAAGAGTAAAGTCTTTGAGTGGTTTTTTGACCCTCTGATGGTCATCAAAGATCAAATCAAAGCTGAGAACTTCACAGAAGAAGAGGAAGCATACCTTGAGAAGCAAGTGCTCTTGATAAGTGATCCAAAGCGCATCAAGGAGAATCTCATTCGGCTTCCACCATTGAGTGAGCGAAAACAAGCAGAAATAGAAGCATTTGCTCGAAGGTACTTCCTTTCATCACTCGTTTTCAATCACTAAAGAAAAAATAGTCCTTTCTGACCCCGCTGATCCTACTGCAAGGTTGCAAGGGATCACAAAGTCGATATCAAGGTACCCCACAGCCAAGCGCCGTTTCGACGCCCTTGTGAAGGCTCTTTCAGAAGAGCTTGCGAGGACAATGGGTGGTAATCAATCTGCCAATGGGTCTCAAGTCCGGAAGATGAAAAGTGGCATCGTCCGAATGCTTAGCCAGAGATCACTAGGGAAAACAACAGGCATCCGTGGAGATGATCATGAGGCCCAACTGACAAGTGATGGTCTAACTTCATGATGTTTCGGAGGTGTTCAACTGTAACCTTAGTTTTCTTGTAAAAAAAAATGTAACCTTAGTTTTGATGTTTTGGAGATGTTCAACTGTAACCTTAGTTTGAAAAGGATGTGCTGCTACCTTTTCTGTGTTATTTTTGCTAGCTGGATACAAAGAACTGACACTTCTGTTTGAAGAGGATGAGTTGTTTGTTTTGAGGACTGTATCTGGACAACACTGTTGTAATACTTTGTAATAGAAAGCAAAAGATTTGATTCGCAATAGTACCAGTAGTTACATGTCCACGGTCGTTCCTGCTGAATTGGATGCCCAACGAACATTTTTACAGTTCTTTGCCCGCACAAGGCTGTCTTTGCGTGCTTGTGTTCAGTTATTTGCAGAATTTTCCATAAACAGTTACAAATGATCCAACACTGCCGAAAACCAGTTACAAACGATGTAACACTGCTGAAAACGATAGTTCAAGACAAATGGAGAAGCGAGAGTATTGAATTCTCCATGAATAGCACTATCATGAGGTTTTAGTGTGGCAAACTTTGATTAGTGTTACATTTTGAATTAGTGTTACATTTCATTCTTCAAGTTAATTTCATTCATCATTACTCGTATTAGTGTTACATTTTGAATTGAAGAATCATAGTTTTTAACATCATAACCGTGGATGGAACAATGACATTCTCGATTCTTAACAGACTCAGGAGGCAATGGTAGCTAATAAAGTGACTACAGCAAGGCACGTGTCTACTACAGGTGATGAGGAAATGTGCGAATCTGAACATGCATTCTGAAACATCAATCACAGTGCCTTCTTCTTGGCGTCCTTGGCCAGCCCCTTCTTGCGGATCTTAATGCACATGCCCAGGCGCACGCTGTCGATAAGGGACTCGGGAAGAATGGAGATCAAGAACCACAGGACAGAGTGTGGCCAGTACGGTGTGCACCTAGGCTCGTATCCAATGTGACGAACAGCAGCACAAGCATACGTATCAGCAGATGGGACCATGAAGGAAGACTTCCTGATGGATGCCATCTTTGTCGCCACGTATAGGGGCACCTGAATAGATTGAAGAAGTTATTGAGTGCAAAAGTTCATAGGGAATACAGCATATAACTGACAAGACCGATGCAATTATTTGCAAAAGCACTAAATCTCCAATTGATCAAGAAGCATTATCAAAAAGGTAGACACAAATCAGTTCAACAGATAAACACGCTTAACCAAGTTTAGTAGAACACGTGAAATGATGATTCGAGATGGTTAATTTTAGATGTTTGGAAATTTCAGAACCACTTCAGTATGTGAGGACTAACATAAGGCTGAAACAACAACTAGAGTGGTTCACCAAAATTTCTTTTAGTTCTTTAGAAAGAGAAAAGAGATCTAGAAACTATAGTTGAAATGGAAAATTGGAATTTGGTGAGAGACAATAAATCATTTCAATAGCACAAAACTAAGTTAACTGTAGAAATGGTTGATAATTCGAGACAAGATACATTAGATGCAAAGGGAGAGATTTGTTACCTGGCATTGCACATCAATACCCTTGCTCTTGTACTCAACATAGAGGCATCTTGAGAATTGGTCAACATACCTGGGAAATACAGATAACATTATTTTTAGCGTGCACTTAGTAAGTTGAAGGGAATGTGTGCATCTGCCTAATTACAGTTATTTAAAAAAAAAAGAATTACACCGTACAGACTCAAAGGTTCACAACACACGCACACTCACCCCTATGAAAGATTCATCATGTTCGCATTTTTCAGCTAAGTATGTAGTACATAACACAAAGATACACAAACAAAATAGGTCAATTGCTCATTTAACAGCTGTTGCGTGCATGTATGTTACATGGCAATAATTGATTGTTTATAGGTTTTCAACTCTTCATCCAATATGTACTAGATCACAGGATAATACAGCCCAACTATTCCATGAGCTCTAATAGTTGCAAGCAGCATGGAAATTTTAGACCAACTCAACAGGAACATCACAAAAGTTTTTTATAGCTCTTATTATGTATACAGAAATTAGTACGCCTAACCGTCAAAGTTCTTTGCTTATGTGTAGCTTACTGATTGCAGTTAGCTATCTTTTCATTTCCCCTAAGGAGAAGGATCATACGTCAGATCTGGACATTTCAAGTAATCCTAGACTGATGCAATTTCAGTACCCCAACTAATTCTAGCATATGAATGAACATCTAACTAACTCCCCCTATGATTGCATCAGAATCTGGCATGACCAACACGCAAGCTAAGAATTCACACCGAAGGTGTTTCCTCTAATCCCCCGATCCCAGTCTTGCTACAATTGTTCCCAAACCAAGTAGGCAAGTACAGACAGGCAAGAAAGACGTGGTCCTTTGTTCTCAATCAGTCAATCCTACTACTACTACCTCCATCTATCCTACAATCGAGCCAATTTAAGCTATAGCATGTACAACTGCGGCAGTAAATAGCCAAGGATACAGCAGTAATTCGAGAGCAGGAAACCGGAGAACTCACGCTTTGGTAGCGGCGTAGACGGAGTAGAGCGGATCGGAAGGCATGACGGAGGCGGAGCCGGAGCCGATGTTGACAATGGCGCCGCGCTTCCTCTCGACCATGCCTGTCAGCACGGCGTGCGTGACCCGAGTGACGCCCTCGACGTTGACCCGGATCAGGCTGCGCATCAGCTCCTCGTCCACCTCGTGGAAGTAGCGCGCGTACGGGTAGGACAGCCCGGCGTTGTTGACGAGCACGCCGACGTCGAGGCCCCGGATGGAGTCCTTGAGCGCCTCCACGCCGGCCGCGAGCCCCTCGCTGGCGAAGTCAAGCACGAAGGTCCGCACCTCGGGGACCTTGGGGTGCTTGGCCTTGATCTCGGCGGCGACGGCGGCCAGCTTCTCCGGGTTGCGGCCGACGAGGACGAGGCCGAGCCCGGCGGCGGCGAGGCGGAACGCGATGGCGCGGCCGATGCCGTCGGTGGCGCCCGTCACGACGGCCCAGGCGCCGTAGCGGCGGCGCAGGGGCTTGCCCGGGCGGAGGAACGCGGCGTAGACCCAGAGCGCGAAGCGGACGGCGGCGCGGAGTGCCACGAGGAGGCCCACGGCCGCCAGCGCCAGCGCCCACGCCGGCTGCGCGCGGAGGAACTCGACGTGAGCGCACGTGCCGGCCATGGCTGGCGTCGTCGGATTTTGGGGAGCTGGATCACTGGCGGTCGATGAGATGCGGGTGTGCCTGCCCGGTGTCGAGCTTTGGACGGGACTTATAACTTATAACTTTATAAGTGGGACGGCCTTTCTCCGGCGGTGGGTGGAACTGGTGTACCAAGACTAACCGAACACGAACTGAAATCTCTCCTCCGTAGAGTTCGTATCGACGGACAGATTTCAAATTGGATTTTAAGAAGTTCCGGCAGTGGTATTTTTATTAGAAAAAAATATAAAAATAGATAAATATTCGTTGCTGACTTGATTGCTTTTTTTTAGAGGACGACTTTGATTGCATTTTTCAAATTGGATTTTATAAGAAGCTCGTGTAGTGGTACTCTCTCTTATTAGAAATACAAAATTGAATAAATATTCGTTGCGGAATACAAAAAAAAAAAAGCATTGACGAAAAAAAAAATGCGAGTCAAAGTAGCAATCTTTACATGGGATGGATCATAACATAGCAGGGGATTTCAGAATAAAGTACATACACAAACCCTCCCTCACGCCACACTCTTTGGACACGTCAAATTCATCAACGGAACCGTTGACGTGTGTGGTAGGCTCACCGCCCAGCCCAGTCAGCCGGTTTGCGTGCGGACTGCGAACTGAATTTGCAGAAGAACTGCGACTGCGAAGGCAAGCAGGCCAGCAGCGGCAGGCAGAGAACAAAACGCAGGTAGGGTTGACGTTGGCTGGCATCCGGAGGCCGGAGCAGATGCAAATCAGAGGCAACCCGAGTCCACGGTGCACCGGGCGCATCTTGGCTCTGCTGTGGTAAACTGTGGAGAGGCCGAGAGGGACTGCGGCAGCCTGAGTGCTGAGCTAGACGATGGGGACAGCGGGGCTGGCAGGCAGGTTGGGTTTGATGAGCTGAAATTAACCGTTGGGGATGTGGTCGCCGGTGGCGGGCGGAAATCCCAACCCCTCTCGCCCTCTGCACCGCACGGGCACGGGCGCACGGCCCCGTCCCGCCCTGCTCTGTGCTCGCTGTCCGTCGAGTTCGAGTCGAGTCGAGGCGTCGTGCTGAGTGCCTGACTGCTGAGACGCCAGCGGCCAGCGGGGAGTGGCGTTGCGAGCCGTGCCGGGCACTGGCACTCTGGCAGTGGCAGCATTAACGCACGCGCGGCGCGGCCTCATAAAATCGGCTTCAATCCGGGCAGGGGCAGGTGGGAGAGGGAGAGGGGATCGTCAATGCGGGCGGCTAGCAGTAGCAGTAGCAGCGCGTGGGCGATGGGCAGCCACCGGCGCGGACGGAGACGCCGAGTCGAGTCTCGTCGCCGCGAATCTTTTAGCGATGACGTCGCTTCCGTAATCAGGATGGTTTGGTTGTCCAACGCGTCCGCGCGCGGCGGTCAGCTACTGTGCTTTGCTTTCCAGTCCAGTGTTTCCACCCGGCCACGGGCCACCGCCTCCACGGCACAGGACAACAGATGCGATGGGAGCATCTGTGGCTTTTATTTGAGGACAGCAAGAACATAACCCTGTGCTATCACTGTCACGGAACAACGGAAGGCTCATTTACAAGGTTTATTACCAACACAGTCCATGCGCTCCGGCTCAACATCCTCGTATTGCATGCATTTTCTCTAGGAAAGCATGCTTAACCCTGTCGCAACTCGCAAAGTATCAGCGTGTTCGCGAGGCCGTATCGTATCGTGGATTATTTACTGCTGGCTGGTTTAGTGTGAGAGAAAAACACTGTTTTCGGCTGGAAATTTACGATCGTTTACGAGCAAGTGAACAGGAAGTATATATATCAAGGATTTTAATTAGGTGTAAAAACGAATCCATAGAGGCAAGAACAATAGTGACAGTAATATTATATATAGAAATCTTTATCAAGTTCAGTCATGCCATGGTCGAAATATTACCAGGGTCAGGCAGCAGAGAGCAAAAGCGACCCTGTCCAGCGCATGTGGTCTTAACCGTCTCATCGCTACATCGTCACGGTTCATGGTTATGGTTACACGCTACTACACTACACAGAACAAACGTATCAGTTCCAACGACAACGACTGATAAATATGATAGGTGCAGGTGCAGTCCCAGGCTCCCAGCCTGCCTGACTTCTAGAGTTCTTGGATGTGGATCGTCAAAAGTTCACCAGTCACTGCCCACGCAGAAACGCCAGATCCACATGGTTTTCCCACGACTTCCTGCAAAAACGGCAGATCCACATTGTATTCACAAGATCTGCCTAGTAGTTCGACTGAAGCATGCTTTCCTGAGGCCTGCGCACTCGCAAGTCGCAAAGGGTTATTAGGGAAAGAACAGAAGAGTCAGCTATTGTCTCAGTTGATTGATTGATAGGTAAAAAAATCACAAAGTTTAGCCCACCTAAGAGAAGTGCACCGATGAAGTGGGATTTTAAATTTTACCACGCATCCGGACAGAGTACACCGGCTCATCATCGTCTGACTCCTTAATAAGCTCGCAGACATCCCCGGTCTGGAGGTTGTTTGCTGCAACAAAATGTTTCCAGCCCGCCGTGAAGCCCACAAATATTGGGCTGTCATGGTAAATAATAGGCCATAATCTCTTCATGGGATCCTTCAGCATTATAACATCCCAATGATGCCTTCTCTGTCTAACTGCACTGGAAAGCGACTTGGATAGGTCCTGGGGGAATATTGATCAGAAACACCTTCAGCGATGTGATCAGAAACTTACTTAAGAGCTTAGAAACTATGAACAGGTGAATGAGGCCAACGAAGCATCAAACTGGAATAATCTAATAGCCCCAACAAATAAGGACGGAACTGTCATCAGAACAATATTTAGAGAGATAAAATCTAATATTGTTAGACATCAATACTTATTACAGCATATACTCTATAAGCAGTCTTAAAACAAGTGCTACAAATCCGCACACCATGATCTCAGCAGATCAACATGTTTTACAACAACCTATTGAGGGATTTAGGCAACTAGAAAGATTATGAACTTCAGGTCCAAACCCCGTAAGTATAAAAAGGGTTACTCTACAGTTTTTAAACAGTTCAAGTGATGCTAGTATTGTGGCCCCATTAAATTGTATGCTTCCATTTGCACAATCCACAACCTCTACATCATCATGGCCACAATAACAACCATCCATTGTTCAAACTGTCAGTAATTGAATAATATTAAATTAGTGAATATTCGGTCGCTGTTTGTGGGGTTTTTTTTTGGCGAGTCCTTGGGGAGCAAGAGGTCACAACTCCATAATTCTTCCTGTTTGCAAGGATGCTTTTGATTGCACCAATACGAAATTACAAAAGATATACAGGCATTAGTGAAAGAAGACTATTTATGGAATCTGCACAACTCACAAGCCATTTCTGAGTGGTATCAGGAATGCACAGTTGCGAGTTGATCTCTGGTGGAGAATGATAATCCAGCTTCAGAATTTCGTCCTTCATAGGCAACAAAGGCTCTGGGACCTCAGTGTTACTAGACATTCTACTTTCCTGTTTGGAGGAAGGATGTTCTGCATGGATTAATCCAACAGACTAATTAGAAACACGTTATCCAATCAGAAGCCCACTCTTTAATTTTATATACAAACAAAACAAGTTACCCACTCTTTAATTTTACATTGAAACAAAACAAGATAAAATAAGCTCACCTGATTCACATGTAGCGTAGAACAATGTTGCAACTTTTGCTGCGTACACTCACTGGCTCCACTTGATCCATTTGGATTTCAAATTGAACAGTAGTTCCTACCAAACATAGATTCAATAATATGCTATAAACAACAATTATCTCCACAATAAACAACCAAGAGAACTTTAAAAGAAAAACAGTTGAAGTAATAATACTAGAAAGTAAAGAGCACATCCCCACCTTTTCCATTGACATTATGTTCGATCTCTTTCGTGCTACTGCTGCATTTGGATATTTCGTCAGGACTTGAGGTTTTCTCAATGGGCCCAGTGAACATTGATTCAATAAAGGCACAACTTCCTTCAGACCCAATAGGGGTTAGTCCTGGTGCACCATCCTTACCTGGAACTACAGGGTTCGCGCACACAGCGGGACATTGTTACTTAGGCTATGTACAATGCTTCCCATAGGTTCCAATCCTTCCCTTTTGCTTCAAGTAGAACAGAAGCACCTATAGAATGATGTAGAAATTAGTTATTTCTACTACAAAAATCATTTACCTCCATGATAAACTCTTTTTGAATGAAATAGCATTAACTCAGTATCCACCTCAATGCATGTGTATTGGAGTGGATTAGGATGTAAGTTTAATTTCCACCCTAATCCACTCCAGCACATGTGGATTGAGGTAGATACGAGTGCATCCAAACAAACCCTATAATGGTAGCAATCATAAAAAAATTATGAGATGAATCAGACCTCCATCTTTCTCATTGATGCTATAGTCGATCTCTGTCCCATCGTGTCCGCAATTGGTTACTCTATCAGCACTTGATGGTTCTTTGATGGGCATGGTGAATATTGGTTGGACACATTCATGATTGCCCTCGGAACAAATGTACTCATCTACAGGGTTTAGTTCAATTGAACCATAACCATCAACCAACATGCTGTCATTTTTTTGTGGGTTGTCAGGTTCAATCGGTACAGTGCAATCAAGAGATGCTTGATTGTTCACAACATCCTTCCTCCACTTCTCCAAGCAGCGAAAACCTCCAGGAGCTTCATATTTTCTGTAAAAGTTTTGGATAATGTTCGTCTTGCTATGATTATGATAATCTACCACAGGCGTGATAGAATCTAAAGGAATGGCATTTGTTCTTTGCTTTCTTCCTAAATCTTCATCTGAATCATGTAAATCCAAGAGATCTGTAGCAGTTATAATTATTTGAGATCTTGTTTTTCCTTCGCTGCATGTTGTTGAAATGGACTTGGTTCCGCACTCAATTTCAGGGGAACTCCCCTTCTCGTCAGCTAGTGCAACTGAGGGTCCATTCCCAATGCCACTCTGAGCTCTTATAGGGTCTTCATTGGTATTAACAGCCACAAGACTTGTATCTGAATCTGCACCTGATGTGGCTAGCTTCATTGTATCCCCATTTTCATGCTCCAAAGGTTCAGAATCTTCAGAATCTATAAGCATAATTAGTGTTTTTCCTTTGCTGCACAGTGGAGAAGTACCCTTTGTTTTGCACTGTGGATCAATCAAATTTCCATTGTTATCTTGTGCCACTAGTCCAGATCCAACCACATGTTCAACTGGTTTAGGGTATTTTTTTGTATTGTAAGTCACATGACCAGTTTGAGGCACTTTGGTCCTGGGATTTTCGCCAGAAACATAGTTTCCATTATCTATGTTTTCTGAACTACCATTGTTCAAGACCAAATCATCAGGTGACATATTACTCCATGTCTGTTTCTTTCTTTCACCTTTAGTTGTGCTCTCAGCATTGAAGTAGAGTCTTTCACTAGAGTCTGTACCAAAAACCCGCACAGAAAATGTACTCTCAGCAATATACTCAAACAACAGAAACTCACCCCATTTAATCAAATGGTTTGAAACAAAAATATCCCATCCCTGATCAAAAGCAAGGGAACCAGCGACCTTCGATACCATGACCACTGAACATTTTCCTTCTGAATCTTTAAGAAATACAAGATGATTAGTCAAATACTCCAATCTGGGTGCAACAGTTAGTGGTATCACCTGCACAAATATATGCATGTACATGATGTTTGGTAGGAACCATGACATAACACAAAGAAAAGAAAAGGATACTATAATGAATCCAGACATGTCAAAAAAATGATATAGCACTAAAGGCTGTTTTTATCTAATTAAAAGGGCGCGAATGTAAAAAAAAAACTAGCCCAAGCCGTGGAATCGGCATGTATTCAGACCATCTTTTTTTCTACCTATTAATGAAATGATACACAGTCCTCCTGCGTGTACGAGAGAAAAAAAAGAACTGTAATGGAAAGCAGCAAGAAATAAAACCATACCATAAATTTCTCGAAATTGTTGCACATGACTTTAAAAAATGCGAATGAAGCCTGATTAACCTTTTCCTTGCAGCAGCTAAATATTTTCATTTCCTTCATCTTGGCACCATGAATCTTATCACTATCATTGCACTGCATCTTCTTTTTTCTCTTCAATTGTGTGTGTGGTAATTTCCTCTTCCCTATTTTATAGTTAGAGTGACTTGATATATCCATCTTCTCGTTGGATACATCAAGTGGCACATTTTTCCTATTCTGTCGGTCATGTCTCATCTTAATCTCCATGCTCTCAGTGGTCCTCATTTTCTTCTCTTTAACAGCAGATGTGATTGGCGCAGTCTCCTTCTCACTGTTGGTATTGTTTGGCCTTTTCCTTTTCTTTTCTTTATCACAAAATGTTGTGGACACCTTCCCCTTGTTCACTCCACTGTCATAATTCCTCATCTTGCTGTCATCAGCCTGCATCTTCTTCTCTCTGTGTGTTTTGTTCAGCTTTTCCTTATTCTTCTCCTTCTCAGATAATGTGGTTGACACCTTCTTGCTCTTCACCTTACTATCAGAGTTACTCATACTCCTCCCTTCCTCACCATCGTCCCTTTGCGTATTCTTCCCAGTGCTGGCATTGGGAAGTTTTTTCTTCCTCTCCTTCTCAAGGGATGCAGTGTTGACCTTTTTCTTACCCTTTATCTTATTGTAGTCATTCGATATAATCGTCCTTTTCTTGTCCAGGTCAACACCCATCATCTTCTTCTTGCTTTTTGTTTTGTTCAGGTCATCCTTTTCCCTCCCCTTCTCACATAATGCGGCAGGCACCCTGCTCTTCTTTATCCTTTGGTCCCCATTCCGTATGTCCCTATCCTTCCCATGGTTGGCACTGCACAAATGCTCCTTTTTCTTCCTCTTCTCTGTGAAGGCATCAGCGGACGTCTTCGTGTTCTTTACCACAGTGTCATCATCCCGCATCTCATCATTGGCACTGCCGTGACTCGGCTTCCGGCGGGCCGAATCAGGAGCAGAGCCGATCATCCCCACCAATATTTCGTTTCCTCCTCCCCTGATCTAAGGATGACACCACCAAAAACACCAAAAAAAAAATATTGATCAGGCACTAGAGAAAGTCATCAAGACCAACAGCAATAAGGTTACTAGTAAAACAAAGACGCAAACCCTCCAAAAAAAAATGACTGCAATGCAGAAATTTCTACATCGAGAAAAAAACCCATCAAACTCCGCTGAAACCACATTAAACATATCCAAAAAATCAAAGTCCAGAAAACAAAACAAACAATACCGTCCGATTTTATTATACCACAAACTGATCGAACACATCCGAAACGAAATCAATAAACTCGAACTCTAGAGTTCCGGAAAAAGTAGAAGAATACCTGTGCAGATGATCAATAAAGCCCGATACGCTGACATTCAAGACATGTCGCCGATCAGATCACCTGCCTGATGAGACGACAGTAAAATGCACCTTCTTGTTGAGTTGATTGGTCGAAGAAGACTTCGATCGCTGCGCTCCAGTGGTGCCGCGCCGGTACTTCCCCGCGGAGTAGTCGAGGTTCAAGACTAGGGAAGGGGATAGGATCATAGGAAGCAGAACTGGAAGACACCGATGGGTTCACGTGGACCCCGATCCTCGAGCACCTCGGATGGCCGACGCGTGGAGCTCCCTGTGATCGAACGCGCGCGAGATGGAGCACCTCCCGCGTGGGCGTGGCTCGTTCGTTGCTCGGCTCGCTCGCGTGGACGAATCAGCTCGCACGACACTGGCTGCCATGAATGCGGCTTGCCAGGCCAGTTGTAACAGAACCGACCAAATCATAAGAACGTAAGTACAAAAACAATCACCGAAGCGATCAAATTCCTGTACTTAAGCTCCCATAATCCCGGTAGTCCGGAAATCACGAAGGATTTCAACCAACTCTCGACATACAAACCAAGATCGTAATGATTCAACACAACACATCATTCGTTACAACATTTCACAAGTAGCATTCGGATTACATCCATCAGAGTTCAAATAAAATATTACAAACCAAGTTTGAGTGTGCGGAAGCAACATAGTTTAGTACATAACTTCATAGTTTCAATTACATTGCCAGATCAGAGTCATGTCCCACAAAAGCATTATCAGCACGAGAACTAGTAGAGACCGCTACCAACGGTCTAGTCTTCATCCCCAAAGTAGGAGAAGGCAAGATTTGCAAAGAACCAAAGAAGAACGGTCATCGCAATGTGTGGAAATAAACCCCGAGTACGAGAAGGTACTCACTAGACTTACCCGACAAAAATTAGAAATAAAAGACACCAAGGAGCATGCAAGGCTTTTCGTGTGGGCTAGCTTGGCACATTTGCATAAAAGAGCTTATGAGCATAGTGACCAATTTAAACTTAGCATCAAGCTTATCATCATTTACCCGTCCACTAGATTAGCACGGTACTAGAGCACTCACTTATTAGGAGCAAACAATATTAACCATAGCAGGTATAATAAATTTGGCATCATCATATCATCATTTCCGAACCATTAAGTATTAAGTGTATCTACATTGGAGATAAGCCCGTCAAGTTCTCACTAACCGGGAGAGACGGCGATTCAATCAATTACAACTCAAATTGAGGGGTATTCCTAACTCTCACCACGGCATACTTTGCAAGGGTAGCCGTGGGTCACCTTTGGAACATCTCAGAACCAAATTGCTGGTTCGATCGGGCCAAGACTCTCGTGGATTACCCTTCCGCCAGACGATCGGGACTTTTAAATCACCGCCTTTGACTCACGCCACGGCTCCCTTCCGAGGCGCACTTTATACTTATCGACTCCCCGGCCCGAGGTGAGCTACTCGGCTCGGCCGCGGTCGGTCATCGGACACGGCCAACTAAGAGAGAGGCATGCGCTCAACATGAACAGAAAGGCTCCAAGAATCAGTCCTTAAGTTTTTACTGAGACGGAGTCATCGCAAACCGACAAGCCTCCGTCTGGGTCTTCATTTCAAATTAAGATCGGTTCTTTTCCACGATAGCAAATATAGCCAACCGTGCCACATGTATCTTCCCTATATCTCGCAGTGTGAAATCACCCGACTTCTACCGCGTTGAAGCGCTGTGGCTAAGCACTACTCGAGCCTCGAGCTACATAGGATTGTGGTAACAATATCCGGACAAGGAATGGGTAACCAATGCAAAGCAAGTGTTTGCATCCAACACCTAAACTTAATGCAACAATATATGTAATAATAATATCAGAATCGCAGTTCGGAAAATAGGAGGCTTAATATGTTCGGGCTTGCCTTTCACGAAGTTGCAAGGACGGTGGTCGTGGCACTCAACGGCGACCTCGTCGGCACTTCTCCCAAGGTCGCTCCTCCCGAATCTCGGCGTCGGCCTTCGTCTTGCCGCTCGCCGGTTCCTCGAATTCCAAGCAGGTTACTCCTTCCGTACACCTATTGCATGCCGATGCACAAGATAAATATCATGAATGCATAAGGAATGACATGATGCTCATGATGAATGAATCACAATGGGTGTTTACGAAAACATCATGGACCCTCGTTACTCGAAAGTAATTAGCTCTATTCAAATCACTTTAAGCATGTATCCAACTTAACTTAAATAACAAGAGCAACTTACCTAACTTGCATAACCTAAGATAAAGATGCTCATCTTCAGTTAAAGGCCTAACACCTAGCAACAGTACCATGAACTTAGAATAGTACAGACATGCTTAAAATAACATGCTTAAAGCTTCATATGCAACAAGTAGTAACTTAATTCTATCATAACCAGAGTTCTATAACTCCAAATGACTTGCAAGAGGACATTCTGGAAAGCTTATGAAATTCTCTACAATTCATTTGTAAGCATCAAGGCATGATTCTGAAGTTAACCAAATCAATTTCCAGTAGACCTAGAATCTGTCCGTAATGACGGGTTGCTAACTTAATTATTTAATGATGGTGCAAAAGCCCAATTTGACCAAACCAAGTTTACCAACTTGTTTTTCATATCTAAGAAACATCAGAAAGTATAGTGCTAGCTTCTAAATAAATTATTTAATATCCTTTTCTAATTTATTTAGTTAATTAGGTGATTTAAGCAATATATAGTAAAACTATTCATAAAAATCTACAAAAATTACAGTAGCTATCTCATGCTGCACATAGACTACCATAAAATTCCAAAGCAATTGGACCAACATAACTTGCTGTATCCAAAATAACAGATGCTATGTCTATTTCTAGCATAATTAGGAAACCTTATTAAAAAGTGTCAAGCAACAGATTTCCTATTTTTCCTAGCATCCTTCTAGCATAAGAATAGCACCCATAAAATTTCACCTTCACTGGATCTATAGAAAAATTATGAAAATTCACACAAGATCCATCTATTAATAAAAGGAAATTCTAAAACTCAAAAACTACACATGCACTAGCTCTAAAATTTTTACTAGAGCTTCACATCAGCAATAACAGACTGCCCACAAAATTTCATAAATTTTGGACCACAGAAACTCAAGATAAAATTCAAACAAGTTTGCATGCTTCTAAAAACACATTTCAAACTCCTATTTAATTCATCAAATTTTTCTAAAACATGTGTCCATATAATATTTTTATTAAATACTAGACATTATCATGAACTCAACAAAATTGGAACCATAGCATTTGGATCTATATACTAGAGCTACATATTTTCAAGATGTACATAAATCTGTGAAAATAAAATAAACAAAACAAATCGAAAACAAAATCGTGGAGCCGGCCCTACGTACACGGCTGCCCACGAGTTTATTGTGCGCTGCCTGCATAATGGCGCAGCGGCCCAAGCTGGGCTCCCGCCTCAGCAGCGACACGCTGACAGGGAGGACCAGCGTGTCGAGACAAGCGAGGGAGGAGCGACCACGGTATGAGTTCACGACGACGGCGATTTCTCCGGCGACGAGGAGAGTACCTTCGTGGATCGCCACGACCTCCCCGCTGATTGGTGCCCCAATCACTCTCTCTACGGTCCCCCTAGGTACGCCGGCCATGGCGCACGGCGGTTTCGGTCATGGCAAGACGGCGGCGCTCCGGTGAACTCCCGGCGCTAGGTACCTGTGCAAAGCGCGATCGCCTTCCAGAGACCAAGGCGGACTGTCTATGCTATCGCTAATGGCTGTGGTGAAGTGCGCGAGTGTAGCCATGTGATGTCACCGGCGGCGACCATGGCGCTGGTGGTGCGTGGCCGTGTTCCGCTCGGCCGTAATGGCTTCGTCGGTAACGCCATAACTAGAGCAAACACGACAGACTAGAGAAGATGAAACGAAGGCTAGGGAAGCAGGAGCGGTGCGGAGTCGCTACGGCCACGATGACCCGCAACTCCCGGCGAGGTAGGCCATGACTACTGGCGTCGGAAAATCGGCCAAGGTCCTCACCTACAAAGACGATTGGCTCAGCTAGAAGGTGGGGGAAGGTCCGCATTTAACACGACGGAGCTATGGTGAAGGCGAGTGCGGGTAGATGCAATGTGGTGAGCAAGCTCTGCGACGGCGGAGCTATGGCGGAGTGGTCGCTTATGGCCGCGCTTGTAGTGGCGAGCGGAGAAATGGAAAAGGATCGGCGAGGGCGCGGCAGCGCTGGGTAGCTTCAAGGCGCGTCGTCATGACGCCTGTGGAGGCGACGGCGCGTGGTGGCCATATGGTCGGGTTACCGACGCATTGACATGGCAAGACACGCGCGTCCGGCGTTTTCAAAAACGCGACCATCGTAGCTTCCATTCAATGGGGAGTGAAACTGACAGTAGCGATTTCCTCGTGGTAAAATGGCTAATCCGTTGCTTGTTTGCAAAAACAGTGTTCATGAAAAAATAGACCAAACATCCATCTGCAATTTACTTTCAAGAACTATCACCTAATTCGCCATGGATCGAAGTTACAACAAGCCAAAGATGGCTCGATCCAACCTGAAATGCACCATGACTTAGAATATTTTTCTAAGTGTTGAAAACAGCATGTAATTTCTGACTTGTGGGCCATGTTTGAGCATGTTCTAGCCATTTTCATGAGTTGGTCATAAAACAACTTTTGTTCCTTAATAAATTTGCTACAACTTTTGTAAAGAGTGCACAGCCATGCAAAGTCTCTAAGTTGGACTTTTAAACAGTCAAACAATGACACTCCAAGGGTCAATTCAAGTCAAAATCGCATTCGAGGGCATTTTGGTTATTTTGATCTACATGAACAATGTTCCAACAAGTAAACTAAGTATAGTTAAGGTGTATTAGACCATGATCAACCATTTTACAAAGTTGTTATACCTCTTCATCGATCACATGTGATAAAGAAAGTAAAACAAGCAATTCATACATATGTTTCAATACAATGTTCCACATGTTGCGTGACCTTGTTGTTATACTATACTTGTCACCTTACTACCATGTTGCCATGTTTCCAAGTATGAGAGTTTCATGTTACATTCACATGTTGCACTACTACCATTCACAAGCAATCTAGTACGAAACAAACAGAATATGCGAATGTTTCATATGTATGTTTCAGGGAAAATGACATGATGAGATAATTGATGCACATGTTTATGAGACGAAATGCAATTAGTAGAAGCCAAACACCGAGGGTGTTACAGCCCTCCCCCCTTAGAAAAAATCTCGTCCCGAGATTTGGAAAGCGTACCAATCAGTATAGAAAGCTGGATAGTTTTCCTTTAAATAATCTTCCCGCTCCCAAGTTGCATCCCGTTCACTATGATTACTCCAAACTACCTTGTATAACTTAACCACTCGTGTACGAGTCACTCTTTCTTGTGTATCCAGAACTTGCACGGGTTTTTCCTCATAAGAAAGATCAGATTTCAAGTTGACTTTCCTTGTTGCTATTCTTTCCTCGGGAATACGAAGACACTTCTTCAACTGGGACACATGGAATACCGGAAATATAGCTCCCATCTCACGGGGTAGATCGAGCTTATATGCTACTCTTCCACTTTTCTCGATGATGCGGTAGGGTCCAACATATCGAGGCTCAAGCTTCCTTTTAATTCCAAAACGCTTGACTCCTTTCATAGGGGATACCTTCAGATAAACATGATCACCTACTTCAAACTCAATAGGTTTCCTTCTCTTGTTAGCATAGCTCTTTTGTCTAGCCTGTGCGGCAGTCATATTCTTTTGTATAGTTCGGACTTGCTCTTCGGCTTCTTTTACAAAGTCAATACCATAGAATCTTCTTTCCCCGGGTTCCACCCAGTTCAAAGGAGTTCTACACTTATGCCATAAAGAGCTTCAAAAGGAGCTATTTTGATACTCTCTTGATAACTGTTGTTATAAGAGAATTCAGCGAGAGGTAACCAGCCTTCCCAAGAGCCTTTGCAAGAAATAAGACAAGCTCTAAGCATGTCCTCAAGAATTTGATTAACACGCCACCGTCTCGATGTTTGCGGATGATAGGCGTAATCATGGATTAGATGAGTGCCAAGATTCTCGATGTAAGCACTCCCAAAAGCGAGCCGTGAACTGAGGTCCTCTATCGTAAACAATGGATTTGGGTACACCATGGAGACGCACCACTTGTTGAAAATAAATCTCAGCATAATTGTGAGGATGATAGGTAGACTTGACCGGAATAAAGTGAGCGGATTTAGTTAGACGATCTACGATAACCCAGATGGAATCACAACCCTTGTTGGTAGTGGGTAATCCAACAATAAAATCCATACTAATTTCTTCCCACTTCCAACCAGAATAGAGAGTGGTCGCAATTGGCCGGGCCTTATGTGAATAGCCTTGACTCGCAATGCAGCTTATCACACCTTGCCACATAAGTGCGATTTCTTTCTTCATCTTGGTCCACCAATAATACACTGACTTGAGATCTTGATACATTTTACTACTACCGGGATGGATGGACAACTTAGAAGAATGGGCTTCAAACCATAATTTGATTTCTAAGTTCTTTATCTTTGGGTACCACAAGTCTATCATTAAACCAGAGAATTCCTTTGTCATCGACCTTAAAGTGTTTGGTCTCTTTTCTTTCATTTTCCGCTTGATGTGAAACACACCCACATCATCTTACGGAGTTCGATAATTCGACTTCTAAGAGAGCAATCCACAAAGTGATATTGTGAAGTACTACAGGATGAAGGAGGTGTGATGATGAAAGTCTTCACTAACTAAGGAATTGCAATGGCTTTTTCTCGCTTAAGGCATCAAGAACCACATTTGCTTTACTGGGATGGTAGTGCACTTGAAGGTTGTAGTCCTTGATCAATTCTAACCAAATACTGTTGACGCATGTTCAACTCGGGTTGAGTAAAATGTACTTGAGGCTTTTATGGTCAAGATAGATATTGCACACATTACCCAACAAGTAATGTCTCCAAATCTTCGTGGCATGAACAATCGCTGCTAGCTCTAAGTCATGGGTAGGATAGTTGACTTCATGCTTTCGAAGTCGGGCGCAAGCATAAGCAATTACTCGGCCTTCCTCGCATAAGAACACACCCCAAACCGGTGCCACATGCATCACAATAGACATCAAAAGGCTTTTCGATGTCAAAGGTTGTGCTAATACAGAGCAGAGAGGTTAGCAAGGTCCGCAAAGTGTGGAAAGCCTCTTCACACTTCGGAGTCCACACAAACTTCTCATCTTTTTGCAAAGAGTCGAGTCATGGGCTTGGCGATTTTTGAGAAACCGGATAAAGCGACGATAATAGCCACCAACCCGTGAAAAACTTGGACTTCAGGACCGTAGTAGGTGCCTTCCACTCAAGGACTTCTTGCACCTTCGTAGGGTCAACCAAATTCCATCACCAGATAACACATGACCTAGAAAAGGTATCTTGTTCAACCGAATTCACACTTGCTGAACTTAGCATAAAGTGGTTGTCACGCAACCGAAAGTTAAGACAATTCTCGATGTTCAAAGATGCTCTTCTTTATTTCGAGAATATACTAGGATGTCATCAATGAACACGACGACAAACTTGTCCACCTCGCATGAATACGTAATTCATCAGTACATAAAGTGTGCCGAGCATTTGTCAACCCAAAAGACATGACAAGGTACTCGAACAAACCATAACGGGTAGAGAAAGTCTGTCTTAGGTATATCTTCGTGGATTAATTTTGATCTCGATGGTAACCTGACCTCAAATCGATCTTTGAGAATACCTTAGCTTTAGAGAGTCGATCAAACAAAATATCGATGCGAGGAAGAGGGTATTTGTTCTTGATGGTAACAAAGATTTAGGGACGATAATCTCACGCACATGCTAAAGATTCGCCCTTCTTCTTCACAAAGATAGCCGGACAACCCCAAGGAGACTAACTAGGCCGAATCAAACCTTTCTTCAATAGCTCATTCAATCGACTCTTTAGTTCAGCCAACTCATTGGGCGGCATTCTATAGGGCCTTCGAGATATAGGAGCCGCATTCGGAATAAGTTCTATCTTGAATTCTACATCGCGGTCCGGAGGTAATCCAGCAAGTCATCGGGGAAGACATCCGGAAACTCATGGACAACCTGGTAGATCCTCAATGGCTTTGGCTAGGTAGCATTGGTCAGACAGAAGAGAGATATCACGAGGTAACTGCACTAGAAAACCCTTCTTATCCACAGGATCCTCAACATTACCACACGGGTTGACGATCGATCAAAGACTCCATTCCCACTCATCCACTTCATTCCTAGGATTATATCAATTCCTACCCCCCAGTAGCACTACAAGATCTGTAAGAAACTCTCGATCCCCAATTTCAAGCTTTACATCTTTTACTACTTGGTTAGTCATGATATTATTCCCAAAGCAAAGACTAATACAATAACCACCCTTGACAATTGTAATCACATTCATCTTATGCTTAGATGCAAAAGTAGAACTCACAAAGGAATGTGAAGCACCGAATCAAAGAGCACAAATGCGTAGGGTGATCATTAACAAGAAACTTACCAATGGTGACCACTTCACCAAAGCAGAATTTCCTCCATAGTAGTGTAATGAACACGCCCGACGGACGTTTCCTTGAGCATTCTTGGGAGGGTGGGGACACCTATTTGCCCAATGACCAGTGGTTACAGCCCCACACGGCACCGTTATCGGTGGGACATTGAGCCGCCCCGCCTGTAAGTATTCTTTGGCAAGGAAATTGTGTACCTTTGCGTAAAACCAGTTTTAGCTTGATTCTTCTTCCGAGGTGGGTGAACGGACATTAGCATTGGGTGGACGGCATGGGCCTTGATATCATTGGTGCCTTAGACCGAGAAGCACCTGAATCAAAGTTTCTTTTGCGGTTCTTAGAAGCGGCATATATCTTATCATTGTTCTCTTGAGTCGAGTGTCACTAATAAACTCATTGAAGGTGACACACTTGCAGCTGCCCATTGACTTCATCAATTTAGGGAAAGTCCCTCTTGAAGCTAGCTATTCTCTTAGCGCCGGTATCGACAAACTCGTGGAGCATACCTCGCCAAAGTTGTTGAATGCCCGGAGGTATTCATTGAGACTCTTGTTGCCTTGGGTGAGCTTCATAAACTCGGTATGCTTAATGGCCATGAGACCAGGAGGAATAAAGTGTCCTCGAAAAGTCGCTCAAATCGACCCCAAACTATCTCGACGCTTGCGGTGGAAGGTGGTCTTGTGATGTGTCCACCAGACATACGCAGGCCTTGGAGCCTGGTGTCCCGCATATGTGGCCTTCATACCCCTCACCAAACGGAGCAATCCAAACCTTTGTTCTATCGTGCTCAACCATTCATCACCTTGCAATGGTTCTTCCGCCTCACGAAAAGACAGGAGGCTTTGTATCCATGAAGTCCTTAAAGTCAGCCAGACTGGTTTGGCTCGGGTCCTTGGCGGACATGACGATCCTCACGGTTAGCCATCCGATGCATAGCCTCCGCTAACATGCGCCGACTTTCCACCACCATCTCGTGCATTAGCTCACCGGTGTGGGCGGTGGCGGAGGTGGTTGTTCCTCATTTCCCATGCCACGCATCATGACGAAGGTTATGATGAGCCATCTCGCAAAATGTATAGCCAATGAGCACCGACGATGTGGAAATTTTTGTAGATGAATCGTATAATTATGCCCAAACCGAGTCCATTGGAGGAATGCATTTAGATAATCAACAGAGGCACAATCATTCATCACAACCACACAACTCATCAAGCGCGTCAATGGACACATAAATGCGATGAACTTAATCAACCACTCGATCCATAGACCGCAAAGACGGAATTTATCAAAGGCTCATATACGTGGAGCATAATACGCTCGATAGGTTACATCCAAGCCATAGTGGTCCCAAACTTACATCCAAAGATAACTTATGGTTCGATATTACATCCCAACGATTACTTATTCCAAAGCTACTCGCTCATGCATGAGGATCAACAAAGACTAGCTCTTGCGCATTAGCTAAGTAGTAAGCTAAACCACGATCGTCCTCGGAGTCGATGTCAAGATCTCTCCTCCATCTTCATCACTAGCGTGCTCCAACTCCTCATCTTCCTCCTCATCGTGGAATGTCCTCAGTCCATTGACCTCCATGTCATCATCACCTTCAGACCATGATGACACGTAACCCATCTCATCCTCATCCTCGGTGGCGAGGAGAGAGGGTGAAGTTGATTGTGTAATGGTGAACCTCCTCATCGAGATTGTCATTGTACTCCTCAAAGAATTGCCACTTGTCGCTCTAGCTCTACCCGCCGTGCTCTCAACACATCATCCTCCTCGTGCAGGGCTTCATTCCGCTGGTTCATCACGTGAATCAACATGCGTTCACGATGCGGTGAGCAGCAATGTTAACCCTCGAACCTCAAGGGTCTCTTGGTCCCTTTTCCGAGTTACTTGCTCCAAGCGTGGCTTTGAGCCGCATTCCTCTCAAAGAAGCCACCCGAGCAAGCTCGCTCCTCAGCCTTTCCTCCTCAAGAGGCTCAGACGGGCTCACGAGGAGCTAAACGGTGACGCTGGCGCCTCGCCTCCAAGCGGGACTTGCAGCAAAGGCGCTTCAGGCGCGCCATCAGTAGCAAAAGTTACAACATAAGGGGAGAATCATTTAAGGGATAATGAAATTTAATTATCCGGGACAATCATATTTTAAAGGAGGGAGTAATGCAAGAAATGTCATGTATGCTTGAACATGATGCATGCACGATCCAGACGTCGTCCTCACCATCCTAGAAAAATTTAAAGGCTAGCGAAATATACGGTGGCATACATACGTTCTCTCCTATACGGTAGTTAGTCGATCTACAACGATACGTTGTTAGTGTACCTGCAGAAAATTTCATTTCAGCCCAGTAATTTCCCACAATGCATAAAAGCAAGCAGTAACTAAATACTTTCATACATACATCCCCTGATGCACATACTCTAGTATCACAGCTACCCGTCAGAGATACCCACATTTAAGTACTCTCATAGATACATGATTGAACATGTAAATATGCGAGCAACCACAACTACTCTCCCCTAGACCGACGATTGGACGGTCATGCCCTCACAACTCCCACTTACCAGAGCGTAGAGGTATTTGATCCAAACATTACCACCCAAGCGGATGGCATCCATACAATAGCACGCCGTATGGACGATTTAAATGTAAACAAGCAGAACCCCAAGTTAGTACTTTAATAAGCCACCTAAGAGTCCTTATTTGGGCATAAGGGATATGACCAATGGCAATACTTAGTATTTAATTTAGGATTTTCACAAATACTTTTGTTTTAAATACACAAATGACGTGTTTAGTGTCAAATCTTGCTCGATACCAGGTATATGTAACCGACCAAATCATAAGAACGTAAGTACAAAAACAATCACCAAGCGATCAAATTCGTGCATTTAAGCTCCCATAATCCCGGTGAGTCCGGAAATCACGAAGGATTTCAACCAACTCTCGACATACAAACCAAGATCGTAATGATTCAACACAACACATCATTCGTTACAACATTTCACAAGTAGCATTCGGATTACATCCATCGAGTTCAAATAAAATATTACAAACCAAGTTTGAGTGTGCGGAAGCAACATAGTTTAGTACATAACTTCATAGTTTCAATTACATTGCCGGATCGTAGTCATGTCCCACAAAAGCATTATCAGTGCACGAGAACTAGTAGAGACCGCGCCTAACGGTCTAGTCTTCATCCCCAAATAGGGAGAAGGCAAGATTTGGCAAAAGAACCAAAGAAGAACGGTCATCTGCAATGTGGAAATAAACCCCGAGTACGAGAAGGTACTCACTAGACTTACCCGACAAAAATCAGAAATAAAAGACACCAAGGAGCATGCAAGGCTTTTCAGGTGGGCTAGCTTGGCACATTTGCATAAAAGAGCTTATGAGCATAGTGACCAATTTAAACTTAGCATCAAGCTTATCATCATTTACCTGTCCACTAGATTAGCACCGGTACTAGAGCACTCACTTATTAGGAGCAAACAATATTAACCATAAGGTGTATAATAAGGTGGCATCATCATATCATCATTTCCGAACCATTAAGTATTAAGTGTATCTACATTGGAGATAAGCCCGTCAAGTTCTCACTAACCGGGAGAGACGGCGATTCAATCGAATTACAACTCACCGAGGGGTATTCCTAACTCACCCCGCATACTTTGCAAGGGTAGCCGTGGGTCACCTTTGGAACATCTCAGAACCAAATTATGGGTTCGATCGGCGCCAAGACTCTCGTGGATTACCCTTCGCCAGACGATCGGGACTTTTAAATCACCTCGCGCCTTGACTCACGCCCACGGCTCCCTTCCGAGGCGCACTTTATACTTATCGACTCCCGGCCCGAGGTGAGCTACTCGGCCATGGTCGGTCATCGGACACGGCCAACTAAGAGAGAGGCATGCGCTCAACATGAACAGAAAGGCTCCAAGAATCAGTCCTAAGCGACACAGACGGAGTCACCGCAAACCGACAAGCCTCCGTCCGGTCTTCATTTCAAATTAAGATCGGTTCTTTTCCACGATAGCAAATATAGCCAACCGTGCCACATGTATCTTCCTATATCTCGCGGTGATGTGAAATCACCCGACTTCTACCGCGTTGAAGCGTGGCTAAGCACTACTCGAGCCTCGAGCTACATAGGATTGAGGTAACAATATCCGGACAAGGAATGGGTAACCAATGCGCAAGTGTTTGCATCCAACACCTAAACTTAATGCAACAATATATGTAATAATAACATCAGAATCGCAGTTCGGAAAATAGGAGGCTTAATATGCTCCGGGCTTGCCTTTCACGAAGTTGCAAGGACGGTGGTCAGGGCACTCAACGGCGACCTCGTCGGCACTTCTCCTCAAGGTCGCTCCTCCCGAATCTCCGGCGTCGGGCTACTGTCACGCCGCTTTCCTTTCGGTTCCTCGAATTCCAGCAGAGGTTACTCCTTCCGGTACACCTATTGCATGCCGATGCACAAGATAAATATCATGAATGCATAAGGAATGACATGATGCTCATGATGAATGAATCACAATGGGTGTTTACGAAAACATCTTTGGACCCTCGTTTCACCGAGTAATTAGCTCTATTCAAATCACTTTAAGCATGTATCCAACTTAACTTAAATAACAAGAGCAACTTACCTAACTTGCATAACCTAAGATAAAGATGCTCATCTTCAGTTAAAGGCCTAACACCTAGCAACAGTACCATGAACTTAGAATAGTGCATGTACATGCTTAAAATAAATGCTTAAAGCTTCATATGCAACAAGTAGTAACTTAATTCTATCATAACCAGAGTTCTATAACTCCAAATGACTTGCAAGAGGACATTCTGGAAAGCTTATGAAATTCTCTACAATTCATTTGTAAGCATCAAGGCATGATTCTGAAGTTAACCAAATCAATTTCCAGTAGACCTAGAATCTGTCCGTAGAATGACGGGTTGCTAACTTAATTATTTAATGATGGTGCAAAAGCCCAATTTGACCAAACCAAGTTTACCAACTTGTTTTTCATATCTAAGAAACATCAGAAAGTATAGTGCTAGCTTCTAAATAAATTATTTAATATCCTTTTCTAATTTATTTAGTTAATTAGGTGATTTAAGCAATATATAGTAAAACTATTCATAAAAATCTACAAAAATTACAGTAGCTATCTCATGCTGCACATAGACTACCATAAAAATTCCAAAGCAATTGGACCAACATAACTTGCTGTATCCAAAATAACAGATGCTATGTCTATTTCTAGCATAATTAGGAAACCTTATTAAAAAGTGTCAAGCAACAGATTTCCTATTTTTCCTAGCATCCTTCTAGCATAAGAATAGCACCCATAAAATTTCACCTTCACTGGATCTATAGAAAAATTATGAAAATTCACACAAGATCCATCTATTAATAAAAGAAAATTCTAAAACTCAAAAACTACACATGCACTAGCTCTAAAATTTTTACTAGAGCTTCACATCAGCAATAACAGACTGCCCACAAAATTTCATAATTTTTGGACCACAGAAACTCAAGATAAAATTCAAACAAGTTTGCATGCTTCTAAAAACACATTTCAAACTCCTATTTAATTCATCAAATTTTTCTAAAACATGTGTCCATATAATATTTTTATTAAATACTAGACATTATCATGAACTCAACAAAATTGGAACCATAGCATTTGGATCTATATACTAGGAGCTACATATTTTTCAAGATGTACATAAATCTGTGAAAATAAAATAAACAAAACAAATCAGAAAACAAAAACTGTGGAGCCGGCCCGGTCAGACACGGCGGCCCACGAGCGCACAGGCGCGGCCCAGACAATGGCGCAAGCGGCCCAAGCTGGGCTCCCGCCTCAGCAGCGACGCTGACAGGGAGGACCCGCGTGTCAGCGAGACAAGCAGGGGAGGAGCGACGGCCGGTGGCGTAGCTCGCCGACGGCGACTTCTCCGGCGACGAGGAGAGTACCTTCGTGACCGTCACGACCTCCCGCGTTGATTGGTGCCCCAATCACTCTCTCTACCGGTCCCTAGGTACGCCGGCCATGGCGCACGGCGGCTCGGTCATGGCGCACGGCGGCGCTCCGGTGAACCCCGGCGCTAGGTACCCAGGCAAAGCGCGCATCAGCTTCCAGAGACCAAGGCGGACCTGTCTATGCTACTGCTAATGGCTGTGGTGAAGTGCGCGAGTGTAGCCATGTGATGTCACCACCGCGGCGACCATGGCGCTGGTGGTGCTGTGGCCGTGTTCGGCTTTCGGCGTAATGGCTTCGCCGGTAACGTCATAACTAGAGCAAATACGACAACTAGAGAAGATGAAACGAAGGCTAGGGAAGCGAGAGCGTGCGCGAGCTGCGCGCCCGCCACGATGACCCGCAAAACTCCGGCGAGGTAGGCCATGACTACTGGCGTCGGAAAATCGGCAAGGTCCTCACCTACAAGACGATTGGCTCGGCTAGAAGGTGGGGAAGGTCCGCATTTAACACGACGGAGCTATGGTGAAGGCGAGTGCGGGTAGATGCAGCGGTGAGCAAGCTCGACGACGGCGGAGCTATGGCGGAGTGGTCGCTTGCGGCTGCGCTTTTGTAGTGGCGAAGCGGAGAAATGGAAAAGGATGGCGAGGGCGTCGGCAGCGCTGGGTGGCTTAAGGCGGCTCTGCGCCAGAGGCGACGGGCGTGGTGGGGCATGGTCACCGCCTTCGACACTTGGGCAAGACACGCAGCGTCCGGCGTTTCAAAAACGCGACCATCTGTAGCTTCCATTCGATCGGGGTGAGCAACTGACAGTAGCGACTTCCTCGTGGTAAAATGGCTAATCCGTTGCTTGTTTGCAAAAGCAGTGTTCATGAAAATGTAGACCAAACATCCATCCGCAATTTACTTTCAAGAACTATCACCTAATTCGCCATGGATCGAAGTTACAACAAGCCAAAGATGGCTCGATCCAACCTGAAATGCACCATGACTTAGAATATTTTTCTAAGTGTTGAAAACAGCATGTAATTTCTGACTTGTGGGCCATGTTTGAGCATGTTCTAGCCATTTTCATGAGTTGGTCATAAAACAACTTTTGTTCCTTAATAAATTTGCTACAACTTTTGTAAAGAGTGCACAGCCATGCAAAGTCTCTAAGTTGGACTTTTTAAACAGTCAAACAATGACACTCTAAGGGTCAATTCAAGTCAAAATCGCATTCGAGGGCATTTTGGTTATTTTGATCTACATGAACAATGTTCCAACAAGTAAACTAAGTATAGTTAAGGTGTATTAGACCATGATCAACCATTTTACAAAGTTGTTATACCTCTTCTACTGATCACATGTGATAAAGAAAGTAAAACAAGCAATTCATACATATGTTTCAATACAATGTTCCACATGTTGCGTGACCTTGTTGTTATACTATACTTGTCACCTTACTACCATGTTGCCATGTTTCCAAGTATGAGAGTTTCATGTTACATTCACATGTTGCACTACTACCATTCACAAGCAATCTAGTACGAAACAAACAGAATATGCGAATGTTTCATATGTATGTTTCAGGGAAAATGACATGATGAGATAATTGATGCACATGTTTATGAGACGAAATGCAATTAGTAGAAGCCAAACACCGAGGGTGTTACACCAGTCATGAATGCGGCTTGCCAGGCCCCAGCCCTTGATCTTCCACCGCTGCCGCCGGCCGCCACCTCTCTACTAGTCCAGCCCTTGATCTTCATGCTGGGCTTGAGAAGAGAAACTAGAAGCTTGCTTGGTTGAACACCAATCTTTGTCTGTTTGCCACGTTAATTTTATGACAAAATTAAAATATAGGTAATACCAATATTAGAGCAAACCAATATTTTGATAAGGCAATCAAAGTTGGTACTTGGTTTGCTACCAGCAAAAAAAAATATTGTTTTTGCCAAAATTTTGAAAAGAATTGTCGATGTTTTGACACCAAACCAATCGTATGCCAAATTGCCTATGTTTTGGTTGGTAAGAATTGGCTTTGCAATCAAGCAGGCCCTAGCCTCTTTCGCTTGAACAAAAAATTTAAAGAGGCTCACCAACAGCAGAACAAGATGCCACACTAAGCCTATTTCACTAGGAAGCATATCAAATACCGTGCCAAAGGGTCTGTAGCCTGGTGGTTCGAGCACCTGGGTAGCATCCAGCAGGCCTGAGTTCGACTCCCTATGGGAGTGAATTTAAACAGGTCTGGAATAAAAAAAATAAAAAAATAGGCTGGGTTCCATGTTGACTTTGGTCAAAAAAGCATATTAATACTGTTTTCGTACTGGTAGTATGTATAAATGTTCGGTATATCTCTTGTACGTAATACCGACGACTGGTACGAAGACATAGTCATTTCATAACGGTCTCAATGTCAATCGATATTGATCATTACTGACTATTCTGACTAATAGCGCCCATAACGGTCATAGAGTACTAACTAAAAATCAAGTAATAATTAATTCGATGCACAATTTTATGAAGTTATTTTTTAGATAATAGATAAATATCTGGCTTCATCCTCGCCCATAACACACTCATGCTTAAAAGTATAATACAAAAAGAGTGAGGAATCAGATTATATTATTACAAAGAAGTTCTCACACTCATGCTTAAAACAGACTCACAAAAAAGACAAAAAATCATTTCGTAATTCTAAACGTAATGGGTCATCCATAATAAGAGGAAAAAAGGCCAAAGCCGATGTCTCCAGGGACCGACCAACCTTGAATGTGCATTATTTCTTTTCTTAACTTCGCTGCAACTGACCCTAAAATCAGAACCAATGTGTTCCCCTAAAAAAAACTACAGAACCCCATGTGTCAAAAACACTATCATTTCTAGTCATCCATAAGGACCAAAAGAAGACAGTTGCCCCTGCTAGTAATAACAAGCTTGAATTTTTTCCACACTACTTATACCAATTTCATGAATTTGTTGAGTTCTACGATAATATCTTAAACAAAAACCTATGTATGTTTAGAATAAGTAATATATTATTTCCACCGTCCCAAAATAAATGACTTCGCATGATTCAAATTTGTCTCAAAATACTTGATATTATAGTGTATCTTTCTCTTTTCCCAATATATTTTTCTCTTTTCTCAGTACATATCTATCTTTCTTCTTCTTGTTTTTTTGTGCATCATACCTTTTTCACTCCACAAAAAAAATCTTGTGCCCTGACCTATAAGGTCATCTATTTTAGGGCAAAGAAAGTATATATAATTACTAAGTCTAGAACAATATGTCAGTACTGACCAGAACGTTCTCTTCCAAGAGAAAAATAAAATAATCTCATTAACAGATATGTCAAAACCACAACAAAGCATAACATGCAGCACAAACACACATTTTTCTCTTTATACATCCTGCCAATGCACCATAGGAAATCAGTAGCCCATCACATAAAAATGCATAAAATGCAGGGGCGCAAAACCACAGACATGGGATGGAATCGTCCAACCCCTGAAAAAGTAAAAACAAGGACATAAAAAGGGTCAAATTAGAGCTAAAGGCCAACCACATAGTTAGATCCCTCAAAAGCAAAACGAAAATAGAATGGAATCGTCCAACTCCTGAAAACGTAAAAACAAGGACATAAAAAGGGTCAAATTAGAGCTAAAGGCCAACCACACACTTAGATCCCTCAAAAGCAAAACGAAAATACATCCAGACAGAACTCTACCTCTTCCTATTGAATCAGTTTGTGAATGGCCCAATATTCTCCTCCACTGCTTCTCTCTCCAGCGATTGCTCTTAGTCACTCCCATCTAACGTGACTGCCCTGCACATTGTGATTGCTCGTCTGATGCCCACCTTCTCCCTTGCCACCACATCTGCTTGATGGCGCCTGCCCACTTTCCTCCCTTGCCACCGTGCCCGCTCGACCATACTTGGGAGTCACATGCTTGGTGTCTAGCATCTACAATCGATATACACTAGTTGACTGCTCATCCCCGGGAAGAGCTTGAGCTTCCTCCACCTTTTGAACTAGATTCAGCAAAAGGGCAAGATGACCATGGCAAGGTGGGGCAAGCTAGCACTCCCCTCATAAATCTCCTTTTTCTATGGTGGAGATGAGGACATGCTAGAGAGATAGTGGATGTCGAGAAGAGGGTGAGGGTCACGCCACCTGGGGGCTGGATTTCCTCTTCATCAAGACATGTTGCATCGTAGCACGTGATTTCTAATGTTTCGACATTTGATTTTAGAGGATTCATTCATGTTGTAGTAGCTCTAACTAGATGTTCTAATTTGGAGTTGATTTTTTGTTATAATTGAATCACATAATAAGCAGATTTTGATATGTTCTTATCAAGATGGAGATGAAATGATTTTTCTCTAGATGTTACTAATTTATTTTTATCGGGATGGAGATGGATATCGATGTGTTTTTCCGATGTTACAAGAGCCTATTTTTCGATGTTGCAACAAGTGATTTATTTTGTTTCGAACATTCTTCTACTACATTGCACGCTTGCAGCAGGATTCCTCTTAGTATTTTATATGGTGATTTTAGATGTTGCAACATGATGTAGCTACCTACCTCATTAAGGTCCAAACACTACGACACAATGCGAGGTGAATACTGTGTTCGCACTTTAGCGAGCATATGTAGGTATAATGTTGACCATATGTATGGGAAAGGATGCAGTATACGACGCATGCAACATTCTGAAAAAAAAGGTATTGATACAATATTAAGATAGAATTACCGCAGCATCACTATATCTGATGCGAAGTTTGCGTGAGGGTGGTGATACCTAGGTAGGAAGCGTGCCATAGAATGGCTAATAACTAGAGCAAGTCAAGTGATGGGCGTAATGACCAAAACATCATACTGCAAGTCGTCGACCAGCTAAACACGGGATCCAACGTTCTTTACCTGTAGATGCATGTCTTTGATACTTGTAGATGCACTATGTATAAAAGCGCGTGAAGAGTAAATCTGTTATATGAGTTGGCCTCTAAACTTGTGTGAAAATAACACGAATGCTCTAATAACCAAATGTTTGTCTCAACAGTAAAGCTTGCTCTTAGAGTCTAGACTAAAATCTAACATGTTGGAAAAACGTTGATTACCGTAGGATCCACCGTCATACAACCACTCTAGGATGGCTACGTGACTAGTGTGCTCGGTTCGTGCCGTGAAACCGTCCAAAATCATCAGACCAAACTTCGACCCTAATCGAAGCGTTTGGTTTGCGTCTTGGAATGGAGTCGTCCGTCTCCAAGCCACTTTGCCAAGTCCAACGAAAAGACAAATTATTTGGGACGAGTTCATTCCTTTGAAAAGCATCGGATGACCTGTTCCACGTTGCACCATTCCATTCCTGATCAGTTCAATCTCCAAACCAAACACGCTTGTACGTGAGCGTCCGATCCGTCAAGACATCCGGTGCCAGCGAGTCCCAAAGTGCAAACGTGACCTATGCGTCTCTGACCATCCCCCGTGTTTCCGGGTCAACGTCTCAACGAGGCACAAATCCATCTTGGGCTGCACAGTTTCCTGCGGGTGCACCGAGCACGTACTCGCGCGCCGACAGGTGGGCCCTCGGTCGCTGAGCCGCTGAGCAAGTTTAATAAAAACGCCGGCAGCAGGATGCATATCCATGCCACATCACTCGCCAGTCTGCTGCAGCCTTCAGCAACGAAGACTAATATAGTGGGGTAGACTGTAGGGTTGACTGTAGTATTTAATGCTCAGATCAATATCGTTCGGATGTTGAGCATTGCGGCCGTGAGACAAGCTTTTTTCTCGTGGCTTTGTCTGCCGCAACCGTACCGCAATCGGCGAGAAGGGAATCGTCCGCTCCACAGTCTCTCTTTCCTATCGTGGCGTCTTTTTTGTCGATGTGGACTGTTCTTCGCCGGCTCAAAAGCGTTATTATACTTGCTCTTGACAAATCACTCAGCCAGCTCTCCCACTGCCACCTGGGACCCATGTGTAGGCTCTACAGCTGCAGACGCCGGGACTGGCCCACAACCCATCGTCTCCACCGAACCAGACATTCCACCTGACTCGCTGCTCTCCCCCGCGTAGCCGATGGCCTGATCGGATCCCCCGCCCGGCCAAGATCTGTCGCCGCCGCCGCCGTCGCCATGGGCGACCACTCCGACTCCGATTCCTCCCCCAAGTCCTCCTCCTCGTCGTCCTCCCCCTCCGCCCGCCGCCGTTCCTCGCCACAGCGCGGCCGGGCCCACTCTGACGAGAGCGGCAGCAGCGACGGCGTCCTCGTCGAGCTTCCTGCCCAGGTATGGCGCGAAGCCGCCTCCGCTCGGATACCACGGGTTTGGACCGACGGCTTCTTAGAGAAGCTTCTCTCGCTCTGCAGGAGGCGCGGAGCCCCGGGGCCGACCCTGACGGCGGCGTCCTCGTCAACATGCCCGCTGACGACGCCACCAGCGGCGAGACCTTCGAGGACGCCCCTGACGATCTCGCGGCCGCCGCCGGCGCGCTCCGCACGCTCGCTGGACGAGTCCATGGCCGTCATCGACTTCCCTGAGGTGTCCAGCACCAGCGCCGAGCTCCGCAAGTACCAGGTGCTGCTTCCTCTTTCCTCTCCGATCGGATTATATTGGTTTTGTGCGTGATTTTGCTGCGGAAGCTCTAGTTCGTGATGTGACGAACAATGGTTTCTGTTCAGGAAGAGAAGGAGGTGTTTGCGCGGGAGGCGGTGGCACTCCGGAGGTTGCTACAGGAGATGGTGGGGCAGGAAGCTTCAGTTGCGTTGCATGGAGAGGACGCTGATGAGACACTGTTGCATTCGATGCTGGACGACTGCTCGAGGCTTGTGCTTGAACTTAACTCGGTGGCACGGGCAAGGGAGCAGGAGATTGAGAGCCTACATGCAAGGGCTGCAGAGGCAGAGGTATCAAGGGAGGTTGCTAATGTATACCTGGGTTCGTGGAGAGAAGGGTCTGAGCAAGCTGTTGGGCGGATGCTTGCATCAATTGATTCTGTGGTTAGGCAAGATGATGCCAGCTTTGAGGGTGCTGTGCAGGATGGGATTTCTATTCTGGAAAGGAAGACTTCATTGCTAGTGGAGAGGTACAGGCAGGTCTCAATGGGTGTTGAACAGCTTGAGCAAATTTTAGCTGAGGTGAAGCCTGGTTTCGTGGCCACAGGGCATGGTGACCTTGCTACCATCTTAAGTATTCTTGCAGATGAATTGGTTGGTAGCAAGAGAAATGAGGTGGATTTACTGCAGAAGATGAATGCTTTTGCTGAAGAGAAGAAGGCTCTTGCTGATGAACTTGAGGAAGTGAAAGCTGCTAGGAATGCAGCGAATGCTGAGGCAAGCAAAGCAAAGGCAGAGTCTGAGCAGATGGAGCATAAGTTATCAACGACTAAGGAGAAGCTCAGCATGGCTGTTACGAAGGGCAAGTCACTGGTGCAACACCGTGATTCCTTGAAGCAGGCCTTGGCTGAAAAGACGGGTGAGCTTCAGAGTTGCATGGCAGAGTTGCAAAAGAAGTCTGATGCCCTGCAAGCAGCTGAGAGTAGGGTTGAGGAGCTAAGGGTTTTTCTAGATGAAAAGACAGATGAGCATGAAAAGTGCTTGGATGAGCTTCGAGAAATATATAGTGCATGGGAAGCTGCTAAGACGAGCATCGAGCAACTAAATGAAGCAAACGGTGCCCTTAGTTCTCTGCAGGCTTCCCTTTCACTAAAGGATGGGGTTCTTGAATGCATTGAGGAGATCATGTCAGAGGCAACATTTCCAGAAGATCTTCTTTCCTTGGAGATGACAGACAGGTTGGGATGGTTAGTTGAGCAGAAGAAAATTGCAGATATGATCTTCTCAGAGCACCACAAAGTTAAAGAAATCTTGAGCTCAGTTGACATTCCACATTCGGTCTTAGCCGCTGAACTTGATTCCCAGATCAGTTGGCTTGCCAGCTCACTGAACCAGGCCAAAGATGATGCGGTCCGGTTGCATGATGAGTCTGCTGAAATGTTGGCTAGACTGGCTGCACATGAATCAAAGTTGGTTTCAATGCATGAGGAAATTGACCGTTTGACAATTATTCTACTGGAAGAGAAACAGGAAAAGGATATTCTTGTAAATGAACATTCTGAATTGATGTCCCTATACAACGCTGCTGTTAATAAGTTGGCCCTTGTCTCATCACAAAATAATGAGCTGCTAAAGGCATTTGCGGAATTTTCTGATGTCACATTGGAGGGTAGTGAGCCTATGGATATTGCGAATTGGTACAGGGCCTCAGAAACATCCAACAAAGAACAAAATCTTCCCTATCGAGAGTGACATTTTTGAGAAGCTACAGGCATTACTATATACCCTAGATCAGGAATCAACACTATGTAAGATGATTCTCGAGGAAGACATGATTGACAGATCTGAGAGGACTGGTGAACTGCAAAGAACGGCCGAGGAGATTCTTGTTCTGAAAAATGAGAAGGTGTCACTGCAGAAGGAGCTCGAACGGGTGGAGGAGAGATCAGCATTGCTTAGAGAGAAGTTGTCAATGGCTGTAAAAAGAAGGGCAAGGGTCTGGTACATGGCTTGAAGGACTCAAGCAAGCCCTTGACGAGAAGAGCTCTGAAATAGAGAATTTGAAACAAGTTTTGGAAGGGAAGAGCTCTGAGATAGAGAAGCTAAAGCATGCTCTGGATGAAAATAAGTCTGTAACAGACAATGTGAAGCAAGTTTTGGATGGGAAAAACTCTGAGATTGAAAGGCTTAAACATGCTCTGGATGATAGTTGTGTGGAAACAGAAAACCTAAGCCAAGCTTTTGTTGAGAAAACCTCCGAAGCAGATAAAATAAAACAAGAACTGGATGCAAAGAACATGGATATTGAGAATCTAAGACGTGAGATAGAGTCAAGAGAATCTGCCATGACTGATCTCAGAGAGCACGTTGAGCATCTATCGTTGCAGGCTGCACATTTGGAAAAGCTGCAAGTAGATATTGTTACCCTTAATGATGAAAAGGTGAAATTAGAAAGCATGTTGGAAGAAGCCAGAGCTTCCTGGGGCACTCTTGCTGATTCAATATCAAGCCTTACTCTTCCTATTGATCAGCCTTTTGAGGAGCCTATGGAAAAGTTTAGCCAGATTGCCCAATATGTCCAGGAATCTCAAGCTGCTAAGAGTTCTCTTGAAAATGAGCTACACAAAGCAAATGAGCAAATTACCTTACATGCTAGCAGGCATTCTGATGCCCTTTCCACCATAAACATGTTAGAAGATGAGTTGGGTAAACTAAAAGATCATATTTCTTCCATTTCTGAAGAAAAACGTCAAATACAGTTACATACTTCTGCTGTACAGGAGGAGTTGGAGAAAACAAATGAGGAACTGGCAATCAATTTCAGGAATCTTGAAGATGCCAACACCACCATTAATTCACTACAAGATGCACTATCACAGGCTAGATCAAATATTTCTATTCTTTACGCTGAAAAGAATGAAGCTGAAGCTAAATATGAAACAGAAATCAATGCTCTTAATGCTAAGCTAACCAAATGTTTGGAGGAGTTGGATAAAACTCACGGGCACTTACAAAGTCATTCAACAGAACATCATGGTTACCTTGAGAAGCTTGGCATGCTTATAATGGATGATAGTCTCTTGTCTCTGATAGCTGAAGAATATGGAAAGACAATCAGCAGCTTGAGAGATATGTGCCTTATAGTCAAGAGTATGCATGAGCAGCTTTCTGTGAAGGGTTTTCAGAATGATCCAATTGTGGAGGTAATTTTTTCCTTATGATGATGCATTTTTTAGGATTCTCTGTTCTGTGCAGTGAAGTGAGATAATTTGTTGGTTTATTCATCTTGTTGGCTTTTTAGAGTTATCTATACACTGTACTTCCATCAATGCTTAGGCTGAGTTGTATGCTTTGTCTAATCATCATAGTTTCTAATCTAGTTCTGTGTTATCAGGCCTGTCAACTTTGTAATGTTATTCTCATTGTGTGCAATTGCTTCCCAAAAGTAAACAAGATAGCTGAGCAGTAAGAGTAATCTAATTAAGAAGCGGTCAACATGGCGCATCTGATCTTGCTAGTAAGATAATTTAGGGCGATGATTGGAATCCACTGTTAAGTATTAACATGGCCATCTAGATTCACTTACTACATTATTTTGCCTGCTGTTATGCATGGCGATAGATGAAAGAGGTGGATCTTAATCAATTGTAAACTCCCCTCCCCATCTTAGAATATACCTTTTCCTCTTTGTTTCCCTTTAGTTTGCTTTATAATTCTTGCCAGGTATAATGATTGTGCTAACTTGACCTCTCTATGATCACAAAATGTAAGCAGGATTCAGAACTCTCAACACTTTTATCTCTTCCGGACTATGATAGCTTTGTTACAGAAAGATTGGTCAACAACAAAACTAGAAAAGGGAATATTGATGACACTTCATCCTTGTCTACTATTGTTGAACAGTTGAGCAACCAAGCTGAATACTTTTCTAGTTTTTTAAAAGATTTGTCAACCTACATGAATAGCAATATTATTGTGGTGCTTCGTTCTCTGCAACTAGTGAGCAACACCTTTGCTCATACTCTAGAAGAGCATGACATGTTGAAGGTTGAATTGGGGAACAAGGATGCTCATAACAGAGCTCAGGAATCTGAAGTGCTTTCTCTACAAAAAGAGCTGAGAGCGATGTCATCAAAATGTATTTATTGCATCCAACAAATTGAAATTGTTTTTGATGATATGGTTGATCTTGGATATGCAATAGACTTGGCTACAGGCAGCTCAAGCATAGGGTCTGAACTAGAAGTAACTGTGTCTGATCTGAAGAATGAGGATACCAGTGATTATAATAAGGTGACTGATACTTTGCTTGCTACGATTGACACACTTAAGTCCAAGTCTGAAAAATTATCTGCCATTAAGGGGCTTGTGATAACTTCATTGGATGACTTCAAAATGAGGCTGAAACAAGCTGAATCAGCTGCTGAAACTGCTTCACATGAGCATCAGTTGTCTGCTGAAAGGGTATGCATGCTGGAGAAAGAACTCAAAATATTACAGGATGAATGCAACAGAATGGAACTAAATATGCATACTCAAATTTCAGCAGACAGAGGTAAAATCGTGCCACACCACTAGTAATTGGAGGTTCTTATATTCATTATGTTCTTTTTGTTTCAAACTTATATTTACCTGTTTCAACTTGCCGAACTCTTTTTCTTGAAAATTTCAGGTATAACTGACAATGCAATTTCAAAAGATCAAATGGAAGCCCTTGTTGAGAAGATAAGTAAGTTAAATATGCTGTCAGGCGAGTCAAATGTGCAGAGGGAAGAGGCTACATTCTCTAGTCCTCTTGACAAACTTTTTGTTGTCATTGATGAATTCAGTGCACTTCAACGTGAGGTTGAGACCTTAAGATATGAAAATGAAGATTTACAGTTAAATATTGAATCCTATACTCGTGAAATTGAACAGCTAAGAGAGGTCTCCAGAAATAGTGATCTAATTAATAGGGAGTTGGAATCCAAAGGAAGTGAACTTCTTGAGGTAACCGTTAGTATGGAGCGAATGATTCAGCGGTTAGGACATCTTGGAGGAAAAGATGTACTAGAAGATAACAAACCTGCTACCACACAAGCTCTCTTATCGAAGCTGGAAAAACTAATAATTGCTTCAAGTACTGAAGCTGGGAATGCTAAATCCATGACACAGGAGCTGGGAGCAAAGCTGCAGTCAAGGGAAAAGGCAGTTGATGAGCTATCAACAAAAGTTAAGATGCTTGAGGATTTGTACCATGCGCGACTTGCTCAGCCAGAAGCTAGTAAAGACAGATCATTTGAAGCATCTTCCTCAACAATTGGTTCAGATATGTCTGAGATTGAAGATGCGGTAAGTCTTGTTTCTGCTTGTACTTCTGTCATTAGTTTTCCTTTTTAATCTTCTGGCATATGCTACTGGCATTCATAATGTTTTGCAGTAATGTATTGTTCTTTCGCTGTGATATTCACTGGTCATATATGATTAACATTGCCTTTGTTATGGTCTTTCTGATGTTAGTAGTTTGTCAATGTGTTGCTCAGGAGCTATTCCTTGCATCCTAGCTCAGCTCTGCACAGATGTAATTAAGCATGTTTATAATTTGGTGGTTTGAACTACCCTGCAGGGACCAGTGGGCAAGGCATCAGTTTCATCTGTCTCTACAGCTGCACATGCTAGAACAATGCGGAAGGGGTCGTCGGATCATCTTGTTCTCAGCATTGGTTCAGAGTCGGAACGATTAATTGCTGCGCAGGATTCAGATGACAAGGGTATTGCAGCCTTCTTCTTTTATGCTTTTGTTTTTGCGTGGGACAAGGGGAGTTCCGCTAATTTTCTGGTGTGTCTAACAGCACTGTATTTTTCATCTTCGAAGGGCGTATAAAATCACTCCATACATCTGGCTTCATTCCAGCTCAGGGAAAGCACATCGCTGACAGGGTCGATGCCTTCTGGTAAGCTGATTGCACAGTAATGAATAATGCTGTACATGTGTGTTGGAAACTTAAAGAGTTAGGTGGACCATGCTCCATGCTTGACATTCTCTCATTCCCTTAGGGTCTAGTGGTTCAGTAACTTGCGCTGCTTAGCTCTACAGGTTTCAATTAATTTCGTAAAATGGAATCTGCCCTTTTTTTCAAAGATAAAAGGAATGTCTCCATTTCTCCGATGCTAAATGATTCTGTGAAATTTATGTATAACATAGGCTCCAAAAAAGGATTACCTGTACCGTGATAATTCTAGCTGCTATACCCTTTGCTTTCTTGTTACACCGAGGAGTTACCACATGTCAGTTTTTGATACTGCCTTCTGTTTCCAATAGTGATAGGAGCGCATATCAAGCCGAAATCAGTAGTTAGATGCATACAAAACTTCTGGTCAACAGTCTCAGGAGAAACAAAACAACCTTCACAAATACTAGTCATTTCCAACACTGATAGGACTTGGAGTGCTTATCAAGTCCAACCAGTAATTAAGTTCTCTCTTGTTTTGTTTGTTCTCCTAAGACATTGTATCTGATCATGAAGTTTCAGTACTATCTTCACAAATATTTTGGTCTAATTTCGATGCCTGGATTAAAATAGTTTGCATAATTTCACCTGGCTATTTGTTTGCACTAGATGCTTTATATTTCTGCATTTATGACTGGGCTCACTGGAAAGAAGAGTTAAATTCATAGAACATGAAAAGTCAAATTTATTTCTTGAAATGAAATAAAAAAATATTGTGCTTTATCCATTCTCTTGATCAATTGATGGTTGGGCTCTGATGATTGTGTATGAGGAGAATGCTGCATCTCACTTCAGTTGTTCCGTTATGGTTTATCAGCTTTTGTCTTTCTGTAGGGTCTCGGGGAGCCAAATTCTGATGAACCGGCCACGAGCAAGGCTAGGGCTTATGCTGTACTGGCTCGTTGTGCACCTATGGTTGCTGGGCAGCGTCTTGTGACACTGCTTCTCAGTACCGAGACCCACCTCATAGCATAATTGTACAATAGCACGTATTAACAGTTTCTTCTTTTTTTCATACAATACATGGTAGATGTTAGAAATGTCATTCTTTTCATTTTCTCCCCTCCTGCTCAGATTTGTACTTGAGCAGTATATGTCAAATTTTCGCACACAAAGATGTAATGTGCAGAAAGATAACATTCTCATTCTTTGGTCGTTGTAGTTGTAGATGTGGCCCTGATCACCTGATGAGTCCCATCATCGCATCGCAAATTCGTTGTTTCAAATGCAAGCGTTTGAAGTCTGACAATATTTTCCCCTTACCTGCAGCTGAGGTCTGACCGTCTGAGGCGGTGAGGCTTTATGGGTCGACTTTTGACGTATCTATTCTATTCTAAGAAGGAATTGGAAAACCATTGTCACCGTAAAAACTTTCTACCACGTTAGATTGACAGGTGGGCCCATGAGACAAGAACCACAGGAACATACGAAACATGCGTGTTTGGCTCGTCCCATGCCTCGCTCCCCTCGTCTTTTTTCACCGATGATTCCATACCCGCCCGCGCATACCCACTTCCACCCCTCTCCCCCGTGCATCCTTACTCTTCCCGAATCGCCGGGACGCAGACGTCGCCTCGGCCTCTTGCCCGTCCCGGAGGCGCGCTCCATCCTCTCCCACCTCCCGATCCCTAATTCCCAACGCCAACCGGCAACCGCCTCCAGAGCACAGCGTCGAAGGAGAGGCCACGTAAAAACATAAGAGATTCGCCAAGGAGAAGCCGAAGGGATCGGCGGAGGTGCAGGAACCAGCGGCTGCCGACGACGACGTGTGCACGGAGGAGCTAGACTCGGAGGAGATGGTAGAGGAGGAGTTGGAGGAAGCGGTGGCCGAGCACGGAGAGAAAGGCGGATGCCTCGAGGACCACTTCGTGGGGGGGAACCGATGCCAGAGTGCCAGACCACGAGGTGAGGCAAAGATGGCCGAAAGGTACAAGACCAAGGTAAGGCGTTTATCGCAGCGTTCAGACTTGTTATTTATCTCCGAACGTCGCTTGTCTGCTCAGTACTATATCGAGGATAACAGTTTTCAATTGAATCAGAGTTTACATGTGTTAGATTAGTTCGTAGTTTATGAGTAGTTCATGCGTCTTACAGCCTGTTCACAGCCTGTTCGCTTGTTGGTTTCAGCCAGCCCAAACTAGTCGGTCAATAGTGTTTTCCTCTTAAAAAAACCAGCACCAGCCAGCTAAATCAGCACCAGCACCTACCAGCGAGCACCCACCAGCGAACAGGCCCTTAGAATGGATCAAAATCGCGTGCAGTTGAAATATAGATGTGATATTCTATGAGTGCGTATGGGCTCCACCTGCAAACTCGATTCACTCATTGGCCGCTTGCTTAAATTAGATCGGATCGGCCGCTGTTTCTGTGGCCAGATGGTCGTGGTTGTTCCTGGGGCTGGTGTGGCGAATTCCACAATTTCAGTCTTATTAGGGCTAGGTTTATTACGTTGGCTTAGTCTGGCTCCAGGATAATTTAGATTAGATATAAAACTGGTTTGCTCCTTTCGGTTCATGATGATTGACTAGACGATGTTTATTACTCCTACTTAGACACGTTTGAGGTGTCGAGCTTTCTTTTTTCATAACTTGATCAGTAGCACTATCACATTCTTGTGGCAATCCTTTGAATTGATAGCATAAGTTGTATCTTGTATCAGGATTCAAGAGCACGATGGAAGACATCAGCGCAGCCAACTAGGCTGAGCTCCAAGCCACCTACTGCTTCTTCATCGGCGACGTCTCTTACCAGGCTCCAATTGTTAGTGATTGATTGATTGATCTTTCCTCTCCCTTTTTACCAAATCATCACTGTTTGTTTCAGTAACATTATTTGTTTGCATATCTAAAAGGAATAACTCTATTTGGGGTACTGCTCAACAATGAACTTTTCTCAGTGTCATTAATACAAAAGAGAGAGCCGCCAAGCAAACTGTAGAAATCTTGGAATCACACAGGAGATCAGATAAGGATCACTGCTACTCGGTAAGGAATAACTGCAGGTGTAGCTCTGCTGTCGAATTTCTATTTAGTCTTTTATTATTAATGTTCGCTCTTATTCATACTGCTGCAGGCTGGTCCCAATGAGGAAATTACATTTGCCCAATTACAGAGTTTTTTCAAAGACTAGATCATGCATCCTCACACTCTTGTGTTTGCACGACCAACACTTCAATTCGAGTGTGAATGAATGAATACACTAGCTGATTGATCAAACTCGATTTTTCCCTACTGTCTGTCGGTGTACAACAACCCTTACTGGAGGAAGGCTCCTACGAGGTTGTGCAAAACAAGCTCTTCAAGAATGAGAACGAGAAGCAGAACCAGGACCAGCCCCTGTTGCTGGAACACCAGCAGCTGACCAGCAAGTGGAGGATGAGCCTCCTCAGGTGGGGTGATTCCTCATTTTTTTCTTGTCTCTCAAATTTTTCTTTTGTCATCGGCATTGACAGCCAACCCAAGTACCTGTGCTACCACCAGATCCACAAGGCATCAACATATTTCTATTGCTCTGCTGCATCATATTCCTTTGATTACCTTTGGTAAACTGATGCAAATTGCAATATCAATCTAATTATATGCTAGGATATATGGTTTTGAGAGGTGTCAACTCTAATGCAGCCACTTTGATCTTTTAAGCACTATAACCTATTGAGCTTTTGTTTCCTTTTGTGGTCAGTTTCAAGTCACAGCCTAGATTGCACGGTAACATTAAATATTTTGTGCAAAGAGGTAGGTTGTGCTTAATTTTAGCTAAAAAGAAGAAGTATGTGTCTGACTTCTTTTCTCGAGTTCTCCAATATATATTGATCAAAACCTCTTAGTAGCTCACATTTTGCTGTATATGATTTCATTGGAGAAAATCTCATGATGATAGTAACAAAACAACAATAAGGTTAGATTGTATTGGTTGAATCATTTGTACACATAGAATTTGGTCACATCATCATTGATGCTTGCCTCAACTAATTTGGTATAGCATTTGTTCAATGCTTCTCTAAAATTTCTCCTGTGCTGACATTTGGAAAGGATAAGAAATTAGTTATCAAGTAGAGTGGGATACCTCTGCAACCACTGAGCTCGAGAGGTGAGCATTAATCTGCATTTTGCCTTTCCTATGCTCTGTACTGAACTAAAGGTCAAATAATAATTTATGATTGGTTGCTGGTTATCTTTTAGCGTTCTGACCATTTAGAATATATTAACATTTCTAATAAATTATATAACTGTGGTTACTGTTTTTAGCTATTTTCAGATGGTTGCTCTGCTTATTGTTTGCAATTGGCTTATTTCAGATTGAATGATGGCGACAACATGGTGCACTATGGTACTTGGATGCAGAGTTCATGCTCGTGGCCAGTATTGGAATATTGTTGCTTGTAATCTTGAAGATCCATGATCATGGCTTATTTTCTAATCAAGAGTAGACCTTCTGTTTGTTTTTCAGCTTCAAACGGATTGTGTTCTCAATCTCAAAGTTTGTTGTTGTCAGAGTTATGATTTTATATCATGTATGGACTAATTCTGATTGATTTAGGTCTATGTTATGGTGCCTTGGATCTATGTTGAAAGGTCAGGATTCCTTTTTAAGTTTTCCTATTTTTTTTTTAACTTGTGATCTTTTACCACTCAACTGAACTTCAATGTTTGATTAAATGTCTACTTTTCCTGCTTTTACTACGTTGCCCTCTTAAGAAATGTTGGTACAATGTAAGTTATTCTGAATCCAAAGCATAATCTGTACCAAGTAACTCAATCCATAGGTGCTAGGTAAGTTCAACCAGAAAATACAATGTTTAACTAACATCTCCTTTATTTTGTGCCAAACTCTTGATAGACATGTGCGTGCCGCACGTGCCTGTCTACTAGTGCATAGAAATGTATATAATAATTGGCTACCCTTTTTTCGCACCTCCCTCATGAATAATTTTCAATCGGAGGTGATTGGCTGTCCAATCACAAATCTTTATTTTCATGAATCTGTGTAGTTTCATAGGGCATAAATGTTCATCGCATCATTTGTGCTTTTCCACACAATTTGTAATGGAAAAAATGGTGTTCAACCGAACAGCAATAAAAATATAATTTAAATACATCTTTAACATAATCTGTATAACCTATGTAGATGAAGGCCATTAGCAATCATTAATTGCTTTCCGTAGCAATGCGTGGGGAACCACCTAGTAATAACTATATATTCAGCGTCAAATTTATCACTAGACCAATTTTTTTTCAATGTTATTTTGTTTCCAATCTAGTTTTTCTTAAAAAAAAAATTATACAGAACAACGTAGACGCTCACAACGCGCACGCACCATCACCTCTACGAACACACGTACGTAAACCCTAGCGCCGTTAAATCTTGAAATAAGGGGGTGTTTGGGACTGCTCCGCAAACTCCACCGTGGAATAGCTCCACAAAAAACTAGAGTTTGTGAAGCACATCTTTAGGTGCTCTCACAACTTCATCATTTTTTCTCGAATAGAGTGCGTGGAGCTAAAACCGTTTGTCTAAAGAAGCATCAAGTCGATAATTTAAACATGGATGGACAGGTTACGCCAGGAGGAATCCAACCAACTGATCTGATCTCCGGTCCAGTTTAATTGATTAATTGAGTAGTCTCATCTGCAGTCTGTTGTTCGCTGATGCTTGTCCTGTCCCACTTCGGCCTTCACTTATCACAATGGGTAGTCCAGGCAGGCCCGTGACTTACCCTGGAATCTAGCCCAAAATTTTTTTTAGTACTCTGCAGCCCATGAGAATTTGGCCCAGGCGCCCAGTGTTCACTCGTCATCTCTAGCCTAAGGCAGCAACGGAGCCACCCCGGCGACCGCGACCCTCGACCCTCGACCCCGACGCTTCCAGTCCAGCGGAGCGCGTCTGCGCGCTCGACCGGCGAGTGGCGACCGCCGCCCCAGCCCGGCCGGTCGGCCGGGTTCTCAAAGACTAGTGTACAGTGTAAACTCGTCTATTCGAACTGTCCCTGCCATGGCGAGCACGCGAAGCAGCTCATCGCCTTCTCGTGGCGCCGGCGATGGAAAGAAGCGCCTCGAAGCACTGGCCCTGGACAGGGTAGCGGAGGCCGCCGACGCAGTTGCCTCCGCTGCGTGCGCCGGCGAGGTGGTCCGCGCGATTCACGCCGTCACATCCCTCCTCTTCCCCGTCGACTCTGAGGCTGTTGCCGGTGAGGTCCCGAGCCCTAACCTCCCACGGCTCCGCACCTATGCTTAAATATCTACTTCCTACCATCTCTAATTCGTGTCGTTTGTGTGCGTTCTCTCGTCTGCAGGTAGCGTCGAGGAACCCTTCAGGAGCCAGGTGAGACTTTGTGATAGTTTGAAGGCACTAGTTAATTTATTTTAGCGGAATTCTGTTTTTTTTTACGAAACCTTGCTATATTTACTTGACAAATATGGTCTCCTAGAAAGATTGATTGATGGGAGGTGTCTATCGAAACCAGAAAGTCTGTTTTCACTTGCATAGGCGCATTGGTTTTATATTTAGATCATAAGAAGCCAGATATGCAACTGAGGTTGTACAAGTTATATTCTGGAAAAAATCACCGTCTAGCCAAGCACTGAACTAGATTAATGTGCCACAAGATCTTGTGGTTGATAATCATTTGTGACATATTACATGAATGATTCCATCATGGGTAACACAGCGTGTTACTGAGACCACTTACACTTAGGTGAAGTTAGCAGTACCCAAGTACGGAAGTGTTTGAACCTTTGTCTAGTGATGAAAGTATGAAACATTCATGTCAGTGCACTGAGTGTAAATTTGGGAGATAAATTAGTGTTTTCAAAGGCACTTACCTCTTTCTGTGTGATATGGAAAATTTGAGTTCAGAAGCATGGTATTTGTAGGTTTCACCACTTCCTGTTTTCTCAGATTGTTGAAGCTGTAACCCTCAGCAATGATGAAAGGGAATCTTGGAGGTGTGCCTTTTATCATGGTCCAGCATTTCCTACTATGTCTAAGATATTGCTTGGCAGTAAGTGTACTACTCTGTCTTTACACCTAAGTATTCACAAACAATGAATAGTATCTGCCTCTGCCAACTGCAGTCTCATACTGCCATGATTCATTTATGTCCACTGTCAGCTACAATCTCATGGCATGTATTAGTTGTTTGCACTCAATACAAAATTGATTTGTGCCATCAATCAGAAGGGATCTTCTAGAGTTTAAAAAAAAAATACATTACAGATAAAATTCATTGAAGAATGAAGTATTGAATTTCATGTCCAAACTCATTTATATCCATTGTGTCTTGGGTGAAAGCAAGAAAGGCTTGCTTGCTGGCAATCTTGTGGTGCACTCTGTCTGCCAATTGTCCTTAATTGCTTGTTCAATCATATACTCTTCCCATCACTTCTACTTAAAAATGAAAAGAATTTCAAATGTGGCTGTGTTGAACGAGAGGCGAATCCAACTTTTATTTGAACACCAGTTGTTTGTGTCCCTTGTTGTCTTTACAGCAATTTGGTTCTCATGCCCCCATGGACATCTAGAATGTTCAGAAGATTTTAATTAGTTACTAAGCACGTTGTCAATTTGTTGCTCTTAAACATTTTTAGCACTCTCCAATCCATTCTGCCACTTTGGTTGTCAGATGTTGCCTTGAAGTGGTTGCCGAAGATTAATGTCTCTGCAAGGAAAGAGATTTATGATTCATTTTTTGTCAAAGGGCCTCCAACTGAAGTGATTCAAGCTCTTGTTCCAGCGCTATCTGAAAAAGAAGTTTCTAAGGAGGACCATCAGACTTTTTGCTCGAACCTTGAAAGGTAATATTCATAAATAGGTCCCTTGCAGTTTAGCTTTGTGGACTTCAATAGGTCATGCCTTTGCCACATTTACGCTGTGGATGTTTATGTATGTATACTGTTGTTCATTCTAGTTATCGCAAAAGCAATTGGGGCACATTTTCTTCTTATCTTTAGCTAGTTCTTGTTGTTTCTTGGAAGTTTGAATTCCATGTGGTATCTCCTTTTGCTCTAACATGATATCTTTTGAATTTAAGTTTGTTACTTAAGAGTTTTACTTATTTCAGGCTACTGATTCTATGCTTACTTGATAATAAGGGGGTTTTCCAAATTGTTTTGGACTTTTCTTGTTCTAATAAGCATGATGAAGACATTCACAACCCAGATAAAATAATATTCGTATCAAAGGGTTGCACAATTACTTGCATCTGTTCCAGATAAAGCAAGATTGAGAGCCTCAGCTGCACTTACATCACCGTATCCTTTTCCACTATGGAGTATCTTATACTTTACTAGACAATTAACCTGAGTATCTTGTTCCTTCCTTGCGGTATGTTATGCTGCAGTGCTCCCACAAATCATAATAAAAAAAATTGGGTCAAAACTTTATTTGCCATTTATTTCTGCAGTTTGTCGTTTTCGAACTCAAATAATGTTCTTCTGGTTTGTACTTGTAATTGTAAATGCTTAACACAAACAAGCTCATTCTTCAAGCATGTTGTCAGCCAACTTCTTGATGGTGCAGAAGCAGCAACTATTGAGTTGGCTACTGACGAAGAAGCTAATGAACATTGTGTCTTGAGTTCTATGTTCCACTTTGTGGGTGAAGTGCTATCTCGTGTTTGTCGTCAGGTCTTCTGGTGAGTATTGATCTCTCAAAGTGCAGTTTTATATTTTGATTGTTCAATGAACTTAGAACATGTTTGGTTCTTTGGCATAAAGTTTGTACAGTTTAACCTTTGTGGTATTTGTTTGCTACCACTGTCACACAGCAAGGAAGCAGATCATTTGCTTGTATGTCTGATAACATCTTGTTGGTTTCAGGTATTTTAGTTGCTGTATTGATTCCTAAGATTCGCAATCACCTACATAGATGTGTGCCACCAGATCATAGGGCCATAAGTCCTGAGATGATCCAGCATGTTTGCCAGTCTCAATTTTGGTTCAATATGGTTGAAGCAATGAGAGATCAGCATTCTATTGAAAGGTTGACAGAAGAGTTGCTGCGTCAACTTGCATCACAGCATATAAGTGATGAAGAGGCTTATTGGATTCTGTGGACCCTCTTTAATCAGAGCTTCAAGCGTTTAACTGTCATGAGGTGAGATAGGACCGATCGATTTGAATTCTAAGCAACACTGGAAGTCAATCATCTGGTAGCTTAGTGATTAATTTTTTAGTTCATCTACATATGTGGCATGTAGTATGCTACTCCCTCCATTCCAAATTATAAGACGTTTTGGGTTTTCTAGATGCATAACTTTTGTTATGCACTTAGACATACACTATGTCTAGATACATAGCAAAAACAATGCACTGTTCTTTCCTTTTTTGGTTATTTCTTTGGACATTCTCACAACAATTATTCATCTTTCCGATCACTGTGTAGTATAAATTATTCGGATGTGTTCTCTGAGGTGGACTTTGTGATGAATATTGTTTTTTTAGTATGCCATCAACATTTTCAAGTCAATGTGTATATATTTTGGCCTCTCATATAAGCACCTATTTTATTGATACATAATTATCTTTTCTTTATGTTTGGTTTTTTAATGTGAATAATACCATCCAAATCCATATCACCATGAAGGGCAATGTTTCATGCATTACTTTTGCTATACATCCTACCCATGCATGGCTATTCAATGTACAAATGGAGTAGGAAACTTTAGCATCTACTAAATTTGTGAAGTATTTCTATGTGTTTTGTTTCAGTTTCCCTCATTATGTAGCTTCATCTCATCGTACTTTAGGGCGATGTTTGTTGACAAATTTTTGCTCTGGAAAACGTTTCCTCTATGCTGCCTGAGATGGATTCTTCAGTACACTGTCTTTGAATGTCCACCAAATTCAACCACAGAAATTCTGATGCAAAGGACACCAAACTTTTTTGGTATATTGCAAAGTTTGGTTAGTATTTGGTCCAGGAAAGAGTTTATTCAGTCATATTCAATGGATCAACAAGCTTGTATCCTTTGAGCCACTGAAAATTACATTGCTTCATTTTTTTTATACAAGTATTATTTGGCATCATTCACCTTAATAGATGCAGATATTACTGCAGCAATTGGATTATGTTTGGAAAAGCTAACAAAAAAAGAATTAGAAACAACTAAAGATGTATTGAATTCTATTCTTCAAGGAGTAAGCTGTGAGTTCACCCCTGTACATTAGCTTAGCAGAATTTGATATGAATAACCATAACATCTTCTTGCTGAATTTGTTTTTGTCACTCTAGGCAGGTTAGAGAGCCCAATTGATTTAATACGGAAGATGGCTAGTGCTGTTGCATTGACATTCTCTAAAGTTGTTGATCCGAAAAATCCTCTGTACCTTGATGACAACTGTTGTGAAAATGTTGATTGGGACTTTGGGGTTCTATCTCCAAAGGAGATCAAAGCCCCTTCAGATGCTGTAGAATCTAAAACTAAACCAAAAGCACGTGAGAACAAGAGAAATGCGGGTGAGAAGAAGGCAAAAGCAATAAAACATGATATTCCAGATGTCAGAGCGAAAATCATGGAGATCAATTCTATAGATCATGATCAAATGTCTGATACTGCTACAAATGGGCAGTTGGAGGAGGAAGAATGTGACGAGGAAAGCATGAACGTGGATGCATACAGTGATTCATCCCTAGAGCCATATGATCTATCAGATGATGACACAGATTTGCAAAAAAAATTCAGCCACCTGAGTGATCTTGCAGCAGCACTAAGAAAACCTGATGATCCAGATGGTGTAAGTTCCCAATTACTACTATCAATTATTTAGGCAGACCCAGTGCCAGAGGCTCCCACATGAGTGTGGTCTGGGGAAGGGAAAAACCGAGGCAAGCCTTCCCCCCGCAAAATCTGCGGAGAGGCTGCTTCGAACCCACGACCTGGTGACTCAGTGAGACAACTCTCACCACTGCACCAGGCCTGCCCTTCACTACTATCAATTATTTACAAAGAAAATATTACAAAATCCTGATCTTTTCTTTGCTATTTCTTTTCTGTACCCAAGGTTGAAAATGCTCTTAATTATGCGGAAAATCTTGTGAGAGCATCACCTGATGAATTACGCTACAACTCTGGCGACCTTGTTAGAGCACTGGTGCATGTTCGTTGTTCTGATGTGGCAATGGAAGGAGAGGAAGATTCTGCTGAAGAAAAGAGACAGAAGGCATTGGTTGCCTTGCTGGTAACCTGCCCATTTGAATCTCTAGATGTTCTGACAAAATTGTTATATTCATCTAGTGTGGATATTGGTCAGCGCATTTTGATCATTGATGCTATGACTGAGGCAGCACAGGAGCTTGCTGAAACTAAAACTGTGAAGACAGAACAGCGACGTGGTAACTTGATAATTGACACTTCTCCCTCTTGGCTGGTTCCGAGTAATATAGGACCTCCTGGGGCAGGCCCTTGGAGAGAGGTCTCTGAACCAGGAACACTTTTAAGTTGGTCACACCGTTATGAAAGAGAAGTTCCATCTAAATCGGGTCAATTGAAATCAGGAAAATCTCGTAAATGGGGCATTGGAAAAGCGAAAGACTTGCAAGTCGAGTGGTCTAAAAATAGATTTCCTTTGTATGCCGCTGCTTTTATGCTCCCTGTGATGCAAGGATATGATAAAAGGTCACATGGTGTCGACTTGCTTAATCGGGACTTTGTTGTCCTCGGTAAATTGATATACATGCTTGGTGTCTGTATGAAGTCTATGGCCATGCATCCAGAAGCATCAGCTCTTGCTCCTGCTCTTCTTGACATGATAAGATCTAGGTATTCACCACCAGAAGAACTATCTACCTTGTTTTTCTGAATATTAACGCGAACTCTTTTTCTGTAGAGATGTTTCACGACATGCTGAAGCATATGTCAGAAGGTCTGCGTTGTTTGCAGCGTCTTGCATATTGATATCTTTGCATCCGTCATATGTGGCGTCATCTCTTATTGAAGGCAACCAGGACATTTCTACTGGATTAGAGTGGATACGCACATGGGCTCTTCAAGTTGCTGAAGCTGATCCTGATACAGAATGCACATTGGTAAGTACTGCGATCATTACTGAGAAGTTATATATCACCTTTATCTATATGTCTCGTACGGTTCTGCTCCTTGGCATATAGTACCCCTTTTAGCCCCATAATCATGGTACACAGGTACAGTACTACAACCAGCAAGCAAGTTAAGGGAAAATGTAATATTGAATTCGAATGCTGTGGCCTTTGCTTTTAGTCTGGAAAGAAATTTTGTTTACTTGGTGAAATGATTTACTATATCACCGCATAATCTTACAGGATATCACCTTTTTTGTTACCAGTAAACTAGAAACTTCACACTTTCTAGACATGACATTGCCAATCATCCCATTTTGTTGTCCCATCGAGTGACTGTTTTTAGCAATTCATGAGTTTGTGCTGTATAGAGAAACCTTGCTAGCAATCTATGCTGGATATGCACAATCTCTGTTAATACTGTTGCTTATCGTGTTTTCTCTCATGCTTGACTCCTTTAGATGGCCATGACCTGCCTGCGGCTCCATTCTGAGATGGCTCTTCAGACATCGCGCGCACTGGAATATGCAGATCACTCCAAGACTGGCAGAGCCATACCTTCTAAGCTTGACAGCATTATCCTACCATTCAGAAACATGATGTGATAAACTGTAGAAGTTGTGGAGGGATGTGTCCTGCTGTTGTACAGATTTACAGAACTTACGTAGCAAATTCTGGTTATTTAGTAGGTCTACCGTCAAGTCCAGCTGTTTACGTGCTGGTCCTATGGCAGTCTGAAGGGCTGTGGCTAGCGGACGTCCGGACCGACGCCCGCGCAGCCCACCCCCGTCCACTTTGCCTGGCCTCACGAGTGTGCTCCACCCCCGTCTCTGCGTCTGTCAGTCCTTTCTCTGACCCCCTCCTCTTTCTTGGACTCTCGCGCGGATGACACATGGGAGCCGAGATGAGCGGCTGACGACGAACACCTCCCTAGCGCGCTTTGACATGCAGCACCCTCGTTTGTCAGCACCCAACAGCCTCGTCCGCCGGCCCCCGGTTCGTCCTGGTTGAATAACATAAACCACTTGTAACATAAATACAACATGAGACTAAAAATAGATAAAATATTTGGAACATGCTCTTACAACATGTGTGTAAAACATATGAAACATCCAAAATAAAACACTTGGAACTTTCAACATGAAACCACATGTAGCAACATCTGACTAAACACGGCTGAAACATTTTGAACATACTATTGCAATCGTTGCAACATATATGATATCCAAATAAAAAATGATTGCAACATACGTATGGAAACAGATGAAATATTTTGAACAAATGCTTGCAACATGTTTATGAAACACTTGCGACATATGTAACATCTCCCGATCTACTTTCGCAACATCAAGATGAAACAATTGCAACATACATCTGAAACGACCGAAATACTTGAAACATACATATACAACATAGGGGAGGGGAAGGATGGGCCAGTCGATTCCGGCTGTCGAGGTAGGAGCCGACGGAGAGCCGCAGCTCGAGAGCAACACCAGCACCGCCCACGCTCGTGGGTGCCCTTCGCTCGGTCGGGGAAGACTTGAGGCGCCACGGTACGTACGCCCAACGGCCATGTGTGGGGTCAGTGGTGCGCATGACGGACGGACGAACGGCGAGGGAGCGAGCATCACAGGTGATTGGACGGGCGCGCAACGTGGCTGGTGATGGGGCGCGGGGCGATGGGGCAAAAGGCACGACGTGGCAGTCAACGAGCGCACGGTGGAGGAAGAGGCGCGGACGAATCAGTCAGGCTACTGCGTCGGGCACCACATGGATAAAGATGAGCGAGTGAGGATTTGGTTTTCTATTTCTGAGTGAGATGGGCCTGCTCCTATGCAGCCGCGTACCCACGTCCGGACGGCAGTCTCGGACGAACACATGTACCCAAAATTACGGCGGTCTGAAAGGTGAGGAGAGAATGAGAGATTGAAACATTTCATATTTTGGAATTAATGACCCCGTTCGGCTTGCTGAAACTTGACTGAATTGGCTGAAAAATATTGTTCTTGCTGAATTGTTGTGAGAGAAAAATATTGATCTGGCTAAAAAAATAAACTGAATAATACGGATTATAAGGTAAGCCAAACATGACTGATATACATTGAATTGTTCTTTTCGAGGGAGCAGTAAGACAGTTCTCAAGAGTGAAGACCGAGTCCCTATATTCACTGCGGTCTGCAGAGGTTGATGCACGGTACTCCTATCTAAATATGCGATCATTTGGCCATTTCGTGATGGAGCGGATAACTGGCATTTGGTCTGTTAGTTAGTTGGTTTATGGCTTGATAAGTCTGATTGATGCTGATTTGTTGTGAGAGAAAAATATTGTACTATATTTGATAAGCTCTGAATAAAATCAACAAGCGAACAGGCTGATATTGCTGTTGGCGTCGACGAAATAGTGGAAGCAGCGCTGCAATCTGCATCAGCGATCTAAAGCCTGTTCGTTTGGCTGTGGCTTATCGTAAACGGTCGTAAATTTTCAGCCGGAACAGTATTTTTCTCTCACATAAACTAGGCAGCAATACTTCTTCATGAACCAGCAACGATACGAACCAGCCAACAGAATAGGCTCTATTGTGTTCGAACCAGTCGAGCTGTTCGCAGCTTTGACAGATGAGACTGACAAATAACCCGTGCGTCCGGGTTCAAACTTGGGAGAATTTCTTGTGTGTCATTAAAAAAGATCGCAATGCCCTGTGTGTTTCTGGAAAAGTTCAGTGGTCTTCAGCACCACTGCTCCAACTTTTTTGTGCCATCCATGTCACTGGCGTCAGTTTGGGCTCTAACACCGTCAAACTGCAGGAGTGAAAAGACGAAAATACCCTTAAGTCTAAATATGTCATTAATTTTTTTAGCATCTTAACGACTTCAAATGAAAAAGCTTAAAACGAGAAAGTTGTAGATATCGTCGAGATCTATAATTTTCATATAAAAATTATCTTCATATATTTCAAAAAAAAGATATGATTTTTCTAAAATATATTAATCATATCAAATCATATTTTTTTTGCGAAATTAAATGAAGATAATTTTTATATGAAAATTATAGATCTCGACGAGATCTGTAACTTTCTAGTTTTGAGTTTTTTTATTTGAAGTCGTTAAGATGCTCAAAAAAATTAATGACATATTTAGATTTAAGGGTATTTTCGTCTTTTCATATCTGCAGTTCGACGGCGTTAGAACCCAAACTAACGGTAGTGGCATGGAGGCCATAAAAAAGTTAAAGCAGTGGCGCTGAAGATCGCTGAACTTTTCTAAAAACACATATAGGATTGCGATTTTTTTATGACACTTTCAAACTTCGGAAGTTCAGATTAGCGCGTTTGCGGATAGGACTTCCGGGCAGGTGCAGCGTGCGGAAAAACTTTTCCGAGTTGTTGGCACGTTCCCTCCTCTCCACGCGCTGTGCGAATTCGCGCCATGGCGGCGCTCACGCACGGGGAGCAGGGTGCCGAGTCGCCCACGCGGAAAGCCAGCCGCCAGGCCGCCGTTGGAGCAGGCCGCGCCGTCTCTAGTCTCTACGGCGACCTGTTTATCTCGGCGCGAGTCTGCTCCCATTCAGATCTGTTTGCTGCGCTCTGTGCAGATTCTCAGAGAATATGGCAGCGCCGGCGTACGTGCGCTGTGAGCCTCACCCACTCGGTTGGACTCCGACTCCAAAGACCGACGCTGCATGCAAAGTGCAAAACAACCGCCGTGTAGCGTAGGATCGCGTGACGTCGGCGCTTTTGGAAACTCCTCGTGCAGTCCCCTGCCATCCCTGCCAAACCTCTCCCGCTCGCCGTGCGGAACCGGGGAGTTCCGGCGCGCGCACGGCTATTTTTGGTAACAGCTGCGGTTCACGGTGCAAGTCGGATTCCGTCACCGAGTCGATTTCCCATCTCGAAGAGGAGATATGGAGTGCGTGCATAAATAGGCCGGGAACGTGAGCGCGACATACGCACGCCGCTCGCCTCCTGTCTTCTTCTTTCTTCTATATACAGTTTCCTTTCCTCGCCGCCGCCGCCACCAGCGCACCATGCCACCGGGCTTCTCCGTTTCTCTCTCGCTAGCTCTCTCGGAGATGGAGATCATGGATCCCTTCGCCTACGAGCTTCTCAGTCAACCGCTGCCCCTCGGCTTCGATCCATTCTCCGGCAGCGGCGGCGGCTACGAGGCCATGGACATGCATGGAGCAGCTGGACAACTACTTCCGCGCCATCGGAGTCCTCCCTCCGCTTCCGCCCGCCAATGCCCACGTCCAGCCGGCGCCCACTGCTTCGTCCTACGACGACGACGACGGTGCCGCCGCCCCGGCTACCTACGACTATGACAGCGACGACGACGACATCGGCACCAGCCTCCGGGCCATGGAGACAGACGCCAGGCAGCGGCCGTCGCGGGGCTGCACGGACGCCGTGGCGCGTGCCGCGCTGGTCCCGTGGATGCACGACTTCGCCCGGCACTTCGGCGTCGGCCAGGACGCGCTCCACCGCGCCGTCAGCTACGCCGACCGTTTCCTCTCGGCGAGAGCCGTCACGGCCACGGGCGCCGACGACATCGACGACGACGACTACCAGCTCCGTCTCCTGGGCGCGGCGGCGGTCTACGCCGCGTCCAAGTACGAGGACAGCAGGGACACCGCGCCGAGGATGATGAACGCGAGGGACATCGCCACCTGCTGCGGGTTCGCGGCGAGCCAGGAGGTGCTGGACGCGGAGCGCGCCCTGCTCGCGGCGCTCGGGGACCGGCTCGACGGGCCCACGGCGCACACGTTCGTGGAGCACTTCACGAGGAAGCACGTCGGCCAGGACCGACTCGTCTCTGTTCGACCACCGCTGCGTGAAGCTCCTGCCGTCCGCCGTGGCGGCGGCCGCGGTCCTGTGAGAGAAATCATGGCTGATAAGCAAGCGAACAGGGTGCTGCTTGCGAGGCTGTGCCTGGAGCCGGCGCCGCACGACCGCGAGCAGGTGCGGAGGTGGAGCAGGGAGCTCGAGGGGCTGACCGGGTACAAGCCCATGGACGTGTACGATGGACTGGACTGCATGTATAACATGTTGCCTGATGATCCTGGCTTCGACATCTCTCCACTGCTCTTCGCGGATCCGATCCCGAGCTAGCCTGCAGAAGTAGCCGGCGTTAATTCCAACGTCCATAAGCGCACTGGCTTTCATTTAGTGGCAGTTTTGTGCGTTGAAATCCAGCTTTGTAAATGCGCATTATCTATTCATTATTACCAGTTCATATGCAAACGCTGATACGAACATAGCGGCTTGATATTATAGTGGGGATTTTCGTGTTCATCCATGTGGCTATACCATTTGGCTATATAGCCAATGACATGCAGGACCAGACCCCACATGTTATTGAATAGGCTGATATTAGAGATGATATAAGTGCCCTCAAATGGTGATAGATGAAAATATTCCAATTTGCAAATAAACCCTATTTTTCAATTGCGAGTAATAGTCACGGTGCAAATATTTACAACCTTGACACACCAAATAGCAAACTGCCTTCCTGGCTAATCGCAACTCTCACGCAACATCAACGTAACAGGGGCATGCAGCGTGCTGTTGTTGAGCATCTTGCAGCCTCGATCGCCAGCTACTGCAATGAGGAGAAGTGAAGAAGGCTGACACAAGCTAGGCTGAGAAGATGGTGACACAGTTTAATCTAGGAAGTGTATGCAATTTATGAATCACAGCTCGAAAAAAGTCAAAATGATGAACTCACATGATACGCAAACACAGGTTGAACATGATAGATGGTACTTGTGACGAACAAATCCACGGTTCAGCAGCTGAAACAGCACAGCGCGAGACATTCCAAACTAATGTCTTCAATATGACATCTTAATCTAATGGGACAAATATCTCATGACAAGAAAGCATATATGTTTTGCCTGGAACCAGCATAACGTGGCACACCCTACTAGTGTCTTCAGAATGCCATCTTAGTCGGAAAATGCGAAAAGACAAGTTCAGCAGTAGCTTTGTCTGCATTAACTCATACAGTACGGAACAAAGAGTTTTAGTGAAGATGGCGCGGCACTAGTAACCCAGAAACCAAAGAGGTGAGCTGATTTTGCGTCACTGTTATCTTCTCTCACTGGCCAACAACCTGAATCATAAAGAAGAAATAGTTGTTAGCACAATTCCAACTGCCTAGGAACCAAACAGATTGGATTTGGATGATAAAACAACAAGTGTAATTGGTAAATAAGCCAAACTGGCTTGCAACCAGAAAAACCAGAAAATGGATCCCAGGTATATGTGATGTTTAAAGTTCACAAGTGCCAAACAACGATCACAGTATACTTTCATAGGTCTCAGGTTTTTCTAGTAATTCATTTCATCAGCAGAAATTCATGCAAAGATAAGAGAATAAAACCATCTAAGTAAACAAATTGGTAAAATAGTCAAATCCCTGCAATATTGCCCTAATCAATTGCAAAGATAATAGAATTGAACCGTAACTCTTGTTAAAATTGAAGTTGTAATCAGTCATAGCTTAAGAATCATCAAATTGGTACGTAGATTCTCTAATTTTGTGTAAAGACCTTCGATTTCTAAGTTCCAGCTCAAAATGGGCATTGCTTAACTAACGTTCTGAAAGAAGATCCAAAAGAAGGTAAGCAAAAACACAATAAGGTACAAAATGGAAGGATTCACAATTATTTGTGGCTAACTATTATCAAAGCTAAGGTGGCAATATATCCTTCATTATCATTACAACAACAACAACAACAACATAGCCTTTCAGTCCCAAGCAACTTGGGGTAGGCTTTCATTATCATTAATGACAGCAATTATTAAATGCTAGGTGACAATGCCTAACATATCAACACATAATTCTGATGCTTAATAAAAGGTACAAAAGTACCGTTTCAGACTATATAGAACTCCTGAAAATACACAAGTACTACTATCTGGCAGATTTCAGACACATGAAATGCATACATATCACACAAGAGTGGAAACTATGCTATCAAATATATAAAGTTGGCAAGACTGAATCAGGTCTAAAGATAGTTATATATTCTAGCAATTCTAAAGAATATAAAGTTTGGTTGCTTGTGTTTATTAAATATTGTGAAATTTGGTTAACTAATTTAGCATAAGCAAAGAGGCTCAAACTAAACCTAGACCTGATCAAACTAAAAATTTGAAACCATTATTTAAGCAACCGAGCAAACAAACTAAAAACAGCAACTTCTTGGATTCAAGCAACAATCAAAGTCATCCAGACCCGCAGATTCAAAACCTAGACTAAAAGCTATTAGTAGTAAAGATAGAACTTCTTTTTGTTTGGAAAACCCAAATCTAAGGAACAAAACTGCTATGTAAAAGCAAAGTATTAAACAGGTTCCTAAACACAAAACAAAGACATTAAAAGCATTTTGTTTGTTCAAAATACAACAGCCTACCAAAGCCACTGCAAGGTACATAACACATCAAATGTAGGATCATCAAGTATCCTTCTAATAGGTGCCTGGAAAATACATTAGATCATTGGACGACATATTCTAATATCAACAACTGGCTCCTACTATACAAAGATCTGTCACCACATTTATGTAGCCAATAGATCATAACCATCAGAAACAAGGGAACATGCTAGTGCCTTCCGCTGCAGTCTGCAACCAGCTTACAAACTACTGTGCATGCATCAAATCACCCAGGACACAAACACATAGGCCCTGATCGCTGGGAGGAATCTGGAGGAATTTGTGATAGAGTGAACAGTATTTTTTATCCGCGCACAGTGAAATCCGGCTGGTTTTTCAACCAGCCGAACGAGCCCATAAAAGATTGATCTCTATTTGATCAAGCAACTTCACATAAACAAGTGACGTGAACATGGATGCCAAGCAATGTCTCAGCAAAAAATCAACGAGGAACACAGGCATCGAGAACAAGGAGTTGGCATAGATGGGGCCTCATGCTTCTTGTTGTGGAGTTCTACAGAACGTGAAGTTTCAATTATAGTATTCCTTTGTGTTAACACTCAGGTTTAGTATCTAGACACACAAGGTATATATAACCCATAAAAGGCTCAATTGCACAAGTGCAAGTTACAACAAAGCCTGAAGTACATGAAACTCAAAATTTGTGAAGTTGACAACTGAGAAATGAAATAACCAAAGCAGTTCCTCAAATTCACACATAATAAAAATTATTACCAATTCAAAAGGAAGTCAATCTGGAGTGAATAATACTGCGTTGCCCAACACAAACTTCAAATTTGGTAATTAAGTATAGAGAACTTATTGAGAAATTAGTTTGTAGCAAATATAAGTATATACCACATCCTAAAGCTACCGGAGGGAACACAATTCACCAAACTGATTACCATCAAGCTTTCTACAACTATGTGCTAATTTCCATGTTCTAAAATTTTGCGAGTAAGTGAGAGTAATAACTGTATAACAAATCCAAAAAGAAAAGGTTCCCTCTACTTCAGCAAGATGCTATGACAAAATATGCATGCATCAGAGCATACAGATAATCATAAAAAAATAATTAATGGAGCTTTTCATCAAGCAAAACTTTTTATAAACAAAGCTATGGAATGGAAATTACCGGAAAGTCAGTTTCTTGGAGATTTGGAGTGAGGAACTCAGGCGGCCAGGCCAAGGTGTAGGCATAGATAGGGTCTCCGTGCTCCTTGCCATCTTTCATCACCAAACGCTCCAGCTTGCCGGTCTCCAGATGGAACGCGTAGCGCCCATATCCCCATGTACAGATGAACACCTTCCCGGTGCGAGCGTAGTCCATGTCGCTGAGCCAGGTGCAAAGCATCCGCATCATGCTGTTCTTGGGTAGCCCAGGCACGGTTTCGAGCACTTTGGTCATGCAAATCTCCCTCTCCAGCAACCACCCCCTGTCACTCCTCCTGGCCTCTCCACGCACCCAAATCTGCAGACTCTCTTCGCGAACGATCGATGCCATGCACAGACGACCGTCCTCCGGCATCTCTCCGATGCGGTACTTCTTGAAGCGACCCCCCAGGACGGCAGGCACGGGCATGAACGAGAAGTCCAGCGTGCAAGGATCCAGCTGGAGTAAGCGGCTGGAGTTGCAGATGTGCCAGTAGATGTTCCCAGCGGCGTGGACGCAGCGGGCCTCGAACCACCACGGGTCGAAGTCCACGACGACCCCCTCGGCCCTCGGCAGCGCGCGCCAGGAGCAGTTGCCTTCGCGGACGGACGCGACCCAGGCGCGCGGGCGGTCGCCGTCGATGGTGAGGCAGACGGCGTCGAAGGTGAGCCTGCTAGGGTGCGCGCGCGTGAGAACGGCGACGCCGATGACGCACCTGTCGCGGCGCCAGCCATCGGCTGGCAGCACCTCGCGCGGTGGCGGCGGGAGCAGGACGCGTCGGCGCGACGCCGGGTCGACGACGAGGATGCGGGGCAGGAGCGACTTGGGGCGCGAATGAGGGAGGACGAGGACGAGACCGAGGTGGACGTCCTGGATGGAGAGGCTGCTGGCAGCGCCCGTGGTGAGGTCGAGGGAGAGGCGCGGGGAGGAGGCGTCGAGCGGGAGAAAGACGGCAGGGTGGTGGGTCTTGTCTGACGTCGGCTTGGGGGGCGGCTTGGAGGGGTTCTTGGGGTGGAAGAAGTAGCCGAGGAGGGGCGGCACGCGTGGGAGGACGCGGGTGGCGGCGCGGCGCCAGCGGTGGCAGGCGAGCGCCGCGCGGAGGAGGTCGGCGGGGGTGAGGCGGCGGAGGATGTCCTGGAGGACGACGTCCGTGAGGTCGGCGACCGTTGTCATCGTCTTCGTCTCCACCACCGACGCAGGCGCCAACGCCGGGGGGCGAGGGGAAGCGGCAGCGGAGGACGCTAGGGTTTGGTCCTCGCGGCCTCGGCAGCTGCTTTGGGGCGCCATGATTGATGAGACGAGATGGTCGAGTGTCCGATACGAGGTGAAGTAGGAGTTGAGAACGAACAAGCAGCGGCAGACCGACAGCTGGACTGCTGGAGGTCACACACACCGGCCGCGCTTCCAGTCGCCAGTTGTGAAACAGGCAAAGCTACCGTGCTGTTGTTTCTTCTTCTTCTTATTATTACTACGGTTCAGTTTTATGTGCTCTGAAATTGGGTTACATTTATATTTCGCTTTATATCTATAATAAAGCTGGGGAAACCTTTTATTCAAAAAAATTGGGTTACATGATGCAAATAGAAATGTAGTGTTTCTGTGATATGTGTATTTGTAGATAAGTTGTTATCCTGTTGCTATTTGTTCACTAGCTCATACCCTTCTATCTTCTAACGTGAGCATTGTGCTATTGTCCCTCAAGTAATTAAAATGGCTTTTTTCAGGTTGTTTTCTGATAATGTAATGCATTTTGGCCACACATGGCGATTTGGTTTATTGGACATCAGGCTGGTTCAGTTCGTTAAATGCTCTCTGATAGCTTACCTATCGATGTTATCAAACAAGGGTTTGTTATCGTTTTTTTTTTTGCAAAATTGGTTATGGATATGTCAAATGGAGCAGTTTGCTCATAGACACTCTGTTTCTTGTCAAATTTGTTGGTGGACACCGGACTAAATATGTCCACGGACTAAATAAAGTATTCATTTCTGAGTTTCGAGAAGAAAGAAGAACAGTGGAATGTCCGTTATGCCCATGCCTCTTTCTTCTTCCTCACCTCTTTTTTATTTGGGCACATGTGGCCGGCGAGCTGGGCGAAGATGGTGTGGCTGTGGCCTGGGCTGGTGCCTGCGGTGAGCAGCGAGACGCGCTCGCGCCGGCCACCGGGAGAGGACCGGCGAGCGGCAAGACAGTGCCCCAATTGGATTAGGATTAGGTGGTGGATGGTGGATTGATTAACACGGCGACGGCGAGTGTTAGGCCCTGTTTGGTTTTCATAAGTCAGGTGACTTATTAAGTCAGGTGACTGAAAACCAGTGACTTATAAGTCATGGTTGTTTGGTTGTAAATGACTTATAAGCTCATTAAAGGTGTAGGCCCCACGCAAAAAAGGGTAACTTATAAGTTTTAAGCAGGGGTGAACCAACTTAAAACTTATAAGCAGGAGTGACTTATAAGTTGATGGTGTTTGGTAAAATAAATCATTTTTTTTACTTTTTAACTTATAAATAAGTGACTTATTTAAAATCAAACAGGGCCTTAGCTTAGGGTCCAACGAAGACGAACGGAGGCGGCAGTTGCAGTGGCATTGACGAAGGCCTTGATGTGTGCGAGCATCTCTTGCGTCCGTGACTAGGATAGGTGGCAGTTGTGGAGCACCTAGAACGTGTGCCCGCCGCCGCCGTACATGGCCTGCTCCACGCCTGCACAGCTCCAGGTTGCGGTCCCGCAGGATGTCCGTCTCTGAGATGCACACCAGGAGAGTCTATTAAAAATTTCTATAATAATATTTAATAAAATGGTTAAATAATAATGAGACGAAATAAATATTGTGCTAGTCTACTAAAATTGTAAGTTACCTATCATAATTCTAGTTTATATAGTTTCTATCCATACAATAGCTATGTCACTACACTAAATTAGTACGCTCTCAAAAGCTAACTAAAGAGTCACACTAACCAAACTAACAGGCTATAACAACTAGCCACACTAAAGAAAATGACAACTAGTTTGCGGTATTGTAAAGAGAAAGAGCAAAATAGTTATACCGCCGTATTAAGGAGTGAACCAATCAATCACAAGGATAAATACCAATAAAGACCAATCACCTCGGAATAAAATGATGACACAATGATTTTTTATCGAGGTTCACTTGCTTGCTGGCAAGCTAGTACTCGTTGTGGCGATTCAGTCACTTGGAGGTTCACGTGCTAATTGGCATCACACGCCAAACCCTCAATAGGGTGCCGCACAACCAACACAAGATGAGGATCACACAAGCCACGAGCAATCCATTAGAGTAACTTTTGGTTCTCTGCCGGGGAAAGGTGAAAGGTCCTAATGGCTAGAGGGGGGTGAATAGCCTAATAAAAATTTCTACAACAACACTTAACAAAAAAGTTAGACAATTATAAGGCGAAACAAAAGTTGCGCTAGCCTACTCAAAATGTAAGCCACATACCACAATTCTAATTTAAATAGTATCTATTCACACAATAGCTATGACACTACCCTATGTTAGCGTGCTCTCAAAGGCTAACTAAAGAGCCACACCAACCAAGCAAGCAAGCTCTCACAACTAGCTACACTAAAGAGCTTGACAACTAGTTTGCGGTAATATAAAGAGAGTGATCGGAAAAGTTATACCGCCGTGTAGATGAAGAAATCAATCAATCACAAGGATGAATAACAATGAAGACCAATCACCTCGGAATCAATGACGAACACAATGATTTTTTACCGAGGTTCACTTATTTGTCGGCAAGCTAGTCCTCGTTGTGACGATTCACTCACTTGGAGGTTCACGTGCTAATTGGCTTCACACGCCAAACCCTCAATAGGGTGCCGCACAACTAACACAAGATGAGGATCACACAAGCCACGGGCAATCCACTATAGTATCTTTTGGCTCTCCGCCGGGGAAAGGTCAAGAACCCCTCATAATCACCACGATCAGAGACAAAGACAATCACCACCTTCCACTTGATGATCCTCGCTGCTCCAAGCCGTCTAGGTGGCGGCAACCACCAAGAGTAACAAGCGAATTCCATAGCGAAACATGAACACCAAATGCCTCTAGATGCAAACACTCAAGCAATGCACTTGGATTCTCTCCTAATCTCATAAAGATGATGCATCTATGATGGAGATGAGTGGGAGGGCTTTAGCTAAGCTCACAAGGTTGCTATGTCAATGCAAATGGCCAAGAGAGTGAGCTTAAGCCGGCCATGGGGCTTAAATAGAAGCCCCCACGAAATAGAGCCGTTGTACCCCTTCACTGGACACAACACGGGGTGACCGGACGCTCTGGTCATATTGACTGGACGCTGGACCTCAGCGTCCGGTCACGTGATTCACGCCACGTGTCCCCTGCTTCAAATACTATTCGTCAGATTTCAACGGTCGTCTGCTGACCGGACGCAGCGCACAAAATGACCGGACGCACAGCCTCCAGCGTCCGGTCGTTTCCAGTAAGGTTCTAGAAACGAATTTCTTCGACCGGACGCGTCCGGTCATGCTTGACCGGACACAGCCAGCGTCCGATCAGTTACCCTGACCACTATGCTGCCACGTCAGCTGGGACCGAACGCAGCCTTTCAGCGTCCAGTCAGTCCGAGACCCAGCGTCCGGTCGTTTGACCAAAGCTGGCGTCTATGCTGTCACGTTTGACCGGACGCACCGGACCTTCTGAGACCAACGTCCAGTCACTTTGTGACCAGCGAGACCAACTCTTTTTCACCTCTATCTTCTTCACCCTTGCTCAAATGTGCCAACCACCAAGTGTATCACCTTGTGCACATGTGTTAGCATATTTTCACAAACATTTTCAAGGGTGTTAGCACTCCACTAGATCCTAAATGCATGTGCAATGAGTTAGAGCATCTAGTGTCACTTTGATAACCGCATTCTGATATGAGTTTCACTCCTCTTAATAGTACGGCTATTAAACATAAATGTGATCACACTCTCTAAGTATCTTGATCACCAAAACAAAATAGCTCCTACAATTTATATCTTTGCCTTTAGCCCTTTGTTTTTCTCTTTCTTTTTTTCACGTCCAAGCACTTGATCATCACCATGGCATCACCATTGTCATGTCATGATCTTCATTTGCTTCACCACTTGGAATGTGCTACCTATCTCATGATCACTTGATAAACTAGGTTTGCACTTAGGGTTTCATCAATTCACCAAAACTAAACTAGAGCTTTCAATCTCCTCCTTTTTGGTAATTGATGATAACCCTTTCACAAAGATATGAATTGAAATTCAATTGAATCCATGTTGCTTACCCAAGCATATTTACTATGTGTAAAAGGATATGGACAAGTTTCATGAACCCCAAATGATAGCAATTGTTCCCCCTACATATGTGTTAAGAGTTTGGATTGTAGCTTGCACATATGCTTAGATAGGAAATATAGGAGTCAATGTCTACCAAAGATGCTAAGGTATAAAAGATGGACCTTTGAAGCGTGATACCAATCGGAGTGCACCATTATACCATCCTTAGCATCATGGTTAGATTGATACCACTTGGAAACAACACTTGGAAATGAAATCACTAGATAACCTATGCATGCTAGTTTTTTATTTCATCATTCAAATCTACAACTAGCATACACCACACAAGCATGGATATTGAAATTTAAAACTTGTGCCATGCAAGCAAACATATGAAATGCACATTCAAATGCACCATACAAGTTTATGAGCTTGCTCCCCCTACTTGTGTGCTGAAAATCTTAATTGATTCCTTTCCTTTGTCATATTTCTCCCCCTATGTCAAATTCTCCCTCTTAGTACACTAATATATCTTTTGTCTTTCTATGTACTAATATCTCTATGTACTAATATCTTTGTCATTTCTCCCCCTATCACTTATATCTTTATTTCTCTTCTCCTTTGTCATCAATGACCACAAAGGTTCAAAATATAGATAGGTTGAGATTATCAATGTCAATCAATGGGGCGAGGATCATTTTTCCAAATTTGGTCCAATCTAGATCATTTGCCAAAGATATTTAACTCGGTTTGATCCAAGGACAAGCTTCTTCACACCTCCAAATAAGGGTTATCTTATAACATGTTGAGTTAAACACTTAGAGCTCATTTTCTATATTAAACACTGGATTTAAAAGTCCACAAACATGTCACATGCTACCACTAGATCAAAATAAGCATAGAAGTAATAGTGGTACCATACAATCATCAAATTTATTTGATTTTCATGAATGAGCCTAATAAAATGGAGAGATGACTAGATACACTAAATATGTCCTTAGCAAGGATGTATGCCATGCCAATCAACTTTTACCTTGGATTACTCAAAGGAGAGGCATGTCATATAAGTGGGGGGGTTCATCAACACATATTTGAGAAATCCAATATGTTCAACTCATTCCTTAGCTTACAAAACATTTTCTCATCCAATGGCTTGGTGAATATATCGGCAAGTTGATCTTCGGTGCCTACACTCTCAATGCAAATGTTCCCCTTTTTGTTGATGATCTCTTATGAAATGGGCGGACATCAATGTGCTTGGTTCTTGCATGTTGAACTGGATTATTGGTTAACTTGATTGCACTCTCATTGTCATATAGCAATGTCACTTTCTTGAACTTGATTCCATAGTCACTCAAAGTGGCCTTCATCCAAAGTACTTGTGCACAACAACTACCAGCGGATATGTATTTGGCTTCGGCGGTTGATAATGCAACACTATTTTGCTTCTTTTATGACCATGAAACAAGTGATCTTCCCAACAATTGACATGTGCCTGAGGTGCTCTTCCTTTCAACCTTGCATCCCGCATAATCCGAGTCGGAGTAACCAACTAGCTCAAACTTTGCTCCTTTGGAATACCACAAACCAACATTTGGTGTATGCTTCAAGTACCTCAATATTCTCTTTGTAGCCTTCAAATGACTTTCTCTTGGTGAGGCTTGAAATCTTGCACACATGCATACACTAAACATGACATCCGGCCTTGATGCGGTCACATAGAGTAGGCTTCCAATCATAGACCGATACAATTTTTGATCCACCATATTTCCACTTGCATCACTATCCAAGTTGCCATTTGTTCCCATTGGTGTGCTAATGACTTTGCTATCACTCAATGCCAAACTTCTTGATCATGTCCTTGATATATTTGCCTTGACTCATAAATATACCATTCTTCAATTGCTTGATTTGAAGACCAAGGAAGTAACTTAATTCTCTAATCATGGACATCTCAAACTCATTAGCCATCATCTTTCCAAACTCATCACAAAAATCTTGATTGGTTGATCCAAATATGATGTCATCAACATAGATTTACAACACAAACAAATCTTTTCCAATCTTCTTGATGAAAAGAGTGGTGTCAACCTTGCCCATCATGAACCCTTTAGAGAGTAGGAAGTCCCTTAATCTCTCATACCATGCTCTAAGTGTTTGCTTCAAGCCATACAATGCCTTCTTCAACTTGTACACATGGTCAGGCTTCTTGTCATCTTCAAAACCGGGAGGTTGCTCAACATATACTTCTTCATTGATGTAACCATTGAGAAATGCACTCTTAACATCCATTTGATGGAGTTTGATATTGTGGGCACAAGCATAGGCTAGCAAGATTCTAATTGCTTCCAATCTAGCAATCGGGGCATATGTTTCTCCAAAGCCAAGACATTCAACTTGTGTATAGCCTTGTGCTACCAATCTTGCTTTGTTCCTTACTACTATCACATCTTGATCTTGCTTGTTTCGAAAGACCCATTTGATTCCAATCACATTGTGTCCCTTTGGTCTCTCTACTAATTCCCATACTTGATTTCTTATAAAGTTATTCAATTCTTCATGCATAGCATTCACCCAATCAACATCCTTCAATGCTTCATCTATCTTCTTTGGTTCAATGGATGACACAAATGAGAAATGCTCACAAAATGAAGCCAATCTTGATCTAGTTTGCACACCTCTTGAAATATCACCAATGATAGTGTCCAATGGATGATCTCTTGCAACATTGGTTGGTTGGAGGATTGGAACTTGATTGCTTGCACTTGCTTAATTATTGGGTTGAGATGATATACTAGCCACTTGATCTTGTTCATTGTCATAAGAGCCACTTGTACTAGCTTGATTTGTATCATCTTGCACATTCGAGTTAGAGAGCACTTGTACTTGATTATCTTCATCATCATTCACTTGCCTAGGCCCCAATTCACCAATATCCATGTTCTTCATAGCATTTAAAAGTTGAATGCCTCTAACATCTTCCAAGTTATCATTCTCTACTTGTGAACCCTTGGTTTCATCAAATTCAACATCATGAACTTCCTCAAGAGTACCACTATCTAAATTCCAAACTCTATATGCTTTGCTTGTAGTGGAATAACCAAGTAGAAATCCTTCATCATATTTTTTGTCAAACTTGCCCAATCTAGTGCCTTTCTTCAAGATATAGCATTTGCAACCAAAGACCTAAAAATATGCAATGTTGGGCTTTCTACCATTCAAGAGCTCATATGGTGTCTTCTCTTTTAAAGGGTGACAATAGAGGCGGTTGCTACAATAGCAAGCCGTGTTGATAGTTTCGGCCCAAAATGATTGACTCATGTTGTACTTACTAAGCATTGACCTTACCATATCAATGAGTGTTCTATTCTTCCTCTCAACAAGGCCATTTGATTGTGGAGTATACTTGGCCGAGAATTGATGTCTAATTCCAAATTCATCACACAACTCATCAATTCTAGTGTTCTTGAACTCACTACCATTGTCACTTCTAACTCTCTTGATGGTTGTTTCAAACTCATTGTGAATGCCCTTGACAAATGATTTGAATGTTGCAAACACATCACTTTTGTCCACTAGAAAGAATACCCAAGTGTATCTAGTGTAATCATCCGCTATTACAAAGCCATATTTGTTACCACCAATGCTAGTACATTATGTTGGCCCAAACAAGTCCATATGCAATAACTCAAATGTTTTACTAGTGCTCATCATGCTTTTCTTAGGATGGGTGTTTCCAACTTGTTTGCCGGCTTGACAAGAGCTACAAAGCTTATCCTTCTCAAACACAATATCTTTCAAACCTCTAACCAAGTTATGCTTAACCAATCTATTCAATTGTTTCATTCCAACATGACCAAGCCTTCTATGCCATAACCAACCCATGCTAGACTTAGTGAACAAGCATGTAGATAATTTAGCTTCACAAGCATTGAAATCAACCAAGTATAGATTCTCACATCTAAAGCCTTTAAAGATCAAGTTAGAGCCATCTACACTTATGATCTCTACATCATCTACCCCAAATATGCATTTGAATCCAAGATCTCATAATTGAGCCATGGATAACAAATTGAAGTTCAAGCTCTCTACTAGCAACACATTGAAAATGCTCATGTCATTGGATATTGCAATCTTACCAAGCCCTTTGACCTTGCCTTTGGCATTGTCACCAAACGTGATACTATCATAACCATCATTGCCATTGGTGTTGATTGAGTTGAACATTCTTGCATCACCGGTCATGTGTTGAGTGCACCCACTATCAAGAACCTAATGCCTTCCTTCGGCTTTGTAATTGAGCTACAAAAGAAGATCAATTCTTTTTAGGTACCCAAACTTGCTTGGGTCCTTGAAGGTTAGTCACTAAGCTCTTTGGTACCCAAATGGCTTTCTTCTTTGAGTCCATCCATGGTTTATGAAGGATACATTAGCATTTTTGCTCTTGTTGTTGCATTCTTGCTCTTTATGACCCACTTGCTTGTAACTAGTGCAAAACCAACCATTGTTCTTCACAAAACTAGTCTTGTGAGGAGCAAAGGCCGCCTTGCCTTTCTTGGAGGTATAGCCTAATCCCTCTTTATAGAGAGAAGCTCTTTGGCTACCCAAGCACATAAGCAAGCGGTCCTCACCACCATAGGCCTTAGCCAAGGTGTGAGTGAGTTTATTGACCTCCTTCTTAAGGTTCTCATTCTCAACTATTAGTGAGGCATCACAAGTGAGACCATCACTACTAGATGAGGTAGAAGTGGAAGTGCTAAAAGAAGGGTTAGTGGGAGGAACAATGATAGGCATAGATAGTGATTCATCAATTATATCACAAGTTAAACCTACATTGCAAGTTTCAACATGCTTCTTCTTATTTTGCTCATCAAGTAAAGAGGAATGAGCCTTTTTCAAGCTTTTTGTGAGCTTTGCCAAGCTTCTCATTGGCTTCCTCTAGCCTCTCATGAGAAGCATTGAGCTCATCAAAGACTTGCTTAAGGGCTTTTAGTTCCTTATGCAAGCTTTTTCATTTCTTTCTCTTGATGTCAAAGTGTTCTCTAGCATCTTCTAGCATGTTAAATAATTCATCTTTAGTAGGTTCATCATCATCACTATCACTATCATTTTCATTTTTATTTTTAATATCATCATGATGTTCTTCATCACTTTCATCATCACAAGTTTGTACCTTAGTGGCCTTAGCCATGAAGCATGATGAAGAGTCAAAGAAAGAAGGCTTCTCATTGATAGCAATGCTTGCAAGAACCTTCTCCTTGGTGGTCTTGTTATCATCACTATCCTCATCATCATCACTTGAGGAAGCATCACTATCCCAAGTGACCACATATGAACCACCCATCTTCTTCTTGAAGGTCATCTTGTCCTTCTCTTTCTTTTCCTTCTTGTCCTTCTTGTTCTTCTTCTTGTCATCATCATTGTCGCTATCGTACGGACATTGAGCAACAAGATGATCTTTGCTTCCACACTTGAAGCACCTTCTTGACTCTTCTTTGTTCTTGGATGAAGACTTCTTTCTTCTAGCACGGTAGCCCTTCTTCACCATGAACTTGCCAAATCTCTTGACAAAGAGGGCCATCTTCTCATCATCATCATCATCCCATGAATCATCTTCTTCACTAGATGTTTCTTGCTTAGCTTTGCCCTTGGATGATGTGGCCTTGAATGCCACACTCTTCATCTTCTCATCCTTCTTCTCATCTTTCTTCTCCTTCTTTTCTTCCTTCTCATCTTTATCTCTATATGTATCATCGGTCATGATGTCTCCCAACACTTGGTTTGGTGTCATGGTGTCCAAACCACTCCTTACTAGAATAGTGACCAATGTGCCAAATCTTGAAGGTAAGCATCTCAAGAACTTGTGAGAGAAGTCCTTGTCCTTCACCTCTTCTCCAAGTGCTTTGAGATCATTGACAAGCACTTGAAGCCTATGAAACATCTCCGGCACACTCTCATCCTCCTTCATCTTGAAGCTTGCAAATTTCTCTTTGAGAATGTATGCCTTTGCACCCTTCATGGCTTGAGTGCCCTCAAATGATTTGTTACCACCAATGCTAGTGTATTGAGTTGGCCCAAACAAATCCATGTGCAATAACTCAAATGCTTTACTAGTGCTCATCATGCTTTTCTTAGGATGGGTGTTTCCAACTTGTTTTTCGGCTTGACAAGAGCTACAAAGCTTATCCTTCTCAAACACAACATCTTTCAAGCCTCTAACCAAGCCATGCTTAACCAATATATTTAATTGTTTCATTCCAACATGACCAAGCCTTCTATGCCATAACCAACCCATGCTAGACTTAGTGAACAAGCATGTAGATAATTTAGCTTCACTAGCATTGAAATCAAGAAGTATAGATTCTCATATCTAAAGCCTTTGAAGATCAAATTAGAGCCATCTACACTTTTGATCTCTACATCATCTACCCCAAATATATATTTGAATCCAAGATCACACAATTGAGCCACGGATAGCAAGTTGAAGTTCAAGCTCTCTACTAGCAACACATTGGAAATGCTCATGTCATTGGATATTGCAATCTTACCAAGCTCTTTGACCTTGCCTTTGTCATTGTCACCAAATGTGATACTATCATAACCATCATTGCCACTAGTGTTGATTGAGCTAAACATTCTTGCATCACCGGCTATGTGTTGAGTGCACCCACTATCAAGAACCCAATGCATTCCTCCGGCTTTGTAATTGACCTACAAAAGAAGATCAATTCCTTTTAGGTACCCAAACTTGCTTGGGTCCTTAAAGGTTAGTCACTAAGCTCTTTGGTACCCAAATGGCTTTCTTCTTTGAGCTCATTCATGGTTTACCAATGTACTTAGCCTTTATACCATTTGCACCCTTTGTAAGTACATAGAAGGAATCAAGCTTAATGGAGGATACATTAGCTTGTGGCTTCTTTTTAATGTACTTTTGCTCTACATGACCAACTTGCTTGCCATTAGTGCAAAACCAACCATTGTTCTTCACAAAACTAGTCTTGTGAGGAGCAAAGGCCGCCTTGTCTTTCTTGGGGGTATAGCCCAATCCCTCTTTATAGAGAGAAGTTCTTTGGCTACCCAAGCACATAAGCAAGCAATCCTCACCACCATAGGCCTTAGCCAAGGTGTTAGTGAGCTTATTGACCTCCTTCTTAAGGTTCTCATTCTCAACCATTAGTGAGGCATCACAAGTGAAATCATCACTACTAGATGAGGTGGAAGTAGAAGTACAACATGAAGGGTTAGCGGGAGGAACAATGATAGGCATAGATAATGATTCATCAATTATATCACAAGTTAAGCCAACATTGCAAGTCTCAACATGCTTCTTTTTATTTTGCTCATCAAGCAAAGAGGAATGAGCCTTTTCAAGCTTTTTGTGAGCCTTGCCAAGCTTCTCATGGGCTTCCTCTAGCCTCTCATGAGATGCATTAAGCTCATCAAAGGCTTGCTTAAGGGCTTTTAGTTCCTTACGCAAGCTTTTGCATTCCCTTCTCTTAATGCCAAAGTGTTCTTTAGCATCTTCTAGCATATCAAATAGTTCTTCCTTAGTAGGTTCATCATCATCACTATCACTTTCATTTTCATTTTCATTATCATGTTCCTCATCACTTCCATCATCACAAATTTGTACCTTAGTGGCCTTAGCCATGAAGCATGATGGAGTGTCGAAGAGAGAAGGCTTCTCATCGTCACTTGAGGAAGCATTACTATCCCAAGTGACCACATATGACCCACCCTTCTTCTTCTTGAAGGTCATCTTGTCCTTCTTGTCGGTGTTTTGGACCGGCGGGTCCTCAACCAACGAGTGAAAATGTACTGCGTGTCCCTAATCCCAGATGGTGATGCAAAGAGACACAAGTTTTATACAGGTTCAAGCAACAGGTGCCCTACGTCCAGTCTGAGAGAGCGATCTTGTATTCCTTGCACCGAGGTGCTTGTAGTAGGGGTTTACAAGCTGAGCGAGAGAGGGAGCCAGTCCTAGGTCTCTGTGAGGAGTAGTGCGGGTTGCTTGAGATGTTGATCTCTTGAAGTGAAGGAGTGTGTGCGTTATAGGGTGTTGTTGTCCGTCGCTTGTACGGGTGTGTGATGCCTAGGAGCGGCCCTGGTCACTCCCTTTTATAGTTGAAGGGAGGCACAGGGGCGGTACATGTATTTGCTACGTGACATTTTTTTGGCAGAGGCGGCATGTCCGAGCCCTGCAGCTTGTCACTGTAGCGGTATGGTCGGTGGAGCGGTCTTGTCCTCGGTGCACTGGAGCGACGCGCCGGTCACACCCGATCCTGTGCGACGTGGGAGGTCCTATGGTGGCCCGGCAGGCGGGCCTTCTTCTGTTGGAGACGTGCTGGTCACTATAGGTTTGACCGACGCGGAGAGCAGAGGCCAGGTTGATGCGACGGTGCGGGTACACTGATTCTGAGGCTACAGGAGCTAGGCCCTGTGTATGACGTGGGAGCTCCTGTAGCCTGACGCAAGGCATGGCACGTACTGCGGGCGACGTGCTGGTCCCGGCGCGTCATCAACGTAGAGAGCTGAGGCTTAGTCGGTGTAGAGGCTGAACCATTGTGGGGGGCTCGGAGAGAGCAGTTGGCCTTGTACGTCGATTCCGAGGCTATAGGGATCCAGGCATGACTTTCCATGCCACACTGTCCTTGGAGCAGGGGTTAGGCAGCACAGTGTAGCACGGGCGTCAGCCGTGGGCACAGTGCCGAGCATAGCGGCCGGTAACCCCCGCCCCGTCCTGTCTCGGATGGCAGGGCGTTGGTGTGACTTTCGTCTCATCGGCCACTCTGCTGTACCATGCCATCATGTGGCTAACGTTGTGGGAGTGGTTGAACGCTTTAGTTGGATGTGACATCCCGTCAGAGAAGTCAGTCAAAGCGGCGGTGACAGGGTTGATGCCGAGCCGGCCTCGAGCGAGTCGATAACTGGGTGCTCGTTCGAGGCCTCGTAGCGTGGGGCCTCATGCGAGTCAGAGAATCGGTACCTCGTCCGAGGCGTCATGGTATGGTTCTGGGCCGAGCTTGCTTTGGTCGTGCCTGGATGTTGTTCAAGGTGGGCCGGGCGATCCAGCCAGGCCTCGGATGAAATGGGGGTTTGCCTGCGGTTGTACTTTGGCTTCGATATTTACAAGTCCTAAGCAATTTTTTCGGTCTTTTCTTAGGGTACCCCTTTTTATGGTACCCGACAGTGGCCCCCGAGCCTCGGGGAGAGTGTGAGCGCTCTCCCTAAGGATTTGACGAGACTTGGCTTGCGGCAGCTCCTGTCGGGATTTGTGTTTTGTACTCGAGGCTTCGGTGGGTGCGCGCGAGCGCACCCACCGGGTGTAGCCCCCGAGGCCCTGGAGGAGTGGATTTATTCCTCCGGGGGCTTTTTCCCTGTTGAGTGAGGGGTTTTATCGCGTTTGCCGAGCCCCCGAGTGCGAGTTTGGGTCGCTGGGCCTCGGCCTGGTCGCAGGAAGAGCCCCCGAGCCTCTGCCCAGAGCAAGAGGGCGGTCAGGAGTTTTCCTGTCTTTTTTGTGCCGCCCTCGCGCATCCTTTTCGTTCAGAAGGAGGGGTGGAGTATGCTGGGCTACCGTCGGTGGGCGAGCAGTGACACCTCCGGTGAGCTATTATCAGGTAAGTCCAAGTGGAGGCCCGTGCCCCATTCGATAGGGGTCGGCTAGCGGTCCAGAGACGCACTCGAAAAGTACCAGAGGGCTTCTCTAGTGGGTCCCAGAGCCGTTCGATTGGCCCTAGGGGCTCGGTGCCTCCCTTCGGTGGGATCACATTCAGAGACCTCCCTGCCAGTCTCGGACACGACTTAGGGCATCCCAGGCAATTGCTTGATTGGGCCTCGGCCATGTATGGGCTCGTCCATAGTCGTCCCTGACTCTATTTGTCCTGCGGCGGCTGTCGAGACCCTCGAGGGCCCAGCCTTCGAACCCCTAGATCGTAACGGGCTCGGTGCCCAGTTCCTTAGTCTGAAAGGAATCGGGTGGAGAATATTCCCTTCCCATCGGCTGACGACGGCGGGTGCGCCTTTTGAGGCGGTTCCTCGGGGAGACGGAACGGCGCCTGCCGTCACCGTGGGCGGATGTGACGCGATGTCTACTGGTGGGACGTTACTGTGCGTGCGCGGTTAATAAGAAAAAGGTGGACACGTGGGCGGTTTGGTCGGATCCGCATTAACTTCGCCAGATCTAGGAAAAAATTTCCCGATTTCGTCGCCCGCCCGTTTGCCCTCTCTCCTCCCTTATAAATACGGGACACGCCGCGCCGCGCCCCTCTTTAGCTTTTCCGCCTGCGTTCACCCTCTCTGCCTTCGAGCGGTTGCCAAGAACAGAGGAAGAGAGCGCCGGGGAGAAGAAGGGAGGAGGGGGAAGAAAGGAGAGAGAGAGAGAGAAAAAAGCGAGAGCTCGCCTTGCCGCCGTAGCCGCATTTTCCACTGCACCCATGGCTGGTGGCGCTGTTGTCCTCCAGGTGGATCCTTGGGGTCCATCCGACATGTCCATGGCGATGCTGCAGTCACTCGTCGATGACGGTCTCCTCCGCCTGGTCACCGACCCCAACAGGCCGGAGTGGATTGCTCCGGGGAACGAGCCGGAGCTGAGGCCACACGATGGCTACATCGTGAGCTTCGTGGCCATCCATGAGCGCGGCCTCGGCTTGGTGGCGGACCGGTTCATGCGGGCGCTCCCGCACTACTACGGTGTGGAGCTCCACAACTTCAACGCCAACTCCATCGCATAGGCGGCCATCTTCGTTGCCGTCTGCAAGGGGTACCTGGGCATTGCCCCCCACTGGGAGCTATGGCTCCACTTCTTTTAGGCGGGGCTCACCACCAAGCCGGCGGGTATGACGGGCATGCGGAAGGCGTTGAGGGCCGGCGGCTGCACTCTCCAAGTGCGCCAAGACCGGCAGCCCTTCTACATCCCGGCCCAGCTCGCGTCGTCCAACCGCCGCTGGTATAACAGCTGGTTCTACCTCCGCAATGATGACGGCGGGCTTCCCCCCTATACCGGGCGGGTCGTGGAGAGCCAGCTAGAGAGGTGGAGGTATGGCGTCCCATTGGTTGATCAGCCCAAGCTGCAGCCGCTCCTGAGGGCCCCGGAGAGGCTGCACAGCCGTGGCCTTATGGCGGCCGTGGTCGTGGCGGCCTTCCACCGCCGGAGGGTGCTGCCGCTGGTCGTGGTAGAGGCCGGTGCTTCTAGGACCACCGAGGCTGAGGTGGCGGAGGCCAGCTCGGGCGTGGTGGAGCCGTCGACCCAGGATGCAGAGACGGAGGCAGGGCAAGCTCCGGTGCGGCCCCCGATCCAAGACCCGCCGCCATAGCAGGAGAGCGCCCGGGAGGTGGAGGTTCAAACAATCTCCTCTGACAATACCTCTCGGGGGAAGGAGGTGGCGGACACTGAGGCGGCCAGCACCGTGGAGCAGCCAGCCCCGACTCCAGGCGAGGGTAGCTCGGCCCTTGTCTGGGTCCGACCCGAGCCCCATGGGTGGGATAGCCCGCGTGTCTTGTGGCGGAGCCGGGACGACCTTGAGGGGGAGCCTCTATTCACCCTTGAGGATGTGGACGATGGGGGCACTGGGGCTCCCTTGAGCAATTTCGCCTGCTGGCCGAGCGGTCGCTGTGGATGGCGCTGTCCGTCGTGGCCGAGAACCTGCCCGGTGTTGCCCGGGTACATGCTTTCCTTTCTTGCGCCGCATTGTCCTTCCTCCGAGCCCTCTCACAGTTCTTTGACATATGTTCTGCTAATCTAGGAGCTCGAGGCCCGGTCCCTCAAGAAATTGATGTAACTCCGGCGGGAGAGGGACGTCTGGGACCAGCTCCGGCAGCAGAAGGAGCTGCTCGCCAACGCCAATGGGCTCTTGTTGGCACGGAGTGCGGAGGTGGAGGACCTCTGCCTTCACTGTGCTGACCTAAAGGTCGAAGCGGCCACGGCTCAGGAGCAGGCCGCCCCTCTGGCGGCGCGGATCTAGGAGCTAGAGGAGGAGCTGACCCGGGTGGCCGGCGAGCGGGACACCTCCAGGTCCCTGGCCGAGCAGGAGGCAGCTTCTGCCAAGGCCGTCGCTGAACAACTGGAGGTGGAGAAGGGCGCGCACCTGCTGATGAAGGGCGCGCTGGCGGAGGCTGTAAAGGTGGCCGAGACCTCTTGGGTCGAGGCCTTAGCCTGGAAGGAAAAGGTCGAGGGTGAGTCCTGTTGAGCCGCGCCCCCTGTTTGATTTATTTCTTTCGCGTTCGACCCCTGACACCCCAATGTGACACAGAGCTGGAGCGAGAGGCTTCTAGGGTCACCGAGGCCTCTCGGGTCGGGGTTCAAATCTAGAAGGAGAAAGCCGAGGGTGAGTCTCATAGGCCTACGCCCTTGTTCGGTTTATTTCCTTTCGTGCTTAATCCCCAACCCGCTTGTCTTGGCGCAGGACTGGAGAAGGAGGCCTCCCAGGCAGCCGAGGCCTCCGTCGTAGTGTAGGCAGTGCTCGAGGCCAAGATCTGGGAGCACAATGTGCTGTAGAGCGCCGCCCGTACCGCCTGCGAGGCCCTGGAGGTCGGGGGGGTCGAGTTAGGCAGCTCCCTTGGGAGCCGCATGATCGCGTTGAGCGGCCGCATCCATGACCGGGTCCGGGGGGCGCTGCACACGGGCGTTAAGCGTGCCCTGGCCGTCGTTTCCTCGCACTATACTGGCATCGACCTCGAGGCCGTCAGCGATGGTTACGTCATGGCCGAGGATGATGAGAAGGCCGAGGAGAAGGTGATGAAGCTGGTGGAGGCGGCTGAGGCCCCTGGCACGGCGCTGGCTCGACTGTTCGAAGAGGAGGTGGTTCCCCCTACGCCATCCGTCGACGCTGGCAACCCTGTATTCTGACCTGGGCCAAAGGGGCCATGTAATAAATTAGGACTTGCATCATTGTGCCATAACACTCGTGGTTGTCGAGGCCTTTTTAGTACTTGTGTATATATGTTTTTAATCGTTTTCTATTATATTTCTGAGCCTTTGCCCTCCGTCTCGTTTTTAGACAAGTCCTTTGCAAAAACTTCCTCGGAGCCTAAGCTGCCCTTCGGGCGAAAGGTGGTGAGGGAGTTGCCGTAGCCCAGAGGCGTAGGCTGTCTCGCGGCTTGGTTGGCCTTTTGGCCTCGAGGCAAACTTTCGGTCCTTAGGTTTTTTACAATCGATTTGTCAGAGTACGCGAGAGAGTTTGGCGTAGGAATTTTTCGAAAAAACAACTAAAAACGGTGTCTGGGACTTGGGGGCCTTCTAGCCCCTGAGGGAGGCTCGGTTCTGCAGAGGCAGAGCCAAGTCGGGTTCGAGGGCCACGGTGGGCGCCTCTGTAGAGGCAGAGCCGAGTCTCCCTTATAGCGTTATCGTAATGCTGAACCCGTACCGATGGGCTCGGGGGGTTTCTCGAAAATTTAGAACAATTAAAGAACGCTTCTTTATTGTATTTCGAGGAAAATTATACAACGCTTGGGAATTTAAGGGTAGAAGCGACGTAGTTGTTCTATGTTCCAAGCGTTGGTGAGGATTTCGCCCTTCTCGTTGGCTAGCTTGTAGGTCCCGGGCTTTAGTACTTGGGTGACGATGTACGGCCCCTCCCATGGTGGGGTCAGCTTGTGGTGGCCCTTATTGCTCTGCCTTAGCGTCAGCACCAGGTTGCCCACCTTCAGGTCTCGGCTTCGAATACGCCGGGCTTGGTAGCGTCGTAGGGCTTGCTGGTATTTGGCCAAGTGTAGCAGCGTGACATCTTGGGCTTCCTCTAGTTGGTCGAGGGCGTCCTCGCGGGCAGTGCGGTTGCTTTGCTCATTGTAGGCTTGTAGCCTCAGGGAACCGTACTCTAAGTCATTGGGGGGAGGGGGATGGCCTCAGCTCCATAGACCAGGAAGAACGGTGTGAACCCCGTGGCTTGGCTCGGAGTGTTCCTCAGGCTCTAGATAACCGACAGGAGTTCGGCAAGCCATTTCTTGCCGAATTTCTTCAATCGGTTGTTTATTCTTGGCTTGAGACCCTGTAGGATCATGCCGTTGGCACGTTCTACTTGCCCGTTTGTCCTAGGGTGTCCTACGGCCGACCAGGCTATACAGATGTGGTGGTCATTGCAGAATGTTAGGAACTTGTGGCCGGTGAATTGCGTCCCATTGTCGGTGATGATGGTATTTGGAATCCCGAACCTGTGGATGATATCAGTGAAGAACAGCACCGCTTGCTCGGATTTGATTCAGGTGATCGAATGAGCCTCGATACATTTGGTGAACTTGTCAATAGCTACCAACAAGTGGGTGTAGCCCCCGGGGGCTTTCTGCAGAGGCCCAACCATATCCAGCCCCCACACGGCGAACGACCATGTAATGGGGATGGTCTAGAGGGCTTGGGCCGGGAGGTGCGTCTGCCGTGCATAGTACTGGCATCCCTCGTAGGAGCGCACCAGCTTGGTGGCATCGGCCACCGCCGTTGGCCAGTAGAATCCCTGGCGGAAGGCGTTTCCGACGAGTGTTCGAGGCGCTGCATGGTGCCTGTAGGCTCCTGCGTGCAAGTCCCAAAGTAGGGCTTGGCCTGTCTCGGTGGTGATGCACCGCTGGAGGACACCATATGGGCTTCGCCTGTACAACTCGCTGTTGCTGTGGACGTAAGCTTTGGCTCATCGCGCAAGCCATCGGGCCTCGGAACTGTCTGCAGGAAGCTCTCCTCGAACGAGGCAATCAAGGAACGGGACTCGCCAGTCCGTACCCTGGTCGGCCTCGGGAGGCTCCGCGTCGATTTCCAAGGCCTCGGGCTCGGCCGCAGGGGTTTTGGTGACAGAGGGGGCCTCGGGCCCTGCGGTGGGCTCGATCGGTGGGTCCTCTTCTGCCGCCGAGGCATAGCTGACAGAGGGCTTGTGGAGGTCTCTGGCGAAGATGTTCGGGGGGGACTGGGGCTAGTGCCGATGCCACCTTTGCCAGTTCGTCTGCGTTCTCGTTCAATCTTCACGCAATGTGGTTGAGCTCGAGGCCGTTGAACTTGTCTTCTATGCGGCATACCAGCTTGCAGTACACCTCCATTTTGGGGTCATGGCAGCTCGACTCCTTCATCACTTGATCGTCGACGAGCTGCGAATCGCCCCGTACGTCGAGACGCCGTACTCCAAGTTCGATGGTGATCTGCAAGCCATTGACGAGGGCCTCGTACTCGGCCATGTTGTTGGAGGCGGCAAAGTGAAGCCAGATCATGCAGCGCATGTGCACTCCGAGGGGTGAGATGAAGAGCAGACCTGCGCCTGCCCCGGTCTTCATCAGAGACCCATCGAAGTACATGGTCCAGCATTCCACCTAGATTTGAGCAGGGGGCAGCTGGGTGTCGGTCCACTCAGCTACAAAATCAGCCAAGACCTAGGATTTAATCGCTTTCCGAGGCGAAAAAGACAGGGTTTCCCCCATGAGTTTGACGGCCCACTTGGCTATTCTACCAGAGGCCTCCCGGTTCTAGATTATCTCTCCCAAGGGGAAAGACGACACCACGGTCACCGGGTGGGATTCGAAGTAGTGACGCAGCTTGCGCCGAGCCAAGACTATGGCGTAGATCAGCTTCTGGATGTGGGGGTAGCGTGTCTTAGTCTCTTGGAGAGTACCTCTGATGAGGACATTGCCATGCTGGACACACCGACGCCATTGTCTTCCCCAAGTTGCAATTCGTTCCCAACTCAGCTGCCACGTCGCCCTCGGATTCAGCAGACATGTCGTCACTGTTTCGGTCATAACTTTCTCATACGACATCGAAACGGGCCGTTCTTGGATGCGTTGGAAAGGGGACGACGACGCCGTCGTTTTGGATCTGGTTCCAGCTCCAGAAGGTCCGTGGATCATTCTGTGTGACCACGGCAAGGTGCTGCGTCACCTATTTGGGCCAACTTGGCCATGTATCGTGTCGGGCCTTAAGCCCAAGTTGTGGGCGCCCAACCCCTGGCCGTCCCCAACCCTAGGTCGAGTCTTAGACTATAAACACAGCCGTCACCGCTGCTTCACAATTGGGTTTTGTTTAGAGTTTAGTTTTCCATCGAGAAACTGAATCGTTCATTGTAACTGTGGTGACAAATCCTTTTACAGTGATCCAGGGCCCCCGTTCTTGATCTCCTCCACTGTGTCGATTAGTCCTTTGGAACTGAGTTCTAGAACCCTCTATTGATATTCGCGTCATTCATATTTGCAATATCAGATTGCGTGTTTTACCTTCTTGCTTGTGCTCTTCGATTCGCTTGCAGGAAAAGCCTTCTTGGCGAGGTCAATCAAGTTGTGCTTGGTTGATAACCAACGGAGCAGTGGTGTAACGGTTGCAGGGTTCGAATTGCGTCTGATTTGAAGCCGGATCACCAACGTCGAGATCTCCACAAATCGAACTTACCGGCTACCTCTCGGAAGATCGGGCCTGTACTCATCAACCTCGTTGATGAAGTAAACAGGTCATTGGATGGGTTGAGCATGCCCCTCTTCCTGCCTCTCGACTACTATGGCCGCGTTGACCACTTGGGTCATTGCGGCAACGTAGAGTAAGAGGGCTTCGTCCTTGGTTGGCGGTTCCAGGATGGGAGGGTTGGTGAGCAGTGCCTTGAGCTTGGTGAGGGCTTCTTCGGCCTCGGGGGTCCAAGAAAAGCATTCGGATTTTCTCAAGAGACGGTACAGAGGCAAGCCTTTTTCGCCAAGGCACGAGATGAAGCGGCTCAGGGCCGCAAGGCATCCCATAACCCTCTGCGCTCCCTTGAGGTCTCAGATTGGCCCCATGTTGGTCACGGCCGAGACCTTCTTTGGGTTGGCCTCGATGCCACGCTCCGAGACTATGAACCCCAAGAGCATGCCTCGGGGGACCTCGAAGACACACTTCTCGGGGTTGAGCTTGATGCCCTTCTCCTTGAGGCATTTGAAGGCTACTTCCAAGTCATCGACGAGGTCACTGGCCTTCCTGGACTTGACCATGATGTCATCCACGTAGGCCTCGACGGTTCGCCCAATGTGCTCGCCAAAGACCTGGGTCATGCACCGCTGGTACGTGGCCCCTGCGTTTCTAAGATTGAATGGCATAATCACATAGCAGTACATGTCGAATGGGGTGATGAAAGAAGTCGCGAGCTGGTTGGACTCTTTCATCTTGATTTGATGGTAACCGGAATACGCATCAAAGAAAGATAGGGTCTCGCATCCCGCAGTGGAGTCAATGATTTGGTCGATTCGAGGTAATGGAAATGGAACTTTTGGACATGCTTTATTTAAACCGGTGTAGTCTACACACATCCTCCACTTTCCATTTTTCTTCTTAACTAATATAGGATTAGCTAACCACTCTGGATGGGACACTTCCTTGATGAATCCGGCCGCCAAAAGCTTCTGCACCTCCTCGACGATGGCCCTGCTCTTCTCCTCGTAGAATCGGTGCAGGCGTTGCTTCACTGGTCTAGAGCCGGCCTAGATGTCCAAGGCATGCTTGGCGACCTCCCTCGGTATGCCCGGCATGTCCGAGGGACTCCACGCGAATATATCGACATTTGCGCGGAGAAAGTCGACGAGCATGGCTTCCTATTTGCTGTCGAGGGTGGCGCTGACCCTCAGCGCTCGGTCATTGGGGCAGGTGGGGTCGACCGGGACGAGCTTGACAGCCTCTATGGGCTCAAAAGTCCCAGCACGATGCTTGGAGTCGGGCGCTTCACTACCGAGTCGGTCGAGGTTGACGATGAGGGCCTCGGCCTCCACGAGAGCCTCGGCGTACTCGATGCAATCGACGTCGCAGTCGTATGCATACTTGTACGTGGACTCGACAGTGATGACGCCATTGGGGCCCGGCATCTTGAGCTTGAGGTAGGTGTAGTTGGGGATCACCATGAACTTGGCACAGCTCGGGCGCCTCAGCATAGCGTGATAGGTCCCCTTGAACCCAACGACCTCGAAGGTAAGGCAAGTCGATGCGCCCGAGGGGTCATGTGCGCTTCCCCGGCATGACACCATGGAAGGGTGCGGCACCGCCTTGGAGCCGTGACTGGTCGAGCTCCAGGAGCTCCAGGGTGTTGGCTTAGAGGATGTTGAGGCCGCTGCCCCCGTCCATCAGCACCTTGGTGAGCCGAGTGTTGCCGATGATCGGGTCGATGACGAGTGGGTACTGCCCGGGGTTTGGGACATAATCAGGGTGGTCACCCCGATCGAAGGTGATCGCCTCCCAAGACCAGTCGAGGTACTAGGGAGTGGCCACCTCAATCGAGAAGACCTCCCGACGTTCCCTCTTCCGCTGACGCGCCGTGAGGCATGCTGAAGGCCCGCCAAAGATCATGAAGGCATTGTGCACCTTGGGGAACCCATCGTCCTTGTCATTGTCTCTATTTTCGGCGCCCTTCTTCTTGGCATCATCGTTGGGGAGCCCGAGCTTGGCGTAGTAATGCCAGAGCTTGGTGCACTCTTCGAGGGTGTGCTTCACCGGGCCCTGGTGGTAAGGACATGGCTTCTTAAGCATGTCGTCGAAGAGCCCGGGGCCCCTGGCGGGGCCTCAGCGATTCTTGTGATCCACGGCTATGACGAGATCGGCCTCGAGGGCCTCTTGCTTCCCCTGGCGACCCTTTTTCTTCTTCTTGGAGAGACGGGGGGCCGAGGCCCCGGGGGCCTCGTCCCTCCGCTTCCCCTTGGCGTCGTTGTCGGGGAAGATGGCCCCGACAGACTCTTCGCCAGAGGCAAAGTTGGTGGCGACATCAAGGAGCACGACCGCCGAGGTCGGTATGTTCCGGCCTAATTCTCGGACCAGGTCTCGGCAGGAGGTGCTGAAGAGGAACACCTAGACAATTTTCGAGTCACCAACGCTGGGCAACACGATGCATTGCATGGAGAAGCGTCGGATGAAGTCTCAAAGAGACTCGTCCGGCCTCTGGCGACAACTCTTGAGGTCCCAGGAGTTCCCTGGGCACACGTATGTGCCCTGAAAATTCCTGACGAAGACCTTTACTAGGTCGCTCTAGCTATTGACCTGCAAGGGAGGAAGGTGTTCAAGCCAGGCTCGCGCCGAGTCTGATAGGAATAGGGGGAGGTTGCGGATGATGAGTAGGTCATCGTCCGCGCCACCTAGCTGACAAGATAGGCGGTAATCGGCCAGCCATAGCTCAGGGTTGGTCTCGTCGTTGTACTTTGAGAGGTTGGCCGGTTGTCGAAACCGGGCCGGGAAGTGGGCGCTGCGGATGGCCTTGCTGAAGACTTGAGGGCCAGGTGGCCCGGGAGAAGGACTGCGGTCCTCCCCACTGTTGTAGCGACCGCCTCGGTGCAAGTGGTAGCCTCGGGTGGGCCCATCATTGTCGTGGCGCCGTCACCCGCTGACCACATCGTGGTCGCCTTACGCCTCGCGTCGGTCGCTGAGGCGGTCGTGCATCGAGGGGGCCTTGTTGGCTTTCGGTGCCCGAGCAGGCTTAGGATGGACCGAGGCCTCTCTATCTTATTGAGGCGGCGTCGTGGGCCGTTCCAAGGCATCCCCGTGTCGTCGAGACGTGGAGCTTTCGGCCTGATGTACCGCGGCGGTCTCGAGAAGGTCTTGGAGTTCACCGTGGACCCATCGCCCCTCTGAGGTAGATGGCTCGGGCATTGTTCGGAGTAGCATCACCGCTGCCGCAATGTTCTGGCTAGCATGATTGAAGATAGGGGGTTGCTTGCCCCCTTCGTCATTGTTGATGCGGTGGTTGATGTCGCGAGCCCTCCACCGGGCTGCTCTGCCATCACCGTGACCCCACTGCTCTCGCTCGAGAGTGTCTCGGAGCTGCTGCAAAAGGAGTCGGTCTTGTTCAACCTTGGCCTAAAGCTCACAGAGCTGCTCTAGGTCTAGGCGTCGAAGTTCCTCAGGGGCGGGGTCATCGTCCCACGCTGGCAGGGGCTCATCGCATGGCAGTGTGGCGTTGCCTGCCCCCACGTGGGACGGGGAGCGATTGCCTGCCCCTTCGTCCTCGTCACCCGCGTTCGGCATCCTAAGCTTGACGTTGAAGCACTCACGAGTCGGGTCGTAAGCATCTTCGTCATCAGAGTTGGAGTAGCCGAAGCAGTAGTCGCTCGCGACCATGAAGCGGCGCATAGCTTCAGGGTCGCGAAGCCCAGAGAAGTCCGCTCTGGCCCATGCCTCATCCTCCTCCGAGGAGTTAGCGTGGGCGTGGGTCAGAGTTGTGGCAATGAGGTCGAGGGCAGAACATTGATGGCATCCTGGGGGTTCTGTGTGAGCGGAAGCGTAGGTGGCGGCATTGCTCAACCTAAAAGGGTACGGGGATGATGTCGTCGTCGAGCTCCGCTTCGCCGGAGTCGGCTCCTCGGGAGGTGGCGGGGTAGAGCTTGATGATGGGGTGTCGCTACGCGCCACCGGCGTCTTTCCCTTGCCCAGGCTAAAGCTATATAGGTCCCTAGCCAGGGACTCGGCACCAACAGCCGGGTGTGGGAGACTGGCGGAGCGTGGAGCGTCGCCCTGAACTTGCATGGTGTTGGGGTGGTTTCGCTCGCGTCGTGCCTGGCGAGCACGACGAGAGCGGCGGCCTAGGCGCCGCCTGCGCTTGGGCTGCTGGTGCATGATATTGTCATCAGTCGACGGGGCTCTGGGTGGGACGAGTACCATGTCGTACTCGTATCCTAGAGACGTGAACTCTAGGCTCCTGAACCAGATCACCGTGCCGAGACGCAGTGGTCGCACGGGGTCTGCCATCTGAAACTTGTTGGGATGACTAAGCTGACACGCAGTATGCCCTCTACCTGGAGCACCAACTGTCGGTGTTTTGGACCGGTGGGTCCTCAACCAACGAGTGAAAATATATTGCGTGTCCCTAATCCCAGATGGTGATGCAAAGAGACACAAGGTTTATACTAGTTCAGGCAATAGGTGCCCTATGTCCAGTCTGAGAGAGCGATCTTGTATTCCTTGCACCGAGGTGCTTGTAGTAGGGGTTTACAAGCTGAGCGAGAGAGGGAGCCGGCCCTAGGTCTCTGTGAGGAGTAGTGCGGGTTGCTTGAGATGTTGATCTCTTGAAGTGAAGGAGTGTGCACATTATAGGGTGTTGTTGTCCGTCGCTTGTACGGGTGTGTGATGCCTAGGAGCGGCCCTGGTCACTCCCTTTTATAGTCGAAGGGAGGCATAGGGGTGGTACATGTATTTGCTACGTGGCGCTTTTTTTTGGCGGAGGCGGCATGTCCGAGCCCTACGACTTGTCTTTGTGGCGGTATGGTTGGTGGAGCGGTCTTATCCTCGGTGCACTGGAGCGACGCGCCGATCACGCTCGATCCTGTGCGACATGGGAGCTCCTGTGGTGTCCCGATAGGCGCGCCTTCTTCTGTTGGAGACGTGCTGGTCACTGTAGGTTTGACCGGCGCGGAGAGCCGAGGCCAAGTTGATGCGACGGCATGGGTACGCTGATTCCGAGGCTACAGGAGCTAGGCCCTGTGTATGACGTGGGAGCTCCTGCAGCCTAACAGGCATGGCGCTGCATCTTGTGGGCGACGTGCGGTCTCGAAGGCGTCGTCGGCGAGAGAGCCGAGAGCTCGGTCGGTCTGAAGGTGAACCATTGTGGGGGGGCTCGGCGGGCGCAAGCCCCGAGGCTACAGGAACCCGGGAGCGGTTAGCCGAGGCTCGGAGAGAGCAGTTGGCCTTGTACATCGATTCCGAGGCTACAGGGACCCGGGCATGACTTTCACGCCGTGCTGTCCTTGGAGCGAGGGTTAGCAAAGACAACAGTAGCACGAGCATATGCCGTGGGCACAATGCCGAGCACACAATGCCGATAACCCCATACATCTGTCCCGGATGGCAGGGCGTTGGTGTGACTTCCATCTCGTCGGCCACTCCGCTGTACCATGCCGTCGTGCGGCTGACATTGTGGGAGTGGTTGAATGCTTTAGTTGGATGTGACATCCCGTCAGAGAAGTCGGTCAAAGCGGCGGTGACGGGGTTGATGCCGAGCTAGCCTCGAGCGAGTCGATAACTGGGTGCTCGTTCGAGGCCTCGTAGCGCGGGTTCTCAGGCGAGTCAGAGAATCGGTACCTCATCCGAGGCCTCATGCTATGGTTCTGGGCTGAGCCTGCTTCGGTCATGCCTGGATGTTGTTCGAGGTGGGCCGGGCGATCCAGCCGGGACTCGGATGAAATGGGGGTTTGCCTGCGGTTGTACTTTGGCTTCGATATTTACAAGTCCTAAGCAATTTTTTCGGTCTTTGCTTAGGGTACCCCTTTTTATTGTACCCGACACTTCTTCTTGTTCTTCTTGTCATCATCTTTGTCACTATTATATGGACATTGAGCAACAAGATGATCTTTGCTTCCACAATTGAAGCACCTTCTTGACTCTTCCTTGTTCTTGGATGAAGATTTCTTCCTTCTAGCATGGTATCCTTTCTTCATCATGAACTTCCCAAATCTCTTGAAAAAGAGAGCCATTTTCTCATCATCATCATCCCATGAGCCATCATCTTCACTTGATGTATCTTGCTTTGCCTTGACCTTGGATGATGTGGCCTTGAATGCCATGCTCTTCTTCTACTCATCCTTCTTCTCATCTTTTTTCTCCTTCTTTTCTTCCTTCTCATCATCATCTCTATATGTATCATCGGTAATTATATCTCCCAACACTTGGTTTGGTGTCATGGTGTCCAAACCACTCCTCACTAGAATAGTGATCAATGTGCCAAGTCTTGAAGGCAAGCATATCAAGAACTTGTGGAAGAAGTCCTTGTCCTTTACCTCTTCTCCAAGTGCTTTAAGATCATTGACAAGCACTTGAAGCCTATGGAACATCTCCGGCACACTCTCATCCTCCTTCATCTTGAAGCTTGTAAACTTTTCTTTGAGAATGTATGCCTTTGCACCCTTCACGGCTTGAGTGCTCTCAAATGATTAATCCAATTTCTTTTATGCCTCATGAGCTCTCTCAATATTCTTGATTTGCTCAAATGTTCTCTCATCCAAAGCATCATGGATGGCATTATTTTGGAGTAGCATCACTTCAGCGGCGGTGGGAGCCTTTTCATCATCAATCTCAATTTTGGTCTCCACCACCTTCTAAACCTTTCTATTGATTGATTTGATATAAGTTGTCATCTTAGCCTTCCAATAGGGATAGTTAGAGCCATCAAATTGGGGTGGCTTCTTTGTGTTGTTGATTTGATCCATTTTTACACCGAAGGTTGTTAAGCCTCGAATCACGGTGACCTCGGCTCTGATACCACTTGTAAGATCCTAATGGCTAGAGGGGGGTGAATAGCCTATTAAAAATTTCTACAACAACACTTAGCAAAATGGTTAGACAATAATGAGGCGAAGCAAGTGTTGCGCTAGCCTACTAAAATTACAAGCCATCTACTATAATTCTAGTTTATATAGTTTCTATCCACAGAATAGCTATGTCACTACACTAAGTTAGTGCGCTCTCAAAAGCTAACTAAAGAGCCACACTAACCAAACTAACAAGCTTCCACAACTAGCTACACTAAAGAGCTTGATAACTAGTTTGCGGTATTGTAAAGAGAGAGAGAGAGCAAGATAGTTATACCACCGTGTTGAGGAGTGAACCAATCAATCACAAGGATGAATACCAATGAAGACCAATCACCTTGGAATCAAATGATAACACAATGATTTTTTACCGAGGTTCACTTGCTTGCCGGCAAGCTAGTCCTCGTTGTGGCGATTCACTCACTTGGAGGTTCACGTGCTAATTGGCATCACATGCCAAACCCTCAATAGGGTGCCGCACAACCAACACAAGATGAGGATCATACAAGCCACGAGCAATTCACTAGAGTACCTTTTGGCTCTCCACCGGGGAAAGGTCAAGAACCCCTCACAATCACCACGATTAGAGCTGGAGACAATCACCAACCTCCGCTCGATGATCCTCGCTGCTCCAAGCCGTCTAGGTGGTGACAACCACCAAGAGTAACAAGCAAATCCCACAGCGAAACACGAACATCAAGTGCCTCTAGATGCAAACACTCAAGCAATGCACTTGGATTCACTCCCAATCTCACAAAGATGTTGAATCTATGATGGAGATGAGTGGGAGGGCTTTGGCTAAGCTCACAAGGTTGCTATGTCAATGCAAATGGCTAAGAGAGTGAGCTAGAGCCAGCCATGGGGCTTAAATAGAAGCCCCCAAGAAATAGAGTCGTTGTACCCATTCACTGGGCACAACACGGGGTGACCGAACGCTCTGGTCAGATCGACCGGATGCAGGACCCCAGCGTCCGGTCGCCCGATGCTTGCCTCATGCCATTGGCTTCAAGCGTTGATCGCTCGATCTCAGCGGTCATCAATTACATTTAAGTAGTATTTGGATACCTTTATTCAAAGTGATCGGACACACCAACACCGGCATCCGATCATTTCCAGGAAGGTACCAGAAGCAAAAAATCACGACCGGACTCACCCAGCGTCCGGTCACTCAACCTCTCCCCTGTGCACTGCATATGTCATCATACGTCATACTGGTCGAACTCGGGCCACGAGCATCCGATCATTTCGCGCCTGTTGTCTGGTCATGAGATCGAAACCGCACATTCACTGCGCCTTGAGCAGGCAGACGCTACGGTCCTATCGAGACCGGTGTCCGGTCACTTCTGATGACCTCCGTTCACTCAGGTTAAGCCACCGGACACGTCCGTTACGCTATGTGAAACCCTGTTTTTTACATGCAGTGTTGATGGCACCATCATCGGACCGTCTCGCACTCTACTGGGCGGACACCATTGGTGAAGTTTCTAACTCTTGCTCAAATGTGCTAACCACAAGTGTATCACCTTGTGCACATGTGTTAGCATATTTTTCACAAATGTTTCAAAGGGTGTTAGCACTCCACTAGATCCTAAATGCATATGCAATGAGTTAGAGCATCTAGTGGCACTTTGATAACCACATTTTGATACGAGTTTCACCCCTCTTAATAGTACGGCTATCAAACCTAATTGTGATCACACTCGCTAAGTGTCTTGATCACCGAAACAAATGGCTCCTACCACTTATACCTTTGCCTTGATCCTTTTATTTTCTCTTTCTTCTTTTCAAGTCCAAGCACTTGATCATCACCATGGCATCACCATCATCATGTCATGATCTTCATTTGCTTCACCACTTGGAATGTGCTACCTATCTTATGATCACTTGATAAACTAGGTTGGCACTTAGGGTTTCATCAATTCACCAAAACTAAACTAGAGCTTTCAAGCGATGGCAGTGGGACGGTCTCAGCGTGGCGTGGCCCGGACAAATGGGTTTCGCACTAGGGTGGTGGTCGCGGTGGCTCTCGGCCGACGGCGCCAACCGCCGAGAGTAGTCCGTGATAGATCATAGTACCTCTAAAAGCGTAGATCGGGGATAAACTTGACTTAGATGGGGAAACTTGGTAATGTACCTCGCCCTAGGCGATTGCGGCCATGGCGCCCACAATGACGTGGTCGCGTCGGTGTCATAGCTTGACGTAGGTGCGGTGGAGTCGAGAGGGCGGGGTGGGCGATGCAAAGGCGGCGGTGGCGTCGGTGGCGGCTTCCCGTCGGCTGGTAGCACCTCTCTCTGGATTGGTTAGCATTAGGGAATCATCGGTGGGCGCTGGTCGCTCAAAGGGAACCCTCGTACCTTGTGCCCCGGCCCCCACGCTCCCTTTTATTGTGCTGTGCGACGGGAGGGCACCAACCATAGAGCGGTTGGGCACCCCCGATCAGGACGCGGATCCAAGGGTCTAATTGGCCGCTAGTCCAATTGGTGGAGATCAAGCTAACATTCTCCCCCTTGATCTCACCTTATGACTTAAACTTAACTTCCTTTTTATTTTCCCATTCCATCACAGATCAGTGCATAGAGTGTGCCTCATCATCACGGTCAGTTGCCATTAGATTTAACAGCTACAATGCACCTCTCTGTTTGGAAACATATACTCAACTAGGCCCTTAGTATCTAGAAATCATAAGCTTTCCTGTAAACCCATGTCGAGTGTGTGTTCTCTGAACGCACTGAGTGGTAAGCCTTTGGTAAGCAGATCCGCAAGTAATTACTTGGTAGTTATGTGCTCAATGCTTTCAAAATGATTCTGGATTTTCTCCTTTACAACATATACCTTAGTGTCAATGTGTTTGGCAGCACACTTAACTTGTTGTCTTAGGAGTTAACTTACTTTAAATGGTTATTACCGTTGTCTACCATTGTTAAATCTGGGTACAAATTCCTTAACCTCCTTTTGCCTATTCCTTAAGCCTCATGACAAGCTATACTATGGTAT